>BSBK01001922.1:2888750-3630000 GCA_027943335.1 Chamaecyparis obtusa
GCATTGCTCTCTTCCAATTGGTCCATAACTTGCATAGTCCTAGGAAAGGCCATTCAACCACTTAATGGTGGGGGCCAAGAGAATTAAGTTGTAGGAAAAGGGTGGAACATTTCCCTTTTTTACCTTAGGTATAGTGTGCTTGATGTGATTTAATGTGATAAAGATGCATAAAGTCTATTGTGGACATACACTTGATACATTTCACACATTGCTATATCTTTCTAGACTTCACAATTTGTGTCCCCAAAGTATCTTTCTCCTTTAGAGGGTTTTTTGGAGACTCTTGTTTGATAACACTATTTTCTTTCTTGGAAATACTCAAGCTTGATTTAGAGACGCTAAGACTCATCACATATCCAAGGCCCAAACAATGATAAATTACTCATTTTCTAGCATATTGTCATATAATCCTGTGTTTGATTAATTGTCATAGCCTACTCCTAGATTTTTCAGATCTCGACTGCCTTGGTGTCCTCTTGGCTCCTTTTGATTAGCAGTTATCTATTTGTGAACTAGTATCCCTAATTGGTTGACCCTTTTTTAGTAATTTGGTATCCTGTCACTTTTTCTTCAAGATCTTGGAAGTGCTTTTGCCTTGTCTCAAGTACCCTTTTAAAAAAAACCTTTTCTCAAAACTTCGTCACAAGTGCCACCCAATAGGCATTTAGGCATCATTCTCAGTACTGTGTACTTAGTTTTCTTCCCTATATCAACTTGGTTGCAAGTGCCACTCAATAGGCATTCAGTCCTCAATCTTGGTACCTTGTACCTTGTTCTGGACACTTTACTATCAATTACTTATCCTTGAGACAACTGTTTACCCGCTGGGGTAAACTTAGTATTGCACAGACATAGTATGGGAAATATAATAAACATAGAATATATCAGAGAATAATAAATACTTTCATTAATCATTCCAGACTGGCAAGTACATTTATATCATAATGATTATACAATCATATCTCCCATGTCCATCCTCTGAGAGGGTATATAAAGTACCCGAAGGGTCACGACCGAAGCATCGTGACGTAACTGTCTAACCTCTCGGTCACTAACGATCGAGGGTAACATAATACTTTACTAACATAATAACTCGTACATACAATTATCCCGACAACATCATCCCCCCAAAAAAACAAGTCGTCTCCGACGACTTACAACAACAGGGAGATGAAATACACCACATAGAAGAAGAAAATCACTGAGAAGGGGCAGAGGGGCATCCCTGAAAAAGCTGAAGTGCCACCCTCCCCAGCAATGCTGTGTCAGTAGGTCTTTTCCGTCACATCCCATTCCTCTCGTGCCTGCACCAAACTTGTCTCCAAAACATACTATTCAGCTATAGCCTCCGCTAACACCATACTGTCTCCCTAGCCAATCTGACCTTGATAGCCACCCGTGCCAACTTCTCTACTTCCAACTCCTGGGTACGCTGAGCCAAGTGTTGCTCTACTGCCTCCAACTGGGTGGTCAGCTCCTCCCGAGCTCTCTGTGCATCCACCAAGATAGTCTCACGTCCAGCCAACACCTACTCCAAGTGCCTCAAAGCGTAGTACCCCTCTTGAAAGACTTGCTCCAGTGCTCTCTTCACCTCTGGCATGCAGACACTCCATGCCTGTAGCAGCTCCGATCTCATCAATAGGTCACACTCTCCAAGGGCTGATAACTGAACCGACTGGGGGTCTAGGGGGCAACGCCCCCAGCGGGGTCGAGGGGCAGCGCCCCCGCGGGGTCCTGGGGCAGAGCCCTAGGCGTGCTAAGACCAATTTAGCACTTTCAAAGTCAATGAAACGAACTATTTTTGTGATTTTTGTCTGCTCCCATGCTCTTTTTTGCAAACCGCTTATGTTTCCATTACTTCCTGCTCATGCCCTTCCCTTTGGTACCATTCGTTCTTCAATATGAGCTGCTTTGTTTTGTCGTCATTTTTTTAATTTTTTTAATTTTTTAGAATACCATATGAATTTCTTCCTTCATGCTTTCCCCTTCACACATCCCAATGCTGTACTGAACCCTTATGCATCTTCTTATCTATGTCGTATGGATTCCCTCTCTCTGACTCCCTTTTGTATTGTACAGATACAACCAAATTATTACTAATCAATGGCGTAATTATGTGTTTGTACGGCTTCTTTATCATCTGCAATGACCGTACGAATATATCCTTGCGCTTTTTAATTTCTCCTGTAGTGTGTGGTCTGGCCGTACAACCGTACGGTATCCTACTTATGGCTTGGCTATCGTACGCCCATCTAACCCTTATGCGTCGCCTTGGTACCGTACAGTCTTTTATTTTTCAGCTTGGCATTTTCCATGTACGGTGCCGTATGGTGTCTTATGGAACAGTACGGTACCATACATCATCATTTTTATTTCTTTCTTTCCTTCCGTACGGTGACTGCTGCATTAAAAATAACGTACGGGCATGGATGCTATTGCCGTACGGCACTTGACAGCCGTACGACATCCTACAATGCTGTGGCACTTTTGAATGCCGTACGACCGTACGGTCTGATCTCTTTTTTTTTTTTTAATTTAATTTTTCTTTTTCTTTTTTTTTGTTTTTTTTTTTTCATTTTTTTAATTTTTTTTTCCCACCGTACGGTCATGCATAGCCATACAGGTGTTTTTCAATTTTCTGTCCGGAGGCTTCTCTGGTCACCCGTACTGACACCTGCCGAGTCCCTCTCGGTTGCTCTGTCCCTCCTTTCGGATCCATCCTCTTCGGGTAAAGTTTCAATTTGGTCCCGTTGCCACTGTCATGTATCCCTTCGTCGAGAGCCCACAGAGTGTGCAGTCGTTCCCTCTCCCTGTCGCTGAGTCTATTTTCAATGGCGATCCAAAAGCTTGGAACCATAAATTCTATAGGGACCACGGTCTCGTTCCCGTACATAAAAAGAAAAAGGAGAATCAAGACTTTGAAAACTGCGATCCTCCACACAGGATTCCAGTTGTCTCCCATAACGATGGGTTTCAGATTTCTCTCATCCCCAAGATTTATTTTTTCCAACTTTGCTTCTTTGTGCCAGATGGGTTCCTCCTTCCAAAACTCCTAGGCAGGGCTTTCTTTCCTTTCGACTTCCCCTTCTCGGTATGCTGTATATTCCGGAGGGAACTCACTCTCGGCTTCCTCAATCTTCAATATGTTGCAGGACGGCGGAAATAATTCATAATCACCCATTTACCAGTGGAATAGACCGTCCATCGAATCTGTATCATCCTCCACTTTCAGTATCCCTTCGGCATTAGGTTCCATGTTTCCTTCCTCTCTGCCCATCCCGTCGTCTGACTCTGAATCAGATGCCATTTCCTCCCCAACCATCTGTGTGTTGAGGTCCACTACAAACTTCCTTCCCCCCTTTTCAAATGCGAGGGTGTTTTTCTTCCAATTATGATTGGCTCGGGCCGTCACCAACCACCCTCTACCCAGGATGGCATCATACCCCTTCTGCTTAAGAGGGATTACAATAAAATCTAAGGTGAAAGGTTGGGTTCCAATAGTCACCTGCTGCGCCATCAGTGTACCGAGAGGCTTAATACCGTGCTGGTCGGCCCCTAATAAATTGAAAGTCAGTGGCCACAGCGTCGGTTTCCCCAAGCTTTTCCAAGTTTCTTCCGGGAGGACATTGACGCCCGACCCACCGTCGACAATTGTGTTCATGAGGATGGTACCCAAAATACCCATCTCCACCACTGCGGGATTCTGCCCATTATTTATTGATAGCGTCATGGGGTCGGTTGCAGAGCCACTTATGATCTCCGTTCGTTCAACCGTGCTTGCTGGAATGTTTTGCCCAAGGAATAGAGCCGTTTTGAGATGCGGCATCGTTTCCAATAGGTCCTTGACCTTTACTGGTACCTCCAATTGCATTATTTACCTTAAAATATTTTGTTCGGCCATTGCTCGAGTAGAAATGTCGACATCTGTGGAGTCCCTTCGGTCCTCCATACCCTTCGCGATCTCAGCCTTCACCTCGAGCATCCTTTGTTTCTCTGTCGGGGGGTGAGGATATGTGGCCTTCTTCATTTGCCCGTGTGTGATTGCGAGGACCTTCTCCGTGCCCCCTCATTCCATGTCTAGGATGTTGCAGCCGGGCTTCGGACAATTAGCATCCTCATGGTTCCCCGGTCCGCACCACCGACACAGTTTTAGTGGAGCAGTAGCCTCATTCTGACATTCACGGGCATAATGTCCCCATTGGTTACAACTCCTGCACTGTATCATGGGCCTCCCCTTCGCGTCATACTGGACCCGCGGCTTGTTCTCATCATTGCCTCGGCCTCCCCGTCGGTTGTTTCCATACCCGCCGGATGATGGAGCATTTTGTTGTCCGCCAGTACCAGACGTGGAAGGTTGCTCCTGTGCATAGAGCACTTGTTGATTTCTCGCCCTCAGGTTGTAGGGACATTCTTTAGTGGAATGTCCTGCGATTTGGCAGATATCGCAAAAAGCCTTCTTCGGACAAGAACCTTTTGTGTGGCCTGCTTCCTTGCAGTCCGTGCACCACACCATATCTTCTCCTATCTTACTGATACTTCCCTTGGCGGCCTTGAGTTCTTTCATCATTCTTTCAAGGTCTTTTTGCAACGCGAGCACTTTCTTGCTCGACCCATCCTCACTGCTTTCAGTCTCCGAGTCATCGTTAGAAGATGACCTCATCTTCTTGGAGGTCTTACACTCACTCTCTAAATCCATTGCTCGGTTGTATGCATTACTGTACGAAGTAGGTGGAACTATCTTCATTTTCTTTCGTAGGGAGGTTTTGAGTCCCTCTATGAACCACCTCTTCTTCAGTTCATCCGCTGGGGCCGACTCCATCTTCCCGATGAGTTCTTTGAGTCATCATCCGTACGCACGGATGGACTCATTCTTCGCTTGCTTAGTGTTGTAGATTTCTGCTAATATCTCATTATCATCTCGTAACAATTGAAACTCTGTCTGGAAGGCCTTTTTGACCTGGTCCCATGTCGTCAGGCTCATCTTGTCAACATCCGAGTACCGGTCAATGGCTCCCTCCCTCAATGTTGCAGGGAATTGGCGGATCCATTCGTCCTGGTCGGTAACTCCATTGGCAGCCCATATAGTCTCATAGGTCTAACAATGCCGAACAGGATCCTCCTTCGCTTGGCCTGTGAACTTGGGCAGTTTCTGCTTACTCGCAGCCATGGTAGGTTGTTGCCTCCGTGAGGGATTCGGTACTTCGACACCACCTCCTCCTTGAGTATTGTGTGTAGTGTTCACTGGTGGCACTTGCTCGTGCGGTAGTTGTGTGACTGGTGGGACCGTACTGTGTGGAGTCCTTGGTTCCAACGGAGGGTTCGCCTATGCATTCGTAGTGCCTTTGGCCGTACTATCACTGGAACCTCCGATAGTACCGTCACCTTCGACCGTACGATTCTCTTCATGGTCTCGGTCCTCCGCACGTGGTGTACGGGTCAAATCTTCAAACCGGTCTCGCTCTTCTTGAAGTAAGACCTGTCTCAATTATGTTTCCTCGAGTAGTTCTTCCCTACTCCGCACTCTCCGATGCTCTAGCGAAGTGAACTGTTCTCCGTCGGCCTCTGCACCTTCCGTACCACTTCCGAGGTTCCCTTCGGGCAACCCTCCGGCAAGCTAGTCCTTGGCAAGTTGCCTCAGCCTATACCGACGTTCACGTTGTTGCGCGGAGATCAAAGCCTTCTGTGCGGCTTCGCCTTCATCATCTTGTGCTTTTTTATTTCTATCTTTATTTAAAATATTGGGCATAAATCCTTTCCTCACTTCTCTTCCCGAGTACGTCTAGGCAACGGCGCCAGATGTTTACCCGCTAGGGTAAACTTAGTATTGCACAGACATAGTACGGGAAATATAATAAACACAGAATATATCAGAGAATAATAAATACTTTCATTAATCATTCCAGACTGGCAAGTACATTTATATCATAATGATTATACAATCATATCTCCCATGTCCATCCTCCGAGAGGATATATAAAGTACCCGAAGGGTCACGACCGAAGCGTCGTGATGTAACTGTCTAACCTCTCAGTCACTAACGACCGAGAGTAACATAATAACCTGTACATACAATTATCCTGACAATAACAACACTATCATTAACTTGATCTCCTAGTGCAAGCTTAAGATACCTTTTCACTATCATTTCATTAACCTCATCTTCTATTCTATTCAGAACTCATAGTCATTCCTATAGGGCTACAAATGATCCCTGAGGGAAATCTGTTTACGACACTGCTGGACCATATTTTCATGAAGAATATTTACATCAAGCTTCTGATTATCAGTCAATACACTTTTTTAACACTGAGAGATTTGATTACATCAACATGGAAAAATTTGATTCAGGTGCCCACAGAAGGCATGACTCTAATTCCTTTGAGGCTAAAGAGCCCATGCAAGAAGTAATTTAAAAGTTCCAGGAAGATAAACACATTCATAAAGTGATGCAAGCCATAATGAGTCAAGAAAAAGATCACTATTTAATGCATCTTGCTTCTATGGGTGTGAAACTTTCCCCAAATGTTGATGTCAAGAATTTACTACAAAAAGAGGAATATTCTCCTCTCACTGCCCTGACTAAACAACTGTAGGATCTACGTTGTGAGATTTTCCAACTAAAGAAGGATAAGGATCAACCCTCTAGAAAATATTCACTTGAATCAATTTGTCCTTTTTCCTTTGACAAAAGCTTCTACATGTCTCCTTTCCCATATAAGGTGGAGATCCCCAAATATGACAAGTATGATGGTAACAAAGGTCCACAATATCATGTGAGTGAATTTTATGCTCTAACCATGGAATTTACACATGAACATACTTATCTTATGAGACTCTTTCCTCTAAGTCTTGGTGGCCAAACCATGATTTGGTTCACTTCACTTTACCCTAGCATTAAAAACTTTGACAAGCTGGTTCAAAATTTTATCCAACAATATTCTTGCAATATCTCTCATATTGTCACCATGCTTGATTTATGCAATACCAAGAAGCATTTGGGAGAACCCTTTGTCACATTCCTCCAATGATGGTGGTGAATGTTTTCTCAATACCCTCAACAAATTCCTAAGACTAATAAAGTTGACATATTTATCAACACTTTGGTTCCTAAGATGAACTATGCACTACAAATACAAACACATGCTTTGTTCAAAAAAATGGTTGAATCATCTATACGCATAGAGGATGTCCTTGTTCATAAGAGAGAAATTACTCTTCAGTATAAATACCATAAATCCACTTCCACCAACCAACATAACAAGGACAATCATAAATTCTAGAATAAAACTAAAGATGTTGTCAATGATGGAATCATAGGTATGACCTTAGCATCTACCATTACCAAGCCCAAAGAACCAGCTTTAAATCTGTCTACTGAAGTAAAATCAAGCAAGAGCACTCAAATAGACTCTAAAACTAAAAATAATAGAGATGGACCATGGATTCCTAGGCCTAAGAGAGACTTTACTTCTCTTGGATAATATCTTGATAATCCCTTGAAGACACTTTTGGCCAACAAGATCATCACTTTGTCGGATAACTCTAAAACATACGATCAAGAGATAAAGCCTAAGTGGTGGAATGGCAACCACTACTGTGATTACCATCACAACAAAGGTGACAAGAACAATGACTGTATGAAGCTTAAACATCTCATCTAGGATCTAATAGATAATATGACAATTGTGATTGACCCCCTGCAAAAAAACATCGATCATAAGGCTTTCAATGAGCCTTTTCCCAAATATGAGAAAGGGGAGTCATCTAAGAAAAATGACAACAAGGTGAGTTAAACATACCCTGGCATTGAAAATTTGATTCACATGCTTGAGTTCTCTAACCATACTATCAATGTTATCAAGATCAAAGGAAAGGATCAAGCTGAGTCATCTAATGTAGTAACCCATTCTCAAGGAAAATTCTCTCTACAAGGAGTTGGTCAGTCCTCCTCTTCTTCCAAATGAACAATACAAGTTTCTAAACCTACTACTTCATCAATGACCTATGATTACAATCTAGTTGACCAAATCCAACACATGTCAACTCATATTTCTATCCTTGAAAAATTGAAAATCGCTCCTTCTCATAGGGATATTCTAGATCGATCCCTTCTTGCGGATGATGTACCTAAGGACCTGGGGGTAGATAAATTCTAGTCCATGGTCGGTCATCTTGCTTCACCTCATTATCTAACTTTTTCAAAAGAAGATGAAATTTTTTTCAGCCACCCGCATAATCATCCCCTCCATATTGAAGTCCTCATACACAAGCATAGGGTTAAGTGCATTTTGATAGATGGAGGCTTAGGTTTGAATATATACACTTTTAATTTGGTTAAAGCTTTCAATTTCTTAGAACATTCCATTGACCCTCGACACAAAATAACAATCAAGGTATATGATGAAGAGGAATGTTCTTCAAAAGGCATGGTATTCTTTCCCATCTAGGTAGGCCCTGTTCAAAGAGACATCATCTATCAACTTTTGGACCTTCCTCTAGTATACAACATACTTTTGGGTTTCCCTTGGATCCATGAAATACATGATATACATTCCATGTATCATCAATGCATTAAATTCCATCACAATGGAATTGAGGTCACTATTCCTACAGACTTGACATACACTTGTAACAATCTCAAAGAGGCTAAAAGCATGGTTTCTCACAAAAAGGAAGCTTTAAGGATACCAGAAGCTAAGAACTCAAGACAAGAAACACTGGCTACTTTCTAAAAGAGGATGAGTATAAAAGAAAGTGGAATAGGAGAGTATCAATTGGATGCATCATGCTCAATGGCCAATTTTTCTATCTCACCTAGACCTTGTGGAAAGCCATCTCCATCTTTTCAACCTACTAGCACTTATGTCCTAACAATTCATGAAGGCACTAGTATGGTTAAATAAAAGGTCACTCTAGAATAAGAAAATGAGGAGAGAACTATTTTAAAATGGCTATAAAAAGGAGAGGAAGTTGAACAATATGTGAAATATGATGACATTTATCTTGATAAATATGGTGTAGGATATCATCTCATGAAAAAAATGGGATATGATGGAAAAATTCCTCTTGGTAAGGGTAAAGGCCTCCTTGAACCCATATATGTTGTATTCTACAATCCTTGAGAAAAATTGGCATGAGATATTATGAACAACGGTTTGCACCATCTTCTGTAAATGGTCTTGTGTTTGATAGAGGTGGAGATTCTGATGATGAAGATGAGGATGTTCTCCCCAAAACCTATGAGATATTTCTACACAATCCTACTGATCAAGAGGAGTTACCTAAAGAACAACTTAGTGAACATGAAACACATACCTCATCAGGAGATCATGAACTAAATCAAGAATGTTCTACTAAGGAACGACACCCTAACTGGGGGCATCTCGTTAATATTACACATATTGTTGATCTTCCTATCTATTCATTGACTCGTCTAGAGAGTCCAGAGAGCTCAGACTTCCCTATTTAACTTTTTTAGATTATGGATACTTCTCTTAGCCTACAAACAACCATACACCTATTCCAGAACTGGACATTCAAGATAATCAATCTGACAAAATTGAACTTAACCTGAGTGAAGTTGAGTATATAACCTTAACCCAAGAAGAATAGTAGGAAGAAGTCTAGATGACCCTAGCTCATTATTTGGGGAGATCTTAAAGTAGTATAACTAACTCACATGAGTACGAGTGGGACCAATTATCTAATGCCAAAATCAACATAGAGGTTGATGTGATCCATAAATACTCTCATATTTCCACTTTTGAGGTTGGCAACAACTCTAATATGCAGCCTGATCCAGAGGATAATCCAAATCACCCAACTTCCAAAATAATCAGGGTTCCTCCTACTTAGGTGACACAGCCTTTTACCTCAACTTATCAAGAAAACCATGGGTACTCCAGACCCCACCCTACAATAGCTATATGGAATTTGGGAAGGTCTAGGATCATGATGGTTCCATTAAAAAGATCCTTAAATCACCTAGAAAAAGTACAATGGGACCTTGATCATTGTTTCAAACCTCAATGGGTAGGTTCATAGAAAACCTCTCAAGGCTCCTCTAGAGATCCTTCAACAAGTCGCACTTGAGACAATTCTAGAAAAGATAACTTTCTCGATTTATCCTTAGAAGCTATGAATGATGATGATAATACTGAAGTCTTTTCCCTTGAGTCTGTTGGTTCCTTACCCCTTGTTCACCTTGAGGTAATTGACTAGAATACTTTTGAGTCAGTAAACCTCATGTCCTTTTCTGATGACCATACCTTGTCCTATTACCTAAATATTGTTGAAACCTTCCACTCTTCCACCAGTGCAGCAAGTAGCAGAATTGAGGTGGAAGAAATCAAGTATCCCAATCAAATAAATAAAAATAAAAAGAACAGGTAGTCTAGTGGTGAAACCCACTCTGTGGTAGTCTCGGACCCTAAAATAGTAAAAATAAATAATTTATGTGATGGTGAAAACCTCTATGAGGTGCTTGTAGATGAGATAATTGATATCCTACTATGGAGCATAAGTCTTCTCACTCATCTCATGATGAGGATGATGCTTTAAGAGTTCCTCCTGAACAAGTCCAAAAAATTTCAACTGAACTTGATAAAATGGATAATTGGCTTATTCAAGAAAACCATAATCAAGATTTTATTCAAGCTATAGAGGCTCTTAAGAAATTCCTTCATGATAGTGATCAAGGTGTTAATATCTTGCATGGTATTACTCATCTTGTGCATTTAAATGTCAAACCTTTAGCTCAAGAAGCTCAAGAACTAGGATTCACCCCTCCTGTCACTAATGTAGAGCCTTCTTCCTTTCCTTTACCTAGTATTCCTACTTATACTCCTCCTTTAGTGACTACATCGGTTCCCTCTATTCCTACAAGTGTTCCATCGGTGTCTCTATCTACTTCAAAACCTTCTTATCATAGTGTTCCTTTTACTTACTCCAATCCTCTTCCAACTGTGGTTCCAAGTGTTCTCCCAGCTGGTCTTCTATTCCCGCCACTTCCTACACTTTCCCTAGCGTTTCTAATGTTCCTATGCCTCCTATTTCATCTAATGATTCTACAATCATTAGTTTGGCTTTAATTGTTTCCTATTTACAACAACAACTCGCTTCCTCAACTCAATCCAAGTTTAGTATTCCTACATGTGACATGAACAATCCTCTATCCCTAGACATTATTCATGCTTTTGTTCCTCAGCAAGCTGATATGCCTCATCTTGAGAAGTACAATGGTAAGGGAGACCCTATCACTCATGTTAAAACATTTCAAATCCTTTCTAGTGACTGACCATAGGATTTTGGCCAAGTTGTTTGCTAGACCTTTTCATGATAAGGCCTTGCAATGGTATTGTTCCTTGCCTCCTTATTCTATTGATTCTTTTCCAAAACTTGCTAATGCCTTTATCCAATAGTTTCAAAATAACATTGGTCTGCAGGTGTCCTTAATTGATTTGATGCTTTGTAAACAAAATACTAAAGAAAAATTGACTGAATTTATTGGTAGATTTAAGCATTTGTATGCTCAAATTTCTTATCTTGTTCCTGATATTGATATTTAACGTATGTTTATTTGAAATTTACAAAAGGATATTAGAGATAAGATTCTTCTTACTAAATTTACCTCTTTTCAACAATGTTGTGCAACGCTTCATCATTATCTATGCATTGAAATGCAGTTGTAAATCCATTTTCCCCATTCAATGTTGAAACCAAAATTTTCCAAAATTTGAATAAGGAATCTACATCTTTCTTCATCATGGGCTTTGTTGATATCTAGTTTGAAGAGCATGTCTTTAAGGGTTATTTTACAAATGGAGTTTACTACCTTTTGTGCTATAATAATACAACTAGTGGTGTTGTGTCCTAGAACAAAGACACTTTGTTCTTCTAATAATAGTTTGGGAACTATAGTTTTTGGCCAATTTTCCATTACTTTGGAAATGATCTTGTAAATTGTATTACATAGTGATATAGGTTTGTAATCTAAAAGCGATTTTCCTTCTATTCTTTTGAGAATTGGGACCATGTTTGTCTTTTTTAAATATTTGAGGATTGTGGATTTCTTCCTATATTGTTCTACCATTGACCATATTTCTTGTCCCATGAATTCCCAATATTCTTGGAAGATTAAAGTTGTAAATATGTCTCATCTTGGTGCTTTGTCAGGACATAGTGCGAATGTGAATTTCTTGACTTCTTCTAATGTGATTGGTCTCATTAGGAATTGATGTTAGGGATATGAACGTCTGACTGGTAGCAAGGCTCTATCCAAGATGCTTTTGAAGTATGGATACCTTACATAGGTAATTATGATAGATCTTAGATATTTTTCAATAATATTTTATCTTGGATTGAATGCACTTGCACACATGTAGGTAATAAAAGACAAAGGTTCTTATCTCAATTTTTGGTTTTCCATCCAATTTGAGTATGCTTCCTAGTTTTTGATTAAGGTAAAAATAGGTTTTGAAGGGACCCCGAAACCCTTTACAAATTTGGGACGAAAGATAGGTCTATTGAAGTTCCATTAGTACAACAATCTAGCCAAAAGCAAAGGACTAGACCCCACAAGATAACACAAACAATAGATTTACAAGCACCCACGACAAAACAATCCATCCAAAAGGAGGAGGGACACCAAGACCAAAACACCAGACCTAAGACCCCTTTTTATGAGATCGGAGGGTCATATCGAAAGAAGAGGAGGAAAAGAGAATTAATCAAAGGTTCTAAGTCTTAAAATGTTTTATTCTTGAAATGTTCAAGAATTATTTCCTCAACAAAGTTGTCAGATGTTGTGACCTTTTCACACCATTTCCCCATTGTGAATGGGGACCCCCTCTTTTCACTTCTTGATTAGGTTAGTTTTAAATTTTTAGCAGTAGAGTGTCAATTTTGAGTTCTCAAAGTCAAGTTTCACCTTATAAGAGGTTAACCTATCAAGTCTCCAAAGTACAAAAGTTGATATCCCATTGAGTGAATAACGTAAGTCAGGGTACCTAGCGAACCACATCATATATACTTAGTTGTGTCCAACACCAAAGTTGCTTGTACATAGTGTAAACCTTTTGATTTCTTTACTTGAACATGCAATATTATACTTTGTTTAGAACTTAAAGCTTCCTTGTTCAAGAGAGAATTGGATATCTGGTGTTTCATCTTGGAACACTAAGTGTTTTGTCCTTCACATTGAGGTGATCACAAAACTCACATCGATAAGAATTTTTGGTGAAATAATTGGGATTATTGCCTATAGAGCCAAAAACCGAGGTTCAAACCTCATAGGATCACTCCCTACTATCTCAATAATGGAGAATCACTTACCTTGACACTTGGTGAAATAGTGGGCTTCTTTCCTAGGATCTATTTGGTGTGATTTGGCCAGTGTTGGTTTCTAGCACGATTATATCCCCTCAAGTGTGATTTATTTGTTGTGCCTTTGCTCCATGTTGGTTTGTTGGAGGGATACATAGTAGAAGATGGGGGAAGGATCCATTTTTAGTACTTTCCCCTCTTTTCCATAGATGGAGGAGTTGTATTTTAGCAAGGCCTCCTCTTGCTTTCCCTATGTGGATTTCACCTAGATTAAGGTTATCTAGTCCTTATTTTCTTGGGGTATTTGGATATGGGCCTCTAACATTGCTAGAGGTTGTGTCTTCATTGTTTTGAATGGTAAGAGAGGTGCAAGGGTGGTCTATTATGGTTTTCTACATTTGGTTGCACTAAATGTTGGAAATGGAGACTTGTACCTCTATGTTGCTGATTATCCTTTGATGGAGGCCTTTCCTTGGTTCCCTTGTTCTTTATGCCTTTGGATTGTGGAGGTTTTGGTCACATTGCTTGGGAATGTGGTTATCACATTTTTTCTCATGTGGGGTGCTTGGATCTAGACCTCTAGTGTACATAGAGGTCATGTTTTCATTGTCTATTAGTTTGGTCAATTTTAAGGTTGGGTAGATGGGTGTTTTGAACTTGGTTGTGCTAAAGGTTGGAGTTGGGTTTTTAAACCCTTGTTCTAATGATGATCCTTTGACGAAGGATACTCCTTGGTTTCCTTTCTCTTCTTCAAGCATTAGGAAGGTGCAATATCTAGACTCCGTGTCTATAGTTGGTGCTCTTTGTGGTGCCTTGACTACTCTTTGACTCCTGTTGTCAAGAGTTGGTCTCTACTTCGACTTTGTTTTCTATGAAGGGAAGAAGGGATTAGTTGGTAGAGGGTTCTTTCCATTTCTAGGGCTTTCAAAACATTTTTTCTATTGTTTGTTTGATAGGCAATGGATAAGACTTTTGTTGCCTTGTCTCTATTTGCACTCTTAGTAGCCCTATAAAGGTAAACATTACTTTTGTAGGTTTGGTGGTCATTTTTTATTGGTTGCAGTCTTTGAGATCTAGCTTGAAGCCAAGCACAACCTAGTTGTTCCTTCAAAGGTTTCTATTAAGGTGTAGCTGTCTTATCTCAACCAACACTCTCAGTAGTCCTGTAGAGGTGGTTATCTCTCCTATAGGTTTGGAGGTGGTTCTTTATTTGTAGTCTTAGAGCTCTAGTTTAAGGTCTAAGTTGTGTACACCCTAGTTATTCCTTCAAAGTATCTTATTGAGTTGGGGATGGTTTATCTGCTAGAATCCTTACCATTGTCTTCTATTGAGGTGGAGACAATTCTAGGTTTTGGAGTCTCTTAAAGACAAGGGTGTTAGCCCTGTCTCAGATCTTGTCCAATATTTTGTGTGTAAAGTTTTAGTTTTGGTTGTAAAGAAGAATTGGTTGGAATGAGTAAATCTATGTATATAAGACTTAGATATTTCCCTCTTCCAGCTACTTGTCTTTTTATGAGTAGTATAGATTTTGTAAATCTAGCTTACAAATCAAATACACTTTATCC
Source organism: Chamaecyparis obtusa (assembly GCA_027943335.1). NCBI lineage: Eukaryota > Viridiplantae > Streptophyta > Pinopsida > Cupressales > Cupressaceae > Chamaecyparis > Chamaecyparis obtusa. The sequence continues at coordinate 2,903,639 of BSBK01001922.1, forward strand.
AAAAAAAGTGTTTCAACTAATTAAGAAAGTTGTTAACTAGTTATTGCGAGCATAACATCTTTACATATCCACTCTGATTTGGCAAATCTCAATCTCCCATCTATCATTCAATTTACCATTCTCTCTACATCTTCAAATTCTGACAAAATATACTTGTGAAAGCCCCTGCAGACTAATCAACATCTTTTCTATAATTGTTAATTGGCTATGAATTCAGTAGCTTTTTGTCATTATTCTCTTTGTAATGGTCTCTTTATTGCGTATAAATTTTAAAGAGTTTGGAGAATGACTATATTTAATATCATATCTTTCGTGTACATAGTCTATATTTTGGTGTGATTTTAATATGTTGTTTCTCATGAGAAACTACAACTTCATAATTCAATGCACAATACATTAGTCCTAACAATTACTCTCAAAACCAAAACATCTTTCACTAGTAGTTTAGAAATAGGGTAATAGTCTGTATGCAACTCATGATAAGTGGTTCATTTAAGGAAGCATCCAAGAATGCCATAAGAATTATTATCCAAAGAAATCATAATTTACATACCTAGATCTTGTATTTGTGCAATAATTTCTTTATCAACTTAATAGATGTTTTATATGTAGTATGTTATGTATTAGTGACAAATCTTTGGAACCAAAGTATTATTCAGAAATTACATCATACTATATTTGATCAGGATTAAAGTGGGAAAATACTGAAATCTAATTTTTCCAAAATTTCATATGTTTTACTAAAACATATGAAATTTTGGAAAAATTAGATTTCAGTATTTTCCCACTTTAATCCTGATCATTTTAAAGTGGGAAAATACTGAAATCTAATTTTTCCAAAATTTCATATGTTTTAGTAAATTGCAATTTACTAAAACACATGAAATTTTGGAAAAATTAGATTTCAGTATTTTGCCACTTTAATCTTGATCAATATTATTTCCTGCATATGTAAATGATTGATGCAAGCTATTTTTATGGGTGATGTATGTTGTAAGTGCTTTTTATTTCCTATTGTTATAATAAACTTTCAGATGAGTTAAAAAATTATGCTAAATTTTAGCTGTAGTGTACTTAAGTGTAGGCAGGGCTGAAATGTTGATGCAGTTGTATTGTGTGAAATCTTAGTTAGGTGATTTTTTATTGTCTCTATTTCATATTAGAATGCAAATTGTTAGATTTTCTAATCTGAATATGATGTAGATAAAGTCACTGCCTTACAAAGAGTTCTAACAGAATTTGCAAAAATATAAAGAAAATTAACAAAGACTCTTTTGGCACTCCATTCTAATGATGGCTCATAGAGTATGATAAAAAATATTGATAAAAAAATTAATACATGATCAAATCTAGAAACAATCTTCATTTAATTCATATATTGTGAAAATTAATACATTTAATCAACAAACAGTCATTCCAGTTCCTTTTTTGAGAGATAAACAAGTGCTACAGTCAATCCATGTATTTTTTAATCGATTAAAAAAATATGTTACAATATAATTTATACAATTTTGTTTATCTGTAATCATTTCTGTTAAATAATGCAATGGATTGACTCCAAGTGTTGATTTTTCTTCGCATTTTCGTAATTTCTGTTAGAATTGTTTGCAAGGCAGCAGCTCTATCTGCATAAGTTTGAATTCATTATTATAATTCTAAAAAGTTTGAATTTGTTGGCTTTAATTGTTCTAATTGAAGGAGTAGTTTGGATGATTAGACGTTCACATTCAGTTAATATTTTTCACTTGATTTTGTTGGGTTACATATAGTTTGAAGAAGAAAATTTTGATTATTCTTCCATTTATAGAAACAGAGTATATTGCAATCACTTTCATAGTTATAAGAATTGTACCTCTAAAAAATGCTAGAAGAAATTGAGAGAAAAACGAATTCAGATTAGTAAAATCAATTTGGCTAAAAATTTAGTCTATCACAATAAGTCTAAGAATTTCAATTTGAAAAAGTTAAAAGAAGTAAAATTGAATTGTATAAACATTCGCCAATGGGCCCTTGGTCTACTAGTGAAGCTGAATGGTTCTAAATGAACCCACTGGGGATCAAGTTTTGCTGAGTGCAAAGGCTCTGACATCATAAGGGATGAGGCCGGGATCATGCTCTAATAGTTTGAAACCTATTTTCAAGAGCTTTGTTTTGTTCTTTTACGTTCTTTTCTTCTTGCCTTAATCTCTTCTTTCTGATGATGGATCATAGAATTAATCTGAAAATGTTGAAGAAATAAATTCATACCAGAAACTATGCACAATAACAATATGGATTGTTGAAATTGCATGACTACAATATTTTTAGTTTTATTTGATATTTTTAAATTTTTGTTTTGAATGATATAGCCTCTACTAATCTATATAATAGCAGCCTCATCGCTGTCTACTGTAATGAAAAGAAGACAATAAATAGAGACTTAAAACTATGCAAATGGTTTTATTTCCTTCATATGTAAATGGTGGTTCTATGAACTTTAAATGTTGCAAGTGATTTCTCTTTCATACTGGTATAAAAAATTCTAATTGATTGAAAAAAATCTTTAAGAAATAGTTAATTTAAGAATCTTTAATATCCAGTGAGCTTCTGCCTCTAGTCTAGCCTTTACAATCTCTGGCTATATGTGCAATAATTCTCCAGAAATTGAAGCATCTAATGCAAAGACATTCATAACCCAATTTCTGAATCCAAACACCAACAACTAAGGAAAGTTTAATGGAATGTTTGATTGCTTTTCTTAAATTAACCTTTATGCATATCCTTGATTGCATAGGTGGATAGCTTACGCCATGTTCCCCTGAGAAGTTGTCAACCAATTTGACAATTTCCTAGATAAACAAAGTTCATGGGGAAGTTTATTTCATTCAGACCCATAATGGGACATCTTAAACTATCCACAATATAGAATCAATCATCACTAAACTAAAAAGAGCAACATAAAAACTGATGATGTCCTGTTTCTTCGAGACTGCTGCAAGAGGAGAGTTTCTCTAGTTAGGAAAAGGAAGTTCCTAAGAAAACACAAGCAAATTTGATAGAAAACAAGGAAATTGATCTACTACACCTAAATTTATAAAGAATAATTTTCTGGCACTTAATGTTTATTATGAATAATGATGCAAAAGCACAAGATCTTTGAATTAAAAATAAAAAAGACTTTAGAAAATATATAATAGACTGACTCCAAGACAATGATAAGATCTGCAGTTTAGGGCTAGAATAAGTTCTGAACTATCAAATCCAGAAATATCTAACTGGCCTCTTCTCTGAACCAATGTCATGGCAAGAAATTGTACACTCTAGGATTTTCTTCATCTCTCTAAATATTCCCTGTCTATCAGATTTTCAATTCTCTTTTTAATTTACTTTATATCTGGCATGAACATGTCTTGAACCTGCTCAATGCATTGCATCACTAACTCCTTATGAGCTAATTCTTTTCTTCTCTTCATAATTCGTATGATGGAAGCATCAATTATATGACGTCTATCTTGAAATACAGCCTTCCCAACATTTTCTTTTACATTGGCTGTGGGTGCCGGAAGTCTGATCTTTCTCTTGTTCCATGAAAAACTTGCATTGAATTCAAAATAATCTGTTTCTGTCACAGATTGGGTATCTGGTAATTTACTTAGGATTTTGTATTTTGAACATACAAGGGATTTCAGTAATGCAATTGTATCTTCAACTCTCAAATTCAACTTGTGAAAAACCTAGCTTCTCTGTTTCATTGAACAACAATAGTGCACTTGCTTGACAAGGTGTTCCAACTATTTGAATTTCACCTTGTTCAAATCTTCCAATAATAATGCATGTTCCAAGATAATGTTTCCATGTTAGCCTTCTGTTCATTTTTTCTGTGTTACAGAACTCCTTGAATGACTCTAATTGTCTCACCATTTCAACAGGGAGGACAAATGATTCAGGTGATCTATAGCTTGGCCAGAAGCCAGATGTCAAAAACTGTCACAGATAATTCTATTGCAGAACATGGATGAGGAGGATTCTGTCTGAGGTATTCCTCAAAATTTGATTGGGTTTTCATTGTCAATGCCCAATCGGTAAGCATGCCCTCCATTTTAAATGTAAATTATCTTCGACACTCACACTTAAACTTATCTAACATGCTTTTTACATAATCAACAATTGAACTTTTATGAAACTTTCAAAAAACTCCAAGCTTTTTCCTATAAAATTCTGCAATCTTATCAAGGGCATCTTCAACATCTACATATGTTATGTTCCTGTTTGTCAAAATGTTGTCACAAAATGTGGCAAGCAATTCCCAAATACTATATCCTGCAACTTGTTCATTGCAAAAACTCTGAAAGGCTTCCATGAGTGCATTTTTGAAAAGGCAGTGGTTCATAAGTTTCTCCTCAACACATTGCAAGTATTTCTGATGCAACTGGAAAACACTCCTCACAAACTGATATTTTTCAGTTGCAATTACTTCTTTTTGATTATTTGCCTTTATTGCCTCTGCCACCATCTGTCCTCCATGTTTAACCAATGAAGTACCATGCCTGGTAACATGCTTTCTAAATATCTTGGCCATGAGCTGAATGCCTTTATCTATTCAAGAAAACAACTTAAACACCTCTGAAAGATCATCCATCTTCTCATTTGTCAACAATGGATGGCAGTCCAAAAGTTGTCTTGCAAGCTTGCAAAGAAGTTCATTTTCTACCATTTCTACATACCTATTTTGGCTACGCTCATGCATACAATACATTGCAATTGTTTCTTCCTCCAACCTTAAATACTCAACAACCTTCAACAAGTAGTCTAGACAAGAATACTCACATATCCATGAAGCAGACTTTCTGGAATAGTATGTGGTGGTATTTTAAAAAAATGGCCCACAGCATACGCACAACTGGAATGTTTTCACCCTCCCGCATCTTATTAATTTGAAGCATCAGTAGAATACCATTCGTTTGGTATAGTCAATTTAAAGAACACAAGACGCAATAGTTTGCTAACCATTCGTTTGTAATATTCTTTCAAAAGAAATTGATATGATCTTGTAAAGTTTTCTGACATTTAATCCTTGTCAAAGCGACAGACACATACCTAGATCTTGTATTTGTGCAATAATTTCTTTATCAGCTTAATATATGTTTTATATGTAGTATGTTAGCCTATGAATTAGTGACAAATCTCTGAAACCAAAGTATCATTCAGAAATTGCAGCATACAATTTAATTTCCTGCAATAACACCAAGATTATTGCAGCATACAATTTTATCGGTGCAAGCTCTTTTTAAATGCTTTTTGTTTCCTACTGTTATAATAAACTTTCAGATGAGTTGAAGAATTATACTAAATTTAAGCTGTAATGTACTTAGTGTGGCAGGGCAGAATTGATGTAGTTGTATCGTGTGAAATTTTAGTTAGGCAATTTTTTATTGTCTCTATTTCATATTAGCGTACAAATTGTTAGATTTTTTAATCTAAAGACGATGTAGATAAAGTTGCTGCCTTACAAACGATTCTAATAGAATTTGCCAAATATACAAAGAAAATCAACAAACACTCTTCTAGCATTCCATTCTAATGATGGATCATAGATTATAATCCAAAATGTTGATTCAAAAACCAACACAATCAAATTCAAAAACAATCTTCTTTTAATATATAGATTGTAAAAATTAATACATTTAATCAACGACCAGTCAATCCATTTCCTTTTTAATAGAGAACAAAACTGTGCTACAGTCAATCTGTTTAATTTTTGACAGATAGTTACAATATAATCCGTTTCATTTTTTAACAGATAAAAAAACTATGTTACAATATAATTTATACAATTTTGCTTATCTGTAATCATTGCTATTAAATAATTCAATCGATTGACTCTGTGTTGATTTTTCTTTGTGGTTTTGCAATTTCTGTTACAATTGTTTGCAAGGCAGCAGCTTTATCTGCATCACTTTTGGTACTAGGTAGTTAAGTGATTACAGACATTGATATTAATTATTATACTCCTAAAAAGTTTGAATTTGTTGGCTTTAATTATTCTAATTGGAGGAGTAGTTTAGATGATTAAAAGATTTTGTTTTGGTTACATACAGTTTGAAAAAGAAAATTTTGATTATTCTTTCATCTATAGAACTAGGGTATATTGCAATTACATTTATAGTTGCAAGAATTGTACCTCCATAAAAAAATTAGAAGAAATTGAGAAAAAAATGAATTCAGTTTAGTAAAATCAAGGTGGCTAAAATCTTAGTCCATCACAATAAGTCTAAGAATTTCAATTTGAAAAAGTAAAAAGAAGTAAAATTGAATTGTATAAACATTAGTCAATGGACCCTTGGTCTACTAGTGAAGTTGAATGGTTCTGAATGAGCCCACCATGGATCAAGACTTGCTGAGTGCAAAGGCTCTGACATCATAAGGGATGAGGTTGGGATTGTGCCCTAGGTGGATTTTGGCGGAACATAAGCAATTGCAACTATCTTGTCAGTTTGCCCAACATAAGAGGAAGTATGACCAACATTACTAGTTCTAATAGTTTGAGACCCATTTTCAAGCCCAACATAAGGGGAATTATGACCAACAATACTAGCTCTAATAGTTTGAGACCATTTTCAAGAGTTCTATTTTATTCTTTTACGTTCTTTTTTTCGACTTGATCTTATCTTTTTGATGGTGGATCATTGAATTTAATCTGAAAATATAGAGAAAATAAATTCATATCATTTATACCAGCAGATATGTGTAACAAGAGCTACATCGCAGCATAGTTCCTGCCAACTGCAGGCAGGGCGGGCAGTTGTGGATGGTAAGAGGAGAGGAAAGAGAAGCTAGAAATAGTTTAGAATGATTATCAAACTTTCTGATCTGAAGTTTATGATTCAGAAATGGTTGGACTAGGGACATCTTTAGTAGGTTGGTGACTATAAGATGATAATCAAACTTTGATGAAATTCAATTTGACATGTTTATATGAACATAGTCTTAAATCGATTAACTTTAACATGTTACATTCATAGCATAAAAAATGAAGCAATAGTTTAGAAACTACTGAAATATGAAGTATTTAAAGTTGGAAGTGTGCACTTGAGCTAATTTTTAAATACAAGATGTAAATCTTAAACCAATTTTATAGCACCCAATTTTTTAACTTAGCTAACTTTAAAATATCAGATTCAAATCTAAAACCATTTTATGACACCCATTTGAAAATCCTGAAACTTAAAATAAAAACTATAAAACAATGCCCAAAACTATAAGCCAAACTATTAGTTTGAATTTCATATCCGTCTATCTCAATTTGACAATTCTATGTTGTGCACCATAATATGCAAATCAAAATGCAAAGTATTCTGGTACAAAAAATGAAATTAACTCTCTTGACAAGAACTTAACTAAATTGAACATAGCATTAGCCACATCATTTGATGAGGCCTTTCGATTTATAGATTTTACATTAATACTAGTGTATGCAGGTTTGAGGCTTGGAGATGCTTCTTGTGTGTTTTTCTTAGCCATATCTTTCAATCGTAAGGTTGTATATTTATTATTTCATTAAAGTAAACAGCAAAAGCTAAAACCAACTCTTTCTTCTTATTTATTGCAAACTGTCTAGTTGTTTTGATCCCAAATAACTAAGCTGGGATCATGCACTTAAATCACCTTTAAAAAACTCAAAAATGTATTATGAAGCATACACAAAAGAAGCCCCCAACATTTTGAAGCTTAAATGAAATCCCTAATAAATTGAGGATAATTACTTTTGTTTTTAATGGTTTTACACTTCATGTTACCTCATAGGCTCATGAAGACACAACAAAAGGATCCTACAATGCCAGTAATCTTTAAGTATCTAGGTTGTGGCAATAGAAAAGTGGAAAGTAGATTTCACTCTTTGTAGAAGAATAAAGAATTGCTCTGGCTTTGAATCACAATAATACTCGATATCAAAATACTGAAGGAATCTTTCTTGCCAAATTTAGATGGCGTAATTGCCTAAACCTGCATATCCTAATTGAATTTTCCACATGTTTATTGATTAAACATTTACATTTCAACAAACAGATTTAAGAAAATTAAAACATTAATATGGACTATTTATATAGTACATGCAAAACTGTGTTTCTAACACTGCACAATTTAAGCCATGAGGCCTTTGACAGTCTTCCAACTGTTAACATAACTGCAACCTCCTGCAAAGACAGGAATTTCAAGACCTCTATTTTCTTGGCCCTGCCTTGAAATTCATGCGCTCTCTTGTATTGAAAATTGGAGTGCCTCCGATTCAACCAATGAGAACCTGACAAAATTAATATTTTACAGTTATTTGTTAAAATTTTATCATCTTTTTCTATCAATGATTATATTAAAATTAATCTCAAAAAATTGAGCAATGTTATTGGCTGTTATAAACTTGTTTAATCACAGTATAAGCAGGAGAGTGACACAGAAAAAAATCAATAAGCCCTCAATTCAAAACATTGAAGAGAGGGTAAAAGGGACTGAAGTACACGTGTAGACAGAAGGTGAGCTGGTGAGTATCAATCATCAATACCAAGCTCTACAAACCTATAAGATGCCTCGCAGGAAGTGAGTTCGTGTGCTTTGTAATTTTTAATATTTCCTGATGATCTGTTGCTAATAATTTCAATACAATCAAAACATTGATAATTCCTTTTCATATATTATAGACTTAAAAAACTTGCACTTTTTCTTCCTAGAACATAGGATTAAAAGGAAACTAACAAAAATCTGAAGTATGATTGGTTTATTCTATTAAAGATTACACTGTTTAATGTTTTAGGCCTTGGCAATAGTTCATATGAAACTAGAATGCATTATGTTTAGCACCATCCATCTTGAACTTGTGAAAGGTAAATGTGGAAAGTAAAGAGCTCCTTTGGCATTATTCTTGAGTGCAATCCAAGAGGAGAATTCAGACCTCGGAAAAAATTGCATACGATGATCCTCAAATTGTTTCATGATAATCCCCAATTAAGGGGTTAGTTATAACAGGCATGGTAAAGATGGGGATCGCAATTATATATTTTGCAGACCCCCTTCATTGGGCTCCAAGGAGCTGAATTTTGATAGTGATGGGACATGTTGTATTCTCTGTTGCAGCTTGGAGGTTTCTCACTCTCTCTAGGTAAAGGGAACTCTGAATGTATGAACATGAATATCATTATATCCTTGCACTTTTGAGCACCCAAACTCTATCGATGATCAATTGTATAGTGATCAGAGATGCCCCTACAATATCTAAGATTTGAGTACTGGCATTGTCAAAGCATTTGAGATTTGGAGAAAATCTTTCGAGTTCAACTGAATCCAGAGGGTACAATGGGAATTTTTGTAGGACTTTCAAGTATAGTACTGGATTGCTCAGTGACAGAGTTATCCCAGGTTAGATACTAAAATATTCATGTTTTTGACAACTACACCTACTCAGAGGATAAAAATAATGGACCCAAACCCTACCAGCGCTCAATGGTAAAGTGGTCAGAAGTGCCCTTCAATCTAAAAGTAATTTACACTGGGAAAATCTTTGAAGGTTGGCCAAACCTAGCAGGTAAAAATGGTAAAGAATCATGATATCTAGTGGATTATTATTGGAATTTATAATAGTTAAAGTGATGAATGGCATTGTGCTTAACAGGTCCACATCTCTACTCTTTGCATGAGATATTTGCTATACTCTTACACATAATGCTAGAGCAAAGCTTTGAAAATGTTAAGGGAACGCACAAATTCACCATCAATTGATTTGGTGCCATGATTTCTATTTCTTTTTGTGATGAATCCTGGCAAGAGGAGAACAACGCTGAAAATCAGCCCACATAAGTTGAAACAACTTCAGATTGTTCAAAATCCTTCAAGACTACAGAAAATCTTCATTCAATGTGTTAGAATTTTTGTGATTTGACAGACAGAGGCCAAATCTTTAGAAAATATTAATCTATATAATAGCCTCCTCCTCACTGTCTACTGTAATGAAAAGAAGACAGAGACTTGAAAGTAAGCAGTTTGCAATTACCGAGTATTAAATAGAAATTGCAGCAAATGGTTTTATTTCCTGCATATGTAAATGGAGGTTGTAATTTGTTTCTATGAACTTTAAATGTTGCAAGTGATTTCTCTTCCACACTGTTAACAAAAATTCTGGTAAAGCTTAGCTGTAATTTACTTATGAGTAAGCAGGGCAGAAATGATAATGCAGTTGTGTTATGTTGCTCATTAATCTTCTACTTTTCGTTTCTCCAGGCCATCAAATCATATAATGTAACAATATATCAAAGAGAGAACAACATAAGAATTACAGGCCATCCAATCATATAATGTAACAATATATCAAGGAGAGAACAACATAAGATTTACAGTTCAGTGATAGAATAAGTTGCGAAGCATCAAATACAGAAATATCTAATTGGCCTCTTCACTGAGCCAATGTCAAGACAAGTAATTGTAAATGTCGGGATTCTTTTTTAGGGAACTCCAATCCTATGTCAAACTTTGAGGAATCGCCACCCTCCCCAAGTTTGAGAAGACAAGATGGGGAACACCGAGAATTTCACTCTTACAACTTTTACAATCTTTGGCTACATGCGCAACAACTTTCCAGAAATTGAAGCATCTAATGCAAAGACATTCATAACCCAATTTCTGAATCCAAACACCAACAACTGAGGAAGGTTTAATATAGTGCTTGATTGCATGGGTGGATAACTAATCATCCCATGTGATGCTCAAACTTTATGACATGTTCCCCTAAGAAGTTGCCAACCAATTTGAAGTTCACGGGGAAGTTTATACATTCAGATCCATAATGGGGCATCTTAAAGTATCCACAATATAGAATCAACAAAAAAAATGATAATGGGGCATCTTAAACTATCCACAATATAGAATCAATATAAAAAATGATGATGTCCTGTATCCTCAAGACTGCTGCAAGAGAGCTAGTAAGAAAAAGGAGGTTCTTAAGAAGTGGATTCTTTTAAAATTGCCACCCAAGTATGGCTTGGTTAAACAAAACACAAGCGAATTTATGGAAAACAAGGAAATTGAACTACTACACCTAAATTTATAAAGAATAATTTTCTGGAGCTTAATGTTTATTATAACTAATGAAGCAAAAGCACAAGATCTTTGAATTAGGCGAAAAAAAAGAATTTAGAAAATATATAAGAGTGACTCCAAGATAATGATAAGATCTGCAGTTCAGGGCTAGAATAAGTTGTGAAGTATCAAATTCAGAAATATCTGACTGCCCTCTTCTCTGATCCAATGTCATGGCAAGAAATTGTACACTCCAGGATTTTCTTCATCTCTCTCTATAAATTCCCTGTTTATCAGATTTTCAATTCTCCTTTTTATTTCCTTTATTTGTGGCGTGAACATGTCTTGAACCTGCTCAATGCATTGCACCACCAAACTCTTTATGAGCTAGTACTTTTCTGCTCTTCATAATTCTTATGATAGAAGCATCAATTATATGATGTTTATCTTGAAATACAGCCTTTTTTTTTACATAGGCCGTGGGTGCCGAAAGTCTGATCTTTCTCATGTTACATGAAAAATTTGCATTGAATTCAAAATAATCTGTTTCTATCACAGATTGGGTATCTGGTAATTTACTTAGGATTTTGTATTTTGAACATGCAAGGGATTTCAGCAATCTAATTGTATCTTCAACTTCCAAATTCAACTGGGATTTGACTTGTGAAAAACTTAGCCTCTCTGTTTCATTGAACAACAATAGTGCACTTGCTTGACAAGGTGTTCCAACTATTTGAATTTCACCTTGTTCAAATCTTCCAATAATAATGCATGTTCCAAGATAATGTTTCCACGTTAGCCTTCTGTTCATTTTTTCTGTGTTATAGAACTCTTTGAATGACTCTAATTGTCTCACCATTTCAACAGGGAGGACAAATGATTCAGGTGATCTATAGCTTGGCCAGAAGAAAGATGTCAAAACTGTCACAGAGAATTCTATTCCAGAACATGGATGAGGAGGATTCTGTCCGAGGTATTCCTCAAAATTTGATTGGGTTTTCATTGTCAATGCCCAATCGGTAAGCATGCCCTCCATTTTATTTAAAAATTGTCTTCCACACTCACGCTTCAACTTATCTAGCATGCTTTTTTCATAATCAACACTTGAACTTTTATGATACAAAAGCCTATCTCCGAGCTTTTCCCTATAAAACTCTGCAATCTTATGAATGACATCTGTCTCATAGACATAGGGAAATAATTTTGCCACCTTCTCAAGGGCATCTTCAACATCTACATATGTCATGCTCCTGTTTGTCAAAATGTTGTCACAAAATGTGACAAGCAATTCCCAAATACTATATCCTGCAACTTGTCCATTGCAAAACCTCCGAAAGGCTACCATGAGTGCATCTTTGAAAAGGCGGTGGTCCATAAGTTTCTCCTCAACACATTGCAAGTAATTCTGATGCAACTGGGAAACACTCCTCACAAACTGATACTTTTCACTTGCAATTACTTCTTTCTGATTACTTGCCTTTATTGCCTCTGCCACCATCTGTCCTCCCTGTTTAACCAATGAAGTACCATGCCTGGTAACATGCTTTCTAAATATCTTGGCCATGAGTTGAATGCCTCGATCTATTCCAGAATACAACTTAAACACCTCTGAAAGATCATCCATCTTCTCATTTCTCAACAATGGATGGCAATCCAAAAGTTGGCTTTCATGATTGCAAAGAAGTTCATTTTCTACCATTTCTACATACCTATTTTGGCTACGCTGATGCACACAGTACATTGCAATTGTTTCTGTCTCCAACCTAACAACCTTCAACAAGTAGTCTAGACCAGAATACTCACATATCCATGAAGCAGACTTTCTGGAATAGTATGTGGTGGTATTTTCAAACATGGCCAACTCAAAATCTCGATAACGACCCATCCCTAAATCCCACATCATACACACAACATTCTTCAATACAGTCCCATCAGGAATGCTCTCACCCTCCCGCATCTTATTAATTTGAAGCATCACAGCAGCTTGCACATTACAGCCCAAAACTTCATTGTAGAAGTATCTCTGAGCAGTTTCAGTAGCATACCAATCGTTTGGAATAGTCAATTGAAAGAACACATTACGCAATAGTCTGCTAGCCAGCCGTTTGTAATATTCCCATTGCGTTACAATTTCTCTCAAAAGAAACTCATCTTCTTTCCCCCTCAGTGCGCCTGCAACTGCTGAATTGATATGATCTTGTAAAGTTGTCTGATATACAGTCCTCATCAAAGCGTCAGGCAAATCAAGTTTGTGGATTTCATTTAAAATCGTCAACGACTCCTCAATTCCGAGGTTTTGCCCTTCGACCATTTGCCCTTCGACCATTTGTTTAACCTTTGCAATTCCATTTTGCAACCTATCCCATTCCTCGATCTTGACTGGTAAATCTAAAACCACAGTAGATTATGAGTTTTTAGCCAAACAGTCTTCAAAGAATAAACTTTTCAAATTAAAAGTATTATGGAAATGCTTAAGCAAAGAGAAAAATAGAGTGAAAGTTATTCAAAATAGTAGGATAGTAATAGAGCCATTTATTAAAAAAAATTCAAATTTAATAATAATTTTTGTGATACTAATACATAAAGAAATAAAACCTAAATCATAATATTCAAAATATCCACACTTTAGAATGTTTAACAGATTTAATACAATTTGAGTCCAACAATTTATCATTAAATAGAAAAATACCCAGATAGCTAAAATACATTAATATCACAATACAAACATACCCATTTGTTGTTGTTGCAAATTGACATTGATATGGGTCTAAAAATAGCAAACTAGAACTTTCAAATGAAGGCAAATCCTTCAAACCCTAGATGCTCCTTCTGCAAAATGACAATCAAGCATATCAATAATCAAGACACCAAAAATATTGCACAAATTAAGTACACACCCTAAACATCTAACCATAATGCAAGAAACCCTACGCCCAACAACATATGCTCCAAATCGTCCAATGAATAGCAGTGTCCAATAATAAAGTCAACACCAAAAATAAACTCAATCACAAATGCACTGCAAAATACCTCTAAGATATCTCCTAGAGATTAGCTAGCTACATCTCATCTTCATTATTAAATAGAACAATATCTAAATGGCCAAAATACATTAAAATCACAATACAAGCATTACCCATTTGTTGTTTTTGCAAAATGAGACCAATGTTGGTCTGAAAACAACAAACCAGAACTTTCAAATGAAGTCAAATCCTTCAAACCCTTGTTACTCCTTCTGCAAAATGACAATCAAGCATATCAATAATCAAGACAACCAAAATATTGCACAAATTAAGCGCAAACCCTAGACATGATCTAAACACGATGCAAGAAACCCTAGGCCCAAAAACATATGGTCCAAATCATCCAATAACCAGATTGCAATGCCTAATGAGTAGTAGTGCCCAACAATAGAATCAACTACACAAATAATCTATATCCTTCAATCTTCAAATTGCCCAGTAAAATAAATCATTCAAAACTCCAACAAACTCCAAATAAAATTGAAGGCAAAGCATCCAACAAATCGGATCCTATAAATTCGTCTGTAAAAAAACCTACACAAATTTGATAAACTCAATCACAAATGCATTATGAAATACCTCTGAGATATCTCCAACAAATTAGCCATCTACATCTAATCTTCTTCAAGAGTGATTTAGTGCACAAATTTGATATGATCAATGGTAGATTCATTGCTAGCATCTAAGATATCTCCAGCTACAACTATTCTTCTTCAAGAGTGATTTAGCAGAGGACAAGAGAAATAATAAACTCCAAATACCAAATGAGCTCTCAATTTCGCTTTTTATAAACTTTTTCAGGGAGCTTTTAAGAAACTTTCCAATAAAATTACTTTATTAAACTATTCAACTTTTAACTCCAAAAATTAAGGTGGTTGACAAATACATTCAATTAAAAAAGACAACCACATTGAAAATAAAATATATCTGAATATTACACCTAATTAGTGGATGTATTACCTGAAAATGACTAAAATGAAATATGCATAGAATATAGCTTAAATAAAATCAAATACATGCAAACCTCAAAAGATCAAATGAAGTATTGATGTTGATAGATTTGATATGGTTGCTCAAGATTTCCCCAACAATATGACACCATAAAGATGATGAGATGATAAAATGAATAGCATAACAATGGCATAAGAGAGGATCCACTAAATGAGATGAGGGGTCTTTATTAAATAGAATTCTCAATAATAGAATCAAGGGCTAAGATTAAGAGGTTAAAAGGAATGGCTAAGATTAAGAGGTATAATGGATGGCTAGGATTAAGAGGTGTAATGGATGGCTAAGATTAAATGAGAATTAGGACTTTGGATAGAAGTTATGGTCATGTGGATAGGATCTAGAGCTTGAGATAAAGTTAGGGCAACATCCTTATGTGAATGGCTAGGATTAAGAGGTTAAGTTGAGATCCATGGATAATATATAAAGTTGTGTTGACTTTTAGATAGTTGTCAAGTTTCAATGAATGTGTGACAAGGCTTAAAGTAGACATGTGAAGGAGTCAAGGTGAGACACTTGTCATGTGACTACGAATTTAGATTATAATCCATGTGAACAAAAATGAAAAACTATGATTAAAAAGACAAAAATAAAGATAAATTAGAAATAGTAAAATTAATGAAATAAATAAATTAATATTTATTTAACCAAGGGAAGAGGATAAAGATAAATTAAATGAAAATGAACATTTATTTTATTAAGGGCACGAGATGTAAGTTACTCAAATACTCGACAATTCCGACATTCCCTTCGACTTTTCTGAATTTTCTCGTTGAAAATCAAATATCGGATTTTATTTTCCATTTACTGTAAGTTAACGGAATCATTGCACAAAAGAGACATTTGTGGTTGAATAAGATTTGCCTTGTGTTCTCATCATATGTTTACAGAACTTATATTTTTATTTTTAAAGTTGGAAATAGGATTTCTATCATTTCAAGTAATTATGTTCTTAAAAGATAGGTTGCAGGAAAATTTTGTGTAGTGATTTTGTGTAAAAAAAAATTAGAGCATATTTGACTTTAAAATTGTATTTTAAAAGAGTATGTTTAAAAGAAATAAATTTATTGATGTAGTAATTTAAGAAGTAAGAATTGTTAAAATCTTAAGTAATTGAAGTTATTATAAAATTTTTAAAAATTATGTTTGAATAATCTTTTAATTTAGTCATTGTCGTTTTATTTATTATTTTAAAGATGATTCTACATGTCTCCCTAACAATGGATGTATTGTTGGGTCTAAATAGTTCGTATAAGTATTATGAAAATGCTTAATCAAAAATAAAAATAGAGTGAAAAGTTATATCATATTCAAAGATTGTAAGATAGAAATAGATCACTTTATTTGATATAAATTGAGACATTTCAAAATGACAAACTCTATCTTTTTTTACGAGAAAATAATTCTCAATTTGTATCCTCTTCAACTACTTATTGCCTCCTATATAGTGAAAGCAAACTATGAATCACAATGTAAGGCTATAAACCATCTAATTAAATAATAACTAAGAATTATCATTATATTAAAATAAAGATAATTTAAGCCTAAGTTTGACCTCATCACATGTTCCACTGCATCTCATAGAATAAAGACTAGACAACATGGATCCCTATTTTATAAAGTGATATCCTTAACACAATACTACATAGTGGTGGTACACCGACCACTATTGGTGGTATCAATACCCATGGTAACCTCGTAGGGCTAGTACTCTGGTAACCTGCAGTAGGTACTGTGTGGTCCCCACCCCGAGGGTTATGATTCTTACATGAATAAAAAATTAAATAAATTTAAACCACCACTTTTAAATAATTTTTTCTATAAATAATTTTTAATAAAAGGAGTTTAGAAAATGCCTTGTATTAATATTAAATTTATTTGGCATTTTTAATTATAAATTGCTACCTATTTTATATGTCTGATTTCATTTTTGTGGGGCCCAAGCTGGTTTAAAAATTAAAATTTAGATTTTTTGGGGAATATGGGAGAAATTTAAAAATTATGGACTTTAAGGTAGATTAGAAATTTTGTTTGAAGTTAATGCATATTTGTTGACTTGCACATAGCCTTATAGGCTGATTTTCTTCTAAGGGGCATAATTTTTTCCTAAGATGTCAGAATGTGGACTTCTTATACTTGTTGGAAATGTGATTCAAAGAACTAGAGTTTGGTATAGGTTTGGTTGTGTGATTTTGTCAATTTGACATGTTTTTATACTCTGGAAGCTAGATATTCTTTATTACATAGTTTTGGTCATATATTTTGCATGTGAAATCAGATTTTTGATTTCGAATAGGCATTTGAGAGAATGTTTAGTGTACTTTGATTTTGTGTTTCCATTTTATCAATTTGATGAGTATGGAGAGTTATGTACTTGTTGGTGCTTGAGATTCGGGGTGTGAGTGTGAGTGTGAGCACATCTAGATGAGTCAAGGGATGATACCTTAAGGGAGAGCATGCTATTATGAGATATTTATGATGCTACAAATAATTATCATATTTGATGTGTTGACCCATGGCGTAAGGTTTTTTCATTGATGTCAAAAAGATAGTAAGGTAGTTTGCATTTGCAAGGTTTGCATTGGATGTTCTCAAGTATGATGATGTTGTGATTCACATGTGTGTTGATGTTATGATTCACATTCATATGTGTTGATTTACATTCACATATCATATTGATTCATATTGTTTCACGATGACGATAATGATACATTGGTATAGTGCCTAATGATACAGGTTCAAACATGGTACAAGATGATAATCACTTTGGTACACTTTTGGTGTTTATGATACAAGTTGATGGTGTGGTTTATTTGTTAAATATAGTATGTTCAAGTATACAATGATACAAAAGTTATAGATCAAATTTTGACACTGATATGGGGATACATCTTTTAATTTCATGTGACATCTCTTGCATATTTTCTTTTTGACATGGTTAGGAATACAATATAGTGGATTCAAGAATATGCTCACAGTGACACATTCAACAAGTCTATTTGATTATCATTTCATATACTGCTTATGATTTGAAATATGATTTCAGAGTACAATATCTAGTGTATAACTTGCGGTATTGACATACCTGTTACAAGAACCACAAAATTTGACAAGAATTGATGCAAGTAATTCCATTTCATTTGAAAATTATTTTATAATTCATTTAGGATATTTCAAGAGTCACTAGAATCCCCTTGGAATTGGAAATGAAAAGTCTAGAATTATTATTTATTATTTTTTAGAAACTAATGCACATTGCCCAACAATATATATCATTGAGAAGTTGGGTATAAACCTAAAGCCTCATACCTTCCTTTTTTTAATTATGAAGTTCTATAAGTGATCTTTCATCCTCATGAATGTGGATGGGGCATTAGTTAGGCCAAAAGGAATCACCACCCATGCAAAAAAAAAAATCTTTAGATTTAAAAGAAGTCTTCCACACATCTGTTGGATCAATTAGTACTTGATGGTACCTAGATTTCAAATCAACTTTGGTGAAAAATTTATCCCCTCTAAGCTGCTCCAAAAGATCATCTATCCAAGGAATTGGGTATCTTTTTCTCACTATGATTTTAATCAATGCTCAATAGTCAATACAAAGTCTCCACATTCCATCATTTTTCTTTGAAAGGAACAATTGGGTTGCCACAAGGTGATGCACTTGGATAGATATGTTCTTTCTGAATCAATTCTTGTATTTATCTTTTAATTTTATCATTTTATAGTGTTGACCTCTAGTACAATGGCTCATTAGGCAATGGAGTTCCTAGTATCAAATCAATAGAATGTCTAACTTGGCAATATGAGGGTACCCCCGTCGGTAACTCAAATACATTATGATATTTAGACAAAATTTGATCCATTGATATTTTTTCTTTGTTGTGGTGTTCACAATGGAAAGGGAATTACATACTAGTTTTCTTTCTTCCTTGGGATGAATCATCAATAATGCAAATGTTCCAATTTGGGTAATCAATCTTATACATTATCTAGCACTAATCAAAGATGCAGAGTGTGCAAGACTTACCTCTTGTATCTAATACTTATGTCCACCCAATTTAGTTGTCACACTACATGGCCTAAACTCATATACACCATGGCACTTATACATATAAGTTTTTCCCAGCAAAACATCACAAACATAAAAATGATCTACATCAAAAATTACCTCATCTTTGAAGGGCTTGATGATTATGGAAGGCAAAATTGCTTGTTCGCTTGAATATCTAACCCTTGACTTATCCATCCTATGGAATAAGGTTGTGAGTGTGTTGTTGTTTTCAAATTCAACTTAATACAGTCTTAATAGACATTAAGTTCTTTTGGCTACCACTATAAATAATAAAGTGCAAGGCCTTTCCTCCAATCCACACTTGTGAATGGAATAGTCTTTCCTCATCCTCCTGGGGCAATATTTTTATAGTGGCTACTATGGAATATGGGTCAACCTCAATGACTTGTTCATTATATTTTTCTTTGCAAGAATCTATCATCTCAGGCTCAACAATATCTTCATGTGTTTCCATCATTGAATTTTTTATATTTCCGTAGACTTTTGTATTATGAGATGGACTTTATGGACTTCACACCACATACCTATATCTTGTTGTGTTTTCATTACGCCCCATGCTTTCTTTTTTGTTGAACCGGGAAATGACTCTTTGGCTATTTGTTTTCATGTAGGTTTGCTACTTTCACCTTTCCATCTATTATTCGTAAAATTATCACTCCTCCCTTTTTTCTTGAATTTTTCCCCAATCTTTGAAGCGTACTTAAAAGCATTGGATGAAGTTTCTATATTTAAGAAGTTCATCACAATTTTGATATATATATGAAGTCAACTCTAATATTTCAAAACTTGATACTTCTTTGAGTCTTTGATGCCAAGTTTTGCTAAGAGAACATGAACATGTTGGTATACTCCTAAAATTTTTGATCCTTCTTATGCCAAAGCAATTTCCATTGTAGATATTCTATTCATAGGTATCCATAGGGAAATAATCCTCTTTTATGTGTTCCAAAAAATCTTCCCATGTGGGTTTTCTATCAAAAATCTCAAATTCTTGGCCATCTTGGGTTTCCTAGATTGTCAATTTAACTTCCCATGCCAAGTTTACCTCTCTCTCAGCTTTAAAGAGGCAAAAGGTGAATTTTTTCAGCATCTAAAAAGTTGTTAACAAAAAAATATCTTTCTAGCTTGGATAACTAGTCATCAACAACATTTGCATCCATTTTCCCTTGAAATGTTGGAATGTCAAATTTCACCCGCACTTTAAATGGGGCATGTCCGCCAAATGTGGAATTTGTGGTATTCATTTGTGAACCTTTATTTTCAAGCATATGAGAGAATTACTCCACCATTTCCTCACGTTTCTTGTTTAATGCTTCTTCCATCAACATTTTGAATGATTCTTCCATTCCATTAATTTGTCTTGTCATCTGTGATTGTGTGCATCTCAGAGGTAGGTAATTTAAAGGATCTCATGTTTCCCACCCAAACTTCTAGTAATCTGACCATGTGCGATGAGACATAGAAGAGAAATCTTTGATACTACTAATCAAAATTATGGTTTCAAAGTACACTACCTAGTGTATAACCTACAGTATTGACAAACCTATTACAAGATCAACAAAATATGACAAGAATTGATGCAAGATAAAAGTAATTTCATTCCATTCAAAAATTAGTTTATACATTTTTTAGGAGATTCCAAGATTCATCAAAATTCCCTTAGAATTGGAAATGAACAGTTTAGAATTATTTATTATTATTATTATTATTTTGTCAAAAAATAATGCATGCTGCCCGACAATATACATCGTCAGGAAGTCGGGTATAAACTTGAACTCTCATGCCTACATTTTTTTAATTCTAAAGTTCTTAAAAGTTCCCAACCTTCTAAATTTGACACTTGAATTCCAGATTTAATCAAATTCTTTTCTTAGTTTCTTGTCAAGTCAGTACACCGTCGACAATATGTGTCATCATGGAATCATTTATAAATGCAAACTTTCATACTTTCCTTGTTTAGTTTTGAAGTTTGTAAAATTAGTCAACCTCCCGACTTTCTTGTCATAAGGGAGTCAGGTATAAACCTAAACTTTCATATGTGTCTTCTTTTAGTTATAAAGTTCGAAAAGAGGCCCAACATCTCGACTTCAAGGAGAACTTCAAAAGAAATTAACTTTTGACTTATTTTCTGATCAACTTATCAGTGGATAGGAATACAATTTGATGCATTCAGTATGACACTTACTTACATATTACAAGATGGATGAATTGTACAAGTGTTTGATATGTCATACTGCTCACTATCTCTTTGTTACATTGTTACATTTGATACAATATATCCTTGTCAATTAAAATATTGATATTTTATATGCCCTTAACCTTGTGCAATATTTATATTACTTAGTTCGTTTGTCAGCACCTTTGACTAATTGATTATTGCTTATGTGGTAAAGACATAAATTAATTTGGTTTCAAAGACATTAATATGAGGTTATAATAGTTGGAAATCGTGACCATTATTGTCTCTACTCACTATTGTGGATTTAAATCCCATCATAATTCTCTTTATCAAGTGGCCTTTAGAAGGTTTAAATAAAGATTTGGGTTATGTTAGTTTCAAAAAGAACATTTACATTTATCATTTCCTATTGCGCAATGAAAAGTACCACTTATATGTTGTATTGACAAGACTCATGCTTGTGGGAAACTACAATTCACATGACTGTATTTCTTTGGTAGGATGGATAAATGATTTCATCCAATTATTTTTGGTCTCGCATAAATCCTTGGTCAGAGGAAAAAATTGTGGTGGGGATGACACCCACCACAACACTTCACTACTGTAGTAAAAATTTTGCTCGGTCTAGAAGTGGTGGAAATGTTCTAGAATATTGTCCTTAAATGGTGCTACCAATGGTTACATCTCCAATGCATATATTGAACTTAATTTTCTTTGGTGGATCTTACCTTGTAATCATTCACAATCATCATGTTTAAGTCCCAATGCTTCACCAAACAATCTCCTCGAGATCTGTAAAATGTTCTATGCTCAGTGTCTAGATTCAATGTATCTGTTATGTTGGCCTATGTTACTCAATATTATGTTTTGTTATGCTTGGTAACATATATACTCTTGGCTCGGCAACTACTTTGCACTTCTTGGTGTGTGTCGCTCATATCCTTTACCAAAATTGTCTCTACCTTTACTGATTAACTTATTTTCTTTATTGAATGACTTTGACAATCAATATGACTTTTAAAAAACTAATGACAACAAAATAACTCTATAGGAGTATCAATCTCCCCCTTTGGCATCTTTGTTAAAAACTTCAAAGTCATCAAAATTTTGTGTTGATAAGCAAAATTTGACCATGTATTGTACTTCTCGATGAATTCTCTATATAACTCCTTATGACCATAAACTCCTCATGTAGAAATACTTCTTATAGACATATCTATCTATCTCCTTTACATATAATCCCCCATTTTCTATACAATATATCCCCCTTTTTTGAAAAAAAATTCCAAAAACAAAATTAATTATTGTGATCCAGTGGAGGAATCTTATAAAAAATGGATTTATACCTCTGTTGTGCATCTTTCAGTGATGTCTCCCATGATTCCTTGAGTTTCTGTAATACAAATTTTTTTTCACCTATGTCAACTACAAGACTCATCATGATATCCATAGCACTGATATCAAGGGTGTTCACTAGCTCTTTAGCCTTATGAATATGTTTTTGCAGTGACTCAATCTGGGGTATCAAAATTGTTTGTAACTCCATGAGTTCCATTCTTATTTGTTTCTCCTCTTTTCTCAACTCATATTGTACACCTATTAAATGTTTCAACCTTTGATAGTAAACTTGAAATGTACTAGGCTCAGTTGTGACCTTTGCAAGCTATTCAGTCAACTCTTTCTCAACAGATGCATCTTTCTCCTTTATATCCTTTGTAAAATTTGAAATTAAACAAATTTTCTGAAATAATGAAAGAATATCTTTCAATTTCTTTTCCAATTCGGTAACCAATTCAAAAAGTGTTACCTTATAAAGTGCCATTGATTAAAGTAACTCTTTGATTATCTTTCTCTCCATTTGCTTTTTATGTACTTGCAACATATACTCAGTGGTCTCTGTACCAGGTTGGTTGATTTGATTTACTAGTTCACCCAATTGGCTATATATACTACCCTTCTCATTTATATCAATGTCAGGTACAATCTCCTATAGTATCTCTTGAATACTCTCTAGCACATCAGTTTTTATTTCTTTGCTAGTAATTTATCTTGTGCTTCTTTATTCTTAAGTAGATCTCCAAATTCTGATAGCTCCTTAGGTATTAAGGTGGAGATGTCTACCTTAGAAATCACAATTGGTTTACTTAAGTCAACTTTTTCTTTTTCATACTTCCTCTTCTTTGACTTTTTATTTTCAATTTGGACACTTTCTACAGTGGAGAACTTGACGTCAGATGTAGTGGTCATAGTTGTATCTTAGGTTATCTCATCTCTTTCCTCTTTTTTTTTTTTCCTTCCTTCTTCTCTTCTTGTTTCTTTTCTTCCTTCTTCTCTTCATGAACTTCTTCTTTATCCTTTTCCTTTTCCTT
This sequence comes from Chamaecyparis obtusa, assembly GCA_027943335.1. Classification (NCBI taxonomy): domain Eukaryota; kingdom Viridiplantae; phylum Streptophyta; class Pinopsida; order Cupressales; family Cupressaceae; genus Chamaecyparis; species Chamaecyparis obtusa. The sequence continues at coordinate 2,927,333 of BSBK01001922.1, forward strand.
CTCTTTTTCTTATGACTGATGTAGACCTTTAGTCTTGGTAGAAACAATTGGCTATGTATTCTGATCTGTTGTGGTCTTGATCTCTTTGGTGTCCTTAGTGTCCTTTTGTTCAGTCTCTTTTACTGGTTTGGTAGACTCCTCTACAATAGTAGGAATTTCTTTTGTAACCTCTGAGATAAGATCATTAATCTCAAGAAAATTTACTACTTTTTGAATAATTGGATCTTCATCCATCAAGTTTTCCTTAGTTGAATCATCAATGTTCTATTGTTCATTTTCCTTGTCCTCGTTTACCATCACATCTTCATCATTTATGTTGGGTATTTGTCAATTATATATTCAATAATAACCTAATCTTTTTCTAAGGTCAAGTCAATAGGGTCTGACTTACCTTGTAGCTCCTTGATCTTTGTGGGTTGGATAGGAAAGAAAATATTTCTCCATATTCCATCTATTTCCTTTTGTACTTTACCAACCATAATCTTCAATGCTCTTCTCTTGACAAGAAATATCTTTGAATACTCCTTAAATGAACCCAACCGATGGAAGGAAGGAGTCCATCTTGGCATACCAATCGCAAGGAGCTTGTTTAAGGCCATAGAGGGAATTTGGAAGGATGAAAACAAGTGAAGGATCATGAAGGAACCCTTGTGGATGCTCCATATATATCTCCTCCTGAAGGTCACTATGAAGAAAATCACTCTTCACATCCATCTGATGAACTTCCTAGTGATGGGATGCAACAATAGAAAGGTTAAGTCAGATGGAATTAATCTTAGAAACTGGCATAAAGGTCTCAAAGTAGTCAATTCTAGGAACCTGGGAGAATCCTTTGGTGACTAGGAAAGCCTTATGCTTATCAACTAATATATCTCTAGAAAATTTTTTCCAATAGATCCACTTGCACCGAACAATTTTTCTTCCCCTAGGAAGAGGGACTAAATCCCAAGTATGGCTCCTTTCTAAAGAACTAAACTACTCTTTCATAACAACATCCCACTCAGAAATACCAAAATTTTCCCAAAAGGATTTTGGATAAGAAGATGTAGCAATGAAGAGATAAGGAGCTTGCTCAAGCTGTGACCTTTTTCTTCTCTCATCTGAAGGATCACCAACCCAATCACCTACTGGCTCCAATTTCTAACTAGCCCAATGAGGCCCAGTAGCTAAAGCATGTGGGAAATCTGGAGGAGAATCATCATCCTCTAAATGATAATTGAGAGATGAGGAAGATGGATTCTCCTCATCATCAATTGAAGTATAATAAGACTCATCATATGGATCAAGAGGATCAAAAACCTTGAAATAACTATCATTATACAGTAGCAATAAATAGAGCAATAAATAAATTGAAATATTTTGAAGGAACAAATATAACAACAAAATTTTCAAATTGCATCCTCTACAACTACTTACTACCAATTTCAATTATTTTTTAAATTATGTATTAAATCCTTTTATTAATGATAATGTCTAATTTATAGAAAAAGAGAAAACTATGAATCATAATGTAAGACTATAAACCATCTAATCAAATAATACCTAAGAATTATTGTTATATTAAAATAAAGATAATTTAAGTCCAAGTTTGACCATGTCACATGTTCCACTACATCTCATAGATTAAAGACTAGACAACATGGATCCCTCTTCTATAAACATTATCCTTAACACTTATCTATAGGTACTTTAGAGTGAATTATTAATCTTCCCTTATACCATTTTCATGTGGTAAGATTTTTCATTTGATGAGATATTTTATTGTGAATGATGAAAAAATGAAATATAATAAGAAAATAATTGTAATGCGGCTGTAGTATACAATCTTTGTCTTTTTTTTTTAAATTTATTTTTGACTTGAATGTTTTGATGGGTAAACCACAATATAGAAAAAGATAATGCAATAATAATTGCTGTGATACTAATACATAAAGAAATAACACCCAAATGCACAATATTCAAAATGACTACATCTTAAAATGTTTAACAGATTTAATATAGTTTGTATACTACAAGTTATCATTAAATAGAACAATACCCAGATGATCAAAATAGATTAATATCATAATACAAACATACCCATTTGTTGTTGTTGCAAAATGAGACTGATATGGGTCTAAAAATAGAAAACTAGAACTTTTAAATAAAGTCAAATCCTTCAATCCTTAGTTGCTCCTTCTGCAAAATGACAATCAAGCATATCAATAATCAAGACACCCAAAATATTGCACAAATCAGGCAAAAACCCTAAAAATCTAACTACAATGCAAGAAACCCTACGCCCAACAACATATGCTACAAATCGTTCAATAACCAAATTGCAATGCTAAATGAATAGCAGTGCCCAACAATAGAATCAACTTCATAAATAATTTAAACAAAAATAAATCATTTAAAACTCCAGCAAACTCCAAATAAAACTCAAGGGAAAGAAGAGAAACTATACAAATTTGATAAACTCAATGGAAAATGCTCTATGAAACACCTCTAAGATATCTCCAACAGATTAGCTAGCTACACTAATCTACATTATTAAATAGAACAATATTCAAATGGCCAAAATACATTGAAATCACAGTACAAGAATTACCTATTTGTTGTTGCAAAATGAGACCAATGTTGGTGTAAAATACAACAAACCAGAACTTTCAAATGAAGTCAAATCGTTCAAACCCTAGTTGCTCCTTCTACAAAATGACAATCAAGCATATCAATAATCAAGACAACCAAAATACTACACAAATTAAGCACAAACCCTAGACATGATCTAATCACAATGCAAGAAACCCTAGGCCCAACAACATATGCTCCAAATCATCCAATAACCAGATTGCAATGCTAAATGAGTAGTAGTGCCCAACAATAGAATCAACTCCACAAATAATATATGTGCTCCAATCTCCAAATTGACTAGCAAAAATAAACCATTCAAAACCCCAACAAACTCCAAATAAAACTCAAGGCAAAGCATCTAACAAATCAGATCCTATAAATCTTCTGTAAAAAACCCTACACAGATTTGATAAACTCAATCCCAAATGCACTATGAAATACCTCTAAGATATCTCCAATAGATTAGCCATCTTCATCTAATTTAGTCATTGTCATTTTATTTATTATTTTAAAGATGATTCTACATGTCTCCCTATCAATGGATGTATTGTTGGGTCTAAATGGTTCGTATAAGTGTTATGAAAATGCTTAATCAAAGAGAAAAATAGAGTGAAAAGTTATATCACATTCAAAGATTGTAAGATAGAATTAGATCACTTTATTTGATATAAATTAAGACATTTCAAAATGACAAACTCTATCTTTTTTAACGAGAACATAATTCTCAATTTGTATCATCTTCAACTACTTATTGCCTCCTATATAGTGGAAGCAAAATATGAATCACAATGTAAGGCTATAAACCATGTAATTAAATAATACCTAAGAATTATCATTCTATTAAAATAAAGATAATTTAAGCCTAAGTTTGACCTTGTCACATGTTCCACTGCATCTCATAGAATAAAGACTAGACAACATGGATCCCTATTTTATAAAGTGATATCCTTAACACAATACTACATAATGGTGGTACACCGACCACTATTGGTGGTATTGATACCCATGGTGACCTTGTAGGGCTAGTACTCTGGTAACCTGCAGTAGGTATTGCGTGGTCCCCACCTCGAGGGTTATGATTCTTACATGAATAAAAAATTAAATAAATTTAATCCACCACTTTTAAATAATTTTTTCTATAAATATTTTTTAATAAAAGGAGTTTGGAAAATGCCTTGTATTAATATTAAATTTATTTGGCATTTTTAATTATAAATTTCTACCTATTTTATATGTCTGATTTCATTTTTGTGGGGTCCAAGCTGGTTTAAAAATTAAAATTTAGATTTTTTGGGGAATATGGGAGAAATTTAAAAATTATGGACTTTAAGGTAGATTAGAAATTTTGTTTGAAGTTAATGCATATTTATTGACTTGCACATAGTCTTATAGTCTGATTTGCTTCTAAGGGGCATAATTTTTTCCTAAGATATCAAAATTTGGACTTCTTATACTTGTTGGAAAGGTGATTCAAAGCGCTAGAGTTTGGTATAGGTTTGGTTGTGTGATTTTGTCAGTTTGACATGTTTTTATATTGTGGAAGCTAGATATTCTTCATTACATAGTTTTGGTCATATATTTTGCATGTGAAATTAGATTTTTGATTTCGAATAGGCATTTGAGAGAATGTTTAATGTACTTTGATTTGGTGTTTCCATTATATCAATTTGATGAGTATAGAGAGTTATGTACCTTTTGGTGCTTGAGATTCGGGGTGTGAGTGTGAGTGTGAGAGCATCTAGATGATTCAAGAGATGATACCTGAAGGGAGAGCATGCTATTATGAGATATTTATGATGCTACAAATGATTATCATATTTGATGTGTTGACCTATGGCGTAAGGTTTTTTCATTGATGTCAAAAGGTAGTAAGGTAGTTTGCATTTGCAAGGTTTGCATTGGATGTTCTCAAGTATGATAATGTTGTGATTCACATGTGTGTTGATGTTATGATTCACATTCATATGTGTTGATGTACATTCACATATCATATTGATTCATATTGTTTCATGATGGTGATAATGATACATTGGTATAGTGCCTAATGATACAGGTTTAGACATGGTACAAGATGATAATCACTTTGGTACACTTTTGGTGTTTATGATACAAGTTGATGGTGTGGTTTATTTGTTAAATATAGTATGTTCAGGTATATAGTGATACAAAAGTTATAGATCAAATTTTGACACTGATATGGGGATACATCTTTTAGTTTCATGTGACATCTCTTGCATATTTTCGCTTTGACATGGTTAGGAATATAGTATGGTGGATTCAAGAATATGCTCACAGTGACACATTCAACAAGTCTATTTGATTATCATTTCATATACTGCTTATGATTTGAAATATGATTTCAGAGTACAATACCCGATGTATAACCTATGGTATTGACAAACCTATTACAAGAACCACAAAATTTTACAAGAATTGATGCAAATAATTCCATTTCATTTGAAAATTATTTTATAATTCATTTCAGATATTTCAACAGTCACTAGAATCTCCTTGGAATTGGAAATGAAAAGTCTAGAATTATTTTTTATTATTTTTTAGAAACTAATGCACATTACCCAACAGTATATATCATTGAGAAGTCATGTATAAATCTAAAGCCTCATACCTTCCTTTTTTTAATTATGAAGTTCCTATAAGTGACCTTTCATCCTCATGAATGTGGATGGGGAATTAGTTAGGCCAAAAGGAATCACTACCCATCCAAAAAAATAATCTTTAGATTTAAAAGAAGTCTTCCACACATCTGTTGGATCAATTAGTACTTGATGGTACCTAGATTTCAAATCAACTTAGGTGAAAAATTTAGCCCCTCTAAGTTCATCCAAAAGATCATCTATCGAAGGAATTGGGTATCTTTTTTTCACTATGATTTTAATCAATGCTCAATAGTCAATACAAAGTCTCCACATTCCATCCTTTTTCTTTGAAAGAACAATTGGGTTGCCACAAGGTGATGCACTTGGACAGATATGTTCTTTCTGAATCACTTCTTGTATTTATCTTTTAATTTCATCATTTTATAGTGTCGACCTCTAGTACAATGGCTCATTAGGTAATGGAGTTCCTAGTATCAAATCAATAGAATGTCTAGCTTGGCAATATGAGGGTACCCCAGTTGGTAACTCAAATACATTCTGATATTTAGACAAAATCTGATCCATTGATATTTTTTCTTTGTTGTGGTGTTCACAATGGAAAGGGAATTACATACTAGTTTTCTTTCTTCCTTGGGATGAATCATCAATACTACAAATGTTCTAGTTTGGGCAATCAATCTTCTACATTGTCTAGCACTAATCAAAGATGTAGAGTGTGCAAGACTTACCTCTTGTATCTAATACTTCTGTCTACCCAATTTGGTTGTCATACTACATTTCCTAAACTCATATACACCATGGCACTTATACATATAAGGTTTTCCCAGCAAAACATCACAAACATAAAGAGGATCTACATAAAAAATTACCTCATCTTTGAAGGGCTTGATGGATTATGGAAGGCAAAATTGCTTGTTTGCTTGAATATCTAACCCTTGACTTAACCATCCCATGGAATAAGGTTGTGGGTGTGTTTTTGTTTTCAAATTTAACTTAATACAGTCTTAACAGACATTAACTTCTTTTGGCTACCACTATAAACAATAAAGTGCATGGCCTTTCCTCCAATCCACACTTGTGAATGGAATAGTCTTTCCTCATCCTCCTGGGGCAATATTTTTATAGTGGCTACTATTTTTAGGATAACTAAGACGGGGTGTGAATCAGTTAGATCAGTTATCCTATAGTACCAATTACAAAGATGTAACACTTTAAACAATTTCAACAAATTCTACAGCTCGGTAACATAAACTACTAAACTGTCTGTGCCTTTACCGATTACCAGCTAATTAACCCACAGTGATTACCAACCAAATCAAATATGCAATATGTAAAGTATGACAACAAATCAATCATCATAGAAACACATAACACAAAGATTTAACGTGGAAACCCTATTAAGGGAAAAAACCCCTAGGACCGGTAACCCAAAATAATTTTCACTCTTTTGAAGTGAGCTCAGTGAAGAGCCAACCCTATTAAAGGTTACAAACACACTGTTAGATGTGACCTTATTAGAGGATTTAAGACTAACAGTTATCATTCAACTAGCATTCCCTATGGGGTCGATAGGATAATAATGTACATCCATTTAATGACATGGGGCATATCATAAGACAGTTAAGTCCACTCGGTTAAGATATTTTTTTGTATCAATGGTTAAACTGAAACAGTAGTTGATCTGATTACAATACAACTCAAATTATAGACGTTCAGATCTATTCTAAGCCCATACAAATCCTCTGATCAATATATCAATTCTCTTCCTCAACTTACTTTCACTCGGTAATAGCTCTTGGATGCTTGGTACTGTTCTATAGTTTGGTTCTTCTTCAACTAGTCTAATCAAACATGCATGAAACTATATTCACGTAAAATATCTGTAGTTTTCTTTCTTCTAGCATGTTTCAATAAAGAAACTCATATCTTTTATATAGACAGATAAACTATTTTCATATCAACCATCAAATTTCGCCGCTTAATCTTCTTCATTAATTTTACCTCTTAAACCTTCCTTGACAGATGTGTCAATAAGACATTTCAATTCCATCCTTTAGATCTTCTCTGAATTTTTTCAGTCGTGGATCTCATAACAAACTTTATCCTCAATCTTGAAGTCATAACAATTTCCAGCTCATCAATTTTTTTTGGCTAAGCTTAAGCATTTAATACTTTCATCCATACTCAGTTAACAAAGAAATATGGCAGTGAACACAAGCTCGGTTAATATTGTCTCTCGGTAAACACTACACTGGCTTGGTGTATACTAAAGTGCTTCATCAACTGACCATATTGCCTTGTAAAGTTTTGCTTCCATCTTCATAATAGATTAATGAAACATAATCAAGTCAACCATATGAAGTCATAGACTCATCAATAAGTTACCCAAAGTATTCCTTATCCTCATCTGTCATATCCATCTTTCTCCATGTAGATATCTCAGTTCTTCATCTTTTCTCTCCTCTTTACAGATGTTTAGATGTTTGTAACTATCATGATAAGTACTGTCAAAACTAGTTGACATCAATGACAATAAAATGACTTATTTAATCATCTTACATATCATTTCAGTACTCGATGATCTTTAATCACTGATCTTCAAGTCATTCAGGTATTCAATCAGTTGTAGTTCATCAATCTCTCCCTTTGGCATTGATGGCAACTCAAGCAATATGAAATATGCCATGCACATACAAACATGTATTCTACAACTATGTAAGTAAATGATGTAGCTCGGTAAGCTCTCCCTAGCTTGATATTTAATATGTTTAATCACTACATTACATAACAACATTACAAGTGTAGACTTTCCTCTATGGATTTGATCTTTTCAGCTCTTAGATTCTTTATGTTCTTCAACAACAAATCTTCAAAACTCTCCTTGACTTTCACAGATTATCTCTCCCTTAGATAGATTTTCCATTGATCTCTCTATTTATCATATTGTTTATCTCTCCCTTTGAAAACAATGCCAAAGAAAAACATAAAACATACAGCTCTGCAATAGCTAAGTAACTCACTATTGTTCAGTGTAGACAATGTATCTTAGTATACTGATATGCAAATCTTTGTTAGAGTCCCTCAAAATTTTCACAACCTTAGACAAAATCAAAAGTGTGAGATATGTTGCATCAATGTGCATGATCTTCTGATAAGAATAGGCCGATGCAACCTCCAGATCACATTAGTGATCAGTAGGTAGGGGGCAGACCCCAAGTCTAGTCCTTAAGTATTCAAAAGTTTCCTTTGGTAGAGGCATTTAGCCCTCCGAGTAGGTGGTTTAGGGTCATGTTTGGCACCTTGATTGGATCTTTGCATGTCTTTAGCTTTCTCCCCGCTTTCCACTTCTTCTCCGCGCTTGATTAGGGTTAAGGTCTTAAGGACCTTTTTATTTTCCCTCTTCCATGGCTCTATTTACTAGGTAGGATTAAAAAATGAGACCTCCTAGTCCTTCATCATGTCAAACAGAGGATTTTATGTCTATTCCAAACATCTAGTCCTGTTCAGATATCAATTTCCAGGTTTCTAACATCTCTGGGACCTCTGATGCAAATCCTGACAAAGTTAGGGTTTGAGGTCAAAGTCAACCTCAACCCTGACTAGGTCAAGGTCGACCTCGACGCTAACCTCTTCCCACCAGGATTTCAAATTTTCATTTGCCGACAGTTTGGTTTTCGGGAAAATTATTTCTCCACCTCTGGGTCGGCTGTTTTGGGCTTCGAAATGGTAAATCCTTTAATTGTATTTAATTAAGGTATATTTTCTAAATGTGAGGACCTAATTGGGATTTAATTTTCCAAGGTGGCCCATCTAGAGGAGTGTGCCCTAGATCACTATAAAAGGAGGCCTCCCTCTCTCATTTTCACATCAAGTTTTCTCAATCAAGTTCTCAAGCTCTCAAGGTGACCAAGCAAGCATTCAAGTCTTCTTCTCCATCCAAGTTCTCCATTGAAGATCAAGGATTCAAGAATTCAAGCTATTGAAGGGATTTGGCTCAAGCATTCAAGATCTATCATTCCAACCCTAGATCTAGCCACCATGGTGGTGTGATCTTCTTTCAAGATCCTTTGTTCATCTTCAAGATCCATATCATCGTTTCCTCAAGGTGGATTTCAAGCATACAATCATGGAGGTTTGATGATGTTATGTTCAAGCTTTCATATCAATATATTTGATTACATTCCAAATACATTAGCATATCTATTGAATTGCATAGCTTCATTGTTAGATTCATTTCTACTACTTGCTAGCATTCTCCTATTTCAATTTCAATATTAAGGTTGATTCCAAACTTGGGTTTGACCAAGGCAAACCCCCCCTCCCCCAAACAAACAAAACACCATTTTTCTTGTAGGTACAGGTGCGAAATCTTAGATCTGAGAGAAAATTTAAATACCCTTTTCGACAATCTTTCAGGATCTGCAAATAAAATCAGAATTAGACTGCAAATAAATAATGTGGTCTTTGACCTTATAAAAGGTCAAAGTTGACCTTTATGAATTTGGAGAAAAGATTTCTAGGTTTTGTCCGCCTCGACATTTCCAGTCCAGAACAGGTGATAGAATCTTCAAAAAGTTCATACAGAGGCAAGAATTCAGCATTTTATAGATCTGTCCTAATTCCAGGTTAGTATTTGCACTTCAATTATTTCAATATCAAACATAATACATTTTACCTAGGGGAAACATTAGATTTGTTCTTTCTTCCATATTTTCCACCAAATTGATCCAATTCTACATTAGCCTTTTAGGATGATCAAATTGGATATCCTTGGTGAGAATTTGGGTTTGAGAATAGATTCCTTTTCCCCCCTAAATATTTTAAATAAGGTTGAATCCATTTTAACCTTATACATTTTGGTGAACCCGTTTACGCCAACTCTTTATTTTTGGTGTTAGATCATTTGTCTAATTGCCTTTAGATTAGATTTCTTTAAAAATACAAAAACATTTACTTTTTCATGCTTTTAAGTATTCAACATGTATGATTCTTGTTTTGAGTACTTTGATGAGGCTTTTATTGTTCAAAAGGTTAGATACCTTAATGAGGTACATGGAAGTGAAGATGAAAATTGTTTGAGTGAGATCTCCATTGATCCTATTCCTATTTCATCTTCCTCTACAACCTCTTCAATTGACCTTTACAAAGATGAGTTAGGGATTGATGTTAATTCTTCTCCTAATATGTGTCTTTTCTATGAGCCTACTTTAGAATATAATTTACCTTCTTTCCACTTTAGGGATCAAGATTTAATAACTTATGACACTCCTAAAATGCACTTTATGGATGATAATCCTCCTATTTGGGATGAACCTTTGGATTTCAATGTTGATTACTCCCTTCCTGATGAAACCATTAAGGATAATCCTCCTATTTGGGATGAACCTTTATATTTCAACATTGATTACTCTTTTCCTTATGAACCCATTATGGATAATCCTCCTATTTGGGATGAACCTTTGGATTTTGATGTTGATTAATCTCTTCCTCGTGAAGCCATTGTGGATAGTTCTACTTTTTGGGATGAACCCTTGGATCAATACATTGATTTATCTCCTCCTTGTGAAGAATTATTAATACAAGAGGATGACATATGCTCTAAAACACACTTCCCTTATACGAAAGAAGATGATATTATACATCCTTCACCTCAATTTAGGATTCCTTCTAGTGATGAGGCATTAGTGGAGAAAGATAGGCATTTCCTTAATGTTCCTCCTCTTAGTGGTGATCTTATGGGAAATCATGATCCTATCTTACAACCTTCTTACCATAGTATTACTTATCTCTATTCCAATCCTTTTCCAACTATGTTTCCAAGTGTTTCTTTGGTTGTATTTTCCATTCATATCACTTCCTACACTTTTAATAGTGTTCCTAATCTTCCTAATCCTAATCCTATCTTTCCTAATCCGATTCCTAATTCTCCATCTGCTATTCCTAGTTCTTCTCACACTTATGTTGAGGTTCAAACTATGGTTCATGATGTGCAAAGATTCTTCAAAGTACCTTCTGCTTATTATCCGCTCTATAAATATAAGAGAAAAGAAATTTCTCCTTTGAGATTTATTCATAATTTTACCCCTCATTCATATATAACATAGACCTTTTCTCCTTGAGACTAGGGGGCAAGAGGTATATTTCTGCTTTGAGCTTAATTGGTTATGTTAGCTTTTCATCCATTGCTCTCTTCTATTATTCCAGATATCTTTTCTATGACATGTGTTTTGCAAAGGTATCCCTTGCCTTTTGTCCTTGGGGGGCAAGGTTCTTTCTTCTTTCTCTTTGTCTAGGGGAACTCCTTTCCTTAGCTTAGTGGTACTTGTTTATATTGCAATATTATTTCATCATATTGATAGATATTTTGACTATGGATAACCTTCTTACATGGGAAGTTGTTGTCCAAGGTCATCACTTCTTCTCTATGTTGCAAATTATGTTCTTTATAAACTCTCACCCTTGCTTTAGTGTTAGAGTTATTTCCCTCATTCCAAAGATTCCTCTTGCTCTTCTTTACAGGGGGGCTTGATGATTGAATCCTTGTTCCTTCCTTTTGAAAGAAGCTATCTTATCTAAACACACTCTTCTTTGGTGGGGGTGTTGGTGATAAGATCTTTTCCATTGAGGATCCTTTTCCATAAGTGACATATCATTTTCATGATTATCTATACTCTTGGATGTAGGGGTCAATATCTCTCGCTAAGGATATACTATACATTGTTGTAAACAGGATATCTCCTTGCTTTGTGAAGTAGGTATCCTCTTCCATCTTTGTTCCTACACTTGGGGGGCAAGGATGCCTTATCCTTCTTTTCTGTCTTCAAGTATTCACACATAGAGTAACAAATATGGATTGTGAGTTTAGTAGAAGTACTTTAGCCTTAGGGGCTTGGTATGATTTTCTATCTTATTCAAATCTATGCATTGTTATTCCATACATGTTCTCAAGGATTCGATCTTAGCATTTTCAATTTTTGTTCCTTTCCAACATGGAGTCACAAATACGGATTGTGAATTTGGTAGAAGTACTTTAGCCTTGGAAGCTTGGTATGATTTTCTATCTTATTCAAATCTATGCATTGTTATTTCATACGGTATTTTCTTCTTTTCTAGGGATTCACCTCTTTCCTTGGTTAAGCAGTATTTTTCTACTATGTGATATCCAATCATACATGAAAATTATGGTTTCCATTAAGGACCTATGTCCTTGATAGGAACATTATTCATTGTTTGACATTGGGTTTCCATGGTCGATACATCTCTCACCTTGGAAACTGAATAGTGTGCTATCCCTCATTAAGGGTTACTTCCTTTTCACTTCTTGCATGATATCTCTTTACATTCATCTCTTCCATGGCCTCATAGGAGTTGTGACCTTCTTGGCTTGGACTGGGAGTTGTCTATGGATATTGTCTTGATGCTGAAGAAGGCTAAATCTTGGAAGGTAACACACATAAGTTGCTAAATCCTAAAAAGATACGCATTCATATGCTAAATCTTTCAAAGGTAATGCACATAAGTTGCTAAATCCTGAGAAGACACACATTTCATATTCATAGTGATACAAGAAGGTTGATCTATGGGTATACCAGAAGTCGTCAGAAGACGCATTACAATTGCAAGCACAGTTTATGGGTGAACCTATTGGGCTCTCCCTCCAGGGTGATTCATGGTAAGGTAGGCATCCTACCGAGCGAGGTAATCACTTTCTCTTTTCTCTGTTTTCACTTTCATGCTAGTAGGACTGGATCATGAAGCTATGTTGTCTATAGTGTTGCTCTTGTCTTTCTTGTGTAATCATTTATGATTTTATGATAGCTTTCCAAATATGATATTGGTATGAGAAATATTTCTTAGCAAGGTTTCTTATGCCAATTGATTTGGGTTTTTTAGTACTAACTGTTGTTTTTTTTGTATACTCTCATGTATGTATGTTGAGTCAGAATCCTTGGTCTAGGGGCTTGTGTCTTCAACTAAGTGTTATTTTATCTTGTTTTGAATCCACTGGGATCTCTTCTTTCTTCTCCTTTACCAAGAGTTTGCATCGAATCCATACTCTTGCTAAAGTGGGGGCTTAATGTATCATTTAAAAATGGAAGCACTTCCATGTTAAGAGCATTTAGCCCTCCGAGCAGGTGGTTTGGGGTCATGTTTGGCACCTTTATTAGATCTTTGCATGTCTTTAGCTTTCTCCCCGCTTTCCACTTCTTCTCCACGCTTGATTAGGGTTAAGGTCTTAAGGACCTTTTTATTTTCCCTCTTCCATGGCTCTATTTTCTAGGTAGGATTCAAAAATGAGACCTCCTAGTCCTTCATCACATCAAATAGAGGATTTTCTATCTATTCCAAACATCTAGCCCTGTTCAGATATCAATTTCCAGGTTTTTGATATCTTTGGGACCTCTGATGCAAATCCTGACCAAGTTAGGGTTTGAGGTCAAAGTCAACCTTGACCCTAACTAGGTCAGGGTCAACCTTGACCTTGATCTCTTCCCGCCAGGATTTCAAATTTTCATTTGCTGGCAGTTTGGTTTTCGGGAAAATTATTTCTCCGCCTCCGGGTCGGCTGTTTCAGGCTTCGAAATGGTAAATCCTTTAATTGTATTTAATTAAGGTATATTTTCTAAAGGTGAGGACCTAATTGGGATTTAATTTTCCAAGGTGGCCCATCTAGAGGAGTGTGCCCTAGATCACTATAAAAGGAGGCCTCCCTCTCTCATTTTCACATCAAGTTTTCTCAATCAAGTTCTCAAGCTCTCAAGGTGATCAAGCAAGCATTCCATTCAAGCATTCAAGTCTTCTTCTCCATCCAAGTTCTCCATTGAAGATCAAGGATTCAAGAATTCAAGCTATTGAAGGGATTTGGCTCAAGCATTCAAGATCTATCATTCCAACCCTAGATCTAGCCACCATGGTGGTGTGATCTTCCTTCAAGATCCTTTGTTCATCTTCAAGATCCATATCATTGTTTCCTCAAGGTGGATTTCAAGCATACAATCATGGAGGTTTGATGACATTATGTTCAAGCTTTCATATCAATATATTTGATTACATTCCAAATACATTAGCATATCTATTGAATTGCATAGCTTCGTTGTTAGATTCATTTCTACTACTTGCTAGCATTCTCCTATTTCAATTTCAATATTAAGGTTGATTCCAAACCGGGGCTTGACCAAGGAAAACCCCCCCCCAAACAAACAAAACACCATTTTTCTTGTAGGTACAGGTGCAAAATCTCAAATTTGAGAGCAAATTTGGATACCCTTTTCGACAATCTTTTAGGATCTGCGAATAGAATCGAAATCAGACTTCAAATAAACAATGTGGTCTTTGACCTTTTAAAAGGTCAAAGTTAACCTGTGTGAATTTGGAGAAAAGATTTCTGGGTTTTGTCCGCCTCGACATTTCCAGTCCAAAACAAGTGATAGAATTTTTAGAAAGTTCATACAGAGGCTAGAATTCAGCATTTTCCAAATCTGCCCTAATTCCAGGTTAGTATTTGCACTTCAATTATTTCAATATCAAACATAATACATTTTACCTAGGGGAAACATTAGATTTGTTCTTTCTTCCATATTTTCCACCAAATTGATCTGATTCTACATTAGCCTTTTAGGTTGATCAAATTGGATCTCCTTGGTGGGAATTTGGGTTTGAGAATAGATTCCTTTTCCCCCCTAAATATTTTAAATAAGGTTGAATCCATTTTAACCTTATACAAATAGTAATATTCTTTATCTTCAAATGCATTACAAGATTCTTAGAAATATTTATTGCACTAGTGTTGTCACAATATATAATCATCGGCTCAGTGATTACCTCATTCATCCCTTCCAACACTTGTTTGATATAAGCAATGTTTGAATAGTTTGTAGCAGGAGCACACAACATACTCTACTTCGATAGTAGACTGAGAAATACAAGGTTGTTTCTTACTTGTCCAAGTAACAAGTCTTTCACCAAAGAAAAATGCTCCTCTAGTTGTGCTCTTTCTTTCATCTATATTTCAAGCCCAATTTGCATCAGTGTAAACTCTTAGTTCAAATTTGCCTTCCTTAGGATACCATAAACCATATTCCTCTATTTTCTTTAGGTATCTTAAGATTATTTTTACTGCAACCATATGTGAATCCTTTGGATTGGCAAAAAATATAGCAACAATCCCCACTACATGTGCAATATCTAGCCTACTATGTACTACATACATCAGTTTACCAATCATAGATCGGTACAATGTCCAGTTTAACTCTATAGATTCATCATCTTATGTTAATTTGTAGCCTACGACCATTGGTGTTCCAACTTGTTTGGCATCTTCCATGCCAAATATTCTCAATACTTCCTTTATGTACTTTGTTTGTGTGATAAAAATTCCATCATTCTATTGAATAACCTGCAAGTCTAGAAAGAACTTAATCTCTCCAAATATAGACATTTCAAATTCTTTTCTCATCTCATCAGCAAATGATTTACAAATATGATCTTGTCCTCCAAAGATTATATCATCTACAAATATTTCAGCAATCAAAATAGTATCATCAGATCCTCCTTTCATATACAAATTACTATTTTCACTAGTTCTTACAAAACCAATACTTAAAAGATAAGTATGCAACCTTTCATACCAAGCTCTTGATGCTTTCTTTAAACCATATAAAGCTTTGTGTAGTCTACATACCATGTCTTTCTAATACAGATCAACAAACCATTCTGGTTGTTCTATGTAGACCTCCTCTTATAGTATCTCATTTAGAAAAGAAGACTTAACATTCATTTGATAGACTTTAAACTTCTTATATGCAGCATTTGCAAGTAACATGCGAACTCCTTCTAGTCTAGCGACAGGTGCAAAAGTTTCACCTTAATCAATACCTTCTTCCTATGCATATCCCTTGCAAACTAGTCTAGCTTTGTTTCTTGTAACCTCTCCATTCTCATTCAGCTTATTTCTGAAAATCCATTTAGTACCGATAAAATTTTATCTTTCGGTCTAGGTACTAAAGTCCATGTCTTGGTTTTCTCAATTTGTTTCATCTCTTCATTCATAGAATTTATCCATTCATTATTCTCAAGTGCAATCTTAACATTCTTTGATTCAAACTCACAAACTAAGCATGTGATTTGTCTTAACTTACTTCTTGTCAGCATGCCAGCTTGCTTGTTTCCAATGATTTGGATCTCAGGATGATGCCTTCTGAAAAATCTTGTCAGCACTTGATCTCTCCTTTGTTCTTCATTTTGTTCAGGTTCATTTCCTTGCTTGGTAGCTTCTTCTCGATCCTTAATTTCCCTTTGTTGTTCCTCAATGTTCTTTTCCTAATGCTTGTTCAACTCATCCTATGGTAGGTAATCTGGATGTTCAATATAAGTGAATCTACCATATTCTTTTAGCTCCTTATTGCTTTCTTCATCATTTTTATCATCAAATTCATCAACTTTGACATTAGCACTTTCAATCATCTTATTAGTAACCTTATTCAAACACTTGTAAGTTTTTCTTTTTGTAGAATATCCAAGAAATATTCCCTCATCCTCTTTAGAGTCGAATTTCCCGTTCCTATCATCTTTCAGAATAAAACATTTTCTACCAAAATTTTTGAAGTAACTTATAGTTGGTTTGTGACCAAACCATAACTCATAGGGTGTTTTGTTTATGTCTTTCTTCAATTGTACTTGGTTCAAAACATATATAGTTGTGCTAACTACCTCTCTCTAGTATAATTGTGCAACATTCTTTTCTATCATTAGTGTCCTCACACAATCAACAAATGATCTATTTCTCCTTTCAACAATCTCATTCTATTGCGGTGTTCTTAGTGCTGAAACCTATCTTTTTATGCCATGCTCATTACAATAGTTAGTGAATTCATCAGAAATAAACTCACTACCTCTATCAGACCTCAAGCATTTCAGTTCTTTCCTAGCTTCTTTTTCTACTTTTTCTTTGTACCATTTAAACATTTTAAATGCCTGAGATTTTTCCTTTAAAAATATTACAGTCATAATCTAGTGTAATCATCAACAAACAGAATAAAATATCTATCTCCATAGTATCTCTGAGTTCTCGTGGGACCACATAGGTCAGTGTGAACTAACTCCAAGATTCTTTTTGTTGAATAGTCTTTAGTCTTAAAACTAGATGTTGTCATTTTCCCCTTTTGACATTCACGACATAACATGATTAGGCTTTGTTAGGCTAGGAAAACCTCTAACCTTTTTCTTTCTCCTGATCTTAATCATGTTATGAAAATTTACATGACATAACCTTTTATGCCATAAACATGAATCCTTATTTTTCATCAGTAAACAGGAAGTCTCAGCATTGTCAATATAAAATAAGTTACCTTTAAATTGTGCTCCTATTCCAACAAGCTTTCCACCATCATCAAATATATTTACCTTCTTGCTTTCAAAAGCTACTCCATGACCTGAGTTGTTATGCTATGCCACACTTAGAAAATTGTAATTTAGCCCTTCTACCCAATAAGCATTATCACATTTGATTTTATCATTTATCAATAAAGATCCTTTTCCTTTAACCATACATGGTGTATCATTACCCATTTTTATAGATCCTCCATTATATTGTTCAAGATGATCAAAAAAAATTTCATCATTAGTCACGTGATGTGTACAACCACTATCAATGATCCATGTATCATTTTTATTAACTTTAGAAATGAGTGTTGTCTCTACATACCTTTCTTCTTCCTCAAAATCATCCTTCATCACAAAAAATACTACCTCAACATCATCATATGTGTTGGTATCAGTATCATTCTCTTCAACAATTTAACATACCTTTTTTCCCTTATCATTGTGATCTCGATTGTCTCTGTTGTAGTGTCGGTAACTTTTGTTGTTTCTCTTTCCATAGCTTCCTTCACTAGATCGATCTTTGTTTCTATCTTCTTCTTTCCTATTTGGGCATCTAGCAACAATATGGCCAACTTCTTTGCAGTTAAAACATGCCAAAGGAAATTTACCCCTATATCTACCTTTACCTTTAGCTAATCTCCGGGCCATAAGAGCTTCAAGTTCATCAAGCTCATCATCAGTATTACTATCATTGTTATCCCTATTATGTCTACTACTAGACTTACAGATCTTTAGAGAAATCATGAAAGAAAACTCAACAAATGGTACAATACTATTATCAAAATTATTTAACTCAAAATTTGTGAGCTTACCTATCAGACTATCAAGAGTAAGAGTGTTGTCAGGTGCAAACTTTATTTCATGTATAGTAGATATTCTAATTGCATAAGTAGGCAAAAAAGTTCTTAGAATTTTACTTACCACTATATCTTCATCAATGATACCACCAGATCCTTTGATAGCATTTACTACCTCAATATTACTAGCATCAATTTCATGAAGCTCATCATCAGTATTACTGTCACTGTTATCCCTATCATGTCCACTGCTAGACTTACCGATCTTCAGAGAAGTCATGAAAGTAGACTCAATAGATGGTACAATACTATTATCAAAATTGTTCAAGTCAAAAGTTGTTAGCTTACCAATCAGACTATCAAGAGTAAGAGTGTTTCCAGGTGCAGACCTCATTTCATGTATAGTAGATATTGTAATTGCATAAGCAAGAAACAAGGTTCTTAGAATTTTACTTACCATTGTATCTTCATCAATGACACCACCAGATCCTCTGATAGCATTGACTACCTCCTTTATTCGGTTTGTATACTGTACTATGTTTTCTCCTTCTTTCATTTTCATATCATCAAACCTACCTCTTAGTATTTTAGCTCGGGCTCTCTTGACATTAACATCACCACCATAGACTTGAGCTATTTTGTCCCATATTTCTTTTGAAGTAATGCAATCTTTGACATCCTCAAATTTAGCATTAGATAGAATAGTAGTAATCTCTATCATAGTCATGTTGTGTTCGTGTCGATCTTTCAGTTGATCAAGAGTTAAAGGTCCAATCGATCGTTGTAAGTAGCCATTTTCAAGTAGATGTAAGGCAAAATCTCTGATTCCGGATATGTGAAGATTCATTTGACTTTTCCATCTAGTATAGTTGTCCTTGTTCAACTTTGGTAGCTCCCTCTTATACATCTTGTGATCTTTTTGCTAAAGTCCTTAAAACTTTGTTCCAAGCAACCAATATTCTGATACCAATTGTTAGAATAACTGAGAGGGGGGGGTGAATTAGTTAGATCATTTATACTATAGTCCCAATTACAAAGATGTAACACTTTAAACAATTTTAACAAATTATGCAACTCAGTAACATAAACTACTAAACTATTTGTGCCTTTACTGATTACTAGTTAATTAACTCATAGTGATTACTGACCAAATCAAATATGCAATATGTAAATTATGATAACAAATCAATCATCACAGTAACACATAACACCAAGATTTAACATGGAAACCCTATTAAGGGAAAAACCACCTGGGACCGGTAACCCAAAATAATTTTCACTCTTCTGAAGTGAGCTTGGTGAAGAGCCTGTTACAAGTAGTGGTTGTCGTTGCACCAAAAGGTCGACCTATTAATTCTTGATACAACTACTAGACTTATAGAACACGAGAAGCTATTAAACCATGTCATGAATCCCAAAGGGAGACATTGGCAGTTAGTCCAACAATCCCCCCCTTAGCGTCACCCAAGGGGATTTGAACCTGTGACCAAGATCTGATACCACTTGTTACTAGTAGTGGTTGTTGTTGCACCAAAAGATCAACCTATTAATGACTGATACAACCACTAGACTTATAGAACACAAGAGGTTGTTAAACCATGTCATGAATCTCAAAGGGAGATGTTGGTAGTTAGTCCAACAGAGCCAACCCTGTTAAAGGTTACAAACACACTGTTAGGTGTGACCTTGTTAGAGGATTTAAGACTAACAATTATCATTCAACCAACATTCACTATGGGGTTGATAGGATAATAATGTAAATTCATTAAATGATATGGGGCATATTATAAGACGGTTAAGTCCACTTGATAGGGATAACTTTAAGAAACCCCCTTTTAGGAAAAAGTGTAAACTCCTAGCGAATCGTACATTATTTTAGGGGGGAATTTGTTTTAATGCGGGTGATTTTTTTTTTCAATTCCATGACTTTTCATAGTTTTTATTGGTGATTTTTTCCCCACTAAATGAAAATTTCATAAATTGTTGGTGAATAATTTTCTTTTCAAGTAAAAAATAATAATATATGAGGCAAATATTTTTCTTTTCAAGTAAAAAATAATAATATATGAGGCAAATATTTTTCTTTTCAAGTAAAAAATAATAATATATGAGGCGAATAATTTTCTTTTCAAGTAAAAAATAATAATATATGAGGTGAATGAATTTGTTTTGAAGGGTAAAAAAATATTTCTATTGGCGAATTTTATGTACCGTTTGAAAATTTATTTATTTTATTGGTGATTTTCAAAAGATGGGAAATATTTTGTTAAAATGCCTTAGACTAACATACCTAACATACATACATTATTTTATACCGTCCGATGATCCAAGATCAATGGCTAAAGTTTAATTTCAGCCCTAATTTCTTGAAGGAAACAAAGTTGTGGAGGAAGTCACCGGGATGTTGACACATATCAAATAAGGGTTACTTGTCTACAGACTACAGTGCACACATGTTGGTATCGATATTTACGGTTCTATTACTATAGTGCAAATTGTAACCTCTTAAATCCGTAAGCAATAAATGCCTTGTCAGTGAGAAGTGACATTCTTTAACTTGTCATGCAGAGTAGACACGCATGGTCGCACCAGTTCCAAATTCATACAGACGCTATAACTGATATCTGACATTTTTTTCTTTTATGGGAAAGATTTACTACCAGATATGAAAGATTAAGGACAAAATATTAATTTCTCACACGCATGCATTTAGGGGAAAGATTTACATGAAATATTTAGAGGCATGGTAAGGACAATGGATTTAATACCTTTAAAGATAGAATAATTTATTGCTAAGTAATGATCCAGAATTCAAGGGCTATTTATAGACGATCTCTCTTCATTATTCATCGATTCATATTTGGTGTTTGCTAGATAATTTCTTTGTTTAGGGTCTGCATTCTGCAAATAATTTGTTTTTAAGTTTTCTGTAGTTTTACTATTTTAGATGGACACTCCAATTAGGCTTATATGCACATCTGAGGAGGCCCAGAAGGCCTTTCTGGGTTCCTTTACTGATGAAGCCTTAGAATCTATTTGTAAGGAGGGTGGGCCTTTCATTATAGAGGCTGTGAGAATGGTGCTGGGTATAGAGTTTTAGAACAATGAAGATAGGCACCGGGTCAACATGGACATTACGTCCCATTTTTTGACATCTCTTCTCAACCTCGGA
The DNA here is from genome assembly GCA_027943335.1 of Chamaecyparis obtusa. Taxonomy (NCBI): domain Eukaryota; kingdom Viridiplantae; phylum Streptophyta; class Pinopsida; order Cupressales; family Cupressaceae; genus Chamaecyparis; species Chamaecyparis obtusa. The sequence goes on from BSBK01001922.1 coordinate 2,948,914, forward strand.
GGAGAGAAGGTAGAGATGTTAATGTTGCTGAGGAGGGTGTTTAAAGAAGAGTACTTGGGGGATGACATTAGTGTTGTCATGTTCACAAGAATAGGGGTGGGGATCCCTTGGGCAATGGAAATACCCAAGCTTCTCCTCCCAGGCTAGAATGTGGCTAGGCAACCTTTTCTTTTGGGCCTCAATGTTGGGTAGTACAAGTGCCATAGGAAATGGGCCCTGCTTGCTAGGGATTTCCTCCAAAAGTGGTTTTCCCTTGATGAAGAGGAGGTTGAGGCGGGGGAATTTGGGTGGTTGGATGAATTCATGCAGATAATCTCCTCTCGTGAATTCTACTTAGATGGAGTCGAAGGCCAAAATCAGTAGAGGACTACTACTAGTTTTTTTCATAAAAAGTTTATGGTTTTTTCTTGTTTATAGTATGTTTCTTTTTTTAGTATTTACTATTGTACTGGAAATAGACACTGGTGACTAGACTACTAGTCTTCTAGTGGTTTTTGTTTTATAAAAACATACCTCATTTTTTTGTTTTTTTTGTTTATAGTAGGTTCCACTTTGTTCTGGAAGTGGAACTGCACAATCTTTATGTAATTATAATTTTATGAAAAGAAAACAATGAAAATTTTGCTCATTTCAATCTGTACAAAAAATGGTTCTTAGACTTCTCTGTCACTGTGATTGCAATATTTTAATTAGTTGCTTTATGATTTATCTACGTATTAGATATGTATGATGTTACATGTATCACAGTTGTACAATGTAGACATTTATAGTTAATAAAAGAAATGTCTTATCAGTTATCACTGAGTACTGACATTAAGTTTGGGTAATGTTACTTGTCAAAATTCACACACTCGTACATTTAATATGAAAGATTTATAGAATTTTGAAGGACAAATGAATTAATAAGGTTAGAGAAAGAATTTATGGTATTCTAATTATAATGTATGAGAATTATATGTGAATCTGTGATTATAATTATCAACGTTAAAGTTATAATCTAAATCAATAAAAAATATCTTTTTAACTTTAAGTATACTATTTAATCAATAAAAAATTCCGCAAGCTTTAGCTCATTTCAATTTGTACAAAAAATGGTTCTTAGACTTCTCTGTCACTGTCATTACAATATTTTAATTAGTTGCTTTATGATTTATCTACATATTAATAAAAGAAATGTCTTATCAGTTATCACTGAGTACTGACATTAAGTTTGGGTAATGTTACCTGTCAAAATTCACACACTCGTACATTTAATATGAAAGTTTTATAGAATTCTGAAGGACAAATGAATTAATAAGGTTAGAGAAAGAATTTATGGTATTCTAATTATAATGTATGAGAATTATATGTGAATCTGTGATTATAATTACCAATGTTAAAGTTATAATCTAAATCAATAAAAAATATCATTTTAACTTTAAGAATACTGTATAATCAATTTGACAGACAAATGAATTAATAAGGTTAGAGAAAGAATTTATTGTTTTCTAATTTTAAGGTATGATAATTATATGTGATTATAATTATCATTATCAATGTTAAAGTTATAAGCAATAAAAAATATTACTTTAACTCATGTTTGGGAGACCTAGGGAGTCAGCGACTCAGCGACCACAAAAATCTCATTATCTCTAAACACTAACCTTGGTCCTTAACTCCGGCCTCTGAAATTTATTATAATTTAATATTATTAAAAAAATAGTGCATTTTGAATTTGATTGGCTAAAATCTTTACTATTCAATTAAATAACTTTAAATGTTATTAACTTATTAAGTTATTATCCATTATTAATTAATATTATAAAAGAAAAAATAACATTATAACATTTAACAATGTCCATTGCAAATAACTACCATTGGATGAGCACAGATCAACGATGTACGATGGACTTCGGGATGAAAGGGGAAAGCAACCCCATCTTTTGAAACCCATCCCGGAATCATGACACATGTTGACCGTTAGTTGAGTGGTGACTAGGTGAGTTAATGGGATCCACGAGGGCCCGGGGCCACCAGTATCACAGGCACACAATGCCATTATGACCATTGGATTATTGTAGATCAACGACTAAAGTTGTATTTCAGGGTGAAAGGGAAAAATCAACCCCATCTTTTGAAACCCGTTTCGGAATCATGACATGTGTGACTAAACACGTAAGAGTCTTACCTTCAACTCGCAGTCTTGCATGGTCCTACCAAGTACCAACAATGCCATTTGATGATGACGTGACATGTTTGACTTGGCCGTCAGGTGAGTGGTGACTAGGTGAGTTAATGGGACCCACAGCCACAGGGGCCCGAGTTAATGGGACCCATGGCCACGGGGGCTCAGGGCCACAAGTACCACAAGAACACAATGCCATTATGACCATTTGATTATTGTAGATCAATGATCGAAGTTGTATTTCGGGATGAAAGGGAAAAAGAAACCCCATCTTTTGAAACCCATTCCGAAATCATGACACATGTCACTAAACACGTAAGAGTCTTACGTTTCACTCGCAGTCTAGCATGGTCCTACCAAGTACCAATAATGCCATTTGATGATGACATGACATGTCTGACTCGGTCGTCAGGTGAGTGGTGACTAGGTGAGTTAATGGGACCCATGGCCATGGGAGCCTGAGGCCACCAGTACCATAGGCACACAATGCCATTATAACTGTTGGATTATTGTAGATCAATGACCGAAGTTGTATTTCGGGATGAAAGGGAAAAAGAAACCCCATCTTTTGAAACCCATTCCAAAATCATGACACGTGTCAGCTGCAGTCTCGAGACTCACATGGTCCTACCAACAATGCCATTTGATGATGATGTGACACGTCTGACTCAAAGTCATCAAGTGAGTCAGCCGTCAGATCACAGATGAGTGGTGACGACTCTAGATTGTACTATTTTGGCACTTTATGTTTCACTTCTGCAGATTTAGAAAGGGTTTACAGATTCTAAATTTCTATGTTGAGGAAAGAAAGTGCAAAAAAGTCTCTTAGCTGAAGGTCTGTAACCTGTTCCTAGTCAAAGTCTGCAAAAATCAAAGCTAAGGGTAATGGGTAACTACTAAAATCCTGAACACGTAGGTCCCACATTTTAAATTTTTCAAATCTCTTGATTTACAACTTTACAGTTTATATTATAGAAAAAAATTATCCTGTTACTTGTTAGGGTTTAATTTTGATTCTTGAATCACCCCTGTAAATTGTAGGCTTGTAGGCTATAGCTGTGTATAAATATTTGAATTTTCCTACGAGTAAATAGTGATATCAATTTAGGTTACCACTTACCAGCTTACCACGATGGGCAAAACAATTATCAAGAATAAGACTATAAGTAAAAAGACAAGTCAGATAATAGAATTCCACAATCTACTTAAAACACCAGCTTTCACAGATGTATTCCATGATATTTATGATCATGTTATTCATGGAAATGAGGGAATAATGGAAATTAGATTTGCAATTGAAAACAAGTGGAACGATCCAAATAAGGGTTCCAAATTTTCTAGATTTAACCCAAAGGTAAATGCAATGGCAAATAAAATTGCATCCTGGAATGCTGGGTTGGCAAGCATGGCAATACCTCAAGTATTCCGTTGCCCAAAAATTGTCATCGTCTGCGCCGAAAATTATGATGAAAATAAAAAAGCAATTGTGAATAAAAATACTCAGGAGGAAATTTTGTCCATAACCGAGAGTGAATTCGCTAGTCTGTTGAACCTAGGCTTTGAACAACAAAACTCAAACGTGCAAATTGACTTGAGAAAGTTGGCAGAGGATTATGATAAAATAGATGCAATACAAAGAGATTCTTATATTAGAGGAATAACAATTACAAATAGTTCAAGCCTGAGTCCAGATCATAGGCCTCCTTATGATTATGAAATTTTTGTGCCATGGGTTCAGGACAATATTTCCTTGCTAGCATTTTGTTTGGGATTGGATAGTAACAAACAAGTGGGTGCCAACATTCTTGAAATGCTTTTTCATATTCATTTTGAAAAAGAACCAGTAAAATATTGTTTTATTGAGCACATTGTTCGTTGCATGCAAGAACAATTAGTAATGATTAAAATAGGTTCACAGAAGACATTTAGATTCACAACCTACTTGTGCTATCTTCTCTTAGCAAAGTATCATGCAATATTTTAGACAAACAAGCTTTGCAGTCAGGGTCAAAATCCAATATATGAGTTGACACCTCAGATAAGGATGATTGATAACAGAAGGAACTACAACAATTTTTTAGACTTCTTTTTGGCACCAATGTATGATAAAATTACAGGCACTCCAATGCCTAGATTACTTGCTATTTGTAGAGATTTAATTCAACTTGGAAGTAAAATACAATTGGCTGATTGGTACTTCATGGAAGAGTACATAGTGTTAAGGTTTTACGGTTCAGTAGTAGAACCCTACAAACTTCCAATACATGTCACAAAGAGGGTATTTGCATTGGAATATGTACGATAGATGGAGAGCACAGATGTACTCTTTAGTGGTTAGCAAAAGAAAATGATATTTCCTTCCTTGCCTTTCTCATTTGGAGGGTTCACATTTGAGAGAAGAGGATTCAAAGTGACAGAAGCCTTTTTTACAATTTTTTGCTTTGATGTTGATAGTCACTGGCAGTATGATCCACTCAACATGATTGCAACAAAGCTTACAGAGAATGGGAACTCTCCAAGAAAATGTCAACATGAAAGTATGCCATTGATTGAAAAATTTAAAAACATGGATTCCTGGGAGGAGGTCAAAAAAGAGATGGAGAAATATGCTACTGAAAATAATATGTCAATACAGGAATTGTCATAAAAAATTATGGCATTGCACAAATAGAAAGGAAAAGTGCAGGCCATGAGTATAACATCCTCCAATTTCTACCAGAAAGTTGCTCAACCATCTACAAATTCTATTCCAAAAAAGCTAATGAATGATTGTATTGATGATAATTGGACTCGAACCAAAATTTTTGATTTTTGGGAAATGAGGAAGAATCTCGGTGAGCCAAAGACCTCTGCAGATCTTTATGATGTGGAAAAGGATACAAAGTTTAACAAATTATGGAATAAGAAGCATCCGGATGAAGCATATCTAGTTGATGATTATGATGATGATGATGATGACCAGGCTAAGCAGGCTTCTGTGTATCCCACGGCCACATCCATTATAGTATATTCAATTAGTAGAGGAGTTGATGCCTCCAAAAAAGATCAATATACCAAAGGGGCAGCTATTATAGAAAAAATGGGCTACCAAGGTTTTGGTGGTTTGGGTCCTACTAGACAAGGGGTTTGGTCTTTACCTGACCCAGCACCTAAACCAAAACATGGTGTGAAACTAGGCCTTGGGCTTGGAGTTCAATCATCATATTCATCAACTCAGTCAATTCCACTTGTTCTAGCTTCAAATACAGTTCCATTTGTTCCAAGCACTACAACTACAACTAGTGGTTCGAAAAGGACATTATAGACAAACACGAAAATAATTTTTCCCATAGATCAAGGTAGTGTAAAGAAGCAAAAGGTTTTGAAAAGTATTGGTACAACAATGCCAATGGTGACTGGGACTCCAACAATTTCCCAACCTTCAGGACAAAACCCTCAGGTTTAGAATAGTCCAAATAGTCCACTTGTAATGGGTCAGGGTGTTGCTAATCCTCATGGTGTAATTAGAAGCACCACAGGAAACATAGGTGGAAGCTCCTACATCATTGCAAGTGCTATTTCACCATTCAAACATTCAATTGTGTCACAAAACCTTGATTTTTGTTACAATGATTTTGTAACTAACTATGAACAATAAAAAAATAGGAATAGACAACATAGTAAGACAATGAAGATGGAAGCAGTTGCTGTTGCTCCTGAGGCAGAACCTACAACAAATAGACTATTTCCCCACATATGACCCAAATAAAGATATGATGGAATTTATGGTTGTTATGCCCCCAGCTAGAGATAACAATCCACCAGAGAGTCAGTTAGATCCATCTCAATTTCAAGTTAGCACCCTCCAAATGGATTTATCCAAAATTAAAAATGTGGACAAGATAAATGTGTTGAAAATGACCAACCAAGTGGTCTACAGTTCACTGATGAAGTTGGAGAGAGAGAAAGGAAAGCTTCAGGGCACAATAGATAAGTTAAAGGAAAACTTGGAAAATGCAAAGGCAACTGAGAAAGAAACAAAAAATAGGTGCACAGAATTAGAGAGAAGGATAAAAAGTTCATCCTCTAAAGAAGAAATTGGAGTTGGACAACAAGAACATATTGACGTGAAACTGAAATCTCTGAGGGAAAAATTGGAACAGAGTGAACAAATCTTTAGAATGAAAAAACCTCTTCATTAAGTATTTACAAAAACTTGGAAAGTGCGGGAAAGGCAACCAATAACTTAAAGAAAGAATTGGAGAATGAGAGGGTAAAAACAAAATAGTGGGAACAGAAAGCAAAAGAGTGGGAAGAGAAAGCAGAGGAAATAAGAAAAGATAGTGAACACAAGTTCTCAGAAATGAGAGAAGACCTAAAGAAGGCAAATAATACAATTAAAAATTATGAAAACAACTTGAATGACCATGTAAATAATACAATCAAGAAAATAAAAAAATTCTTCTAGGGCCAAATAAAGATGTCTTCTGATAGGTTGTGTGATTGGTTTGAACTGAATGAAACTCTTACAAATATTTTTGGGAAGCTGAGAGAGCACATTGAGAAGAATAAAAGTTTTTGTCAGAAAAAGAAAACTGCAAAGCAGATTATGCAAGAAATCAACAGAAGCAGTGACAGGCATTTGGCAAGCAAGGGAATTCAAGACCGCATTGCTGCAACAATAAAGGCGAACTCTGTCTTTCAAAAATGTTTGAAACTAACAAAAGTAGAAGAAATGTTTCCTTATTCGGGCCAAAGCTCGCTAAGATGAATAGTAAAACAAGCAAATTGATATCTCTTGGTTTGTCGAGTCTTGGTCTTGATTACTCATCAACGAGTTTCATTGGAAGAGAAGCTTACAAAAAAAAAATTGGAGGACACAGTGACGTCTTATTTAGGCAACCTTCCTCAGGATAGAACTTATGAAGGCATTGAAAAGTGCATCAAAAAATTCACAAATTTGAATGCAGTAATGGAAGGAACATTGCTTACAACTCACTCTTCCAAGTATGGATAGCTAACGAGGTTGCAAGTCATGTACTATAACATGACAAATTTTTCCCTTCCAACTGACGAAGAATGGAGCATGCTAAGAAAACTAATAGAATCATCTTGATCTCATCAATCATAGTATGTGAAAGTACTTTCATTTTTAATCATCTCTATATCTTTAGTATATATCTTTGATATTATCCTAAACACTAGAGTCTAGAATTGAGTTTAAAGTAACAAGTTTGAACTTTGTTTTTTGAACAGGATGAATGTTGTAGTCTTGCAGATGATATTGCCAATGCTAATTTAATAAACCAGCCTGTCAAGTGTCAAATGCAGAAATGTACAACTAAAGTTGTAGAGATGTTGTATACTTGTAGTTGTCTTACTGATTTAGATTTTGAGACTTCTCACTTCACATTAGGCAAATTGACCTGAAGCTGTTGTTGCTCCCTTGTTTCAATAAAAGGGAATTCAGGGTCATTACTCATTGGCTTAGGGTAATGAAATTGAAATTGGGCAATGTGCCAGATTGCCAATGGGTATTGAGTCATTGAGTTTTGTAAACACAATCATAGAGTTGTGTTCTTACTAGTATTAATGAATGAATTGTTACATTGTATCATATTTGTAATTAAATTAATGAGGATCAATATTTCTAACTCTAAGAATTCTAACATATGAATTGCTATGTTGTCAAAACAAATAATGAAAAATCTACAAGAATTGTACCATATGAGTTGAATGATGAAAATGAAAACCATTATTAATTGTGGAATTGAATATTGATGACATTATCAACCACATTCATGTTTTTGACATTGGAATATGCTATTATGCATGACTGATGATGAGATACAGAAACTGACATCAGACTTCAGGAAAACTATTAATAAATACCTAGGAGGCTAGGAATTGCTACTTCTATAATGGTTCAACTTCAAGCTGCCACATCATATCATCATTGAGATCATCGGATTTAGCGCCATCAACTTCATAGATTCCTTGGTTCTTCGATATGTTTTCTCCACTCTGCATACCACCACTTAACTAATGTTCACCGCTAGTAGTACTAGTACCAGTAGTACATGAGTTAATGACATCATTATTTCTAGCTTTCCCACTCCTAGTCCCACTCCCACTTTGGTTTGAAGTGTTACCCATCCCTCTTCTCTGACATTTCTTCCTCCACAATTTTAGTGCCCTTTCGTAAGAAAAAGTATTGACTTCATACCTGGATGTATAGACCCTCAAGCAATTTTCTAGATTCTTGTCTAGTTTGTTTCTTAGCTTTGACTTTAGGAATCCCAAAGCACTGAAAACTCTCTCATCCTCCACCGACCCCAATATCATGGTCAGACATAAATCAGAAAGCTTGAAATATTCTGATATTGAATCAGTCAATAATTCGCTCTCAGCTAGATTTTTTCAAAGCCTTGATACCGATCCATCTTTGCGAGGGTTTTGCATAATATTATATTGTTCCCTCATTGTTATTGAAAAATGACCTGATTTCTCTCTCAAACAATTTCCATCTAAAATTCCATTTAGAGTTACTCCATTTAACTCTTTGGTTTTGCAGAAATGATCTATCAAAGTTAGTAGCCTAGTTTTAAAATCTTTCGGATCGTTCATACTCCAATATTGAGGAAACACAATAGCCATGGATTCAAGTAGTTCAACTAGAGGGAATCTTGCTCTAATCTGTGAGGAAAGATCATAGGCAATGTGCTTTGTAGAAGCTTTTACAGACTCAACAATCTTGGTAAAGTCTTCCCTTTTAATACTTGATACTTGTGGAGTCCTAGTGTTCTTTCCTAGTTCCTCGGACTCGATCCTGGCAAAGTAGTGCATTGGTATCTCAACTCTATGAACTTCTGCACATAACTCCCCGTTTGAACTTATTTTTAAAAAGTTATCAGGATTGTCCAAATCTGTGACTTTCAGCCAGCTGGCAAATTTTACATCATCTTCACATAATTGATAGAGACTATCAAGCACCATGCATGTCAATTTACGCAACGAAGCATATTCTGCAATATACATAGCTCTTTGGTGGTCCTTTTTCATTAAATTTCTCATTTCCTCAAGCATGGGGAGAATACCTGCTAATGTTAATAGTGTCTCTACATTAGTTAACATTACCAGCAATGCAAGAAATTTTGGTTGCCCGGCTTCGTCATGACTTGAGTTGATTAGACCAAGCAACGATTGATATTCTTGAAAAACTTGATGTGCTAGTCCATCCAAAGAGATCCATCTAGTATCATTATCCTTAAGAAGCTTGTTCCCGTCGGTTAGTCCTTTGGCAAAGTGTTGAAATTCCCTAAATCATTTCAGACTTCGACAGAAGTATTGGTAGAGCTCTTTGATTAAAGCTTCAATTTTTTGTACTGGAGCATGCTTACTGACAACTCCAAAAGCTAGATTCATTCCATGGGCCATGTAGTGAATGGGAGTAACGTAGGGTGCAGAAGAAGATTGTATCTTTGTGCAAAGACTACCCCTGTGGCCTTGCATTATTGAAGCTCCATCCACTCCAACACACACCAAATTTTTGGCAATGGTCATGTCATTTATACCTCCATATTCAATTAGAGAACTCTTTACTAGTTCAAATAAATTTTCCGTTGTCCCATTATCCCTCATTTTAGCAACAGTTAGTAGATGAGGTTGGTGAAGAAAATTTTGTATAGTATAAACATGTATGCATACCCAGGAAGTATTGTCTACTGTTGTAACCTCATCTAAAGACAATGCAATAAAATTTGACTCTTTAATTTTTTCCTTCAGATCCTCTTTTTCAATCTCAGCAAGACAACTTGCCCATTCCCATCCACTGTTTACTGACCAGTGATTGTTAGGATAGTTACGAACTTTTAGGAAGTGTAATAAAGCACTCAATGATGGGTATTCATTCATAGGATGCCCTCTACTCAAAATATTAAACACAACACTTAACTGAACAACTTTTCCCATTAGTTCTACTTCCAATGCTTTTCCAAAACAAGCTTCAATAAAGCCTTTAACTTCACCAGGATTCATTTTTATATTATGCTGAAATTCATATAATTCTGCATTCCTAACATGCTGAGATTCCTTCTTTGTTTTCCATCTTATCACTGATTTTTGAACTCCATCTATCATTTTCTTTTCATAAACTTTACCCATATGCTTCTCTATGGTGTCAATTTTTAGCTGCAACCTCTTTTCCTTCTTATTTATCTTGCTGCAAATCTTACATCTGCATTCTACCGGAAGATCCCCTTCAATTGGATTATCCACTGGTTCAATGAATGGATACTTTGACACCCATTCTATTTGAAAATTCCTCGACAGATCCCACATTCTATCATTCTTTGATTTGTATTTTCTTTTCTTCCCTGCACCATCATCTTCTCTGACATTCTCAGTCTCATCCAAGTCGTATCATTATGGCTACTCTAGGTATTTAACTAAAAATCTTCTTCAAGTTCATCATGATCTGAGATATCAGGTTCGCTGACTTCTTCAATATGTCACATAGGTTCAGCCTCAGGTTGTGAATCTTGAAAATCTTCTTGTGATGAAGTAGCTTCCCGATTTTGGCAAGAAACATTTCCAACACCATGACCAAAGTATGATGATAAGGTTCTACATTTTGTTGGCCTCTCTTGGCTTTCCCCATATGTGGGAGCCTTACCCTTATTCTTGTTTGACATGTTGATTCTTCAACGAAATAAAGGCTACCAGCCTACCAGTGAAAAAAAAATATTTACTTGTTGAAGAAGTGACAAATGACAATAGAACTATAATATACAATGTTTACATAGTCGCAGAATAATAATCACTTACCTTTGCCTCAAATTCAATCATAGTTGTGACTCGACAAAGTAGTCAAGACTCAATAGTCTGAACTTCGCTATGGATCAAATTGAAGTTGAACCGATCCAAATTGTGTAAAATAACATTGATGTATGAATGTATTTATACTAATCTTTATTGGTGAATTGGGCGGGAGGTATTAGGTTGGTGTCCAAATATTTGGCGAAGCCCGTGTAATTATAACACATCTTGTGTTATATCCTAGGCGATTATGGGTCATCCAATACCATGGTAATATTAATAAAGCTGGTGAAAATCAATCAGTTTGAGACACACGTCCATAAAATGGTTGGTGAAGTTGGGTCCACCTAAATATATATATATATATATAACTATTGGTGAATATAGGCCATCCATTTGGGGCCGCTTTGAAATTATAGGCGAATGTTAAAAAAATATTGTGCCCAAAAATTATATGCCATTGGTGATGATCCTGGCCATTGGACCCAATTTTCATAAACCAATTGACGATGAGCCCGGGCATTGGACCCAGTTTACATAATTGCGGGGTGATATGATCATTCCCAGGAGGCCAATATATTTGCCAAATTGGGGGTCGATGGCAAGCGACATTCACCAATTGGTGAATAATCACCACTAAAGTTTCGCTACCACTCGGTTAAGAGATTTTTTTGCATCAATGGTTAAATTGAAATAGTAGTTGATCTGATTACAATACAACTCAAATTGTAGATGTTCAGATCTATTCTAAGCTCATACAAATCCTCTAATCAATATATCAATTCTCTTCCTCAACTTACTTTCACTCGGTAATAGCTCTTTGACACTTGGTACTGTTCTATAGTTTGGTTCTTCTTCAACTAGTCTAATCAGGCATGCATGAAACTCTATTCATGAGAAATTTCTGTAGTCTTCTTTCTTCTAGCCTGTTTCAATAAAGAAAATCATATCTCTTATATAGACAGATAAACCATTTTCATATCAACCATCAAATTTTTCTGGTTAATCTCCTTCATTGATTTTGCCTCTTAAACCTTCCTTGGAAGATGTTTCAATAACACATTTCAATGCCATCCTTTAGATCTTCTCTGAATTTTGTCAATTGTGGATCTCATAACAAACTTTATCCTCAATCTTGAAATCATAACAATTTCTAGCTCATCAATTTTTGTCAGCTAAACTTAAGAATTTAATACTTTTATCCATACTCATTTAACAAAGAAATACGTCAGTGAACACAAGCTTATTTAATACTGTCTCTCAATAAACTCTATACTGGCTCGGTGTATACTAAAGTGCTTCATCAACTAACCATATTGCCTTGTAAAGTTTTGCTTCCATCTTCATAATAGATTAATGCAACATAATCAAGTCAACCATATGAATTCATAGACTCATCAATAAGTTACCCAAAGTATTCCTTATCCTCATCTATCATATCCATCTTTCTCCATGTAGATATCTCAATTCTTCATCTTTTCTCTCCTCTTTACAGATGTTTAGATGTTTGCAACTATCATGATAAGTATTGTCAAAACTAGTTGACATCAATGAAAACAAAATGACTGATTTAATTATCTTACATATCATTTCAATACTCAGTGATCTTTAATCACTCATTTTCAAGTCATTTAGGTATTCAATTAGTTGCAGTTCATCAACTATGGCATATGCGCCAACCTCAATGACTTGATCATTATATTTTTCTTTGCAATAATTTGTACTCTCAGGCTCAACATTATCTTCATGTGTTTCAATCATTGAATTTTTTATATTTATGTAGACTTTTGTATTATGAGATGGACTTTATGGACTTCAAAACACATACCTATATCTTGTTGTGTTTTCATTACACCCCATGCTTTCTTTGTTAGTGAGCTGGGAAATGACTCTATTGGTTTCTAAGCTGGACTTTATGCTTTCAAAGAAACCAATACATCTATAGGGTTTTAGGATGGGTAAGATACAAATATGGAATTCTATGATGATTGGACCAATTATAGGGACAAGACTGCCCTCTGCACTTCTAGCTGTGCAAAACTGAGGGTGCTCCTAATCTAGTAATCAACTAGCCTTATTTACACAATAACAGACTAGATTTAATAACAAAAAATAAATGCTAAGAAAATACTAAATAATGACCATTCATTCATTGATTCTCCATTACCATTAAGTGGAATACTACTTTGTAAGTCACTATACTTAAATAATCTTGACAGATTTATATCAAATTATTAGGAATACACATAGAACCTTTTAAACATTGATTCCTGTAAAAACAACTCCACTGCTGGCCAGTGCCTTATCCATTGGGCAACACCTTCACTGTAAGATTGTTATACATACACAAATATATTGAACTTTAATAAACCTACCCTCTGAAAATGCTATCACCCTGTGGTGGATTTTATCAAAGGAATCCTAGATTCATACTACTTACTTATATCATTATGTAAAACTTAAAGAATTTATGCAATGTCTAAAGATTATTTAATCTGATCCTAAATTAGAGCTGAAGAACATAAACATACACATAGAGAAAATCTATGCAATGAATTTCAACAATTCATAACTCAAAGAGAGATACACACGGGAGAGATGTGAACTTTGGATTTTTTTCAAATGCTATATCAATATCATGTATACAAAATGCTTTAAAATGAAAACTGTCTAGATTTAACTTGAACCAGAAATATTGCTTTCTTACAAAAATATGCCTAATACAGTCTATAGTATCCTAGACTCAAAACTTGTAAGTAAATATGCTCAAGTTTTGGTCCCTACCAAATGATCCTAGTAATCCTTTTATAGAAACAAGGATTGCATACAAGCTTCAGATCTTTCTTACAAAAGACAAAAGGAGTTTGCCATATAAGACAAAAAAGAAAAATATAACACCTTCTTGTTACAATTTTATAAAATATTTTCAGAGATGAGCGCCAAAAATTGCAACAAGTCCAAAGGTCAGTTCAACTTCTGCCAAGTGTAGCATCCATGCTTTCTTCAACGGTTTGAGATTCCCAATATTGCTTTCTTTCTTTTAAGGAGTTGGGGCATTTCCACTTGTTGCCTCCTCTACAGATGTCTCTTCTTCTTTAGCCATTTCTGTAAGAAATTTTGCTTCCAAAGGTGCAAAAGTATCTTCACTTGGCCATTGAAAAGATAGAACTTCATCCCTCTTTGGTAGTAATTGGTCCCAACTAGTAACCAATTGGTGTACTGCATTCAACACTTTAGCAAAGTGTAACCCAACATCCTATAGCAATTCAATTATTTGTATGAAGGGAGTAATATCTTTTATACCAAAAACAATATCCATCTTAGCTGACACCCCACCATAAATTTGTTCCAACTACTCATCCTTGTCTTTTATAGTTCCATCTACTTTCACAAGACCTGGGAACACTTGAAAATTGTCCTAAAAATATCTTACACTTAAGACCTGTGCCCTTCTTTTCAAACCCTCCCTATTTACTTCAAAATCAAAAAGGTTTTTAACAACCTTATAAGTAGTTGTTAATTGAATATCCACATTATTTTGATCTTTAATCAAATCAAAGAATGACTTTACCTTATTCTCTCTAGGAACCCATCTATCCAAACTTGGGCTTACAGAAGATACCTCTTTCTTAAAAGAGATCAAAATATCAAACAATCACTAGCAGCTTTATAAACCTCTTTGGGTTTGACATTGGAAACAAAATGTAGGACTGTGTCCTTTATTTTCTTCTCATGTCTTTGTTTCTCCCTTTTCTCTATGTCATCATCACCTATAGAAGGGGGAAGAGGGGAGAGGGGGTATTCAATAATAGGGCTTGAAGAAGAAGGCCCAACAGGGGAAGATGAAATTTGTAATTGCCCTGATGCTTGAATTGGGCCCTCTTCACCCAACCTCTTCTTCAAGTCTGCAATTAATTTATCCTTCTCAAACATTCCTTGCTTTAATTCCCCATAAGCCTTTAGTATTATTTCAAACCTTATTGTGAGCTCCTCCTTTTCTTTGTCTTCCTTTTCTGCTATCCTTACTATGATCTGGGTTGTTGCTACTACCATACCTAATGCTTCAACCATAGAAGTCTCAATGACCCTTTTAACTATAAGGATGCCAATGAGATCACCCACAGTAATCTGCTTTCCTTTGTTCCTTCCATTCTTTTTTAAAGACCACATGACCAAGGCTTGATGGTCATTACTAACAGAAACTCCCTTAGTGGCATGCTCTACCTCCTCCTTGGTCTACTGCATAGGTGTGGTCTTCTTCTTGACTGCATCAAGGACCACTGCATCAGCTATATCCCATTCTAGGAGGACAAGCACCCCTGAGTTTCTCACTAGCTCTCTCCCCTATTTTGGAGTAATTTTCTCAAATCTTTTTGTCATCCATTTTCTTACCTCATCCTCTATGATCTTGAGGTCCTTGTCTAGATTTTCCTCATGTATTTTCTCAAATTTTTCCTCATACTGACTAATGTTTAATTTCCATAAAAATTGCATAAAAGCCCTAGCCTTTACAAAGGCATCGTCAGCCAAAAAATCATCACATGCCTATTTTATTATTGGGTCTAGCTCCTTCCCTGCCAACTATTCAACTATTAAGTCTAGCATAGGCTCTTTTGGTCGCTCTTGCACCCCTTCATTTATCTCTTCATAGATCATAAAAATATGACCTAGAGCTCTCATCTATTGTGCCTACTCTATGATCTCTTGATAATCCATGATATTCAAAGATGATTAGGAAGGATAATAAATTTCCTCAACATGATGAGGTCTCTCTTCTAATTTTTATCTTTTGGCAGGGAGTGGGGAATTAGGGACATTCTTAGCAGGTTGATCCTAAGGTGAATCTATAATTTCCATAACCTCCTTATGTTTCTCCTCCTGTTGTGATGTGGAAGGAATATCCTCCTTCATCTTTGTTTATTTCTGCTTATCAAGCTCTACCACTATCACACTATAACCAGTCCTCTTTTGTACCATGTATTTTCCCAGGGGAAAAACCTTTGTAAATGCAGGCTTGCTCAATAATGGTTGAGCCTTCTCTAGGTTTTCATTCATGGCTTTCTCCTTCTTTTCATATATGGTTTGATAGATCTCCTTAAAATTTTCCATGAGAGTATCTATCTTCTTTCCCATAGGATTGATACTTTTTAGGGGATCATATCCTAGATCAAATTGTTGAACAAAGTTGAAGGTCTTCTTATATACCAACCATTTTTATTTTCTTACTTCCTGATCCTATATTTTTGGGATATTTCTGATCATGTCCTTAGGGAAATGGAAAATGTGATCTATTGATGAGCATCTGACCCTTTTTTTAAACATTTCCTTATAGAACCCTTGTGGGTTTGTTGTCCAAGCAATTGAAGTAGCCATACTGTATGGTTCCAAGAATTTATCCATATGGAGCAATCCACCCTTTGTAATTATGAACTAGTGGGAAATTGTAATTTTTGGTAACAGAGTTCCTTTACCTTTACCTGTAAGAGTATTCTTTTCAATTTCTCCCAGTTGTTTGATGAATTCTGCAACACCAATCTTGAGAGGGACTTGATGTGGAAATATGAAAGGAGTCCCCCTAAAACCATACAATCTAATAACAATAGAAACAAGGTAAATAATGACATCCCCCCAATTATGTACAATCTTTAGGTCTTTGGAAAATTGTTTTGGCCTAACAAGTTCGACCAAGGCATTTGGGATTCTTGGATTTTCATGGACAAACAATAGCCTTATTCTAGCTACAAAGTATTTATCAAAATTTATGATACTACTATCCTTCTTGTCCCATGTCATGCTAAGGTTCCACAATTGGATAGGCATGTCCTCACCATTCCTCTATTTCAATAGATCCATCTCCTTCTCAAAATAACTAGCACCTTTAAACAAGAACATGTACATCATGAGGGAGTACCAATAGAAAAGCTTAGCAACTTTATTCTTTTGGAGTCCTATTAATCCATTATGAATCAAGTTAGCAATGAAAGGGGCATAGTCAAATGTAACTGACAGGTGTGGATGTAAACTTTGGACCATCATATAGATCAAATGTATTCACATTCTCTCTTCAACATCTTCCCCAAAGATTTGACATAGTGACCAATATGCACCTCTTGCTCTCATGTTAAAATAATCTATTTTGAAGGGCTCCTATGTACTTGGTCCTATAACAACCATTTTTCCAACCTTATCACAAAATCCCTTCACAGGACCAGTTATGAGATAATTCTTTTGTGCATCATACACTCACCTCAACTCCTCAAAATTAATTTGTTCTAGGTCATTGGAGGGTTCACTTAGCTTGAAAACCATCCTGATTTCTTCAGCAGAGATTTTCATTAACTATTTTCCTCTAGCATCCCTCACTTCCTTAGTGATTGGGTCGTAATTTTTAGAAACTTGAAACATTAGATCTGCATCTAGGAAAACATCGGGCACCACAAGCTTTCCTAGGTCAAACTGCCATATATTACTAGTACAAGCAGGGGCATTTCTTTGGCTAAACCCTACTGTGAACAATGTTAGACCAGTGACATAAAAAATGCCACTCACATTGAGTGTAACAATCTTGGCATCCCTAATATAATTACCCGTGTCGTATAAGCCATCCTCTACTCTTACCGTAGGTTCCTTGGGTGTTAATTGCTTGACCTTTATCAAATCAGTTGTTGAGCTAGGTAAGAGCTATAATAAATCCTCATGCGGACTCCTCTTACTACAATTATTCTCACTAGATAATTCCTTCCTAGGTGGCATCTTTAGGGTTTGATAATTTCTTACAATTTATGTGTAAAAGAAAAAACAACAAAATTATAATGCAACTTAAGAAGAAAAGATTTCACAGAGATATCAACCAACCTTTTTTCAGAACTTTCTCAGGAAATGTCAACTAGTCTCTGCAAATCTTCTTGTGTTGCTAAGAATGCATAAATCTTTGATATATGTGTAATCAAAACCAGTCCTTTCAGCAGTTTACTTCACACGATCTCACCATTACTCTTCTAAGAAATCAAACTATTATGGCTCAATGGGAAAATTGAATTTTGCACCAACTGTGCTTCAAGTTTGAATTTGGGTCATTGATCTTCTTTAAAAGATAATCTAATGGTTATCACATGATCGCAAGGCTTGAAAGAAATTTATGTGAACATGTGACAACTGTTCAATCAATATGCATCGATGGTAATCCTTAAATTACATCATCTAGGACCCACTTTTTCTTTAGATTCTACTCCGCTGTTAGATCCTCCATCAGACAATCACCATTATTTTCCCTTTTTTATTAGACATAAAATAAGGTACCATGGCCATGATATTAAATCGACAACTATCACATGATTGCATCGCTTGAAAAGATTCCATGCGAACAAGCGACAACTGTCAGATCTTCCCTTCACCATTGATACCTTAAGTTATCGGCCCCACTTTGTTTCGACCAATCAGGAAAATCCACGTTGCAATATCTGATAAGCGGACATGGAAAATTGTCTTACTAAGTACCAGTGCTACTGACATTTTCCACATTAGCAAATACCTTTGAACAACCAACAACGGCCATGTGTGTACACCTGGTAGCGATCCCACTTCTTTCTTACGCTTGAGAATAAAGTAAAACCAATGGCTATCACATGATCGCATGGCTTGAAAAGATTCCATGCGAACATGCGACTATCATTAGATCTTTTGCAGATTATCAATCCTGAGATCCTCTTGAAATTGGGCCCATTTTGTTTAACAGATGAAAAAATGCCACATCACAATATCTGACAAGCGGACATACAAAATTTTCTTGCTGAGTGGTTGCCTTGTCGACAATTTCCATGTCAAAAAATATTATAGCCAATCAGAAATGCACATATGTAAACACCTGGCAATGGACCCACCTTCTAAAAGTGCTTTAGAATAAGGTAAAATTGATGGTTGTTGCTTGATCACATGGCTTAAAAAGATTCCATGTGAACAAGCAACAACCGCTAGATCTAAAACCCATATTCAAAGCAGAATATAGTGTCAAAACATTAGGAAATAAAGTGCTTAGGACTTAGGAGTATTTAAAAACATCATTGGGCTGACTTAGGAAAAATTAAAAGGGGCCGAGCCTAGGCAATATAAAGTGTTACTAACATGACCCCGCTTGGTGATTTTTTTAAAAACACATGCATTTAAGGAGCTTAAGTGACCTAATAAAAAGTAGTGCTTGGATAGATTATAAAAAGAGCGACCTAGGGTTTTAATGAAGACAAGTGTATTTAGGGTTTCTTAGGCTTGGTTTTTCAATTAGCGCTTGCTACATTTAAGATAAATCTTTAAGAATTTCAGCAAAGTTTTATGGGTTTTTTGGCGATGAAAATTCTCAACCTTAGGACAATACACAAATGCTTCAACTTTGTAAGGAAAATGCAAGATTTTACATTGTTGAAAATTGAAGTGCCAACAGTGGCTCTGTCTGGGGATGTATGCCTCTTGCAGGCATGACAAGAATATAGAATCTCTAGGATAAGTAGACCATCTACTAAAACAAAATAGCTAACCTACTCACACAACCTGAAATAAACACACAACTGGAAGGGTAAACTAATTATTGTTCATGGATAATGAGAGTACCTTAAGAAAAATGCAACTCGAGGAATTGTCCATGAACTAGCAATTCCATTTTGTTCCCAATCAGGTCCTTCAGGATATATGAATCAGGTCCCCATTCTTCATTGATTAGATATGGTCCCAACCAAATAGGATCAAACTTACTATGTTTGCCCTTGTCTTCAAGCCTAGCATTCCACATTAGGACCAAATCATTAGCTTTAAAGTTCCTAACTATGGTTTTCTTGTCATATAAATTTTTATATTTCAGCTGAGATTTCAAATTTATATTATATTCCTCCCTCCTTGATTCATCCAATTGTATCAAATCTTGTAATCTGATCTTCATTTCATCATCTTGATCATCATCATATAACTGAATGAACTTGTACATCTATAGTAAGTTATTTTGTGGTAACTTGGCATGAATTCCATATACCAAATCAAAAGGAGCACATCCAATGGCCTTCCTAATTTTTACTCTATTAGCCCACAGAGCTAGTTGTAGTTTGGAATCCCATGCCTTCTTGTTTGTATCTAGTACACTTTTCAAAATTTTAATCAAGCTTTTGTTGCTTGATTCAACCTGACCATTACCCTGAGGATGATAGGGAGAAACATATGAAATCTTGATCCCATATTGCAAAAAAAAACTAACAAATTCTTCAGATCTAAAACACATAACATTTTCTACAATCATAACCTCAGGGCATCCAAACCTTGTCAATAGATTTTGCATCAAGAAATCAGTAACCACCTTACTAGTGGCTCTTTTAGTGGGAATTGCTTCCACCCATTTTGTAAAGTAATCAGTAGCAACCAGGATCCATGAGTGCCCTCCACTAGACTTATTTGGAATTTCTCCTATGAAGTCCATGCCCCATTTCTGAAAATGGGCTTCAACTGTTATTGGGCTTAGAGGCAAATTTCCATTGAATTTTAGTTTCCCTGAAAACCGTTGGCAAGCATCACACTTCCTGACAAAAGAATGTGCATCTTTGAAAATACTAGGCCACCAAAATCTAGACCTCATTATTTTATGTGCAGTAGTCTTGGCCATGTAATGGCCACCACACACACCTTCATGCACTGCTTGCAACAAACTTTCATCTTTGTGAGGGTCAACACACTTCAGCATGACACCTTCATTACTTCTCCACCATAGTTCACCTTTAATAATCACATACTTCAAAGCATGTAATTTCACAATTCTCCTTTTGCGGTCATCCATGTTAGAGGAAAGTAACAATTTTTTAAAATATCCAATAATATCCTTATACCATTCACAACAATCCAAGTCACAAATGAAAGGCCTCTATTCTTCTTCAAGAACATTGATGTGGTTAGCATCTAGATTGCTTTGAGCCATAAGTTTTTCTAACCCTAGTCCCCTTACTAGCTTTATGATCTGGATATCAATTTTAAACTCTTGTATTTTATTTATCCATCTACACCTTCTCCTTGAAAATTCTTGCTGAACCAATATGTCTTTTACAGCAGCATTGGGCACATATGCAACTACAATTGCCCCAACCAAATAGCATCTGAAGTTCTTTATATCCTTGACTAGAGCATAGGTTTTTTTTTCATTTATATCATATTTCAACTCAGCCACATGCAAGGATTTTCTAAAAAAAGATATGGGTTGTTCAAAACCCTCTGAATTCTTTTGTAACGAGACTGCAACAATAGTATGATATGAAGCAAAGAAGAAAATCTAAATGGGCTTGCTAAAATTTGGTGATCTTAATACAAGGGCACTTTTAATGGCCAGCTTGATGCCAGACAAGGCTTTCTTGGCCTCCTCACTCCACTCAAATTTTGCATTCTTCTTGAGCATTTTGGATATAGGGACACTAATTTCAGCAAAGTTTATGACAAACCTTCTGACAAAATTTATCTAACCAAAGAAAGATTGGATACCTTTAACATTCTTTGGTAATGGTACCTTGTTAATTGTTGCCACCCTTTCAGGATCAATCTTGACTCCTTCCTTGGATACAATGTGCCCCAAAAGTTTACCCTTAGTCATCCCAAAAGCACACTTCCTCGGGTTAAGGGAAACCCCATACTCTAGAGCTCTTACAAAAAAAATTCTAAGTGGCCAAAATGTTGATCTTTCTTCTCTGAATAAGTTATCAAGTCATGTTGATAAACAACAAGAAATTTGTTTATAAAATCTACAAATGCTACATCCATGGCTCTTTGAAAGGTAGCCCCAACATTGGTTAAACCAAAAGGTATCCTAACATATACATAAGTGCCCCATGGAGTAGTGAATGCAGTTTTGAACTGCTCTATTTCCTTGACAACTACCTAATTGTAACCAAAAAATCTATCCATCATAGCCATTAATTCAGACCCAGTAACTCTCTGCAACATGGCTTCCATGTTTGGCAGACCGTAGTTATCCTTTAAGGAATTTATATTCAAATTTCTAAAGTCTACACAGAGTTTGATGTCTCCATTCTTCTTTCTCACTAGGACAAGGTTAGAGATCTATGTTGAATGTCTAATTGGCTGGATAATGCCTGCATCACTCATCTTTTTTAATCCATCCTGCATCTTGGGTGCCAAAGTAGGGTTGAAAAGTTTGAGCTTTTGTTTGAAAGGCTTGGTGTTTTTCGTCGAGGGGATTTCATGTTGAAATAGATCTTCTCTATATGCCTTTAGGTCATCATAAGACCAAGAAAAGACATGCATATATTTTCTGAGAAGGTTTATCAGTGATTTTCTAATTTTAGGAGTTAAACTTCCCCCAAGTATACATTCTTTGGGGCTTCCCCTGTCCCTAGGTTTATTTATTCTACACCTTTTGGCTTACTCAAAGGCTTTTTTGAAAAGAACTATCATGATTATCAAATGCTCTTTCTAACACTACCAAACCCTTTGGGACCGTATTAGTTTTGAGCTATAAGAACTCTTTGCCAAGGATGGTATCCTGATTATCTAAAGTTTTAACACATTCTTCAAAATTTATTTCTTTGTCACCAAAATTTTCATCAAAATGCAAGAATCTTAGAATGTCCAAGTCATCATCAAAAACCTGTCAGTTTTCAAAATTGTTTGGTATGGATGGCCTAGTCTAAACCTCAACCTTAGATATCCCTACAAAAGTGATATCTTCTGGCCTCAAAGAAATATTAGCCAGTAAGTGGGCCATCCTATTATGGCTTCTATCCATCTAATCAATATAAAAAGCATCAAATTGTTCTATCTCATCCCAAACAACATTTCTATATTGTTTTAATCTTTTATTTCTTGATGCATATTTGGATCTTTCCTGAGATACAACCAATTCTGAATCTCCAATAACTCAAAGATTTTTGATCTTATGTTTTGAGGCTAACCTTAATCCTCTCAATAGAGCCTCATATTCTACAGTGTTATTTGTACAAGTAAATAGTAGGGTAAAAGAAAACTTAAAAGTCTTTTCAACAGGGGAAATCAATAGCACACTTGCACCAGATCCCTCTTTAGAGATTGCACCATCAAAATACATGGTCTAGATGTCATTTTGACTTGTAACATTACCTTCTTCCTTAGCTAAGATAGGATGTTTATCTTCACTCTCATTTTCAATGCTCTGTACTTGAAAGGAGTTTATATCAATATCCAAGAAAAAATTCATGTTATTATCATTAGCTTCCTCCTCAATCATATGAGGGGTTCTAACTTCCCTAAATACTTTAATACTCTCACTAGGGATGTTAAATGTAGCATAAGATAAATCACATTGGATGCTACCTCCCATTGCTACACTCCATTTTCTTGATAACAACATCCCATATTGGGGAGGTATGTCCACAACTAAAACACTCATAGTTAGTTGTTTCTCTAGATAAGAAATAAGCCTATAGGGTAGGGCTTTGATTGTTCCAATTATTGGCACTTTTCTAGAATCCATGGCTTGGCATCTTCCATGAGGAGTGTCAACTTGCAATCCTATTGATCTCATGATTTTATCAAGCATGACAGTATTTGAAGCTCCTGAATCAATCATGCAATTTTTTAACATCTTATCATTTATGACTAATGTTAAGAAGAAAGGGTCAAAAGTTCCCATAAAAGTGTTCACAACATTAGTATCTAAGTAGATTTGAGGTATTTTTGAAACAATCTCCTCTGTGTCTTTCCTTTTAATTATAATTTGACCCTTCATCTCAGTACTTACTGGTTCTTGGACATTTGTGACTTGAACACAACTTATCCATGTGAGGGCCTTCTCTTTGTGTTCACTTATCCTCATCATTTCCATCAAAGGCACTTTAATTTTGATCTAGGATAATAACTGGTTCATGTCAATAGGTGTATAATTTAGAATAGGAAAATCTAACTTGCTTTGTAGGACATCATTGTTCTCAAACAATGTTGTTGCACCCAATTTGTGTTCCCCTTTGATTTATTTTTAGGTTGGGAAATTGGAGTATTGGCCATTGGAGTTTTGGCCTTGATCTTGAGCACATTGATTAGCTCACTTGGCTTTTTAGTACCTTTCAACTTAGATTTCTTGGCATCTTCAACAACCTTATTTTTTACGGCAAACTATTTTTTGTCTTCTTTATTTCTCTTAATAAATATAGCTGCTGGTTTACCATCTGTATTCCCAACAATTCTATTTTTAAGGACATAATTACTTATGGCCCATGTCACCATATCAGTAATGATCTAGGCTATTTCTTCATTATATGGTCTCCTCAATACAATAGATTCCTCAACCCTCTTGGAGTTTCTATTTATGTCATTGACTTCCCCTCTTCCTCATCATAAAAGATCTATTGATGGTAGGTCTCTCCTCTGCTCTAAGAGTTATTTACATCCCAATTTTCACTCTCCTCATCAGAGTCAACTTCTTCAAATGTCCTAGCAGAAGTAATTCCACAACCTTTGTCACAATATGATTCATCTTCACCTCACCCTATTCTTCATTTTCAAGTACACTTTGAGAAATTAAACAATAATCAGGGTCATGTGGGGACTAGCATGCTATGCACCATAGAACCTCATTAGTCATGTTGACCAAATGTTTTTGTAAAGGATTAGGGGTCTTATCATTTGGCTTTGAGTCCTTCCTTTCTGGCACAGTAGGCTTCCCTTCATTCCACTGTGTATGGTATGGAATGTTTTACAGCCTAGGTTGCCTATTGAAATTATTCAGAGGAGGCCTATCATTTCCTTGAAACTTATTTTGATTGTCACTTGGCTTTAGCTCCTTCAAGGCATTCAATATTTTCTTGAGATTATCATCCTCCCTAGGCTTTATATTGGAAGATTTGTCTTCTTCTTTCTTTCCAAACCTAGAGGGTTTAAGGTCTTCTCTCCTCCCTAGTTTTCCAGAAACTCTTCTATTTCTTTCAATAGTTACAACAAATCTTTGATCTTCCCTAATAGTCCTAGGGTATTTGTCTCTGATTAAGTATCCCATTTCAACATCAAAAGCATTCAAATATGTTTCCAAGCACACCTTCTCATCTAATCTCATTAATTGGAAGAGTTTCTGCATTGCCTTTTGAAATCTAACATTGAATTCTAGGACCTCCTCATTTTTATTTTTCTTTATATTGTTTAATTCATTCAACATGAAACCCTCATTAGTCTTATCACTATACTGATCTTTAAAAAAATTAATAAAATCATCCCAAGAACCAATACAATCATAAGGAAGCCCCCTAAACCAGTCCCTTGCATCTTTAGTCAAAGACTGAACAAATAATTTCATGATTACATCTTCATATTCTATTTCATAATCATTAATCATATCAATGAATTTCTTTAGATGCTCTTCATGGGTAACAACATTGTTACTAGTGAATTTAGGTAACTTTTCTCTAATCTTTGTAGGAATGAAATTAGGACAACCAACAATGTTGTTAAAAAGAAGTTGTTTGTACCTTTCAACATGAACAGGTCCCCTTTGTAGTGACCCATTAATTTGAGAAGTAGCAGCCTTGTTATTTTCTACATTAGCAACATTTGCAAAAGTCCCCAGTGTGATAGTGGTAGCCTGAGTAGCTGAAACCCCAATGTTAGCATTAGATGTTATCACAGGGCTAGTTATATTTGAAGGGCCAGAAGTTTGTCTAAGAAAATAAACTTTCTTTTTCATTTCTAAAGTGGTGGCCTCAATTTATTCTTTCTCTAGTTCCTTGGCTATAATCTCATTCTCCCTTTTAGCTCTCTCTACATCATTATCCAATTTGGAAAATTGATCTAAAGGGGTTTTCTCACTAATAGGTTCATTTATTTGGATCCCTGCTGAGACCTATTTTCCTTTATCCTTAGGTCTCCTAACCTTGGTAGTGAGCTCAATAATAGGTTTTTCATCAACCTTATTAGGGGCTCTAACAACATTTATAGCTTCCAAGGTTAACTGTTGCCTTCTAAGCTAATCAACCCTAATTTGAGCTTGCCTGATCTCAGTTTATTTTTCCATTTCCCTCTCCTTTCTAATAGAAATCTGTTCTTGAATCCTTTTCTCTAGATTGTAGACCTCTTCAAAAATGTCCTCAAAAACTAGGAGAGTGGTGTCAGATCCTAAATTTTCAAATCGATAACCTTGTTGTTGACCACTTGGATTTTGAGGGCTTCCAGAAGGAGAAGGCCCCCAGGTTGGGGGATCATTCCTTCCTTCTAAAACCCTACTCTTACTTCTTGACTTTCTATTTTTCCCTTGAGGTTCTATATCTGGGAACATTTTCATCCCAAGGTGTACCTCATCATTCTCTTTAGAATGATGAGAATAAAAATCATCATAGGCACCTAAACCTAGATCTACTGCCTCCTCATATTCAGAGACATTTTCTTCTTGGTTATGGTTGAGTAGACCAATCTCATCTTCATTTTTCTTCTATCTCCATACCTGAGACATATCTCTATTATTTTGATTCCTTCTAGGCTGACGGGCCCTAGAAGTACATGAAAGTTCACCCTCTAACCTTTCTTCTGGATGATCTTTCCTCCAAGCCCTAGTATTTCTTTGACTCATGCTTGAAAGTATGTGAAGTAATCTTATATTTTTATTTTCTTTTCTTTTACTCAACACTACTATAGAGATCTCAGAGTTGCCACCAACACAAGTTAGAAATTACTTTCACACACTTAGTAATTTAGAGTATTCAATACTTGGACAGAAATCAAAGAAAGAGTTTACAACAAATAAATGCAAAGCCTGATTAGATTTTCAAGATTATATAGAAATCCAAAGCTTGCAAATAACTCTCTATTTTTCAATGATACTTACTAGTTCTAACAAATAAGAAGGCCAAGAGTTTAGCTCAACTTGCACCTATGTTATTTGATATCAAATTTACAACACCAAAGATCTTAAATTCAGATTTATCATAATTATTTCATCTCTAATCCCCAACAGAGTCTCTATTTTGTTGGTTCCTAAACTAGACTTTATGCTTTCAAAGCAACCAATACATCTATAGGGTTTTAGGACGGGTTAGATCCAAATATGGAATTCTATGATGAATGGACCAACTGTAGGGACAAGACTACCCTCTGCACTTCTAGCTCTCCAAAACCAAGGAGGGTGCTCCTAATCCAGTAATCAACTAGCCTTATTTCAACAATAACAGACTAGATTCAATAACAATAGATAAATGATAAGAAAATACTAAATGATGACCATTCATTCATTTATTCTCCATTACCATTAGGTGGAATACTACTTTGTGAGCCACTATACTCAAAGAATCTCGACAGATTTATATCAAAATATTAGGAATACACATAGAACCTTTTAAACACTGATTCCTATAAAAAAAACTCCACTGCTAGCCAATACCTTATCCATTGGGAAACACCTTCACTGCAAGATTGTTATACATACACAAATATATTGAACTTTAATAGCCCTTCCCTCTAAAAATGCTATCACCCTGTGGTGGATTTTATCAAAGGAATCCTAGATTCATACTGCTTACTTATATCCTTATGTAAAACTTAAAGAATTTATGCCATGTCTAAAGCTTATTTAATCTAATCCTAAATCAGAGCTGAAGAACATAAACATACACATAGAGAAAATCTATGCAATGAATTTCAACAATTCATAACTCAAAGAGAGAAACACATAAGAGAGATGTGAACTTTGGATTTTATTCAAATGCTATATCAATATCATGTATACAAAATGCTTTAAAATGCAAACTTTCTAGATTTAACTTGAACCAGTAATATTGCTTTAATACAAAAATATGCCTAATACAGTATATAGTATCCTAGACTCAAAACTTGTTAGTAAATATGCTCAAGTTTTGATCCCTACCAAATGATCTTGGTAATCCTTTTATAGAAACAAGGATTACATACAAGCTTCAGATCTTTCTTACAAAAGACAAAAGGAGTTTTCCATATAAGACAAAAAAGGAAAATATAACACCTTCTTGTTACAACTTTACAAAATATTTGTAGAGATGAGCACCAAAAATTGTAGCAAGTCCCAAGGTCAGTTCAACTTCTGCCAAGTGTAGCATCTGTGCTTTCTTCAATAGTTTGAGATTCCCAATATTGCTTGCTTTCTTTTAAGGAGTAGGGGCATTGCCATTTGTTGCCTCCTATGTGGATGTCTCTTCTTCTTTAGCACTTTCTATAAGAAATGTTGCTTCATGAGATGCAAAAGTATCTTCACTTGGCCATTAAAAAGCCAAAACTTCATCCCTCTTTGGTAGTAATTGGTCCCAACTAGTAACCAATTGGTGTACTTCATTCAACACTTTAGAAAATTGGAACCTAACATCCTGTAGCAATTCAATTATTTGTATGAAGGGAGTATTATCTTTTGTACCCAAAACAATATCCATCTTAGCCGACACCTATAGAAGGGGGAAGAGGGGAGAGGGGGTATTCAATAATAGGGATTGAAGAAGAAGGCCCGATAGGGGAAGAAGAAATTTGCAATTTTCCTGATGCTTGAATTGGGCCCTCTTCACCCAACCTCTTCTTCAAGTCTGCAATTAATTTATCCTTCTCAAACATTCCTTGCTTTAATTCTCCATAAGCCTTTAGTATTGTTTCAAACCTTATTGTGAGATCCTCCTTTTCTTTGGCTTCCTTTTTTCCTACCCTTTCTATGAGCTAGGTTGTTGCTACTACCATACTTGATGCTTCAACCATAGAAGTGTCAGTGACCCTTTTAACTATAAGGCTACTAGTGAGATCACCCCCAATAATCTTCTTTCCTTTGTTCCTTCCATTCATTTTTAAAGACCACATGACCAAGGCTTGATGGTCATTACTGACTGAAACTCCCTTAATGGCATGTTATGCCTCCTCCTTGGTCTTGTGCATAGGTTTGGTCTACTTCTTGACTACATCAAGGATGACTGCATCAGAGATATCCCATTCTAGGAGGATAAGCACCCTTGAGTTTCTCACTAGCTCTCTCCCCTTTTCTAGAGTAATTTTCTCAAATCTTTCAATCATCTTTTCTTACCTCATCCTCTATGATCTTGAGGTCCTTGTCTGGATTTTCCTCATGTCTTTTCTCACATGTTTCCTCATACTGATTGATGTTTAATTTCCATAAAAACTACATAAAATCCCTAGCCTTTACAAAGGCATCATCAACCAAAAACTCATCACATTCTGATTTTATTATTGGGTCCAGCTCCTTCCCTACGAACTGTTCAACCATTACGTCCATCTTAGGCTCTTTTGGTGGCTCTGGCACCCCTTCATTTATCTCTTCATAGGTGATAAAAATCTGACCTAGAGCTCCCATCTATTGTGCCTGCTCTATGACCTCTTGATCATCCATGATATTCAAAGGTGATTGAGAAGGAGAATAAATTTCCTCAACATGTTGAGGTCTCTCTTATAATTTTTGTCATTTGGCAGGGGGTGGGGAATTAGGGACATTCTTAGCAGGTTGATCCTAAGGTGAATCTAGAATTTCCATAACCTCCTTGTGTTTCTCCTCCTGCTGTGATGTGGAAGGGATATCCTCCTTCATCTTTGCTTGTTTTTGCTTATCAAGCTCCGACACTATCACACTATAACCAGTCCTCTTTTGTACCATGTATTTTCCTAGGGGCAAAACCTTTGTAAATGCAAGCTTTCTCAATAATGGTTGAGCCTTCTCTAGGTTCTCATTCATGGCTTTCTCCTTCTTTTCATTTATGGTTTAATAGATCTCCTTAACATTTTCCAGGAGACTATCTATCTTCTTTCCCATAGGATTGATACTTTTTAGGGGATCATATCCTGGATCAAATTGTTGAACAAAGTTCAAGGTCTTCTTATACACCAACCATTTTTATTTTCTTACTTCCTGATCCTGTATTTTTGGGACATTTTTTATGATGTCCTTAGGGAAATGGAAAATGTGATTTATTGATGAGCATCTGACCCTTTTCTTAAACATTTCATTGTAGAACCCCTCTAGGTTTGTTGTTTGAGCAACTGAAGTAGCCATATGATATGGTTCCAAGAATTTATGCATATAGAGCCATCCACCCTTTGTAATTATGAGCTAGTGAGAAATTGTAATATTTGGGAATGGAGTTCCTCTACCTTTACCTATAAGAGTATTCTTTTCAATTTCTCCGAGTTGTCTGATGAATTCTGCAACACCAATCTTGAGAGGGACTTGATATGGAAATATGAAATGAGTCCCCCTAAAACAATACAATCTAATAACAATAGAAATAGGGTAAATGATGACATCCCCCCAATTATGTACAGTCTTTAGGTCTTTGGAAAACTATTTTGGCCTAACAAGTTTGGCCAAGGCATTTGGGATTCTTGGCTTTTCATGGACAAACAATAGCCTTAGTCTAGCTGCAAAGTATTTATCAAAATTTATGAAACTATTGTCCTTCTTGTCCCATGCCATGCTAAGGTTCCACAATTTGACAGGCATGTCCTCACCATTCCTTTGCTTCAATAGATCTATCTCCTTCTCAAAATAACTAGCACCTTTAAACAAGAACATGTACATCATGGGGGAGTACCAGCAAAAAGGCTTATCAACTTTGTTCTTCTGGATTCCTATTAATCCATTATGAATCAAGTCACCAATGAAAGGAGCATAGTAAAATGTAACTAATAGGTGTGGATGTAAAATTTGGACCATCATATACATCAAATGTATTGGCATTCTCTCTTCAACATTTTCCCCAAAGATCTGACATAGTGACCAATATGCACCTCTTTCTCTCATGTTAAAATAATCTATTTTGAAGGGCTCCTATGTACTTGGTCCTATAACAACCATTTGTCCAACCTTATCACAAAATTCCTTCATAGGACCAGTTATGAGATAATTCTTTTGTGCATCATACACTCGCCTCAACTCCTCAAAATTAATTTGTTCTAGGTCATTGGAGGGTTCACTTAGCTTGAAAATCATCCTGATTTCTTCAGCGGAGATTTTCATTAACAGTTGTCCTCTAGCATCACTCACTTCCTTAGTGATTGGGTCATAATTTTTAGCAACTTGAAACATTAGATCTACATCTAGGAAAAGACTGGGCACCATAAGCTTTCCTAGGCCAAACTGTCATATATTACTGGTGGGAGTAGGGGCATTTCTTTGGCTAAACCCTACTATGAATAATGTTAGACCGGTGACATCAGAAATGCCACTCACATTCAGTGTGCCAATCTTAGCATCCCTAATATAATTACCCATGTCATATAAGTGATTTGATTTATGAAACTAGATTACAATACTTGGTGTGATACCTGCAGTATTGTAGAATTCAATATGAAAATTGAGAACCAGATTGCAAACCAAAAACTAATCCATTCTATTTGAATATTTGAGTTTATACAAGTCTGATGGATCCCAAGGGACATCAAAATCCCTTGGAAATGAAATGAAGATCCATCATAATATTTATTACAAATAAACTATTCAAACTATAAAAAATTATCAAAAAACTATATATAAAAATTAGGTCTACTTGGAGAAGGCATAACTTTCTAGTCCTAGCTCTGATTTGCAAACCGTTTGATGCACCAAAGACCCTCAAAAATACAGTTTACTAAAACATAGTAAAATTTGAAAAATTAGATTTTAGTTTTTTCCCAATTTAATCCTGAGCATTCCTCCCCCCTTGGGAGGAAATGGGCCCCATTGCACTAATCTACTGCAACAGATGAGGAAATTGTTCTTCAATTTGTTCCTTAGTAAACCACTTGCCTTAGTGAGAATACTGGGCAGCTTGAACCAGACGATATAGAGGAATATTCTGATTTCTCAAAGTCTTTAAAATGACTTTAGTAACATGGTCACATTGGACTAGAACAGTAGTAGATGGATTTAACTCTATAGCTTGAATGTATTCAATAGCAAGGGAAATATCCAAAGAAGGAGGAAAATACGGTCTCAACAATTCTACATTGAAAACTAGATGCAGTCCCAAAAATGATGGCAATTTAAGTTCAAAAGAATTCTCACAAACTTGTTTCACAATAGTATATGGACCATAATGAAGAGGATGAAGCTTCCTATTTGGTCCGTGGAGGCACTCTTTCTGAAGATGTAACCATACCTTGTCACCAATCTGAAACTTATGAGGAGTTCTATGTTTATCATGCCTTTCCTTATACTTTTGATTACTTTGCTCCAAGATCTCATGAACTTGTTGTTGGAGGTGTCTAATGTTATCAATGAATTTTTTTTCTTTATCTACCTCCTTGTCACCATTCAATGGACTATTAGATTGTAGATATGGTATTGCTACATCCATAAGTGCCAATGGTTGGTACCCAAGAGAAACCTCAAATGGGTTGTGCCATGTAGTACTAAGGAGTGCACAGTTGTAGTTGTGTT
Source organism: Chamaecyparis obtusa (assembly GCA_027943335.1). Taxonomy (NCBI): domain Eukaryota; kingdom Viridiplantae; phylum Streptophyta; class Pinopsida; order Cupressales; family Cupressaceae; genus Chamaecyparis; species Chamaecyparis obtusa. The sequence goes on from BSBK01001922.1 coordinate 2,981,238, forward strand.
GCACATATGGTAAGCTTTCATCCCATGTACAAGGATGTTTGGAATGATACATCCATAAAATATGAATAATCATTTGATTCACCACTTCTATCTGCCCATCTGTTTGGGGAATATGGATTGCTATGGACTTTGTCAACTTGGTGTCCATTTTAGCCCATAGTGCAGACCAAAATTTGTTGATGAACCTGCTATCCCTATCAGAAATAATGGTTTTTGGCAAACCAAAATGAACCCAAAAATGTTCAAAAAATAGCTTGGTGGTATCTTCTACAGAAATCATCTTTTTACATGCCACCATTATAGCCATTTTAGAAAACCTATCTACCACAACATATACACAATCATGCCCATGCCTGGTAGTTGGAAGTCCAGTCATAAAATCCATTGAAACAAATTTCTATGGCTTATTAGGAATAGGTAATGGTAAGTATAGACCCAACTTATGGTTTGTTGGCTTTGCCATTGCACAGGCTGCACAAGCTTATATATGTGAAATGATACCCTACTTCATTTTTGGCCAATAGAAATACTTTTGAAGGATAGTAGTAGTCTTACCAATACCAAAATGTCCTACAACATGACTGTAGTGAGCTTCCCATATCATTTTCTTTCATCCCTTGGTGGGTACACATATGTGACCGTTATGGAAAAGCAACCCATCCTGCACGTGAAAATCAGGGACAAACTTTCCTTCTACCAAATTACCATAGATGTTAGCAAAATTAGGGTCAATACCATATAGTTGTTCCCAAGTTGATGATTGATGACCACATGAATCTAACACTATTGTCAAACCTACAATTGGAGACCTACTCAAAAAATCTGCCACCTTGTTACTGCTTCCTTTTTGATGATGAATGTTGAGGTGAAATTGGTGTAGATAGGCTAACTACCATTGATGTAAGTCATTCTGTAGCTTCCCTTGTGTTTGTAAGAATCAAATTGGTTTATGTTCTATATGTATAATAGTTTCCTTTCCCAGTATATAGTGTTTCTATTGTTTGTAGGCCTGAACAATGGCATACAACTCCTTATCATAGGTGGGGTACCTACATACTGTATCAGAAAATTTTTCACTATGATAGGCAATAGGATGCCCATGTTGCATGAGTACCGCACCAAGAGCATAATCGGATGCATCTGTTTCTATCTCAAATGCTTGGTGTAGATCTAGAAGGACCAATACTAGTGCTAAACATAGTCTTTTCTTTAACTCCTCAAATGCTTGTTGCTTTGCCTCTGTCCACTAAAATTTTTCTTGTGCTCCACCCGTTAGTGATTGATTAAGAGGCCATGATATGTGTGAGAAACCAAACACAAATCTATGATAGAAGTTGGCTAAGCCCAAGAAGCTGCGAAGCTCTGTAAAATTTTTAGGGGATGGCCAATCTCAGATTATTTGAATCTTTGCTAAATCAACATGAACACCCTTAGTATCATTCCCTAAGTATTGAATACTTTGCATACCAAAATAACACTTCTCAATGTTGGCATAAAGTTTGTGTTTTTGCAGAGTTGAAAGAACTTGTTCAACATGCTGCAAATGCTCAGACCAAGTTCTGCTAAAGATGAGTATGTCATCCAAATAAACAACCACAAAAGAATCAATGAATGGTCTAAGCACATCATTCATCAATCTCATAAATGTTGCTCAGGCATTTTTTAGGCCAAAAGGCATGACCAACCATTCAAACAAACCTTCCTTAGATTTAAATGTAGTCTTCCACACATCTACTGGATCAATTGGTACTTGGTGGTATCTAAACTTCAAGTCAATTTTTGTAAAAAAATTAGCCCCCCTAAGTTGGTCCAGCAAATCATCAATTCGAGGGATTGGATATCTATTTTTAACAAAGATTTTGTTTAATTCTCTATAATCAATATAAAGCCTCCATGTCCCATCTTTCTTTTTAGCAAGGACAATTGGACTTCCACAAGGTGAAGCACTTGGATGAATGTGTCCTTTCTGAATCAACTCCTAAATTTGTCTCTTAATCTCATCATTTTCCAAAGCTGACCTCCTATATATTGGCTCATGTGGTAGCAGTGTGCCTGGGATTAAATCAATAGAGTGCTTCACTTGATAGTGTGTTGGTACTCCCATTGGTGGTTTAAACACACTATGATATTCTTTCAAAATTGTATCCATCTGATTTTGTTGATTTTCTATTACCTTATCATGTGTATTAAGAACAACTGACTTTGTTTGTTCAGGGTGAATCATGAGTAGAACAAAAGCTCTAGTTTGAGAAATCAAGCATTTACATTGTTTAGCACTAATTAAAGAAGCAATTTGTGTTGGACATGCCTTTGGTATTCAATACCTCTTCCCACCAAGCTTGATTGTAACACTACATGGCCTGGAATCATACACCCCATGCCTCTGATACATGTATGGCTGCCCTAGCAAGACATCACATACATCCAATGGTGCTCCATCACATATCACTTCATCCTTGAAAGGCTTGATTGAATATGGCAAACGACATTGTTGATTTACTTGAATATCGTGTCCCTCATTTACCCATCCCATAGAGTATGGTTGTGGGTGTCTTGTCACTTTTAGATTTAATCTTTTGACTGTCTCCCTAGAGATCAAATTCTTTTGACTCCCACTATCAAAAATAAAATGCAGAGGCTTTCCATCAACCCACATCTGTGAATGAAAAAGTCTCTCTTCATCTTCACAAGGCAATACTTTAGTAGTTCCAACTACGGCATATGGGTTTTCTTCTATGATGGAATCATTCTCCTCTTTCTCAGAATTATTTACTAGTGACGATTCAGGTTTAGCTTCCTCTCCTCGTATCTCTGTCATCAAATTTTTAATACTTCAAAAATCCTTTGTGTTATGGATTGGGGACTTATGCATCTCACACCACATGTCTGTGTCTATTTGTGTCTTTTTAGTAGACCACCATGTGTTCTTGGATGAATTTGAATGAGGTTCCTTGGTCACCTGTTTTCCTACAAATTTATTGCCACCTTCAACCCTTGGCTTGTTGTTTGCAAAGTAGTCCCTCTTCCCTTTCTGCTTGAATTTATCTTCAATTTTTGTAGCATATTTATAGGTAGTTTCCAATGTCTCAATATTCAGAAATTCCATCTATGTTTGAATATACCTATGAATTCCACTCTAATCTTTTATAATTTGATGCTTCTATGAATCCTCAATATCGAGTTTTGCTGAAAATAAATGGAATGTATTGGTGTAATCTTGAATAGACTGATCCCTCTTTTGTCGAAGAAGCTGCCACTCTATGTATTTTTGTTCATATACATCCTCTGGAAGGTAAGCTTCTTTTATGTATTCTAAAAATTCTCCCCATGTGGGCTTCTTATCAAGAGAAATTTCAAAACCATCTTCAGCAAATGATTCTCATTCTTTATTTGCAACTTTGGTTTGCCATGCTAATTTCACATGGGTTTCAACTTTGAGGAGAGAAAATGTTATCTTTTCTGCATTTGAGAAATTATTTACAGAAAAGTATCTATCCAACTTTGATAACCAATTATCAACAGCTTCAGAATCGACCTTTCCTTCAAAATTTGGGATGTTGAAATTGACCTGCGCTTTGAAAGGGGTATTTCCACAAAATGATGTTTCTGATTCAGAGGGTTTTTTATTCTTTAGGAGGCGTGAAAATTGACTCATCATCTCCTCTCATTTCTTATTTAAAGCTTCCTTGACCAACTTCTTAACATCATTGTCTGACATCTTCGATTGTGTGTGTCTCAAAGGTGGGTATTTTGACAAATCTCGTGTATCCAATCCTAATCTTTGGTAGGAAGACCTTGTGTAAATTGGCATAAATGAGCATTCCCTCTCTGATACCACTGATCTAATTTATGAAACCAAGTTACAATACCTGGTGTGATACCTGCAATATTGTAGAATTCAATACAAAAATTGAGAACCAGATTGCAAACCAAAAACTGATCCATTCTATTTGAATATTTGAGTTTATACAAGTCTGATGGATCCCAAGGGTCATAAAAATCCCTTGGAAATGAAATGAAGAGCCATCATAATATTTATTACAAATAAACTATTCAAACTATCAAAAATTATCAAAAAACTATATATAAAAATTAGGTCTACTTGGAGAAGGCATAACTTTCTAGTCCTAGCTCCAATTTGCAAACCATTTGATGCATTGGAAAGGTATTCAAAAGAGCTAGAGTCAAAATTCGAAAATGACAGCTTCTAGTTGGCATTTCCGTGCACCATTTTTGCCCAGAAATGCACCGAAGACCCTCAAAAATGCAGTTTACTAAAACATAGTAAAATTTGAAAACTTAGATTTCAGTTTTATCCCAATTTAATCTTGAGTAATAAGCCATCCTCTACTCTTACCCTAGGTTCCTTGGGAATTAATTGCTTGACCTTTATCAAATCAGTTGTTGAACTGGGTAAGAGTTGTAATAAATCCTCATGCAGATCCCTCTTACTGTAATTAGTCTCACCAAATAATTCCTTCCTAGGTGACATCTTTAGGGTTTGCAAATTTCTTACAATTTATGTGCAAAAGAAACATGATAGAATTATAATGCTGCTTAACAAGAAAATATTTCACAGAGATATCAACCAACCTTTTTTCAGAACTTTCTCAGGAAACGTCAACCGGTCTCTACAAATATTCTCGCCCAATTCTCTACAAACTTTATCTTCTTGTGTTGCTAAGAATGTGTAAATCTTCAATATATCCACAATCAAAACTGGCCTTTCAACAATTTACTTCACATGATCTCACCATTACTCTTCTGAGAAATCAAACTGTCATTGCTCAACGGGAAAATTGAATTTTGCACCAACTGTGCTTCAAGTTTGAATTTGGGTCGTTGATCTTCTTTAAAAGATAATCTAACGGTTGTTGCATGATCACAAGGCTTGAAAGAAATTTATGTGAACATGCAAAAATCGTTCGATCAATATGCATCAATGACAATCCTTAAATTATGTCATCTAGGACACACTTTTTCTTTAGATTCAACTTCTTCATTAGATCCTCCATTGGATGGTCACCATTATTTTCCCTTTTTGATTAGAAATAAAATAAGGCACCATGGCTGTGATACTAAATCGATGGCTCTTGCATGATCGCATGGCTTGAAAAGATTTCATGCGAACAAGCGACAACTGTCAGATCTTGCCTTCATTGTTGATACCTTAAGTTATCAGCCCCACTTTGTTTCGATGAATCAAGAAAATCCACGTTGCAATATCTGGCAAGTGGACATGTAAAATTTTCTTACTAAGCACCTGTGCTACTGACATTTTCCACATCAGCAAACACCTTTGACCAACCAACAATAGCCATGTGTGTACACCTGGCAGCGGTCCCACTTCTTTCTTACACCTAAGAATAAATTAAAATCAACGGTTGTTGCATGATCGCATGGCTTGAAAAGATTCCATGCAAACATGCAACCACCATTAGATCTTCTGCAGATTGTCAGTCATGAGATCCTCTTGAAATTGGGCCCATTTTATTTAACCAATGAAAAAATGCCATGTCACAATATCCGACAGGTGGATAGACAAAATTTTCTTGCTGAGCGGTTGCCTTGTTGATGGTTTCCATGTCAACAAATATTACAACCAATTAGAAATGCACATATGTAAACATCTGGCAGTGGACCCACCTTTTGAAAGTGCTTGAGAATAAGGTAAAATTTATGGTTGTCGCATTATCGCATGGCTTAAAAAGATTCCATGCGAACAAGTGATAACCATTAGATCCAAAACCCAGATTCAAAGCGAAATATAGTGTCAAAACATTAGGAAATAAAGTGCTTAGGACTTAGGAGTATTTAAAAACATCATCAGGCTTAGACTTAGGAAAAATTAAAAGGGGCCAAGCCTAGGCAATATAAAGTGTTACTAACATGACCCCACTTGGTGATATTTTTCAAACACATGCGTTTAAGGAGCTTAAGTGACCTGGTAGAAAGTAACGCTCAGACAGATTATAAAAAGATCGACCTAGGGTTTTAATGAAGACAAGTGCATTTAGGGTTTCTCAAGCCTAGTTTTCAATTAGGGCTTGCTAGATTTAAGATAAATCTTTAAGAATTTCAGCAAAGTTTTCTGGGTTTTTTGGCGATGAAAATTCTCAACCTTAGGACAATACACAAATGCTTCAACTTTGTTAGGAAAATGTAAGATTTTACATTGTAAGGAAATTATGTTCGCAGATCCTGAAATTTTTTTGAATGGAGACCCTTACTAAACACCTTAGGATTTAGAGGTGAGCCATATTAGTCATGTGACTTCCTTTGTGCAAGTATTGATCCAAGTAGAATTACCCAGATCACCATATGATCCAAGTAGTATTGAGGTTACTCACCATATTTTCTACCTTGGATGCTAAAGATTGAATGTGGAAATATGGAAAGACACACACTACAAGCATTGCTCTCTTCCAATTGATCCATAACTTGCATAGTCCTAGGAAAGGCCATTCAACCACTTAATGGTGGGGGCCAAGAGAATTAAGTTGTAGGAAAAGGGTGGAACATTTCCCTTTTTTACCTTAGGTATACTGTGCTTGATGTGATTTAATGTGATAAAGATGCATAAAGTCTATTGTGGACATACACTTGATACATTTCACACATTGCTATATCTTTCTAGACTTCACAATTTGTGTCCCCAAAGTATCTTTCTCCTTTAGAGGGTTTTTTGGAGACTCTTGTTTGATAACACTATTTTCTTTCTTGGAAATACTCAAGCTTGATTTAGAGATGCTAAGACTCATCACATATCCAAGGCCCAAACAGTGATAAATTACTCATTTTCTAGCATAATGTCATATAATCCTGTGTTTGATTGATTGTCATAGCCTACTCCTAGATTTTTCAGATCTCGACTGCCTTGGTGTCCTCTTGGCTCCTTTTGAGTAGCAGTTATCTATTTGTGAACTGGTATCCCTAATTGGTTGACCCTTTTTTAGTAATTTGGTATCCTGTCACTTTTTCTTCAAGATCTTGGAAGTGCTTTTGCCTTGTCTCAAGTACCCTTTAAAAAAAAACCTTTTCTCAAAACTTTGTCACAAGTGCCACCCAATAGGCATTTAGGCATCATTCTCAGTACTGTGTACTTAGTTTTCTTCCCTATAACAACTTGGTTGCAAGTGCCACTCAATAGGCATTCAGTCCTCAATCTTGGTACCTTGTACCTTGTTCTAGACACTTTACTATCAATTACTTATCCTTGAGACAACACTATCATTAACTTGATCTCCTAGTGCAAGCTTAAGATACCTTTTCACTATCATTTCATTAACCTCATCTTCTATTCTATTCAGAACTCATAGTCATTCCTATAGGGCTACAAATGATCCATGAGGGAAATCTGTTTACGACATTGTTGGACCATATTTTCATGAAGAATATTTACATCAGGCTTCTGATTATCAGTCAATACACTTTTCTAACACTGAGAGATTTGATTACATCAACATGGAAAAATTTGATTCAAGTGCCCACATAAGGCATGACTCTAATTCCTTTGAGGCTAAAGAGCCCATGCAAGAAGTAATTTAAAAGTTCCAGGAAGATAAACACATTCATAAAGTGATGCAAGCCATAATGAGTCAAGAAAAAGATCACTGTTTAATGCATCTTGCTTCTATGGGTGTGAAACTTTCCCCAAATGTTGATGTCAAGAATTTACTACAAAAAGAGGAATATTCTCCTCTCACTGCCCTGACTAAACAACTGTAGGATCTACGTTGTGAGATTTTCCAACTAAAGAAGGATAAGGATCAACCCTCTAGAAAATATTCACTTGAATCAATTTGTCCTTTTTCCTTTGACAAAAGTTTCTACATGTCTCCTTTCCCATATAAGGTGGAGATCCCCAAATATGACAAGTATGATGGTAACAAAGGTCCACAATATCATGTGAGTGAATTTTATGCTCTAACCATGGAATTTACACATGAACATACTTATCTTATGAGACTCTTTCCTCTAAGTCTTGGTGGCCAAACCATGATTTGGTTCACTTCACTTTACCCTAGCATTAAAAACTTTGACAAGCTGGTTCAAAATTTTATCCAACAATATTCTTGCAATATCTCTCATATTGTCACCATGCTTGATTTATGCAATACCAAGAAGCATTTGGGAGAACCCTTTGTCACATTCCTCCAATGATGGTGGTGAATGTTTTCTCAATACCCTCAACAAATTCCTAAGACTAATAAAGTTGACATATTTATCAACACTTTGGTTCCTAAGATGAACTATGCACTACAAATACAAACACATGCTTTGTTCAAAAAAATGGTTGAATCATCTATACGCATAGAGGATGTCCTTGTTCATAAGAGAGAAATTACTCTTCAGTATAAATACCATAAATCCACTTCCACCAACCAACATAACAAGGACAATCATAAATTCTGGAATAAAACTAAAGATGTTGTCAATGATGGAATCGTAGGTATGACCTTAGCATCTACCATTACCAAGCCCAAAGAACCAGCTTTAAATCTGTCTACTGAAGTAAAATCAAGCAAGAGCACTCAAATAGACTCTAAAACTAAAAATAATAGAGATGGACCATGGATTCCTAGGCCTAAGAGAGACTTTACTTCTCTTGGATAATATCTTGATAATCCCTTGAAGACACTTTTGGCCAACAAGATCATCACTTTGTCGGATAACTCTAAAACATACGATCAAGAGATAAAGCCTAAGTGGTGGAATGGAAACCACTACTGTGATTACCATCACAACAAAGGTGACAAGAACAATGACTGTATGAAGCTTAAACATCTCATCTAGGATCTAATAGATAATATGACAATTGTGATTGATCCCCTGCAAAAAAACATCGATCATAAGGCTTTCAATGAGCCTTTTCCCAAATATGAGAAAGGGGAGTCATCTAAGAAAAATGACAACAAGGTGAGTTAAACATACCCTGGCATTGAAAATTTGATTCACATGCTTGAGTTCTCTAACCATACTATCAATGTTATCAAGATCAAAGGAAAGGATCAAGCTGAGTCATCTAATGTAGTAACCCATTCTCAAGGAAAATTCTCTCTACAAGGAGTTGGTCAGTCCTCCTCTTCTTCCAAATGAACAATACAAGTTTCTAAACCTACTACTTCATCAATGACCTATGATTACAATCTAGTTGACCAAATCCAACACATGTCAACTCATATTTCTATCCTTGAAAAATTGAAAATTGCTCCTTCTCATAGGGATATTCTAGATCGATCCCTTCTTGCGGATGATGTCCCTAAGGACCTGGACGTAGATAAATTCTAGTCCATGGTCGGTCATCTTGCTTCACCTCATTATCTAACTTTTTCAAAAGAAGATGAAATTTTTTTCAGCCACCCGCATAATCATCCCCTCCATATTGAAGTCCTCATACACAAGCATAGGGTTAAGTGCATTTTGATACATGGAGGCTTAGGTTTGAATATATACACTTTTAATTTGGTTAAAGCTTTCAATTTCTTAGAACATTCCATTGACCCTCGACACAAAATAACAATCAAGGTATATGATGAAGAGGAATGTTCTTCAAAAGGCATGGTATTCTTTCCCATCTAGGTAGGCCCTGTTCAAAGAGACATCATCTATCAACTTTTGGACCTTCCTCTAGTATACAACATACTTTTGGGTTTCCCTTGGATCCATGAAATACATGATATACATTCCATGTATCATCAATGCATTAAATTCCATCACAATGGAATTGAGGTCACTATTCCTACAGACTTGACATACACTTGTAACAATCTCAAAGAGGCTAAAAGCATGGTTTCTCACAAAAAGGAAGCTTTAAGGATACCAGAAGCTAAGAACTCAAGACAAGAAACACTGGCTACTTTCTAAAAGAGGATGAGTATAAAAGAAAGTGGAATGGGAGAGTATCAATTGGATGCATCATGCTCAATGGCAAATTTTTCTATCTCACCTAGACCTTGTGGAAATCCATCTCCATCTTTTCAACCTACTAGCACTTATGTCCTAACGATTCATGAAGGCACTAGTATGGTTAAATAAAAGGTCACTCTAGAATAAGAAAATGAGAGAGAGCTATTTTAAAATGGCTATACAAAGGAGAGGAAGTTGAACAATATGTGAAATATGATGACATTTATCTTGATAAATATGGTGTAGGATATCATCTCATGAAAAAAATGGGATATGATGGAAAAATTCCTCTTGGTAAGGGTAAAGGCCTCCTTGAACCCATATATGTTGTATTCTACAATCCTTGAGAAAAATTGGCATGAGATATTATGAACAAAGGTTTGCACCATCTTCTGTAAATGGTCTTGTGTTTGATAGAGGTGGAGATTCTGATGATGAAGATGAGGATGTTCTCCCCAAAACCTATGAGATATTTCTACACAATCCTACTGATCAAGAGGAGTTACCTAAAGAACAACTTAGTGAACATGAAACACATACCTCATCAGGAGATGAACTAAATCAAGAATGTTCTACTAAGGAACGACACCCTAACTGGGGGCATCTCGTTAATATTACACATATTGTTGATCTTCCTATCTATTCATTGACTCATCTAGAGAGTCCAGAGAGCTCAGACTTCCCTATTTAACTTTGTTAGATTATGGATACTTCTCTTAGCCTACAAACAACCATACACCTATTCCATAACTGGACATTCAAGATAATCAATCTGACAAAATTGAACTTAACCTGAGTGAAGTTGAGTATATAACCTTAACCCAAGAAGAATAGTAGGAAGAAGTCTAGATGACCCTAGCTCATTATTTGGGGAGATCTTAAAGTAGTATAACTAACTCACATGAGTACGAGTGGGACCAATTATCTAATGCCACAATCAACATAGAGGTTGATGTGATCCATAAATACTCTCATATTTCCACTTTTGAGGTTGGCAACAACTCTAATATGCAGCCTGACCCAGAGGATAATCCAAATCACCCAACTTCCAAAATAATCAGGGTTCCTCCTACTCAGGTGACACAGCCTTCTACCTCAACTTATCAAGAAAACCATGGGTACTCCAGACCCCACCCTACAATAGCTATATGGAATTTGGGAAGGTCTAGGATCATGATGGTTCCATTAAAAAGATCCTTAAATCACCTAGAAAAAGTACAATGGGACCTTGATCATTGTTTCAGACCTCAATGGGTAGGTTCATAGAAAACCTCTCAAGGCTCCTCTAGAGATCCTTCAACAAGTCGCACTTGAGACAATTCTAGAAAAGATAACTTTCTCGATTTATCCTTAGAAGCTATGAATGATGATGATAATACTGAAGTCTTTTCCCTTGAGTCTGTTGGTTCCTTACCCCTTGTTCACCTTGAGGTAATTGACTAGAATACTTTTGAGTTAGTAAACCTCATGTCCTTTTCTGATGACCATACCTTGTCCTATTACCTAAATATTGTTGAAACCTTCCACTCTTCCACCAGTGCAGCAAGAAGCAGAATTGAGGTGGAAGAAATCAAGTATCCCAATCAAATAAATAAAAATAAAAAGAACAGGTAGTCTAGTGGTGAAACCCACTCTGTGGTAGTCTCGGACCCTAAAATAGTAAAAATAAATAATTTATGTGATGGTGAAAACCTCTATGAGGTGCTTGTAGATGAGATAATTGATATCCTACTATGGAGCATAAGTCTTCTCACTCATCTCATGATGAGGATGATGCTTTAAGAGTTCCTCCTGAACAAGTCCAAAAAATTTCAACTGAACTTGATAAAATGGATAATTGGCTTATTCAAGAAAACCATAATCAAGATTTTATTCAAGCTATAGAGGCTCTTAAGAAATTCCTTCATGATAGTGATCAAGGTGTTAATATCTTGCATGGTATTACTCATCTTGTGCATTTAAATGTCAAACCTTTAGCTCAAGAAGCTCAAGAACTAGGATTCACCCCTCCTGTCACTAATGTAGAGCCTTCTTCCGTTCCTTTACCTAGTATTCCTACTTATACTCCTCCTTTAGTGACTACATCAGTTCCCTCTATTCCTACAAGTGTTCCATCGGTGTCTTTATCTACTTCAAAAACTTCTTATCATAGTGTTCCTTTTACTTACTCCAATCCTCTTCCAACTGTGGTTCCAAGTGTTCTCCCAACTGTGTCTTCTATTCCCGCCACTTCCTACACTTTCCCTAGCGTTTCTAATGTTCCTATGCCTCCTATTTCATCTAATGATTCTACAATCATTAGTTTGGCTTTAATTGTTTCCTATTTACAACAACAACTCGTTTCCTCAACTCAATCCAAGTTTAGTATTCCTACATGTGACATGAACAATCCTCTATCCCTAGACATTATTCATGCTTTTGTTCCTCAGGAAGCTGATATGCCTCATCTTGAGAAGTACAATGGTAAGGGAGACCCTATCACTCATGTTAAAACATTTCAAATCCTTTCTAGTGACTGACCATAGGATTTTGGCCAAGTTGTTTGCTAGACCTTTTCATGATAAGGCCTTGCAATGGTATTGTTCCTTGCCTCCTTATTCTATTGATTCTTTTCCAAAACTTGCTAATGCCTTTATCCAATAGTTTCAAAATAACATTGGTCTGCAGGTGTCCTTAATTGATTTGATGCTTTGTAAACAAAATACTAAAGAAAAATTGACTGAATTTATTGGTAGATTAAAGCATTTGTATGCTCAAATTTCTTATCTTGTTCCTGATATTGATATTTAACGTATGTTTATTTGAAATTTACAAAAGGATATTAGAGATAAGATTCTTCTTACTAAATTTACCTCTTTTCAACAACGTTGTGCAACGCTTCATCATTATCTATGCATTGAAATGCAGTTGTAAATCCATTTTCCCCATTCAATGTTGAAACCAAAATTTTCCAAAATTTGAATAAGGAATCTACATCTTTCTTCATCATGGGCTTTGTTGATATCTAGTTTGAAGAGCATGTCTTTAAGGGTTATTTTACAAATTGAGTTTACTACCTTTTGTGCTATAATAATACAACTAGTGGTGTTGTGTCCTAGAACAAAGACACTTTGTTCTTCTAATAATAGTTTGGGAACTAAAGTTTTTGGCCAATTTTCCATTACTTTGGAAATGATCTTGTAAATTGTATTACATAGTGATATAGGTTTGTAATCTAAAAGCGATTTTCCTTCTATTCTTTTGAGAATTGGGACCATGTTTGTCTTTTTTAAATATTTGAGGATTGTGGATTTCTTCCTATATTGTTCTACCATTGACCATATTTCTTGTCCCATGAATTCCCAATATTCTTGGAAGATTAAAGTTGTAAATATGTCTCATCTTGGTGCTTTGTCAGGACATAGTGCGAATGTGAATTTCTTGACTTCTTCTAATGTGATTGGTCTCATTAGGAATTGATGTTAGGGATATGAACGTCTGACTGGTAGCAAGGCTCTATCCAAGATGCTTTTGAAGTATGGATACCTTACATAGGTAATTATGATAGATCTTAGATATTTTTCAATAATATTTTATCTTGGATTGAATGCACTTGCACACATGTAGGTAATAAAAGACAAAGGTTCTTATCTCAATTTTTGGTTTTCCATCCAATTTGAGTATGCTTCCTAGTTTTTGATTAAGGTAAAAATAGGTTTTGAAGGGACCCCAAAACCCTTTACAAATTTGGGACGAAAGATAGGTCTATTGAAGTTCCATTAGTACAACAATCTAGCCAAAAGCAAAGGACTAGACCCCACAAGATAACACAAACAATAGATTTACAAGCACCCACGACAAAACAATCCATCCAAAAGGAGGAGGGACACCAAGACCAAAACACCAGACCTAAGACCCCTTTTTATGAGATCGGAGGGTCATATCGAAAGAAGAGGAGGAAAAGAGAATTAATCAAAGGTTCTAAGTCTTAAAATGTTTTATTCTTGAAATGTTCAAGAATTATTTCCTCAACAAAGTTGTCAGATGTTGTGACCTTTTCACACCATTTCCCCATTGTGAATCGGGACCCCCTCTTTTCACTTCTTGATTAGGTTAGTTTTAAATTTTTAGCAGTAGAGTGTCAATTTTGAGTTCTCAAAGTCAAGTTTCACCTTATAAGAGGTTAACCTATCAAGTCTCCAAAGTACAAAAGTTGATATCCCATTGAGTGAATAACGTAAGTCAGGGTACCTAGCGAACCACATCATATATAGTTAGTTGTGTCCAACACCAAAGTTTCTTGTACATAGTGTAAACCTTGTGATTTCTTTACTTGAACATGCAATATTATACTTTGTTTAGAACTTAAAGCTTCCTTGTTCAAGAGAGAATTGGATATGTGGTGTTTCATCTTGGAACACTAAGTGTTTTGTCCTTCACATTGAGGTGATCACAAAACTCACATCGATAAGAATTTTTGGTGAAATAATTGGGATTATTGCCTATAGAGCCAAAAACCAAGGTTCAAACCTCATAGGGTCACTCTCTACTATCTCAATAATGGAGAATCACTTACCTTGACACTTGGTGAAATAGTGGGCTTCTTTCCTAGGATCTATTTGGTGTGATTTGGCCAGTGTTGGTTTCTAGCACGATTATATCCCCTCAAGTGTGATTTATTTGTTGTGCCTTTGCTCCATGTTGGTTTGTTGGAGGGATACATAGTAGAAGATGGGGGAAGGATCCATTTTTAGTACTTTCCCCTCTTTTCCATAGATGGAGGAGTTGTATTTTAGCAAGGCCTCCTCTTGCTTTCCCTATGTGGATTTCACCTAGATTAAGGTTATCTAGTCCTTATTTTCTTGGGGTATTTGGATATGGGCCTCTAACATTGCTAGAGGTTGTGTCTTCATTATTTTGAATGGTAAGAGAGTTGCAAGGGTGGTCTATTATGGTTTTCTACATTTGGTTGCACTAAATGTTGGAAATGGAGACTTGTACCTCTATGTTGCTGATTATCCTTTGATGGAGGCCTTTCCTTGGTTCCCTTGTTCTTTATGCCTTTGGATTGTGGAGGTTTTGGTCACATTGCTTGGGAATGTGGTTATCACATTTTTTCTCATGTGGGGTGCTTGGATCTAGACCTCTAGTGTACATAGAGGTCATGTTTTCATTGTCTATTAGTTTGGTCAATTTTAAGGTTGGGTAGATGGGTGTTTTGAACTTGGTTGTGCTAAAGGTTGGAGTTGGGTTTTTAAACCCTTGTTCTAATGATGATCCTTTGACGAAGGATACTCCTTGGTTTCCTTTCTCTTCTTCAAGCATTAGGAAGGTGCAATATCTAGACTCCGTGTCTATAGTTGGTGCTCTTTGTGGTGCCTTGACTACTCTTTGATTCCTGTTGTCAAGAGTTGGTCTCTACTTCGACTTTGTTTTCTATGAAGGGAAGAAGGGATTAGTTGGTAGAGGGTTCTTTCCATTTCTAGGGCTTTCAAAACATTTTTTCTATTGTTTGTTTGATAGGCAATGGATAAGACTTTTGTTGCCTTGTCTCTATTTGCACTCTTAGTAGCCCTATAAAGGTAAACATTACTTTTGTAGGTTTGGTGGTCATTTTTTATTGGTTGCAGTCTTTGAGATCTAGCTTGAAGCCAAGCACAACCTAGTTGTTCCTTCAAAGGTTTCTATTAAGGTGTAGCTGTCTTATCTCAACCAACACTCTCAGTAGTCCTGTAGAGGTGGTTATCTCTCCTATAGGTTTGGAGGTGGTTCTTTATTTGTAGTCTTAGAGCTCTAGTTTAAGGTCTAAGTTGTGTACACCCTAGTTATTCCTTCAAAGTATCTTATTGAGTTGGGGATGGTTTATTTGCTAGAATCCTTACCATTGTCTTCTATTGAGGTGGAGACAATTCTAGGTTTTGGAGTCTCTTAAAGACAAGGGTGTTAGCCCTGTCTCAGATCTTGTCCAAGATTTTGTGTGTAAAGTTTTAGTTTTGGTTGTAAAGCAGAATTGGTTGGAATGAGTAAATCTATGTATATAAGACTTAGATATTTCCCTCTTCCAGCTACTTGTCTTTTTATGAGTAGTATAGATTTTGTTAATCTAGCTTACAAATCAAATACACTTTATCCAAAAAAAGTGTTTCAACTAATTAAGAAAGTTGCTAACTAGTTATTGCGAGCATAACATCTTTATATATCCACTCTGATTTGGCAAATCTCAATCTCCCATCTATCATTCAATTTACCATTCTCTCTACATCTTCAAATTCTGACAAAATATACTTGTGAAAGCCCCTGCAGACTAATCAACATCTTTTCTATAATTGTTAATTGGCTATGAATTCAGTAGCTTTTTGTCATTATTCTCTTTGTAATGGTCTCTTTATTGCGTATAAATTTTAAAGAGTTTGGAGAATGACTATATTTAATATCATATCTTTCGTGTACATAGTCTATATTTTGGTGTGATTTTAATATGTTGTTTCTCATGAGAAACTACGACTTCATAATTCAATGCACAATACATTAGTCCTAACAATTACTCTCAAAACCAAAACATCTTTCACTAGTAGTTTAGAAATAGGGTAATAGTCTGTATGCAACTCATGATAAGTGGTTCATTTAAGGAAGCATCCAAGAACGCCATAAGAATTATTATCCAAAGAAATCATGATTTACATACGTAGATCTTGTATTTGTGCAATAATTTCTTTATCAACTTAATAGATGTTTTATATGTAGTATGTTATGTATTAGTGACAAATCTTTGGAACCAAAGTATTATTCAGAAATTACATCATACTATATTATTTCCTGCATATGTAATGATTGATGCAAGCTGGTTTTATGGGTGATGTATGTTGTAAGTGCTTTTTATTTCCTATTGTTATAATAAACTTTCAGATGAGTTAAAAAATTATGCTAAATTTTAGCTGTAGTGTACTTAAGTGTAGGCAGGGCTGAAATGTTGATGCAGTTGTATTGTGTGAAATCTTAGTTAGGTGACTTCTTATTGTCTCTATTTCATATTAGAATGCAAATTGTTAGATTTTCTAATCTGAATATGATGTAGATAAAGTCACTCCCTTACAAAGAGTTCTAACAGAATTTGCAAAAATATAAAGAAAATTAACAAAGACTCTTTTGGCACTCCATTCTAATGATGGCTCATAGAGTATGATAAAAAATATTGATAAAAAAATTAATACATGATCAAATCTAGAAACAATCTTCATTTAATTCATATATTGTGAAAATTAATACATTTAATCAACAAACAGTCATTCCAGTTCCTTTTTTGAGAGATAAACAAGTGCTACAGTCAATCCATGTATTTTTTAATCGATTAAAAAAATATGTTACAATATAATTTATACAATTTTGTTTATCTGTAATCATTTATGTTAAATAATGCAATGGATTGACTCCAAGTGTTGATTTTTCTTCGCATTTTTGTAATTTCTGTTAGAATTGTTTGCAAGGCAGCAGCTCTATCGGCATAAGTTTGAATTCATTATTATAATTCTAAAAAGTTTCAATTTGTTGGCTTTAATTGTTCTAATTGAAGGAGTAGTTTGGATGATTAGAAGTTCACATTCAGTTAATATTTTTCACTTGATTTTGTTGGGTTACATATAGTTTGAAGAAGAAAATTTTGATTATTCTTCCATTTATAGAAACAGAGTATATTGCAATCACTTTCATAGTTATAAGAATTGTACCTCTAAAAAATGCTAGAAGAAATTGAGAGAAAAACGAATTCAGATTAGTAAAATCAATTTGGCTAAAAATTTAGTCTATCACAATAAGTCTAAGAATTTCAATTTGAAAAAGTTAGAAGAAGTAAAATTGAATTGTATAAACATTCGCCAATGGGCCCTTGGTCTACTAGTGAAGCTGAATGGTTCTAAATGAACCCACTGGGGATCAAGTTTTGCTGAGTGCAAAGGCTCTGACATCATAAGGGATGAGGCCGGGATCATGCTCTAATAGTTTGAAACCTATTTTCAAGAGCTTTATTTTGTTCTTTTACGTTCTTTTCTTCTTGCCTTAATCTCTTCTTTCTGATGATGGATCATAGAATTAATCTGAAAATGTTGAAGAAATAAATTCATATAATTTATACCAGAAACTATGCACAATAACAATATGGATTGTTGAAATTGCATGACTACAATATTTTTAGTTTTATTTGATATTTTTAAATTTTTGTTTTGAATGTTATAGCCTCTACTAATCTATATAATAGCAGCCTCATCGCTGTCTACTGCAATGAAAAGAAGACAATAAATAGAGACTTAAAACTATGCAAATGGTTTTATTTCCTTCATATGTAAATGGTGGTTCTATGAACTTTAAATGTTGTAAGTGATTTCTCTTTCATACTGGTATAAAAAATTCTAATTGATTGAAAAAAATCTTTAAGAAATAGTTAATTTAAGAATCTTTAATATCCAGTGAGCTTCTGCCTCTAGTCTAGCCTTTACAATCTCTGGCTATATGTGCAATAATTCTCCAGAAATTGAAGCATCTAATGCAAAGACATTCATAACCCAATTTCTGAATCCAAACACCAACAACTAAGGAAAGTTTAATGGAATGTTTGATTGCTTTTCTTAAATTAACCTTGATGCATATCCTTGATTGCATAGGTGGATAGCTTACGCCATGTTCCCCTGAGAAGTTGTCAACCAATTTGACAATTTCCTAGATAAACAAAGTTCATGGGGAAGTTTATTCATTCAGACCCATAATGGGGCATCTTAAACTATCCACAATATAGAATCAATCATCACTAAACTAAAAAGAGCAACATAAAAACTGATGATGTCCTGTTTCTTCGAGACTGCTGCAAGAGGAGAGTTTCTCTAGTTAGGAAAAGGAAGTTCCTAAGAAAACACAAGCAAATTTGATAGAAAACAAGGAAATTGATCTACTACACCTAAATTTATAAAGAATAATTTTCTGGCACTTAATGTTTATTATGAATAATGATGCAAAAGCACAAGATCTTTGAATTAAAAATAAAAAAGGCTTTAGAAAATATATAATAGACTGACTCCAAGACAATGATAAGATCTGCAGTTTAGGGCTAGAATAAGTTCTGAACTATCAAATCCAGAAATATCTAACTGGCCTCTTCTCTGAACCAATGTCATGGCAAGAAATTGTACACTCTAGGATTTTCTTCATCTCTCTAAATATTCGCTGTCTATCAGATTTTCAATTCTCTTTTTAATTTACTTTATATCTGGCATGAACATGTCTTGAACCTGCTCAATGCATTGCATCACTAACTCCTTATGAGCTAATTCTTTTCTTCTCTTCATAATTCGTATGATGGAAGCATCAATTATATGACGTCTAACTTGAAATACAGCCTTCCCAACATTTTCTTTTACATTGGCTGTGGGTGCCGGAAGTCTGATCTTTCTCTTGTTCCATGAAAAACTTGCATTGAATTCAAAATAATCTGTTTCTGTCACAGATTGGGTATCTGGTAATTTACTTAGGATTTTGTATTTTGAACATACAAGGGATTTCAGTAATGCAATTTTATCTTCAACTCTCAAATTCAACTGGGATTTGACTTGTGAAAAACCTAGCTTCTCTGTTTCATTGAACAACAATAGTGCACTTGCTTGACAAGGTGTTCCAACTATTTGAATTTCACCTTGTTCAAATCTTCCAATAATAATGCATGTTCCAAGATAATGTTTCCATGTTAGCCTTCTGTTCATTTTTTCTGTGTTATAGAACTCTTTGAATGACTCTAATTGTCTCACCATTTCAACAGGGAGGACAAATGATTCAGGTGATCTATAGCTTGGCCAGAAGCCAGATGTCAAAAACTGTCACAGATAATTCTATTGCAGAACATGGATGAGGAGGATTCTGTCTGAGGTAGTCCTCAAAATTTGATTGGGTTTTCATTGTCAATGCCCAAGCGGTAAGCATGCCCTCCATTTTAAATGTAAATTATCTTCGACACTCACACTTAAACTTATCTAACATGCTTTTTACATAATCAACAATTGAACTTTTTATGAAACTTTCAAAAAACTCCAAGCTTTTTCCTATAAAATTCTGCAATCTTATCAAGGGCATCTTCAACATCTACATATGTTATGTTCCTGTTTGTCAAAATGTTGTCACAAAATGTGGCAAGCAATTCCCAAATACTATATCCTGCAACTTGTTCACTGCAAAAACTCTGAAAGGCTTCCATGAGTGCATTTTTGAAAAGGCAGTGGTTCATAAGTTTCTCCTCAACACATTGCAAGTATTTCTGATGCAACTGGAAAACACTCCTCACAAACTGATATTTTTCAGTTGCAATTACTTCTTTTTGATTATTTGCCTTTATTGCCTCTGCCACCATCTGTCCTCCATGTTTAACCAATGAAGTACCATGCCTGGTAACATGCTTTCTAAATATCTTGGCCATGAGCTGAATGCCTTTATCTATTCAAGAAAACAACTTAAACACCTCTGAAAGATCATCCATCTTCTCATTTGTCAACAATGGATGGCAGTCCAAAAGTTGTCTTGCAAGCTTGCAAAGAAGTTCATTTTCTACCATTTCTACATACCTATTTTGGCTACGCTCATGCACACAATACATTGCAATTGTTTCTTCCTCCAACCTTAAATACTCAACAACCTTCAACAAGTAGTCTAGACAAGAATACTCACAGATCCATGAAGCAGACTTTCTGGAATAGTATGTGGTGGTATTTTAAAAAAATGGCCCACAGTATACGCACGACTGGAATGTTTTCACCCTCCCGCATCTTATTAATTTGAAGCATCAGTAGTATACCATTCGTTTGGTATAGTCAATTTAAAGAACACAAGACGCAATAGTTTGCTAACCATTCGTTTGTAATATTCTTTCAAAAGAAATTGATATGATCTTGTAAAGTTTTCTGACATTTAATCCTCGTCAAAGCGACAGACACATACCTAGATCTTGTATTTGTGCAATAATTTCTTTATCAGCTTAATATATGTTTTATATGTAGTATGTTAGCCTATGAATTAGTGACAAATCTCTGAAACCAAAGTATTATTCAGAAATTGCAGCATACAATTTAATTTCCTGCAAAAACACCAAGATTATTGCAGCATACAATTTTATTGGTGCAAGCTCTTTTTAAATGCTTTTTGTTTCCTACTGTTATAATAAACTTTCAGATGAGTTGAAGAATTATACTAAATTTAAGCTGTAATGTACTTAGTGTGGCAGGGCAGAATTGATGTAGTTGTATTGTGTGAAATTTTATTTAGGCAATTTTTTATTGTCTCTATTTCATATTAACGTACAAATTGTTAGATTTTTTAATCTAAAGACGATGTAGATAAAGTTGCTGCCTTACAAACGATTCTAATAGAATTTGCCAAATATACAAAGAAAATCAACAAACACTCTTCTACCATTCCATTCTAATGATGGATCATAGAATATAATCTAAAATGTTGATTCAAAAACCAACACAATCAAATTCAAAAACAATCTTCTTTTAATATATAGATTGTAAAAATTAATACATTTAATCAACGACCAGTCAATCCATTTCCTTTTTAATAGAGAACAAAACTGTGCTACAGTCAATCTGTTTATTTTTTAACAGGTAGTTACAATATAATCCGTTTCATTTTTTAACAGATAAAAAAACTATGTTACAATATAATTTATACAATTTTGCTTATCTGTAATCATTGCTATTAAATAATGCAATCAATTGACTCTGTGTTGATTTTTCTTTGTGGTTTTGCAATTTCTGTTACAATTGTTTGCAAGGCAGCAGCTTTATCTGCATCACTTTTGGTACTAGGTAGTTAAGTGATTACAGACATTGATATTAATTATTATACTTGTAAAAAGTTTGAATTTGTTGGCTTTAATTATTCTAATTGGAGGAGTAGTTTAGATGATTAGAAGATTTTGTTTTGGTTACATACAGTTTGAAAAAGAAAATTTTGATTATTCTTTCATGTATAGAAATAGGGTATATTGCAATTACATTTATAGTTGCAATAATTGTACCTCCATAAAAAAATTAGAAGAAATTGAGAAAAAAACGAATTCAGTTTAGTCAAATCAAGGTGGCTAAAATCTTAGTCCATCACAATAAGTCTAAGAATTTCAATTTGAAAAAGTAAAAAGAAGTAAAATTGAATTGTATAAACATTAGTCAATGGACCCTTGGTCTACTAGTGAAGTTGAATGGTTCTGAATGAGCCCACCAGGGATCAAGACTTGCTGAGTGCAAAGGCTCTGACATCATAAGGGATGAGGTTGGGATCGTGCCCTAGGTGGATTTTGGCGGAACATAAGCAATTGCAACTATCTTGTCAGTTTGCCCAACATAAGAGGAAGTATGACCAACATTACTAGTTCTAATAGTTTGAGACCCATTTTCAAGCCCAACATAAGGGGAATTATGACCAACAATACTAGCTCTAATAGTTTGAGACCATTTTCAAGAGTTCTATTTTATTCTTTTACGTTCTTTTTTTCGACTTGATCTTCTCTTTTTGATGGTGGATCATAAAATATAGAAAAAATAAATTCATATCATTTATACCAGCAGCTATGTATAACAAGAGCTACATCGCAGCATAGTTCCTGCCAACTGCAGGCAGGGCGGGCAGTTGTGGATGGTAAGAGGAGAGGAAAGAGAAGCTAGAAATAGTTTAGAATGATTATGAAACTTTCTGATCTGAAGTTTATGATTCAGAAATGGTTGGACTAGGGACATCTTTAGTAGGTTGGTGACTATAAGATGATAATCAAACTTTGATGAAATTCAATTTGACATGTTTATATGGACATAGTTTTAAATCGATTAACTTTAACATGTTACATTCATAACATAAAAAATGAAGCAATAGTTTAGAAACTACTGAAATATGAAGTATTTAAAGTTGGAATTGTGCACTTGAGCTAATTTTTAAATACAAGATGTAAATCTTAAACCAATTTTATAGCACCCAATTTTTTAACTTAGCTAACTTTAAAATATCAGATTCAAATCTAAAACCATTTTATGACACCCATTTGAAAATCCTGAAACTTAAAATAAAAACTATAAAACAATGCCCAAAACTATAAGCCAAACTATTAGTTTGAATTTCATATCCGTCTATCTCAATTTGACAATTCTATGTTCTGCACCATAATATGCAAATCAAAATGCAAAGCATTCTGGTACAAAAAATGAAATTAACTCTCTTGACAAGAACTTAACTAAATTGAGCATAGCATTAGCCACATCATTTGATGAGGCCTTTCGATTTATAGATTTTACATTAATACTAGTGTATGCAGGTTTGAGGCTTGGAGATGCTTCTTGTGTGTTTTTCTTAGCCATATCTTTCAATCGTAAGGTTGTATATTTATTATTTCATTAAAGTAAACAGCAAAAGCTAAAACCAACTCTTTCTTCTTATTTATTGCAAACTGTCTAGTTGTTTTGATCCCAAATAACTAAGCTGGGATCATGCACTTAAATCACCTTTAAAAAACTCACAAATGTATTATGAAGCATACACAAAAGAAGCCCCCAACATTTTGAAGCTTAAATGAAATCCCTAATAAATTGAGGATAATTACTTTTGTTTTTAATGGTTTTACACTTCATGTTACCTCATAGGCTCATGAAGACACAACAAAAGGGTCCTACAATGCCAATAATCTTTAAGTAACTAGGTTGTGGCAATAGAAAAGTGGAAAGTAGATTTCACTCTTTGTAGAAGAATAAAGAATTGCTCTGGCTTTGAATCACAATAATACTCGATATCAAAATACTGAAGGAATCTTTCTTGCCAAATTTAGATGGCGTAATTGCCTAAACCTGCATACACTAGTAAACAAAAATTCGCACTGTTAACAAAAATTCTGGTAAAGCTTAGCTGTAATTTACTTATGAGTAAGCAGGGCAGAAATGATAATGCAGTTGTGTTATGTTGCTCATTAATCTTCTACTTTTCGTTTCTCCAGGCCATCAAATCATATAATGTAACAATATATCAAAGAGAGAACAACATAAGAATTACAGGCCATCCAATCATATAATGTAACAATATATCAAGGAGAGAACAACATAAGATTTACAGTTCAGTGATAGAATAAGTTGCGAAGCATCAAATACAGAAATATCTAATTGGCCTCTTCACTGAGCCAATTTCAAGACAAGTAATTGTAAATGTCGGGATTCTTTTTTAGGGAATTCCAACCCTATGTCAAACTTTGAGGAATCGCCACCCTCCCCAACTTTGAGAAGACAAGATGGGGAACACCGAGAATTTCACTCTTACAACTTTTACAATCTTTGGCTACATGCGCAACAACTTTCCAGAAATTGAAGCATCTAATGCAAAGACATTCATAATCCAATTTCTGAATCCAAACACCAACAACTGAGGAAGGTTTAATAGAGTGCTTGATTGCATAGGTGGATAACTAATCATCCCATGTGATGCTCAAACTTTATGACATGTTCCCCTAAGAAGTTGCCAACCAATTTGAAGTTCATGGGGAAGTTTATACATTCAGATCCATAATGGGGCATCTTAAAGTATCCACAATATAGAATCAATAAAAAAAATGATAATGGAGCATCTCAAACTATCCACGATATAGAATCAATATAAAAAATGATGATGTCCTGTATCCTCAAGACTGCTGCAAGAGAGCTAGTAAGAAAAAGGAGGTTCTTAAGAAGTGGATTCTTTTAAAATTGCCACCCAAGTATGGCTTGGTTAAACAAAACACAAGCGAATTTATGGAAAACAAGGAAATTGAACTACTACACCTAAATTTATAAAGAATAATTTTCTGGAGCTTAATGTTTATTATAACTAAT
The DNA here is from genome assembly GCA_027943335.1 of Chamaecyparis obtusa. Classification (NCBI taxonomy): domain Eukaryota; kingdom Viridiplantae; phylum Streptophyta; class Pinopsida; order Cupressales; family Cupressaceae; genus Chamaecyparis; species Chamaecyparis obtusa. The sequence continues at coordinate 3,005,999 of BSBK01001922.1, forward strand.
GAAGCAAAAGCACAAGATCTTTGAATTAGGCGAAAAAAAAGAATTTAGAAAATATATAAGAGTGACTCCAAGATAATGATAAGATCTGCAGTTCAGGGCTAGAATAAGTTGTGAAGTATCAAATTCAGAAATATCTGACTGCCCTCTTCTCTGAACCAATGTCATGGCAAGAAATTGTACACTCTAGGATTTTCTTCATCTCTCTCTATAAATTCCCTGTTTATCAAATTTTCAATTCTCCTTTTTATTTCCTTTATTTGTGGCGTGAACATGTCTTGAACCTGCTCAATGCATTGCACCACCAACTCTTTATGAGCTAGTACTTTTCTGCTCTTCATAATTCTTATGATAGAAGCATCAATTATATGATGTCTATCTTGAAATACAGCCTTTTTTTTTACATAGGCCGTGGGTGCCGAAAGTCTGATCTTTCTCATGTTACATGAAAAATTTGCATTGAATTCAAAATAATCTGTTTCTATCACAGATTGGGTATCTGGTAATTTACTTAGGATTTTGTATTTTGAACATGCAAGGGATTTCAGCAATCTAATTGTATCTTCAACTTCCAAATTCAACTGGGATTTGACTTGTGAAAAACTTAGCCTCTCTGTTTCATTGAACAACAATAGTGCACTTGCTTGACAAGGTGTTCCAACTATTTGAATTTCACCTTGTTCAAATCTTCCAATAATAATGCATGTTCCAAGATAATGTTTCCACGTTAGCCTTCTGTTCATTTTTTCTGTGTTATAGAACTCTTTGAATGACTCTAATTGTCTCACCATTTCAACAGGGAGGACAAATGATTCAGGTGATCTATAGCTTGGCCAGAAGAAAGATGTCAAAAGTGTCACAGAGAATTCTATTCCAGAACATGGATGAGGAGGATTCTGTTTGAAGTATTCCTCAAAATTTGATTGGGTTTTCATTGTCAATGCCCAATCGGTAAGCATGCCCTCCATTTTATTTGTAAATTGTCTTCCACACTCACGCTTCAACTTATCTAGCATGCTTTTTTCATAATCAACACTAGAACTTTTATGATACAAAAGCCTATCTCCGAGCTTTTCCCTATAAAACTCTGCAATCTTATGAATGACATCTGTCTCATAGACATAGGGAAATAATTTTGCCACCTTCTCAAGGGCATCTTCAACATCTACATATGTCATGCTCCTGTTTGTCAAAATGTTGTCACAAAATGTGACAAGCAATTCCCAAATACTATATCCTGCAACTTGTCCATTGCAAAACCTCCGAAAGGCTACCATGAGTGCATCTTTGAAAAGGTGGTGGTCCATAAGTTTCTCCTCAACACATTGCAAGTAATTCTGATGCAACTGGGAAACACTCCTCACAAACTGATACTTTTCACTTGCAATTACTTCTTTCTGATTACTTGCCTTTATTGCCTCTGCCACCATCTGTCCTCCCTGTTTAACCAATGAAGTACCATGCCTGGTAACATGCTTTCTAAATATCTTGGCCATGAGCTGAATGCCTCGATCTATTCCAGAATACAACTTAAACACCTCTGAAAGATCATCCATCTTCTCATTTCTCAACAATGGATGGCAATCCAAAAGTTGGCTTTCATGATTGCAAAGAAGTTCATTTTCTACCATTTCTACATACCTATTTTGGCTACGCTGATGCACACAGTACATTGCAATTGTTTCTGTCTCCAACCTTAAATACTTAACAACCTTCAACAAGTAGTCTAGACCAGAATACTCACATATCCATGAAGCAGACTTTCTGGAATAGTATGTGGTGGTATTTTCAAACATGGCCAACTCAAAATCTCGATAACGGCCCATCCCTAAATCCCACATCATACACACAACATTCTTCAATACAGTCCCATCAGGAATGCTCTCACCCTCCCGCATCTTATTAATTTGAAGCATCACAGCAGCTTGCACATTACAGCCCAAAACTTCATTGTAGAAGTATCTCTGAGCAGTTTCAGTAGCATACCAATCGTTTGGAATAGTCAATTGAAAGAACACATTACGCAATAGTCTGCTAGCCAGCCGTTTGTAATATTCCCATTGCGTTACAATTTCTCTCAAAAGAAACTCATCTTCTTTCCCCCTCAGTGCGCCTGCAACTGCTGAATTGATATGATCTTGTAAAGTTGTCTGATATACAGTCCTCATCAAAGCGTCAGGCAAATCAAGTTTGTGGATTTCATTTAAAATCGTCAACGACTCCTCAATTCCGAGGTTTTGCCCTTCGACCATTTGTTTAACCTTTGCTATTCCATTTTGCAACCTATCCCATTCCTCGATCTTGACTGGTAAATCTAAAACCACAGTAGATTATGAGTTTTTAGCCAAACAGTCTTCAAAGAATAAACTTTTCAAATTAAAAGTATTATGGAAATGCTTAAGCAAAGAGAAAAATAGAGTGAAAGTTATTCAAAATAGTAGGATAGTAATAGAGCCATTTATTAAAAAAAATTCAAATTTAATAATAATTTTTGTGATACTAATACATAAAGAAATAAAACTTAAATTACACTATTCAAAATATCTACACTTTAGAATGTTTAACAGATTTAATACAATTTGTGTCCAACAATTTATCATTAAATAGAAAAATACCCAGATAGCTAAAATACATTAATATCACAATACAAACATACCCATTTGTTGTTGTTGCAAATTGACACTGATATGGGTCTAAAAATAGCAAACTAGAACTTTCAAATGAAGGCAAATCCTTCAAACCCTAGATGCTCCTTCTGCAAAATGACAATCAAGCATATCAATAATCAAGACACCAAAAATATTGCACAAATTAAGTACACACCCTAAACATCTAACCATAATGCAAGAAACCCTACGCCCAACAACATATGCTCCAAATCGTCCAATGAATAGCAGTGTCCAATAATAAAGTCAACACCACAAATAAACTCAATCACAAATGCACTACAAAATACCTCTAAGATATCTCCTAGAGATTAGCTAGCTACATCTCATCTTCATTATTAAATAGAACAATATCTAAATGGCCAAAATACATAATATATAAAGTTGTGTTGACTTTTAGATAGTTGTCAAGTTTCAATGAATGTGTGACAAGGCTTAAAGTAGACATGTGAAGGAGTCAAGGTGAGACACTTGTCATGTGACTACCAATTTAGATTATAATCCATATGAACAAAGATGAAAACTAAACTAAATAAGGGTAGACGATAAATATAAACTAAATGAATAAAAAACATTTATTTTATTAAGCGCGCCAGACACATTAAGGTACTTTTCGTAGATTTCACTATAAATCGTCGAATACTTCGACTTCGACGATTTGCTTAAACAGACTTCAATAAAATTGACATTTTCTCATGTCTGTAAGTTTTCTCGTTCAAAATCTGCGCTGAATTTTCTCGTTGAATGCATCTGTTGCAGCTGGCGAATGCATTTATCGCTGTACAAAAGATACATTTATCAGAATTGTTGTACAGACTTCTCAAATTTGTTTTAAATTGCATTATCAAAATTTTCCCCAATCTTCATTGCAATTTAAACTCTGTCATTTCATGGCCAGAAAAAACATTGAATTTAATGAGTTTGATACCTGTCTGTGCTTGAATAATAGTTGCCTTGCATTCTCATCCCACTCCATAGTAACAGTAGAAGCCTGCACAGTATGTATTAAAAATGGATCATATGTTTTTAAGTTTACGAAACTTATATTTTTATTTTTAAAGTTTGGAAATAGAATTGCTATCATTTCAGTAATTATATATTCATTTCTTCAGGGAAAAAACTTATGTTCTTTAAAGAGAGGACGCAAGTTCAAATTCTATAAGGAATAGAATAAGAAGAGGAAAATTCCGTGTCAAAAAAATTAGAGCTTAATGGACTTTAAAAGTGTACTCTATAAAGAAATTAAATTTATTGATGTAGTAATTTAAGAAGTAAGAATTATTAAAATATTAAGTAATTCAAGTTATTATAAAATTAAAAACTAGCACTTGCATCAGAAGGAGGTGCAAGGGTTACACCGATAGACAACTATATATAAGTTAATATAATTTATCCGTACATAAAAGATACATTAATTTTATTTATCATTTTTTTTATATAGATATATTTAAAATATGGTGTATTAAAATTTTTTTTTTTGTGTATAAAATATTGCATAAGATATTTGAAAATATACTCGTTACATAATCCTTTAAAATAATATTTTGTAACAAGTTCAAATTAGTTTGGAATGCCATCCCCAATTTGCTTTGCTTACCCCATGCGATAGTTAAAATATAGATCCTTGATACTAGTCATGCTAGTTTGCTTATGATACCCTTTGAAAGAGTTTACTTTTTGACATAAATACATGTGTCACAGAGAATGTTTGATAGATTTTTTTTGTAAGATAGTATTATTGAAGTTGGAAAGATGATTACATGCAAGAAAAAAAGAGCAATTGATAAAGTTAAGTTAACTATATCTTTGCCAACATATATGGTGGTAGAAAGAAAGGTGACACTTGAGGAAAAGGGAAAGTGAAGGGCCCTAGACTACATAGGGACATGTATCTAGTGAGGAGGCTATGGCAGATTTCATGGCATTCAAATACAATAGAATTACAAACAATGCTTTGTGACAAATGATTATGGTAGATTTCATGGCATTCAGATACAATAGAATTACAAATGATGCTTTGTGATAATGGATTGTGCAATTTGAGAGATGAAAAAGAATGTGGATGTCTCCTCATGTCTAATTTTGTTGACAATGGATAGAGCTTCTATTAGATAATGGTTACACATTGGGAAGGTGTAATTTTTTTGGTGTTGTTCACATCCTTTCATGTGCTTCTATACTCTTGATGATTGTTTGTTCATATTTGCTTCATGATGATATATTTGAGTCAACTCACCTGATGGTGGCTCAATATCACTATTTCCTAGAACACTTTCATGGAGTTAATATGTTTCAAATCTACTACTATGTGATGTGGAGGAGAAATTGCTAAGAAGTTGAAGGTGACACCACCAATGAATGCTATTAATATATTTTTGGTTTATTGTGTGGATGAGGGAAATGAGGAGGATGGTGTGATTAAGTTGGTTTTTGATTCAAAAGTATTAATTGCTAGTTATAAGTATATCTCTCTAGATAGTGTGAGATCTATACAATTTATCTTTGCATCCACTTATTTGTCTCAAGCTTTTTCATTATGGCATATAATTTATGGGTTCTAGGTGGTTGTGTTTTATAGCTTTGACCATTTTGTGGGGTCATTAGAACACTATAATAGTAAGATAATTGATTGAAGGATAGTCTTGGTACTTTATTGAATAATATCTCCACCCAATTTAGGATTCTCGTCATCATCTCATTATGAGAAGCACCTTTAGAACCCCTAAAGTTGGCTCACAAAGCTGTATTGTCCATGCATTGTATTTGTAATCTATTTTCTCTTGAACATTATAGTGTTGTGAGTGCTTTTAGAATCAATCTTACATGATCAGTTTGAATATTTTAATTGAATTTTTCTATAATAAATGATTATAGTTTTGTATACTAAGTTGTGAGTACCAGAAGATAGAGATCATGGGTTCTTTGATGTCAGGGTGGGATTCTTCTAGGTCTTGTAAAGTATCACAACATAATTGTTGAATCTAGTAGATTGGCTTTATTATTCTTTTTTTAAATTGCCTATTTTTTTTATGTGGATTTGATGAGTTTGAGCTTATTTGAAGACAGGTGGGATTGAGAAAGGAAGGCCTTTACTAAGGAAGAGATAGAGGACTTTTGGAAGATCAAGAGGGAGGTTGCTAAGAAGAAAGATATTCTGTTGGAAATTTAGTTGGAAAAAGTGATAATGAGAGGGGGATGAATCAAATTCACCTATTAATCCATTTAACATTACTGAAAAACTTTGCATTGCATAAACACATACTTCATCAATGTAATGGAACTAATACACTAAACATCATTCAAGAAAGTACTCATAACACAATAAATTTGGTTACCCAGAAACCCTTGAAAGGTAAAATTGGGGTGGGGATGACACCCACAAATCTTCACTACTGCAGTATAAAGTTTGCCTGTTAGGGCTACAAATTTGATCACAAAATATGATCTACCCTGTGAGGGGTCTACACTGTTAAGAGCTAAAAGACTTATACAATCTACCTTGCAAAAAGATTTAAAACTTACAACTAAGTAAGCACTCGGTTAAGAGATTACATAAGGTCTGTTAAAACCACTCTGTTAAGAGATTTACCCTAATACACTTATTAGAATGTCTCAGTACCTGATCCTTCCGTCTACACTGTATGTTGATTATAGATCTTCTCCTTCCAGTATTTGTTTTGATCTTATCTATCAAATTTATCTTTGTTCTGTCCTTCACTGCTTTACTCTATTACACTCAATCATTGAACTCTATTAGAAGACTTCACTAGTTTGAATGTATTCTCTACTCATTCCTCTCATTTCCTTCACATCCTCTCACACACACATTAGGGTTCAGATCTTCTCCTTATATAGACAACTGAACTTATTCAAGATTTAAGATCTACGATTCAGATTTAATCTTTTTGCCGCTTAAGCTTTCCTAATTCTAATTGGCTCCAAATGTTGCATTGGGATCAATGATTGTAAAATAGGAGTGTAATCACCTTCATGATTTCCTCAACAAACAAAATACAAAACATGAATGTCAGCCAAAATGTTTTACCTCAATGATTATGCCATAACAAACTCATATGTCAGTTCTGGTTAACTCAGAAATTGATGTCTCTGGTACTCGGCATTCATTGTACTCAGTGTTCACTAATATCTCTGTCACTCAGTATAAATTACTTTACATAGCTTGGCAAAAAAACTAACTCGGCTAATACAAAAGTACTTAGTGACCATTGGTTTACTCGGTAGTGACTACTGCTTGGTAAATATACATTACATGACTCATCCTATACATGATGACTTGGTCGTAGTGATGACCGACCAACATTGCTGAATTGAGATCTGAGAATGAACATCTAAGGAATGAACTAAAATTTGAAAAAGATGCTAATGAAGTCTTGAAAAGAAATGAAGAATTACTGAGGATATTGGATGAATAAATAAGAGGTCAGAGACAACCAAGAGATACTTCTAGACTTGGATTTAATGCAAACAATACTACCGAGAAGGGTGATTCCTCTAAACAAGAAGCAAACTAAGATGTTGCTACTCCAGTGAAGACAAATAAGCCTACTTGTTATAATTGTGGGAAACCAGGTCATACAGCTAATGTCTACAAGAGAAAAAGAGGTAATCTATAGAGTACTCCTAAAACTAATGGTTATTGTTACAATTACAATAAGTATGGTCATAAGGCATTTGAGTGTAGGTCAAGGATTGCTAAAAATACAAGGAAGAAAAGATCCAATGGATATTGCAATAATTACAAAAAATATGGTCACAAATATGAAGAATGCAGGTCATAAAGAAATAATGAAAAATGGGTCCCTAACTGATAGAATGTTGCAAACAACTGATAAGGATCAACTATACCATGGGACTACAATACAAGAATTACTTGTAATGCATGTGGGAGATTTGGTCACATTGTTGCTAATTGCTTTCGGATGCATGGTATGAATAATAGGTCATGGAGAAAGTTTGGAATTACTTGTTTTCACTGTCACAAGGTCAATCACTTAGCCAAATATTGCGAGTACAAATGAAAATCCCTAACCAAGCTACAACCGAATTAAACTGCTCAAGTTAATGTTGATGAGATAAGAGATTAGATAAATAGAACATGGAGAAGGAAGTCTCAATATGATGGAGTTGAACTTGGAACAAATGATGGCACCACATTCTCTAGATCGAGTCCACCTATTTTGACTTATTCGGTCAAAGGTATGTGTAGGAGCTGATAATTAAAATTCTATCTTAAATCAGTTCCTAGAATCTGTGCAGAGATCCATATTAGCATATTAAGATGCATTTGGATATATGATTGAAGGTTACATTTCATATTTTGATTGGTATGAAGTATATGTTATTTTGTTCCATTTGGTGAAAGGAAAGTGTATTTAGTTATCGGTGAAAGGGAATCGTTATTTAATGCAAATATTATAGCCATTCGAAACCCTAATTGAAGAAAAACTATAAATAAAGGTTGTGTTATTTCATTTTTACCTTACACTTTCATGAGCATTTGAAGCACTTAGTAGATAAGAGACTACCAAGCGAATTCGAGCAATCATTTGAGCAATTCCAAGAACTGTCACGCATATTCAAGGTATTCCAAATATTTTCCAAGCTATGTTAGAACAATCAAGTTTTTATTCAAGTGAAACTCTAGTAGTTGAAAGATCATTTATGAGAATCAAATGGTACCCAAAGTTCAAAAGCCTATTTTTGTGGAGAAGATTTACCCTGTCAATCCCAAATACAAGTTGCCACATGTCGTTGCTGCTAAAGTTGATAAATCTGGAGCCCTATCATCGACCCCACTAAGAGTTATACTTATTGAATATGTTTTCACTTTCATACACTGCAAGATTGAAGACATCTGTCAAGCATAAATTGATACATCTTACAGGAATCTTTGTGTTAATGGAAATTTGAAGGATGACCACATACATATGGAAACAAAGGGTTTAACCCATGCTATGCACATACCGACATTCTTTAAACAAGAATGGATGAGAATATTTCTAAGCAGAGTACATGATCAGTTCATGTGGCTTGATGCGTCGGTGAAGATTACCAAAGATGTACTTCACATTGTCATTGGATATCTTATCGGTGATAGACTAAGAGCCTACAAGAAAACAAACAAGAATAAATCATGTGAGCTTGCTCAAGCTAAATGGGATGTTAGAGGTCTAAAATTATCTATTGTTGATGATCCTATGCTAATATTCACATGCAACATCATATCCTATGGAATCTTCAAGTCATCTCGGGTAGAAAGTGTGCCTTGTGGAGTAGTTGACATTGCTTAAAAGATTGTGAAGAAAGACATGAAGATAGATTTGTGCAAGATCTTGTTGAAGCAACTAGATGACAATATGAATACAATAAAAAAGGCAAAACAAACACATTGAAGTTCAAATCCCTACTAGTATGCATATTCTTCTATTTTTAGAACTTCTTTCCAACAATCGGTGAAGTAGTGTGGAAAGTAGATAAACTAGTAATATATCAAATTAATGAGTTTATTCAAAGTATAGGAGATAATTTTGATATGGTGATGAATGATTATTTTAAAAAATTTAAAGATAAAATGCATAAGAGGTTCAGAATTCCACCCCAGCTTGTGGAACAATACAAAGATGATAAATGTTTTGAAGTTGATACTTACACATGTATAGTGAGAGTTGTGGAACCAAGAATAGTCTAGTTTCCACCTATGGGATATAAAATGGACATTGATGCCACTTCTATACAAATTAAAGGATAATTAGAGAATCAAGCTAACATAAGAGCCAATCGGTATGACACTTATGAGGAAGTGAAGGATAAGATAAAACTAGGTATATTGATACCTAAGGCCTTAAGAAAGAACAATAGAATGATTAGTAACTTGTCAGAGAATTTGGGAATCCCTATTGAAAAAGATGAAGTTGAACCATCAGAGGTTAAAGGGAAAAAGATTAGAATGAAGAAAGAGACACCTAGTCCAATTGGTGTAAGACCATCAACAAGGTCTTCCTCCACACTGAGTGAAAAGAAGAAAGAATAAATTGAACCACCTAAACCAAAAACATACATAAGAGAGAAGGCTAATGGGAGGCCTAGGAGAAAATTGAGAGTGTAGGAAGATAGCGAAACCGAATCAGGAGATGTTTCACAATTTAAAGTTGTACACAATCTGACACCAAAATTGAAAGATCTTGATGAATCACTCAAGACACTTAAGAAATATGGAGGTTATTCAAATCTAAAACAAATGAAGTATGAGAAAAGGGTTAATGAAGAAAAACATAAAATTGAAGTGTCTATTGTGTTTACCTTACACAAATTTAGAACTACACCAGTTGAAGTAGCACCAAATATGGATGATGAGCTATACCAAAAGATTGATGCTAAATGGAAATATGCCTTAGCATCTGAGAAGAAAATGAGGGAGAGGTCCCTAGCTATTACCATACCTAACCTATATAAAAGAGGAATTAAGGATACACTGCAAAAATATTCAAAGAGATTCTGAGTGAAAAGAAAAGCACTAAGTATTATGGTCAGTAAGTTAGAAGAAGTAAAAAATGAGACTGGTGATCTTTGGAGAAAGATATTTTCTCTTGATCAACCAACTGATGAAGAGATCAAAGAGAAAACTGGGAAGTCAAATCCCATTTATTTGACAACTGACAAAGATGAGGTCATTATAGAGGATATTATAGATAAAGACCTTGTCGAGGGTATAGAAGATGATGAAACTATAATGGAAATTGAGGCCAAGAAAATTGAATAAATGAACATAGATGATTTGGAAAAGGAAAGAATGATGGATGCAAAACCTTCTATTGAGAAAATATTGAATTTTCTTCAGATAGAAGAAATTATCTTAGCAACCACTCATGAGATCCTAATAGATTATGATACCCCCAGTGAACCAAAAAAAGAAACTGCATCAAAGGATATCGAGGTTACTATAGAAACTAAGACTTCCCAAGGATGAAATCAAGAGTCGGTGATCCCCACCAAGTCCACAAAATTAGTGAAGGAGAAAGAAAAGGATAAAGAAGAAAATAAAGAAGAAACATGAGAAGAAAAGGAGGAACAAAAATAGAAAGAGAAGAAGGTAGAAGAGAAAAAAGGAAGAAATAAAAGATGACAAAACTGCGGATACTATTGTTGCATCTGATGCAAAGAAAGAATTTACAAATAAATGAAAATCAAAGAAAGGAAATCATGAAAAAGAGAAGATTGATTTGAGACAACCTATTGTTATACCAAAGGTTGATATATCTACCATGAGCCATAAATAATTATCTAAATTTGATGATTTATTAAAGAGAAAAGATGCCCAAGATAAATTGCTTGCTAAGAAGCAAAAGACTGGTTTCTAGGAAAATGTTAAAAGACATATTGCATGAGATTGTACTCGAGGCTGATGTTAATGAAAAAGGAGACATTTATAGTCAATTAAGTGAACTAGTGAACCAAATAAATAAGCTATGTATTGATACTACAGAGCATCTAATGCAAGTGCATCAAAAGCAGATGTAGACTAATATTATTGAAGATCTACTTCAATCAGTTGCACTAGACAAGGTAATATTATCTAAGTTGGTCACCGAGTTAGAGAAAGATTTGAAAGATATTCTTTTATTATTTCAAAATATTTGTTTGATTTCAAATTTTAGCAAGGATGTTAAAGATAAAGATAATAATGTGGAAAAGCAGCTAACTGAACAGTTATCTTAAGTATCAACTGAGCCTAATTCTTTCAAAGAATATTATGAAAGGTTGAAGAACTTATGGGAGTGCAACATGAATTGAGAAAAGAGGAAAATGAAATCAGAATGAATCTCATGGAATTAAAAACACTTTTGATTCCACATATTGAGGCATTGCAAAAAAATGTACATAAGGCAAAAGATTTAGTCAACACACATGATGTTAGTGAAATGGACAACATGATCAGTTTAACAACTGATATAAGTGAGAAAATAATAGTGTTGTAGACACTAAAGGATTCATTGAAGGCATAATTGAAGGATGCACAAGAAAGATACACATCTATTTTTGACCAAATCCCTCCACTAGAAAAATAATAAGTTATTTTTTTTGGTATTTTTGTTAAAAAGGGGGGAAATAGATATCAAAGAAGTGTTAGAATAACTGAGAGGGGGGTGAATCAATTATCCATAGTCCCAATCATAAAATGTATATCCAAAAACAATTTACTAAAACTTCTGCAGCTCGGTAAACTAAAATAGTATTATGTCTGTGCTTTTACTGATTACCAGTTAATAACATGTAATGATTACCGATCAAATCCAATATGTAACATGTAAAGTATGATAACAAACAATCATCACAATCAACACATAACATAAGAGATTTAATGTGGAAACCCTGTGAAGGGAAAAACCACCTGGGACTGGCAACCAAAAAATTGTTCACTCTTCTGAAGTGAGGTCAGTGAAGACCCAACCTTGTTAAAGGTTACAAACACACTGTGAGGTGTGACTTTGTTAGAGGATTTTAGACCAACCATTATCATCCAACCAACATTCACTATGGGGTTGACAGGATAATAAATGTACACTCTATGAATGACATTACAAGACTTTCTAGTCCACTTTGTTAAGAGATTTCTCTGTTTACAATGGTTAAAATGTAACAGCATTTGAGCTGATTACAACACAACTTCAATTAAAAATTATCAAATCTATATTAAACTCATTCAAATCCTCTGATCAATATTTCAATTCTGTTTCAATCAATATTCAGTAACTTACTGTCGCTCGGTAATAGCTTTCTAACGCTCGGTAATCTTTGTAGTTCGATTCTCCTTAATTAGTCTAATCAGGCATGCATGAAGCTTGTTCACATGATATCTTCTACAATCTCCTTCTTCCGGCATGATTTCATTGTGAAATCCCAGTCTCTTAAATAGACGAGTAAACCATTTTAATTCCATCCATCAGATTTTGCCTCTTAATCTCCTTTGTTGATTTTGCCACTTAAACCTTCCTCGATTGATCTGTTAGTAACACATTTTGTTTCAATCCATTTGATCTTCTTCAAATTATGTTAGCCATCAATCTTCGTAACAAACATTATCTTCATCTCTAATTTTGATGTACTTTACAGCTCATCAACTTCATCGGCTAAACTAGTCATTTAGTTCTTTTCTTCTGCTCGGTTAACAAAGAAATGTGTCGATGAACACAAGCTCAGTTTGTACTATGATCTGTATACACTACACTGCATCGGTGTATACTGAAATGGTTTTTTAACCAACAACACTGCTTTGTGCATTTTTCTCTATCCTCCATCATAGATGAATGCAACATAATCAAGTCAATAACATAAGGTCATAGACTCATCCATAAGTTACCCAATGTATTCCTTATCCTTATCTGTCATATCCATCTTCCTCATGTAGATATATTATGTTCTTCATCTCTTTTCTTCTTCTTCTACAGATATTTGGGTATAGTAAGTTATAAGATAAGTACTGTCAAAACTAGTTGACATCAATGACAACATATTACTAATTTAACCATCTTACATATCTAATAAGCAAATCAATGATCTTAAATCACAGATCTTCAAGTTATACAATGTATTCAAATCAGTTGTAGTTCATCAATCTCTCCCTTTGGCATTGATGGCAACACAAGCAATATGAAATATGTCATACACATACCAAACATGTATTCTACAACTCTATCAACAAATGTTGCAATGGTACAAGTTGTCCCTAGCTTAATATGTTTAATCACTACATTACATAAAAGTATTTGCAAGTGCAGACTAAGTTCTGCAGATATGATCTTTTCAACTCCCTTTTCCGTATCTCTCTCCCTTTGTCTTTGGCCTCATATTCTTCATATTGATCTCTCTCCCTTTGACAACAATGCCAAAGAACAATATAATCATACAGCTCTATAGTAGCCATGTAACTCTCTATTGTTTAGTGCATTCTCTATATCTCGGTATACTATTATGCAAATCGGTTCCAGTACTTCAACTTTTCACAACCTTAGACATAAATCCAAAGTGTGAACTCTGCTGCATCAACATGTATGATCTTCTGATAAGATTAGGCTGATGCAACCTCCAGATCATCTTAGTGACTGGTAGATAGGGGATGAACCCCAAGTCTAGACCTCAAGTATTCATATGTATCCTTCCGTAGAGGCTTTGTAATTATGTCAACATGTTATTCTTTTGATGTAACAAACTCTAGCTTAACTTGCTTCTCCTGTACTTGTTCCCTTGCATACTAACCTAGCTTTGTTCCTTGTTACCTCTCCATTCTCATTAAGCTTGTTTCTGAATATCCACTTAGTACCGATAACATTTCTGTCCTTAGGTCTGGGTACTAAACTCCAAGTTTTGTTCTTCTCTATCTATTATATTTCCTCTTTCATTGCATTAACCCATTCATCATTTTCATATCATCGAATCATACCCTTAAGCTTAAGGGGAAGATCACAGTAAAAACTGAGCTTGTGTTCATTGACACATTTCTTTGTTAACTGAGAAGAAGAAAAGAACTAAATGACTAATTTAGTCGATGAAGTTGATGAGCTGTAAAGTACATCAAAATCAGAGATGAAGATAATGTTTGTTACGAAGATCGATGGCTAACATAATTCAAAGAAGATCTAATGGATTGAAACAACACGTGTTATTGACACATCAGCCAAGGAAGGTTTAAGTGGCAAAATCAACAAAGGAGATTAAGCGGGAAAATCTAATGAAGAGAAAAACCACCTGGGACCGGCAACCCAAAAATTATTCACTCTTCTGAAGTGAGGTTGGTTAAGACCCAACCCTGTTAAATGTTACAAACATACTGTGAGGTGTGACCTTGTTAGAGGATTTTAGACCAACCGTTATTGTCTAACTAGCATTCACTATGGGGTTGACTGGATAACAAATGTACACTCTATGAATGACATTATAAGACTTTCTAGTCCACTCTGTTAAGAGATTTCTCTATTTACAATGGTTAAAATGTAACAATGTAGTTGATCTGATTATAACACAACTTCAATTGTAGATTATCAGATCTATATTAAGCTCATTCAAATCCTCTGATCAATAGTTCAATTTCATTTCAATCAATATTCAGTAACTTAGTGTCCCTTGATAATAGCTTTCTGATGCTTGGTAATCTCTACAGTTCGGTTCTCCTTAACCAATCTGATCAGGCATGCATGAAGCTTGTTCACCTGATATCTTCTGCTGTCTCCTTCTTCTGGCATGATTTCATCATGAAATTTGAGTCTCTTAAATAGATGAGTAAACCATTTTAATTACATCCATTATATTTTTCCGCTTAATCTCCTTTGTTGATTTTGCTGCTTAAACCTTCCTTGGTTGATGTGTCAGTAACACATTTTGTTTCAATCCATTAGATCTTCTTTGAATTATGTTAGCTATCGAACTTTGTAACAAACATTATCTTCATCTCTAATTTCAATGTACTTTACAGCTCATCAACTTCATCGACTAAACTAGTCATTTAGTTCTTTTCTTCTACTTGATTAACAAAAAAATGTGTCGGTGAACACAAGCTCAGTTTGTACTGTGATCGGTATACACTACATTGCATTGGTGTATACTAAAATGGTTCTTTAACCGACAACACTACTTTGTGCATTCTTCTCTATCCTTCATCATAGATGAATGCAACATAATTAAGTTAATAACATAAGGTCATAGACTTATCCATAAGTTACCCAATGTATTCCCCATCCTTATTTGTCATATCCATCTTCCTCATGTAGATATATTTTGTTCTTCATCTCTTTTCTTCTTCTTCTACAAATGTTTGGGTATAGTAACTTACAAGATAAGCCTTGTCAAAACTAGTTGATATCAATGACAACATATTACTGATTTAACCATCTTACATATCTAATCATCAACTCAATGATCTTAAGTCATAGATCTTCAAATTATACAATGTATTCAAATTAGTTGTAGTTCATCAATCTCTCCCTTTGGCATTGATGGCAACACAGGCAATATGAAATATGCCATACTCATACCAAACATGTATTCTACAACTCTATCAACAAGTGTTGTAATTGTACAAGTTGTCCCTAGCTTAATATGTTTAATCACTATATTACATAAAAGCATTTGCAAGTGTAGACTAAGTTCTACAGATATGATCTTTTCAGCTCCCTTTTCTGTATCTCTCTCCCTTTGTCTTTGGCCTCATATTCTTCATATTGATCTCTCTCCCTTTGACAATAATGCCAAAGAATAATACAATCATACAGCTTTGTAGTAGCCATGTAACTCTCTATTGTTTAGTGCATTCTCTGTATCTCGGTATACTATTATGCAAATTGGTTCCAGTACTTCAACTTCTCACAACCTTAGATAGAAATCCAAAGTGTGAGCTCTATTGCATCAACATGTATGATCTTATGATAAGAGTAGGCTGATACAACCTCTAGATCATCTTAGTGACCGGTAGACAGGGGACGGACCCCAAGTCTAGTCCTCAAGTATTCATATGTATCCTTCGGTTGAGGCTTTGTAAATATGTCATCAAGTTGTTCTTTTGATTTAACAAACTCTAGCTTAACTTGCTTCTCATGTACTTGTTCCCTTGCATACTAACCTAGCTTTGTTCCTTGTTACCTCTCCATTCTCATTAAGCTTGTTTCTGAATATCCACTTAGTATCGATAACATTCTTGTCCTTAGGTCTGGGTACTAAACTCCAAGTTTTGTTCTTCTCTATCTGTTCTATTTCCTCTTTCATTGCATTAACCCATTCATCATTTTCATATCATTGAATCTTACCCTTAAGCTTCAGGGGAAGATCACAATACAAACCGAGCTTGCGTTCACCGATACATTTCTTTGTTAACTGAGAAGAAGAAAAGAACTAAATGACTAATTTAGCCGATGAAGTTGATGAGCTGTAAAGTACATCAAAATCAGAGATGAAAATAATGTTTTTTATGAAGATCGATGACTAACATAATTCGAAGAAGATCTAATGGATTGAAACAAAACGTGTTACTGACACATCAGCCGAGGAAGGTTTAAGTGGCAAAATCAACAAAGGAGATTAAGAGGGAAAATCTAATGAAGGGAAAAAACACCTGGGACTGGCAACCCAAAAATTGTTCACTCTTCTGAAGTGAGGTAAGTGAAGACCCAACCCTGTTAAAGGTTACAAACACACTGTGAGGTGTGACCTTGTTAGAGGATTTTAGACCAACCGTTATTGTCTAATCAACATTCACTATGGGGTTGACAAGATAAGAAATGTACACTCTATGAATGACATTATAAGACTTTCTAGTCCACTCCGTTAAGACATTTCTCTATTTACAATGGTTAAAATGTAACAACAGTTGATCTGATTACAACACAACTTCAATTGCAGATTATCAGATCTATATTAAGCTCATTCAAATCCTTTGATCAATATTTCAATTCTGTTTCAATCAATATTCAGTAACTTACTATCGCTCGGTAATATCTTTCTGACGCTCGATAATCTTTGCAGTTCGATTCTCCTTAACTAGTCTGATCAGGCATGCATGAAGCTTGTTCACACAATATCTTCTATAGTCTCCTTCCGGCATGATTTCATTGTGAAATCCCAATCTCTTAAATAGATGAGTAAACTGTTTTAATTATATCCATCAAATTTTGCCACTTAATCTCCTTTGTTGATTTTATCGCTTAAACCTTCCTCAGCTGATGTGTCAGTAACATGTTTTGTTTCAATCCATTAGATCTTCTTGGAATTATGTTAGTTGTTGATCTTCGTAAAAAACATTATCTTCATCTTTGATTTCAATGCACTTTATAGCTCATCAACTTCATCAGCTAAACTAGTCATTTAGTTCTTTTCTTCTACTCAGTTAACAAAGAAATGTGTCAGTGAACACAAGCTTAGTTTGTACTGTGATCGGTATACACTACACTACGTCGGTGTATACTGAAATGGTTCTTTAACCGACAACACTGCTTTGTGTATTTTTCTCTATCCTTCATCATAGATGAATGCAACATAATCAAGTCAATAACATAAGGTCATAGACTCATCCATAAGTTACCCAATGTATTCCTTATCCTTATCTGTCATATCCATCTTCCTCATGTAGATATATTTTGTTCTTTATCTCTTTTCTTCTTCTTCTACAGATGTTTGTGTATAGTAACTCACAAGATAAGTACTGTAAAAACTAGTTGACATCAATGAAAACATATTACTGATTTAACCATCTTACATATCTAATCAACAACTCAGTGATCTTAAATCACAGATCTTCAAGTTATACAATGTATTCAAATAAGTTGTAGTTCATCAAGAAGAATAATATATATATATATATATATATATATATATATATATATATATATATATATATATATATATATATATATATATATATATATATATATATATATATATATATATATATATATATAGGAAATATACATAAAAGAGTGCTATGGCATAAAAAAGAAAATATGTATATAATGATAATAGAATATAGGAATTATTACTACAGGGGAGTAATAAGTAAAGACATATTACCAAGATATGGATACATGAGCAATTTTGCTAAGGACAATTTTGATGACTTTGAAGGTCTTTAACAAAGATGCCAATCTAATGCAAAAGGGGGAGATTGATACTCCTAAGAATTATTTTATTTCATCAGTTATGATAAAGTCATAATGATTGTCAAAGTCAAATGGTTAAGAATGAAAGTTAAGTTGGTAAGAGTAAAAATATTTTCGGTAAAAGAAATAAGGATTAAACATCGAGAAAGGAAAAAAAGCATTGAACACCAAGTTGTACGAAGCTACAACAAGTTACCAAACTGAGAGATGATACAATTACTGAGAAATAAGAAAACATATTATCGAGCATCTTAGGCCGACACAAGGATAATCTATAGATACATAATACCTGGACACTGAGTAGAAAATGGTTTACAAATCTCGAGGAGATTGTATGATAGATAATTAGAGATTTAAATACAATGATTATGCATGATTACAAGGTGAGATTCACCAATAAGAATTATATGTGAAATATGCACTGGAGGAGTAACCAATGCTAGCACCGCTTAAGGAGATGATTCTATAACATTTCCACCGCTTCTAGAATTGAGTATAAGTGGATCAGAATGTGAAGATCACAATATGAGTATGAGAGAGTGCATGTGTGAAGCAAAGATTGCAGATAGAAGGTGATGAGAAATGAATCCACTGAGTAATAGAGCAGTAAAGAGAAAAGAGTAATTGTGATTCAGAGTTAAAGATACCAAGTACATAATTGTTGTTCTGAGTGAAGGACATGTTGAGGTAAACTGTTAATGAGCATACTGATTTTGATAAGAATATGATTGATGCAAGTACTACAGACATATTTCTTACTGATTAAGTTTTTAATTATAATTGTGAAGTCTCTTAACCGAGTAGATCTTAACAGATCTTACTTTGTAAATCCTTTAACTGGGTATAGTTCTTAGATTAGAATTGTAAAATCCTTTAGCAAGGTGGACTTAACTAGTCTTTAGACTCCTAATAGAGTTAATACTCCTAACCATGTAAACTATCATAAATAGCTATCATTGTAGCTCTAATCGAGCAAACTTTTTACTACACTAGAGAAGTTTTGTGGGTGTCATCCCCACCACAATTTTATCATCTAACAAGGATTTTTGTGATACAAAAATGAATGTGTTATGATTTATACTTTATGTTGATTTTTTATATTTTTTATTAGATGAATGCAAAGTTATGAATTCACTGAATGGTTAAGAAAGATAGTTTAAAGTATTTTGTAGTACTAATTCACCCCTCCCCTCTCAGTACTCACCTTTCCATACTTAATCCAACACTAATCACATGCCAAATTCTTGCATCGATGAATGACATTTAAAATGGCTATTGTAATTTAAATTCCAATGGATATGAAGGGTTTTACTAGGAAAGAGAGGTTAAAATTGAATGCTCAGCTACTCCCATCGACTCCTTTGTAAAGTTACCAACTTAGAGTGGTGACATAACTTTATTAGGCTCTAAATGTGTCATTCCAAGATTATCTCCATATTTTATTTTATCCATAAATGTCATTCTTATTTGACAAAGGAACTTTCAGATGCCATACTTGTTGTAGAGCCATCTCTAGGGCATGAGTTCCCTTTTCTTGGCCGCAAGGACATAAATGGATGCCCCTTTTGTTGAAAAATTGAGTAGAATGAGTAGAATGATTAATGGATTAGCTAGTTTGGTTGTCATTAATGTCAACCTTTTGTTGTTATCATGAGTGATTACTTTCTATAAATCCTATGTTGAGTATACTGCTCTGCATATCTTATATGTTATGAATCTTTTACTAAGATTTTGGTATGTTATTGAAGACTATTTAGAGATATTTATTTCAAGATTTTATTGTTTGAATGAAGTCAAATGGATTTTGCATTCATCTCTTTTTGTTGCTTCTAAATGCCACACACACGTAAGGATCAAATATTTGATATGATTCACCTGATCTATTCTTTCTGCAACCAAACCCTATTTAGGTTAGGGTTTTGAATTCAATTAAAAAATTGAGTTATGTCTACACTATAAAGGAAATATTGTACCATTTTTGGGGATCTTCTTCTTGTTTCTCGTATGGAACTTTATATTTTGTAAGTGTAAGCATTTCCTTTCCTTGTGTTATTAAAATGTTTTATACCTCTTTCTAAGACCAAATATCTTGTGAAAATCACCTTGCCTTGTTTGGATACATTTTTCTCTATTCAAATTGTCTGACTGTGTTGATATGCTTGATACATTTTTTTGTGATTGTTAAGGTTCCTTAAAAATTATCATTAAGTCCCAACCTGCACACAACCTTGGGAGATAATAAAGATAGGAAATTGTGTAGGTTTGGATAAATTCATTGATGTCTTGTGATATTATAGGGAGAAGAAGATCAAAGTTTGAATCTAGGTGCATCACCCCACTTTATTTTTTTATATTTAATCCCCTTTCCTCTGCAATTTGCTAGATTAGGTTAGAATTAGTTTTGTTGTGTTGGGTTGATTCAACATTGCATCCTAGTTAGAAAGGAATCAAACCTTCTCTAGAGACTCAACCTCACTTGTCAAGGTCCCACACTTAGAGTTTGTTTCCATGTTTCACAAGATTTCTTAGGGATCAAATTTCAAGAAGGGGTACACAAATTTTTAACAATAGGGACCTCTTTCCACAATCCTTTCCATAGATTCCCCTTTTGTATTGTGGTCAATTATTGATATATTTCGATTGAATTACTCTATAAAGGTACATATTTCTCTAATCTTTTGTAGAAATGCATCCCACAATAGCATGCCACTTTGTAGTTTACTAAGTGGTGATATATTATTTCTTCTCCTTCATTACACATTGTAAATATATGAGACTCCATAATTCCAATCTTTTGGAGTTTTTCTCATATTATATTTTTTTATATATTATTTTTTAGGCAAAAGCTTTGGTCTTTGGTAAAAACATATTTCCCCCAAGATAATTTGGTTGGCCAATATTTGTTCATATTTTCATACTTTTCTACTCTGTATCATGATCTAACATATGGATCCCTGATTTTGTTGCATACCACATCATATTTTCTTCTTTTGTTAATAGAATCATTTTTTTTTCTAGTTCGATAATCATTGGTGTTCATATATTGGGTTGATTGCTTCCAAATGTTTCTATTGGTAGTTTAATATTAAATTTGTGTTGGTGATATTTATATAGTCTCTAATTTTGTATTTGTATCTTCTTTTTAATCAATCTTTGATTTGATTCAATTCTAAGATTATTTCCAATGAAACATGTCCATTCCAAGAATCTTCCCAAAATAGGGTATTTTGTCTATTATTGACTTGCCAATTCAAGTGCTTTGTACTTAGGTTTCTTCTCTTTATTGTAAATTTCCATATTTCCCAATCGTGAGGATTTTCTATTGTTAGAACACTTTTGGGTTCATTTGTATCTGTATACTAGTACCTCAGTAGTTTGCTCCATAGGGAATTTAGCTTTTTCTATATTTTCCATGATAGTTTTGCCCTTGAAGCAATATTTTGAATTTTGAGATCCTTGATGCTAGCTCCTCCTTGTGGTTTATCTTGTGTGATTATATCCTAGGATATTAGTGATGTTTTATTTTTTCCATTTGATCCTTTCCATATAAATTTTCTTTAGGGTTGTTACTAGTTTTTGTTGTATGGCTTTTGGAAGTTCAAGGCATGATAATGTGTATATAGGTATTGCTACCAAGACAAATTTTACAATTTTTATGTGTCCTGCTAATGTGAGCCATTTTCCTTTCCAATTTTCTATTTTTTGTGGCATTTATCTATTTTTTTCTTCCATAAGTCTTCTTTGATGTCTCCATTAAAGAGTGCTAATCCTAGGTATTTTTAAGGTAATTTTCTTCATTAAATCTAAGTTGTGATTTAATTTAGCATTATAGTCCTCTTGGTACATTGAAGAAGAAAATGTTGGATTTATGAGAATTTATAGTCGGACCATATGTTTATTCATATTTCATGAGTAAATATCTTATCTATTTTTATGCTTTAATTGTAGGTGACCCATATAGCAATGTATCATCTACAAACATTTGGTGTGAAAAGGATGGTAACTCTTGTACTATTTTTCTTCCTTCCAAATTTTTTTTTCTTTGAGTTTGATTATTATTCTTATTGAGTCAATATTCCATGAGGATGAAGAGAAAAGGAGATAGTGGGTCTCCTTGTTGTAGTCTCTTTTCTCCTAGGAAGAAACTATGAGGTGATTTGTTTATAATTATTGACTATATTTGTGTTGAATTGCAATTGTAAATCCATTTTTTTCATTCAATGTTAAAACCAAAATTTTCTAAATTTTGAATAAGGAAACCACATTTATCTTTGTCATGGGATTTGTTGATATCTAGTTTGAAGAGAATTTCTTTGAGGTTTGTTTTACAAATGGAGTGCACAACCTTTTGTTCTACAATAATACAATTAGCTATGTTGCATCCTAGAACAAAGCCACTATTTTCTTCTGATATTAGTTCAGGAAGTATACTTTTCAGCCAATTTTCCATTACTTTAGCAATGATCTTATAAATTGTATTATATTGTGATATACAATTAGCTATGTTGCATCCCAGAACAAAGCCACTATTTTCTTCTGATATTAGTTTAGGAAGTATACTTTTCAGCCAATTTTCCATTACTTTAGCAATGATCTTATAAATTGTATTACATTGTGATATAGATTTGTAATCTGCAAATGATTTTCAATCTGTTCTTTCAAGAACTAGGATCATGTTTGTGTTGCTCAAATCTTTGAGGATTGTGGATTTTTTCCTAGATTATTCCACCATTAGCCATATTTATTATTCCATGAATTTCCAATATTCTTGGAAGATTAAAGTTGTAAATCTATCTATTCCTAGTGCTTTTTCATGGTGCAGTTCAAATATGGCTTTCTTGACTTCCTCTAATGTGGTTCCAATCTTATTAGGAATTGATGTTGGGGCTATGGACATCAGAATGGTAGTGAGGATCTATCTAAGATTATTTTGAAGTATGAATACCTTACATAGCTAATTATGATGGATCTTAGGGAGTTTTGAATGGTCTTTTGAGTTGGAATGAATGCACTTTCAGACATGTGGTAATCAAAGATGAAGTTTCTTAGCTCACTTTGTGGTTTTTTGTCCAATATGAGTATATGCTTCCTAGTTTTTTATTGGTGAAAATAAAATTAATCAAAGGTTCAAAGTTTTTTAAATTTAGCTTATTCTTGAAATGTTCAGGAATATTTCCTTAGAAAAGTTATCAAATATTGTGAATTTTTCACACCATTGCCCCATTGTGAATGGGGACCCCTCTTTTCACTTCTCGACTAGGTTAGTTTTAGAGTTTTTGTAGTAGAGTGTCAATTTTGAGTTCTCAAAGTCAGGTTTCACCTTAGAAGAGGTTAAGCTTTTAGGTCTCGAAAGTACAAAAGTTGATAGCTCATTGAGTGAATAATGTAAGTCCCTACCTAGCAAATCACATCATATAAACTCAATCGTATCCAACATCAAAGTCATTTGTAGAAAGTGTAAACATTGGGATTGATTTACCTAAAAAAACTATATTATACATTATTTAGCACTTAAAGCTTCCTTGTTCAAGAGAGGATTGGATATGTGGTGTTTCATCTTGGAACACTAAGTGTTTTTTCCTTCACATTAAGGTGGTCATAAAAATCACATCAATAAGACCTTTTGGTGAAGTGGTTGGACTTCTTTCATATAGATCCAACAACCAAGGTTCAAACCTCTTGGGGTTTCTCTCTATTAAGTCAACAATGGATAATTTCTTACCTTGACACTTAGTGAGATAGTGGGCTTCTTGCCTAGGATCTGACTGGCGTGATTTGGCTAGTGTTGGTTTCTGGCATGGTTGTATTCCCCTCAAGTGTGATTTCTTTGTCATGCCTTTTCTCCATGTTGGTTTGTTGGAGGGATACATATTATAGGATGGGAGAAGGATCCATTTCTATTACTTTCCTCTCTTTCCCATAGATGGAGGATATGTATTTTAGCAAGACCTCTTGCCCTCCCTATGTAGATTTCACCTAGATTAAGGTTGTCTAGTCCTTATTTGTGTTGGGATTACCAGTAAAGAGAACACTAGTAATTATCAGTGGTTTTGTTATTGATGTCTATGATAAAAATATCCAAATTCTAGGGAACCAATGATATAGTGATGATCAAAGTGAAGTCCAGCAATGCACTTGAATAGAGTACTCAGCGTAGTACTAACTATTCAGAGTTGGTGACCGGTGAAGACAATGACTGAAGTAGTGACTGGTGTAGATAGAGGACATAGAAGTGACTGGTGAAGATAGAGACCAGAACACTACATAAGGAAAGGTGTAAACCGGCCTACAATGATCATTAAGATATCATTGAGACCAATGTATGTCTATTGTTTTTTGAGATTAGTGAAAGGCATAGTTGACCAAAGAAGATGGTTTTAGTTAATAGATATTGAGGAGATTATTTGATCATGTTTTGTTGCATAAATCATGGAGGATTTTCTATTAAGGGAAAGTATGTGACACACATCTTATATTTCCTTTAAAGACTGAAACACGACTGGATGGTGGATTCACAAGAGATCTTCATGGGGATCACAATGGTAAAGAGTGAGAAGATCTTTTGAAATTGAATTTGAGCAGTTTGTGCTTCTTTATCTCAACTGTAAAGTTGTCCTACACTCTGCAGGAAGTGTATCTATTCTTTAGTTAGTGAAGGAATCACTTTCCATCATTCTTCCAAGAAGAAAGAGTGAAACAATATGATGATCAAAGCTACTTTAAAAGAAAGGGGAAAGAAGAAGAGAAGAAGAAAAGGAAGAGAGTGTGCAAGGAAGCATAGTAACTAGAGGAGAGCATACCAGTGGTGACCAATGGTCTCTCAATGAGTGAAACAGTGATCTTATCAGGCTCTGCAAATCCATTTCAAAAGATCAACCTTTCTATTACTCTCCAACAATTGCAATAGCCAAATCCTAGTATCTGGGTGGACATTAATAGGTCCCTTGAACTAAATCATTTAACCAAGTGACATCTAGTTGATGTTTTTAAGTCATCTAACAAGGTAGGATTTAACAGGCCTTATTCCAAATTCTTTAAATAGGTCACACCTAACAATGCATTTGTAATCCTTTAACAGGGAAGGCTTTTCATAGGGCGCACTTCAGAAGAGTACAAAATTTGTGAGTTCCAACTCACACCATGGTTTTCTCCCAATTTGGGTTTCCATGTGATATATTTTGTGTTCTATGTTGTGATTTTGTTTTGTTTATTTCCTTTATAGGATATATTTTGCACGTAATAATAGTTAGTCAATATAAGAGTGACTTAAAGATTTATTGGGTGTCTATTCACCCATCCCATCTCATCATCGGTTAGGACTATCAATTGGTATATGAGCCACGTCCTATTTTTAGAGTTTCTTAACTGCGAAAAGGGAAAAATCATAATGATAAGGAAGGAAGGATCCAAGTTCTCTATGGAAAAATTTAGTCTGTTGTGCACTAGAATGAATTTTTACATGAAGACCATGAGAGATCAGTTTTGGAACCATGTGATCATAGAGTACAATGAACCTACCGGTACCTTGACGATAGATCAACTAAAGGTTGGAGGTGAACACACAACTGCTATGGACATGATAGATAGTACACTACATAGTAATGTGTATGCAGAGATCTAAAACCTAAATATAGCCTTCAAAATGTGGGTAAAACTACAAACTATGTATGGAGACGACCCACATGTTCAAAGAGAAAAAATAGAAAGCCTCAAAGGAAAATATGATGACATGAAAATTAAAGAAGGAAAAGAGATGATGAAATTGCCCTTGTGGCAATAAAGGAAGAAAACACAGTGATAAGTGAAATGGCACTTATCTTCAACTTCCACCAATGTAAGGACCGGATCATTAATAATGGATGCAGTCACCAAATGATTAGTGAAAAAGAAAAGTTTATTATCTTGAAGCTCGGTAATGGTAGATCAGTGACATTTAGAAATAATGCTCCCTGTGCTATTAGAGGTAAGGGCTCAATAGCACTTAGTGATGAAGCTATTTTTGATGATTTATATTGGGTAGAAGGACTCATGAACAATCTGATGAGTGTGGCTCAACTAAACAATAAAGGATACCAATTAGAGTTTGGACAACGATCATGTATTGTCAAGAATCAATTAGGGAACAAGTTTCTATCGATAGACAAAGAAAAGGGAACCCGTTCTACCTAAACTCAACCAAGGGAGCTTGCCTTATGGAAATAGAAAAAGGTGAAATTGAGAAAACTTGCCTTGGGGAAAAAGATGACAATAGCTAGTTGTGGCACAAAACACTATGCCACATAAACTCTGACAACATAGTCAACGTAAGTAGAAAGATGTCAGTCAGAGGGATTCCTAACATCATAAAGCCATATAGGGTCACGTGCAAAGAGTGTCAGTTGGGAAAACTAACCAGTATAAGCTTCAACAACAATACTTATTCAATTAAGAATGTGTTGGATCTTGTTCACACATATCTATGTGGACCAATGAGGACAAAGAGATACTATGGAGATAGGTATTTCATGCTCTTTGTAGATGACTTTACAAGGATGATGTGGACATTTTTCTTGAAATAAAAATTAGAGGCCTTCCATATGTTTAAAATCTACAAGGCACGAGTGGAGAAGGAGATCGATAAGAACTTAAAGTGTCTAAGGTCAGATAGAGGAGGTGAGTACACCTCTCAAGAGCTTGTTAGCTACTATGAAGAACAAGGGATAAAAAGGAAGATGTTTGCACCAAAAACCCCTCAACAAAATGGACTCACTGAAAGAAGAAACATGACTTTGGTAGATTGTGTGAGGATTCTAATGATTTAGAAGGTTATACCTCATCACTTATGGAGAGAAGAAATAAGAAATTCTCTACATGCATTGAACTGGGTTCAAGTCAAAAAAGGGACAGGTAAAATGCCATATGAGTTATGGTTTGGTCATACACTCAGTGTAAGTTATTTCAAAGTATTTTGGAGAAACTGTTACATCAAGAGAAATGAATAATCTGGTAAGTTTGAGCCAAAGAGTGATGAAGGAATATTTTTGGGTTACTCCACCAAAAGTAAATCCTATCGATGCCTGAACAAAAGGATAGGAAAAATAGTGGATAGTGCAAACATGAAGATAGATGAGCATTCAAAATAGAGTGATAAGATCGGTCAAGGTAAATATGACAATCACCAAGGCTATGCCTTTAGTGACTAAATAGAATTCAATGAAATCATTATTATTGATGAAGGAGAACACGTAAACAGACCTATGGAATAGGGTAATGTGTCTGAGAAAGGAAGGAATCAAAATGTAAGATAAATTGAAGAAGGTGAACAAGAAGATGTTCATGATCATATGAGAAATGTTGCTCAATCGGAAAGAGAAGACTGGGATTACCGACCAGTTCTACCAAGGTATGTCACCTATCAATCCACTAATAACATTATTGGTGATAAACATGACAAAATTATAACCAAAAGGAGGGCTAGATGAAGTACCTATCTACTTTCTAGCATAGAGCCTAGGACTACAAGAGAAGCTCTGGAAGATGCCAACTGGGTCAAAGAAATGGAAGAGAAGCTAGAGAAAATAGTAAAGAATGAAACATGGACTCTTGTACCTAGACCTGAGGCTAAGAATGTTATAGGCACCAAATGGGTGTTTATAAACAAGCTAAAAAAAGAAGGAAAGGTGGTGAAGAAAAAAGAAAGGATAGTCTGCAAAGGATACACATAGGAAGCAAGACTAGACTATGTGGAAACCTTTGCACCGATAGAAAGACTACAAGGGGTAAGAATTTTTCTTGCCTATGCTACCCATAAAAGGTTTAACGTATATCAAATGGATGTAAAATCTACATTTTTGAAAGGTATACTGGAAGAGGAAGTATATATAGAGCAGTTAGAGGGCTTCTCATCCACAGAGAAAACTTATATGGTCTGCAAGTTGAAGAAGGCTCTCTATGGACTAAATCAAGCCCCAAGAGCTTGGTATGAGAGATTGCACTCATTCCTCCTAATCATAGGATTCATAAGAATAGGTGACAACAACAATTTGTACCTTAAGACTGGTAAAGAATAAGAAAATTTGATTGCTAAAATATTTGTCAATGATATCATCTTTGGAGGTGATGATAAAATGAGCAAAGACTTTGCTGAAGAAATGAATAAATAATTTGAAATGTCTATGATTGGTGCAATAAAATTCTTCATAGGCCTACAAGTCCATCAGCTCAGTAAAGGTATATTCATATCCCAGTCAAAGTATATTAAAGAGATTCTTAAAACATTTAGACTAGAAGAGTCTAGACCGGTTGGTACACCAATGATAACTAACTACAAGTTATCAAAGGAGGAGGATGCCAAAGAGGTTAATGAGACACTCTACCAAAAAATAATCGGTAAGCTTTAGTATGATGTGCATAGTAGACTGGACATTGTACATGCGGTAGATGTTGTGGAAATATTCTCTATAAATCCAAAAGAGATATTTGATAGCATTAAAGAGAATCTTTAGATTTCTAAAGGGGACTAAAGATTATAGTCTCTAGTTTCTGTTAGAATGATTTTAGAATAACTGAGAGGGGGGGTGAGTCAGTTATCCTCAGGTCCAGATGTACCAATTCAACTTTCTAGCTCTTCAATAATCTTAGATCTAATCAGCTTTCAACTCAGTCTCTATAGCATGTACCAATAATATAAAACTTGCAGTCCACTATCCTAAAGTAATTAACTTGCAGAATATAAAACTTTCAACATCATTCACATCAAAATAACATTAACACAAGTATAACACTAGGATTTATAGTGGAAATCCGATTTGGGAAAAATCACTTGTAACATGCTACTAATTTTCACTAAATTGAAGTGAGCTCTATGAGAAGCCAATTCGGTTAAAGGTTTATAATACACAATGTTAGGTGTGACCTAGTTAAAGGATTTAATCACCCTGTTAAGAGTGGGCTTGTTAGAGGGCTTAAGAAAATTCCATCAAAATGTCACCTTGATTAAAGGATTTATACAAAATGAATGTTAGGTCAACCTTGATTAAAGGAATTAGACTGATACAATGGTTAGAAAGTAATAGTAGGTTCTGATCTGAAAATATACAACTCACTTTACAAATACAGATCCACTTTGCACATATGTTTCTTTACTGACTGACCTTCATTTCCATCTCCATATCTGATCTTCTTGGAATTCTCTTCAAGAAATCACCAGAATTCTGTTAAGCTCTTCACAGCTTCACCTTCAAGCTTCTTCTTAGACTTATCAATAATTAACATGAGCCTCTTCTCTCTACTCTAACCTCAAAATTAGGTTATCCTTATACCTCCTTGATCAAGTAGATTAATCTTTTGTTGTTTGATCTCTTCCGTAAATCTTAGGTTTAGGTCAGATTCATTGAATCCTTCCATCATTATGTTCTCCTTCTTTTCCTTCTAGATGCATCTTCAAAATTCTCTTTTAAATCATAAGAAAATGATTTACCACGCATTAAATGCTTCATACCATTCATTAATAATGTCAACATGTTTTACATATTCTAAGAATTCAACTATGTCTGCTGAGATTCTTAATTCTTTCTCAAAATGTAAATTACTGATACTCAGTCAATACTATGTTCATCTCCTCGGTCATTACTACGTATCTCGGTCATCACTAACACTTTCCTTCTCGGTAATCATCTGTCACTCGACAATTATTGATGTTTGGTCAACACTAGATTTTCTTGGCATATACTGGTGCTCGGTCGACACTAACATCACTTGGCTTTGTATCATCAAAAAATGTAAGTACTTCCATTTAGGACTCATTTAGCCCTCTGAGTAAGTGGTTTGGGGTCATGTTAAACACCTTGAATAGGTCTTTGACTTGGATCTGGCTTTTTCCCCTGTCCTGCCCTATTTTCCACTTCTTTTCTACCTATTTCTGGCATCCTGCTCTGTGAATTTGAGGTTCTTGACTTCAGGGTCAAGGTCCACCTTCTGGGTCACGGTCGACCTCAACCTTGACCCTGGGTCCAAATTTCAAATTTTGAAGGTTTCCAGATGTCAAGTTTCTAAAAGAATTATTTCCCGCTTTCAAGTCAGCTATTTCGGGCTTTGAAATGGTAAAATCTTAAATGATATTTAATTTAGGTCCACTCCTAGGGGTATAGGCTTAATGAGAATTTATGTCTCCTATGTCGGCCTCTCTAGAAGTTTGTGCCCTAGACTAGTATATAAGGAAGTCTTCTCCTCTCATTTCAATCCAAGCAATAATCGAAAGCAATTATCAAGTGATCATCAAATCAAGAGGAAATCATCTATAATCAAGCATTCAAGTTCTCCATTGAAGATCGAGGACTCAAGCATTCAAGCCTTTGAATGGATTTGGTTCAAGCATTCAAGATTCATCATTCAAACCCTAGATCTATCAATCATGGTGGTGTGATCTTCCTTCAAGATCCATTGTTCATCTTCAAGATCTATTCATTCTTTCTTCAAGGTGGATTCCAAGCATACAATCATGGAGGTTTTGATTTACATTTATGATTTTTGGTGTTGATTCTAAGATTTCATATTAGCATAGTTGTTTACATTTCAAATACAATTGCATATCTATGGAATATCATAGCTTCATTGTTAGATCCACTTCTACTGCTTGCTAGAATTCTCCATTTTAATTCTATTTTAAGGATAATTCCAAAATTAGGGTTTGACCAAGGCAAACCCCTAATCCAAACAACAAAACCATTTTTCTTGCAGGAATAGGTATGGGACAGTAAATTACAAAGCAGATTCGGATACCCTTTTGGGAAAACTTTCAGGATCTGCGAACAGAATTTTCGTCAGAGCAGCGCAGGTCAAGGTTGACATAAAGGGGTCAAGGTTGACCTTGATTTGGGGCAAGGTTGACCTGGTTCAAAAAAGAAATTTTTTTTTGGGTTTTCTCCATCTCTATGTTTTGGTTCCAGATCTGATTGCATAATTTCTTGAAGCTTAGTATTGACACCAGAAAATAGCAATTTCCAAATCTTCTACATTTCAAGGTAAGTGCTTCATTTTTATCCTACTCTTTCTAATTTATTGTCTTACTTCATAATTAAGAAATTAGATCCCCTTTCCCTCTTTATCCATAACCAGTTGATTCCTCTTTGCATTGATCATCTCCTTTCGGTTAATCAATTGGGATCTCCTTTGACTTGGATTAAGAGGTGATATATGTCCATAATATTTTCCATCACACAAATCACACACATTCATAGATATAAAAATATATATATATATATATATATATATATATATATATATATATCTTACATTTTGGTGAACCTGCAATAGACAACTCTTTGTTTTTGGTGTTGGATGCTTTGCCTCTTTTCCTTAAGATTAGCTTAGATTAGCTTTCTTTTATGCTCTTGCATTTTCAAATTCAAAAACAAAAAATCTACATATTCATCAAAATACAAAAATATTTCTTGCATTTCATTTACTGTGAAGATCCTTAAGATTCTTTGGTGTATGTCTATTTTCTTCATTATTCTACTCTTAGCATCTCTTTATAGTAATTATGATGTTTAAGAGAGTATCATCCATTTCATTATGTTTGTCACTCTTCATGTTTCACTTGCTTATGCTATTGTGAGATTGACTAATACTAGCCTTCCTACTTTCAAGACTTTCATTAAGGATTTATGTGGCGGACTTATTGCTCTTTTGGATTATGTGAAGAATTTGGTAGATGATACACCATATCCTAATCCTCCTAATGCTAATCTCATCCTTCCTAATCTAGTTCCTAATCTTCCTAATCCTAATCCTATCCTTCTTAATCCAATTCCTAATATTCCCATTCCCAATTCTCCATCTTCTATTCTTAGTTCTTCCCACACTTATGATGTGGCTCAAACTATGGTTCATGATGTAGATGTGCAAGAATTCTTGGATTTACCTTCCCCTTCTTATCTGATCCATGATGATATTAAAGGGAAGACAAAAGAAACTTCTCCTAAACCTATTACTCCACCTTATACAACCTTTTCTCATGATCACTGTAAACAATCACCTCCTGCATAAGCTTTCCAAGATATGTACACTATAGGATACAATATGATGGCTAAACAATGTCATAAGGGTTTAGGGCTTGGTGTTAATAAACACGGTATTAAATATTTGGTTCATCTATCCCCTAAACAAGATATGTGTGGTATTCATTTTCCGTTATCTCAATTTAAGGTGGTTGATTCTGATTGTCATCCTCCTCTTCATGTTCTTCTTCCAACATCTTCCATAGATTACCCTTATACTCCTCAAGATGTGGCTAAGAAGGTGTATGTTCAGTTAATGGATTCTAAGAAAGAAATCTTTAAACCTATGCCAAAAGATGCTCTCTCCAAGTACAAATGTCCTTTTCACTATAATAATACATACTTACTTGCTGATTATGTGCATTTCAAGATGTATGTTAGAGAAAGAGCTGCTTTAGGAATTATATCTCACTCTCATGTGGTTTTACAATTCCTTCATAATTTTGATACGGGGAATACCCCTCATTCTTCTATAATGTAGATCTTTTCTCCTCTTGTCTCTTCACCGGGGGGCAAGAGGTATTTCTTCCATTTCTCTAGGATCCATTATGCTCTTAGCATGTTTTTTGTTTTGAGCTTAATTGGTTATTCTTTCTATATTCTTTCCCTATGGTTTTTTATTATGGTTCATAATCATCCATAGCTCTTTTCTAGTATTCATGATATCTTTTATAAAGACATTTGTTTTGCAAAGGTATCCCTTACTTTCATCCCTAGGGGGAAAGGTTTTTCCATCTTTCTCTTTGTCCAAGGATCTACTTTCCTTAGCTTAGTGGCATTTTTTATTTTGCAACATTATTTCATTATATTGATTGATGTTTTGGCTATGGATATCCTTTTATGTGAGAGGTTGTTTTTCTAGGTCATCACCTCTTCTTTATTTTGCAAATTATGTTCTTTATAAATTCTTTCCCTTACTTTAGGGTTAGATTTTTCTTTGTTCCAAGATTCCTCTTCCTCTTGATCGCAAGGGGCTTGATGATTGAATCTTTGGTCACTCTTTGCTTTTCTTTGAAAGATGATATTTTATCCAAAGCACTCCTCTATGGTGGAGGTCTTGTTGATAAGATCTCCATTCTCTTTGAGGATCCCTTTTCCATAAGTGACATATCATTTTCATGATTATCTATGCTCTTTGATGTAAGGGTCAATTCCCTTCGCTAAGAATATAGTGTACATTTTTGTTAACAAGATATCTCCTTACTTTGTGAAGTAGATATCCTCTCTCTCTTCCTTGTCCTATCTTGTAGGTAGCCATGATAAGGAGGGGGGCATATATAGGGTCTCCCTTATGCTATAGTTTTCATTTTTCAATATGCTAAAACCTTGGAAGGTAACACACATAAGTTGCTAAATCCTGAAGAGACATGCATTTTCAATTTCAAATATGTTAAATCCTTGGAAGGTAATGCACATAAGTTTCTAAATCCTAAAGTGACACGTATTTTATATTCCATAGTGATACAAGAATGTAGATCTATGGGTATTTCAAAAGCTGTTAAAAGATGCATTACAAATACAAAGCACAGTTTGTGGATGAACTATCAGGTTTGGCTACCTATTGGGGTCTCCCTCTTTGGTGATTCACGGTAAGATGGGCATCTTACTGGGTGAGGTAATTATTCTCTCTTCTCTTTCTTGTCTCTTTCATGCTAGTATTTCTCTTGTCTTTCTTATGTAATCATTTATGATTTTATGATAGCTTTCCAAATATGATATTTGTATAGGAAGCATTTCTTAGCAAGGTTTCCTTTGCTAGTTGATTTGGGTTTTTTTTATGCTAACCCCTCTTTTTGTGTCTTTTAGCTTTGTCTTTATTGTTTTTGCACCCTCATGCATGTATGTTGAGTTAGAATCCTTGGCCTGGGGGCTCATGTCCTTAACTAAGTGATATTCTACCTCGTTGCGATCTACTAGAGTCTTTCTTCTAACTTTACCAAGAGTTTGCATTGAGTCTGTACTCTTGCTAAAGTGGGGGCTAAATGTATCATCGTAAAATGGAAGCACTCCATTTAGGACTGGTTTAGCTCTCTGAGTAAGTGGTTTGGGGTCATGTTAAATGCCTTGAATAGGTCTTTGACTTGGATCTAGATTTTTCCCCTATCCTAACCTGTTTTCCACTTCTTTTCTGCCTATTTCTGGCATCATGCTCTATGAATTTGAGGTTCTTGACTTCTGGGTCAGGTCAACCTTGACCCTAACCTAGGGTCCAAATTTCAAATTCTGAAGGTTTTTGGATGTTGGATTTCAGAAAGAATTATTTCCCTCTTTCGGGTCAGCTGTTTCAAGCTTCGAAATAGTAAACTCTTAAATGATATTTAATTTAGGTCCACTCCTAGGGGTATAGGCTTAATGGGAATTTATTTCTCCTATGTCGGCCTCTCTAGAAGTTTGTGCCCTAGACTAGTATATAAGGAAGCCTTCTCCTCGTATTTCAATCCAAGCAATAACCGAAAGTAATTATCAAGTGATCATCAAATCAAGAGGCAATCATCTATATTCAAGAATTCAAGTTCTCCATTTAAGATTAAGGATTCAAGCATTCAAGCCTTTGAAGGTATTTGGTTCAAGCATTCAAAATTCATCATTCAAACCCTAGATCTATCCATCATGGTGATGTGATCTTCTTTCAAGATCCTTTGTTCATCTTCAAGATCTATTCATTCTTTCTTCAAGGTGGATTCCAAGCATACAATCATGAAGGTTTTGATTTAAATTTATGGTTTTGGATGTTGAGTCTAAGCTTTCATATTAACATACTTGTTTACATTTCAAATACAATTACATATCTATGTAATATCATAGCTTCATTGTTAGATCTACTTCTACTACTTGCCAAAAATTATCCATTTCAGTTCTATTTAAGGTTAATTCCAATACTGGGGTTTGACCAAGGCAAACCCCTCATCCAAAAAAAAAAAACCATTTTTCTTGTAGGAATAGGTGTGGGACAGTGAATTATAGAGCAGATTTGGATACCATTTTCGGCAAATTTTTAGGATCTACGAATAGAATTTCCGTCGGAGCAGCACAGGTGAAGGTCAACATAAAGGGGTCAAGGTCGACCTTCATTTGGGTCAAGGTCGACCTGGTTTAGAAAAGAAAAAGATTTATGGGTTTTCTCCATCTCTATGTTTCGATTCCAAATCTGGTTGTAGAATTTCCAGAAACCTAGTACAGACACCAGAAAACAACAATTTCTAGATCTACTACATTTCAAGGTAAGTGCTTCATTTTTATCCTACTCTTTCTAATTTATTGTCTTACTTCATAATTAAGAAATTAGATCCCATTTCCCTCTTTAGCCATAAGTAGTTGATTCCTCTTTGCATTGATCTCCTCCTTTTGGTTAATCAATTGGGATCTCCTTTGTCTTGGATTAAGAGGTGATATATGTCCATAATATTTTCCATCACACAAATCATACACATTCATAGATGTAAATGTATATATATATATATAAACTAGATTTCTTCACTTTTTCTCGGTCAAGCCTACGTTTCCAGTCTTTCTTCTTCACTTGGTGTAAAACATAAACAACAAATTATCTTGTTAATGTGCCAACTAATCAAGTACCCATTGAAGTATCACATAACTCAACCTTTCCTTAGGTCCTCTTGTTATCTCCTCTTTTCAAATTCTCTTCATCAACCAAGAGATTGGTGTGAAGGAGGATGGGGAGAGGGGCCAAAGGCACACCCTAACTAGATCCACCTTGTAGAGATCACATGTGGAAGCAAAAAAAACACAAGTGAGAGAGAAAATGCAAAAAATTTCATATATTATCTTCAATTTGATTCATACATGCCGGGTTGTAAGGCCTTTCTGGTTTAGGCCAGATATTACAATCAAGTATAGAAGTCCTCCAACATGTGAGGATCTGCCAAAAATATCTAATCTTCTAGCTTCTATCTTCTATCAAAACTGACCCTCTAAACTCTAACCAAACAAATACATTTATACAAGAGGCTACTGAACAAGTCAGCCTTCAGATCCACCATCAATGCAAGGAATGACAAGATCTAGGTCCACACGCTTCCCAATGATAGATATCAGCATTAAATCTATGACCAAAATTAATTGCAAGAGTCAGCCTCAACAAAAATCCAAAATAAACAACTCGGTAAGCAAGGATAATCAAGCGCCAAACAAGCATCACCGAGAGCCGAGGAAATTCACTGAGTGCCAGAGAGATAACCGACCAACACCGGTAAATAAAGGAAACTGAGCAATACCAAACCAACTTGGTAAAAGAAGGAACTGAGCAACACAAGAAAACACAAACATGTTTTTGGCGATACAGGATTGCCAAGGACCCGAGATGCTCTTGCATGAGACACTTGGGGTTATTTGAAAATGATTCTCCGAATCATGAAATAGGTATGATCTGAGCTGCATCCAACTCAGATTGTGAAATCCATGAACTGTCTTCAATCAGTCTATTCTTCCACTTTACCAGATATTCCATATACTATTTTCCTCTTGTACTTCTACCAATTCTTTTCTCCAAAATATGCTCAACTTCTTCTATCTATTTCTTATGATAATCATCTGGTACTATCATTTCTTCATCTGACTCATGATAACCATACAAATCAGCAATGTTGAAAATAGGTGATATATTCATGTCATCAAGTAACTCAATCTCATATGCCGAGAATATGAGATAGTTGTTTGACATCAATGACAATATAACAATTGTTTCAATTGTAGTTTCCAACAATCTCCCTCTTTGTCATTGATGGAAACACCATATGAACATCATATGATTCACCAAACAATCCAAAATCTTTGTGAAAAAGATCTCCATTAATATCCTTAGCTTTATTCTGATTCTCAGCCAACACATCCAAGTACCAGCTCCCTCTTGGATAAATTTAGCTTTATCAGTTCACTGAATCTCTCCCTCTTTTCTTAGGGTCATTTAATTTTTTTATTTCTTCCTCTGGTTCATTTAATCTCTCCCTCTTTGACAACAATGCCAAAAAAACTTGTATTCATCACTTGCATCTTTACCATGTAGATGTCTTCATGTGAATTATGTGTGTTGTATACTCCCTCTCTCATCTTGCTTATGACTGATTAACATCTTTTCTTTACTTATCACAACTCTAGGAAACTCCTAAAGTGTGACCTCTTTTGCATCAATTTTTTAGATATCTGATTAGTACATTTGATGCGGTGCTCCTATATTTCTAGGTAGCCTCAGTTAGGGGAATCACCCCTAATTTACCTCTAAGGTATTCATGAGAATCTTTAGGTAATGTTTTTGTGAATATATCTGCTAATTGTTCCTTTGTATTCACATATTACAATCTCACTTCTTTGACTTGAACCAACTCTCTCAAGTAATGATACTTGATATCAATATGCTTAGTCTTAGTGTGCATAACATGATTC
This sequence comes from Chamaecyparis obtusa, assembly GCA_027943335.1. Taxonomy (NCBI): domain Eukaryota; kingdom Viridiplantae; phylum Streptophyta; class Pinopsida; order Cupressales; family Cupressaceae; genus Chamaecyparis; species Chamaecyparis obtusa. The sequence continues at coordinate 3,043,760 of BSBK01001922.1, forward strand.
TTTGATATGTTAATAGCACTTGTGTTATTACAGAAAATAACAACCGGCTTAGTGATTTCCTCCTTCATACCTTTTAACAATTTCTTTATCCACACTAAATTTGAACAATTCACTGTTGCTGCTACATACTCATCTTCTACTATAGATTGGGAAATGTAGATTTGTTTCTTGCTTATCCAAGAGATGAATCTCTTTCCTAGAAAGAATGTGTCACCACTTGTACTCTTTATGTCATCAACATTTACAGCCCAATCTACAATAGTGTAAACTTTTAGTTCAAACTTGTGATTATTCTTGTAATACAATCCATAGTCCTCTATTCCTTTAAGATATATCAATATTATTTTCACTGTCATCATGTGACTCTCTTTACGATTTGCAAAAAATATTGCAACAATCCCAACTGCTAGGGAAATATTTTGTCTACTATGGACAATATATTGTAGATTTTCAATCATGGATCTATACAGGGTTTGATTCACTTCAATTGTATCATCAGTTTTAGATAACTTTTGTCCAGTAGCCATTGGTGTACTTACTGGTCTGGAATCTTCCATACCAAAACTTTTCAGTATCTCCTTGACATATTTAGATTGAATAATATAGATACCTTTCTTCATCTGATAGACTTACAAACCAACAAAGAATTTGATCTCACCAAACATAGAGATTTCAAATTTAGTTTGCATCTCATTTGAAATTTTTTGACATAGGGCATCTTGTCCTCGAAATATGATATCATCAACAAATATTTTAGCTAACAAAATACCTTTACCTTTTTCAGTCTTCATATATAGATTGTTGTTGTTGTTTGTCCTTACAAATCCAATATTTATTAGATAGTTATGCAATCTTTCATACCATGCTTTGGGGGGCTTGTTTCAATCCATACAATGCCTTGTGTAGATTGCAAACCATATTCATCTTTCTTGGGTCAACAAATCCTTCTAGTTGTTCAATGTATACTTCTTCTAATATCCCATTCAGAAATGCAAATTTGACATCCATTTGATATACTTTTAATCCTTTATAAGTTGCATATGCAAGTAGAGTCCTCACTCCTTCCAATCTTGCAACAAGGGCAAATGTCTCCCCATAATCAATGTCTTCTTCTTGTGCATACCCCTTACCTACCAATCTAGTTTTGTTTCTAGTGACTTCTCCATGTTCATTGAGCTTATTTTTGAATACCCATTTTGTTACAATTACATTCTTGCCTTTTGGTCTCGACATTAGTGTCCAGGTTTTGTTCTTTTCTATCTGCTCTATTTCTTCATTCATGGCTTGTATCCAGTCTTCATTCTCTAAAGCATCTTTCACTATTTTAGGCTCAAACTCACATAGTAAGCATGTATGATCTTTCAACTTCTTGTCATGACTCCATATTCCTTATCTCCAATGATTTGTTTAGGCTTATGATGTCTTCTCACATACTGTGCCAATGTAGGTTTAGATTTCATTTCTCCTTGGTCTTGATCTTCAGGTTCATCTTGTAAATTCTCTACCTCTTCTTCTGATTTCTTGGTAGCAGCATCCTGATGCTCAATAGCATCCTCTTGATGCTTGATAGACTCATGTAGTTCCTCAACATCTAGTTTAGGTGCACTACTAGCCTCTCCTTCTTCCATGTTTACAAAAGATTTGTAATCTTTAGGCTCTTTCTTGCACTCCAATTCATTCTTTTCTTTATATTCATCAACTCTAACATTTGCACTTTCCACAATTTTGTTAGTGTTAGAATTCAAACACTTGTAAGCTTTTCTCTTAGTGGAATATCCTAGGAATATGCTTTCATCACTTTTAGCATCAAATTTTCCATTTCTATTGTCTTTTAGTATATAGAATTTACTCCCAAAGACTCTAAAATATTTCACATTAGGTGCATAACCATGCCATAACTCAAAAGGTGTAGCATTTGTACCTTTCTTGATTTGTACTCAGTTTAAGGTATAAATAGCTGTACTTATAGCTTCTCTCTAGTATTTTTGTGCAACATTCTTCTCAATCATCATTGTTCTAGCACAATCCATAATTGATTTGTTTCTCCTTTCTACTATACCATTATGTGGCAGTGTCCTAGGTGCAGAAATCTGTCTCTTTATTCTTCTATCATTGCAGAACAGATTGAAATAATTTGATATAAACTCTCCTCCTCGGTCAGATCTCAAACATTTCAAGCTTTTACCAATTTATTTTTCAACTTTTTCTAAATACCACTTAAACAACTGAAATACATTAGATTTCTCTTTTAAAAACATTACAGTCATCATTCTAGAATAGTCATCAATAAACAGAATGAAATACTTATCACCACAATAACTTTGCAAACCCATAGGTCCACAAAGGTCAGTATGAACCAATTCCAAAATACTGTCAGAAGTATATGTCTTTCTCTTAAAACTAGACTTTGTCATTTTTCCCAAATCACACTGTTTACACTTCACATTATCAAGTAGTTCCTCAACTTGGAATTGGAAAATGGGAATTGGCTCCCCTTCTCAAAATTAAATTCTCAATTCCAATTCCATGCCTCAATTCTAATTCCAGGTTCTAAGGAGAATTGGTTGAATGCTCATTTTGGACCAAAATTAGAATTGACCTATACCAATTTACGAATTCCTATTTTCCAATTCTAGGTCAATTCCAGCAACCAAACGGTTACTGATATTTACCAAATTGTCAAATTTTACATGACACAACCTCTTATGCCATAACCATACATCATCAAATTGTACAAACAAACATGTTTCTTCAGATAGATCTAGATAGAACAAGTTACCTCTTGTCTGTTCTCCACTTCCAATTGGTTCACCAGTGGCATCAAATATTTTAGCCTTTTTGTGATGAAATTCAACTCGGTAGCCAATATTGTCTAGTTGTGCCACACTCAGAAAATTATAGTTTAGACCTTCTATCCAATAAGCATTATCACATCTAATCTTATCAATCAATCTTATTGATCATTTTCCTTTCATAGGACATGGTGCATCATTACCAAACTTAAAACTTCTACCTTTGTAGTGATTAATGATTTCAAACTTACTTTTATCACCAGTCATGTGATGTGAACAACCACTATCAATAATCCATTTATCACCTTTACTAACATATGAAATAAGTGTAGTTTTCTCATCTTCATCAGAATCATCTTTCATAGCAACATAAACAACTTCTATATCACATTCATCAGATTCACTAGTTTCAATCGCAGTTTTCTCTTCAATAATATAGCAAGATTTCTTACCTTTGTCTTTGTAGTCTCTGTACCTTCAGTGATCTCTGCTAGATCTCTTATCTTTGTACTTGTTTTCTCTTTTCTCATCTTTGTCAGTCCTATCAGGGCATCTTTGTACAATATGGCCAACTTTGTTACATGAAAAATAGATAATAGGAAGATTACATTTATATTTCCCTTTTCCTCTCTTAAGCCTTCTAGCCATAAGTGCCTCAAGATCATCTAGATCATCATTAGAAGTGTCACAATCACTGTTGCTATTGCTGTCACTTCTCTCACATCTTTATTTTCCCTTCTTAGGCTTGTGAAGAACCATTTCAGACTTGAATGCAGATTCAATATTATGAGCAATGAAATTATCATAATTAGATAACTCAAAAGCAATAAGCTTGCCAACAAGACTTTCCAAAGTTAACATTACCGGGGTTACATCTTGATTCTTGTATTGCAAAAAATCTTATGGCATAGATAGGAAGCAAGGTTCTTAATACTTTACTGATAACGGTCTCATCATCAATGTTTCCATTGGCTCCCCTAAAAGCATTTACTACCTCCTTAATTCTACCATAATATTGAGCAATATTTTCACCATCTTGCATTTTCATTTCATCAAACTTATCTCTCAAGCTTTCAGATTTAGCTCTTAGTACATTTGTGTCCCCAACATAGATAGTTGCTAGAGTGTCCCACATTTTCTTTGCATTGGTACAGTCCTTGATGTCCTCAAATTTAGGATAGGTTAGGGCAGATGCAATCTCCAACATTGCTTGATTGTGTTCTTGTTTTTCTTTCATCTCCTCGAAAGTCAAAGGTGTAATAGGTATTACATACTCATTTTCCACATAGTATTTCATCGAATCACAAATGCTAGCTAGATGCAATTTCATCAAACTCTGCCATGCATGGAAGTTCTCCTTGTTCAACTTTGGTACCTCCTTTTTGTACATCTTGATCATTAGCTTCAAGTACCTTTAAAATTTTTCTCTACAAGCATCAACTGCTCTGATACCAATTGTTAGAATTATTTTAGAATAACTAAGAGGGGGATGAATTAGTTATCCTCAGGTCCAGATGTACCAATTCAACTTTCTAGCTCTTCAACAATCTCAGATCTAATTAGCTTTCAACTCGGTCTCTATAGCATATACCAATAACATAAAACTTGCATTCCACTATCCTAAAGTAACTAGCTTGAAGAATATAAAACTTTCAACATCATTCACATCAAAATAACATTCACACAAGTATAACACTAGGATTTATAGTGGAAAATCAATTTGGGAAAAACCACTTGTAACATGCTACTGATTTTCACTCTTCTTAAGTGAGCTTTGTGAGAAGCCACCCCAATTAAAGGTTTACAATACACACTATTAGGTGTGACCTGGTTAAAGGATTTAATCACCTTGTTAAGAGTGGCCTAGTTAGAAGGCTTAAGAACATTCCATCAGAATGTCACCTTGATTAAATGATTTATACAAAATGACTGTTACGTCAACCTTGATTAAAGGATTTAGACTGATACAATGGTTAGAAAGTAATAGTAGGTTCTTATTTGAAAATATACAACTCACTTTGCAAATACAAATCCACTTTCCGCATATTCTAATTTACTGACTGACCTTCATTTCCATCTCCATCTCTGATCTTCTCGGAATTCTCTTCAAGCAATCACCACAATTTTGTTCATCTCTTCATAGCTTCACCTTCAACCTTCTTCTTAGACTTATCAATAAATAACATCAACCTCTTCTCTCTACTGTAACCTCACAATTAGGTTATCCTTATACCTCCTTGATCAAGTAGATTATTCTTTTGCTTGTTAATCTCTTCCATAGATCTTAGGTTTAGGCCGGATTCATCGAATCCTTCCATCATTATGTTCTTCTTCTTTTCCTTCTAGATACATCTTCAAACTTCTCTTTGAAATAATAAGAAAAGGATTTACCATGCATTAAATGTTTCATAACATTCATTAATAATGTCAACACGTTTTACATATTCCAAGAATTCAACTATGTCGGCTGGGATTCTCAATTCTTTCTCAAAATGTAAATTACTGACACTCAGTCAATACTGTATTCATCTCCTCGGTCATTACTGTGTATCTCGATCATCACTAACACTTTCCTTCTAGGCAATTATCTGTCACTCGACAATTACTGATGTTTGGTCAACACTAGATTTTCTCAGAATATACTGGTGCTCGGTCAACACTAACATCACTTGGCTTAAACTAGATTTCTTCACTTTTTCTCAGTCAAGTCTACATTTCCAGTCTTTCTTCTTCACTTGATGTAAAAGATAACCAACACATTATCTTGTCAATGTGCCAACTAATCAAGTACCCATTGAAGTATCACATAACTCAGCCTTTCCTTAGGTCCTCTTGTTATCTCCTCTTTTTAAATCCTCTTCATCAATCAAAAGATATGGTACTCTCCTAGATAGCAATTATCTTACCAATTGAGGTTTGACATCAATGACAATATAACAATTATTTCAATTGCAGTTTCCAACAGTTTCCTCACAAAGGAGGTTTTGAGGTAAAAGTGTTCACCGATGCAGGCTAGGTTGGTAAAATTGATGACAGAAAGAGCACAAGTGGAGGTGCATTCCTTCTTGGAGAAATGATTGTGTCATGTATAAGCAAGAACAAGAACTGCATATCACAATCTACAACAGAGGTTGAGTATGTTGTTGTAGCTATCAACTACACACAGGTGATCTAGATAAAATAGATATTAGAAGGAATCCAAGAACAGGTCCCTGAACCAATAACATTATTTTGTGACAACATGAGTGCAATCAACATATCCAAAAATCCTTTTATGCACTCAAAGATGAAGACCATTTCTATAAAGTATCACTATCTAAGAGAGAAAGTGCAAAACAAAGAAGTTAGGTTGGACTATGTCTCCACAAAAGAACAAGTAGATGACATATTCACAAAGCCTTTACCGAAAAGTACCTTTGAATATCTCAGAGGTAAACCAAGCGTAATTCCCCTTCATGATCTTCAGTAAAAGGAGAGAAGAGATCATCAATCTGACAAGTGCAAAAGGAGGAAATAGTTTCATCTAAACTAGATTGGTGACTCAGGACTACTGCTTGTAGGGGGAGCAGTCATTAGAATGGAAGGTCTTTTGACAAGCCTTTGGCATTGTTGTCAAAGGGGGAGATAATTGGAGAAGCATTAGTGAACTGATAACATAGTATGCATTAGTGAACTGGTAACATAATATTTCCATCAATGCCAAAGGGGGATAGTGTTTCCAATATTGGTAAGGATGCAATTGGTAAAGAGACCACCAGTAATAATCAGTGGTGTTGTCATTGATGTTTATGATAACAATGTCCAAATGTTAGGGAATTGGTGACATAGTGATGAGAAAAGTGAAGTCCAACAATGCACTTGAATAGAGTACTTGGCGTAGTACTAATTGTGTAGAGTTAGTGACAAGTGAAGACAATGACTAGAGTAGTGACTGGTGTAGATAGAGAACATAGAAGTGATTGGTGAAGATAGAGACCTGAACACTGCACAAGGAAATTTGTAAACCGGCCTACAGTGATCGTTAAGATATCATTGAGACCGATGTATGTCTATTATTTGTTGAGACCGGTGAAAGGCATAGTTGACCAAAGAAGATGGTTTCAGTTAACAGATATTGAGGAGGTTCTTTGATCGTGTTTTGTTGCACAAATCATGGAGGATTTTCTATTAAGGGAAAGTATGTGACACACATCTGATGTTTCCTTTAAAGAATGAAACATGACTAGATGGTGGATTCAAAAGAGATCTTCATGGAGACCTTAATGGAAAAGAGTGGGAAGATCTTTTGAAAATGAATTTTAGTAGTCTGCGCTTCTTTCTCTCAATTGTATAGTTGTCGTATGCTTTGTAGGAAGTGTATATATTCTTTAGTTAGTGAAGAGAATCACTTGCCATCATTCTGCCAAGAAGAAAGAGTGAAACAATATGTTGATCAAAGATACTGTAAAAGAAAGGGAAAAGAAGAAGAGTAGAAGAAAAGGAAGAGAGTGTGAAAGGAAGCATAGTAACTTGAGGAGAGCATACTAGTGGTGCCTGGTAGTGACTCTTAGTGAGTGAAACAATGATCTTATCAGGCTCTACAAAGTCATTTCAAAAGATCAACCTTTCTATTGCTCTTCAACAACTGCAATAGCCAAATCCTAACATCTGGGTGGACATTAATAGGTCCCTTGTACTAAATCCTTTAACGAGGTGACATCTAGTTGATGATTTAAAGCCCTTTAGCAAGGTAGGCTTTAACATGCCTTATTAAAAACCCTTTAACCGGGTTGCACCTAACAATGCATTTGTAATCCTTTGAAGTCTCTTCATAGGGCGCACTTCAGAAGAGTGCAAAATTTTTGAGTTCCAACTCACTGTGGTTTTCTTCCAATTTGGGTTTCCATGTGATGTATCTAGTGTTCTATGCTACTATGATTTTGTGTTGTTTATTTCGTTTATATGTTTTGCATGCAGTAATAGTTAGTTAATCTAAGAGTGACTTCGAGTTTTATTGGGTGTTGATTCACCCCTCCCCTCTCAGCACTGATTGGGACTATCAATTTGCTTGAAGTGCCTAGATATGGGCCTCTAACATTTCTAGAGGTCGTGCCTTCATTATTTTGAATGGTAAGAGAGGTGCAAGGGTGGTATACGATGGTGTTCTATAGTTGGTTGCACTAAATGTTGGAAATGGAGACTTATACCTCTGTGTTGCTAGTTTTCCTTCAATAGATGCATTTCCTTGGTTCCCTTGTTCTTATTTATGCCTTTGGATTGTGGAGGTTTTAGTCACATTTATTAGGAATGTGGTTATCAATTTTTTTCTCATGTGGGGTGCTTGGATCTAGACCTATAGTACTGGTAGAGGTTGTATTTTCATTGTCTATTGGTTTGGTCAAATTTTAAGGTAGGGTAGATGGGTGTTTTGAACCTAGTTGTTTTGAAGGTTAGATTTGGGGTTTTAAACCCTTGTGCTAATGATGACCCTTTGATGGAGGACACTCCTTGGTTTCCTTTCTCTTCTTTAAGAATTGGGAAGGTGTGAGACCTAGACTCCATGTTTATAGTTTGTGCTCTTTGTGGCATCTTTACTACTCTTTGACTTTTGTTGTCAAGAGTTTGTCTCTATTGAGACTTAGTTTTCTATGGAGGGAAGAAGGGATTAGTTGGTAGAGGGTTCATTGTCATTTCTCATGGATTTCAAAATATTTTTTATATTATTTATTTGATAGGAAATGGATAAGCCTTTTGTTTCCTTGTGGTGCATGGGAACCTAGAACACAGGGGTCGTTGTAAGGCTCTAATGAAGAATCCATGGAAGCATTAAGTTTCTAAGGTCAATGTGACCAATTTTTATGTAACAAAGGCTAATAAAGCCATATTGGTTCATTTGTAATCAAAATTGTCAAAGGATCTTATGTTGGGCAAATAGGGTCAAATTGGTCATGTAAGGGCCTAAAGGGTAAATTAGGAGTTTAGTTGTGTTTTGAAGTCATAATATCTTAAAATGACCATATTCATGTAAAAAGAAAATTTATTGGATCCTTGGTAAAAAATAAGATCAAATTTGTAAAGGTTAATAACATGTTAATAGTCATTGTTAAGGGATACAACCGACCAAAAGTGGTTGTGTAGGTAGTTAGGAAGGTTTGAGTCAGTTTCCATAAGTGGAACAAGTTAAATACATTAGAAAAGTCCAAAAACTACAGGGGGGAGTCAATGTATGAAGTTGGAATCAATAAAAAGCATGTTTTCTACACTTTTCTCTTATTTTGTTTAGTATAACAGTCCGATTGCAGATGTTATTTTCATGTGAGGGTTTAACATATTGATTCAACGTTCATTAGGATTAATGAAGGCCTGCATAACCTCTCTTTTGGTCTTTGTTTCAATCAATTTTATTAAGTTTTAACAGAGATATCAAAGTTTCTATGAAATAGCAAACCCCCGGCCTAGGGAATCCAATGCATGGAGAAAGATGTAAAATATTTTTGTTCCACATCCACTATACCCTCAAACCTCATTGGTTAATGTGCGAGAGGTTGTAATTTATGTCTCCATGTTTGCCTAAGACCATGCATCTGTTGGCACGTGCATTGGATGAAGGGAAGCAATATGATATTGTCTCAGACTGAGAAATGGCAGTATGCAGTAGAGTGTGAATGAATTTATTCATTCAATAATATTTGCAAGGGGGTTGATGATCTAGAAGTGTGGGAGATTAAGTCCCAAATGTGTTCTAGCGGTTGGTAGAGAGAGAACACATATTTAAGTTGCTTTGTGTGACTGTCCCAGAGAGTAAATGTATGGCTACCACAGTTGAAAGTGAGTTGATGTTACGTAACTTAAGATGAAGTCAGTGTTGGATTGACAGGGTGAATTGAGGGGTTAGTATTGTTTTGAAGCGAGAGTCTCTTAGTGTTGTAATAAGTGGGGATCCCAATAGGAAGGATAGTACCTATTAAGGTCTGTGGAATGATTTGTTGTGGTGTGAAGATAGTGGAAAAGTCACAGTTTATTTAATTGTTCAATATGTTGAAAGAGTTTGCAGTTGTTATTAAAGTCTTGTGAGGATGTGGAAGATACCATTAGAATGGTCAGGGAGAAAGGAGTCTAGTTTCCATTGTAAGGGTTAAGGTGTATGGTGTTGTCATAGGGAGTAGGAGAGTAAATGCAATCAGTCAATAAGAGAATGTGTTCAGTCATGGGAGATGTATGTAATCAAAGTTGATATGAACAATGAGATGTTGTAAATAGAGTTTTAATGAATCCGTGTGTAGTTGTTTGTTGGATTTAAGTGTTTGTGATTTGTAGGGAGTTGTGGGCCAGTGCATGAGGGCCTGACTATTAAGGTCGTTTGAAGAAGAAAAGGGGGTTGTGAATGAGTTGAAGTGTTGGGTGTGTGCAAATGGGGTATTGTTTGAAGGATTTTGGAAGCCTTGAAGAGGTGAGTGTTGTTACAAAACAACAAGATATGAAGAGTTTCAGTATGAGAAGGGATGGGTCCATTATCCTCTGCATCATAGTGGTATCATAGAAAGGAAGTAGGTCCTTGTAGATTGGGTATTGAAGTTTGAGGAGATAACCTATAGGTAGTGGGCAAGAGACTAGGGAGAGAGGCAATGAGGGGACACCTAGGTTAGGAAAGAATGAGGTTGACACTAACAGAGAAAGAGTTGGTGAAAGAGATGAAGATCTACCAACAGAGTGGAAAGAAGAAATGAGAAGAGAGGAGAAGAGAGGAAGAAGAAGAAAGGGAAAGAAAAGAAATAGAGGAATGTTACAGAGTAGGAGAGGAAGTTAGATGAAACAAGAAGGAAGCTTGATGACTTGGAAAGAAGGATGAAGGAGATAGATGATGAAGAGGATGAGGAACCTAATGACGAAGAAGTTCTAGATGTTGAGTTAGAGATGGAAGACAAAGATGTTGATGAGGATAGCCAAGGATGGCTTGAACATTGATGAGGAAGTTATGATTAGGACTGTGTTATGTCCTTTTAAGTTAGAAAAGGGTACAAAGCAGCAAGGTACCCCTTTAACAGCAAATGGTGAAGCTAATGATGTAGCCATGAAGATAGATGATGGATTGGAATGCCAAGAGGAATGGTATGAGGAAAAGGATCAGTTGGTAGAGGAAATGGGCTCAATGGATGAAGAGACTAAGGGTGAGATGTTAATGTTGGTAGGTCATGAGAAGGCTAACGAGTTTGTGTATTCTCCAAGCATGGAGATTGAATATGTTGATGTCAAGGAAGGGGATTGTCTTTGGGTAATTAATTGCATTGAGCTTCAGGTATATGCAGTTATGTTGATGAATAGTGAGTAGCAGGTGGTGTGTTTTTTTTCCAAAGGGAGGCAAACCAAAAGTGAAGATGAAAAAGGAAGTTCAGATTTGGAGCATGACAAGGCAGATCCAAGTGGGTAAAGGTCGAGCAAGGATAGGACTACAACAAGAGGAAAAGTACAATCCCAAAGTAAAGATGAAATCTATGTTTTCTAATGTTTTGTTTTGCAGGTGTTTCCAAGGGACTTGGAAACCTTTGAAGCCCGAGAGTATGGTGCAAGAGCACGAAGAACATAGGGGTCACCATAAGGCCCTAATGAAGAATCCATGGAAGCATTAAGTTTATAAGGTCAATGTGACCATTTGTCGATGTAACAAAGGTTAATAAAGCCATATTGGTTCATTTGTAATCAACATTGTCAAAGGATTTCATGTTGGGCAAATTGGGTCAAATTGGTCATGTAAGGGCTTAAAGGGTAAATTAGGAGTTTAGCTGTGTTTTGAAGTCATACGGTGACCATATTCATGTAATAAGAATATTTATTGGATCCTTGGTACAAATGAAGATCAAAAGTTGTAAGGGTTAATAACATGTTAATAGTCATTGATAAGGGATACAACCGACCAAAAGCGGTTGTGTAGGTAGTTAGGAAGGTTTGAGTCGGTCTCCATAAGTGGAACAAGTTTAAATACATTGGAAAAGTCCAAAAACTACAGGGGGGAGTCGATGTATGAAGTTGGAATCAATAAAAAACAAGTTTTCTACACTTTTCTCTTATTTTCATGTGAGGGTTTAACATATTGATTCATTTTTCATTGGGATTGATGAAGGCCAGAATAACCTCTCTTTTGGTCTTAATTGCAATCAATTTCATTAAGTTTTAACAGAGATATCAAAGTTTCTGTGAAACAGCAAACCCTCGGCCTAGGGTATCCGGTGCATGGAGAAAGATGTAAAATCTTTGTGTTCCACGTCCAATATACCCTCAAACCTCATTGGTTAATGGGAGAGGGGTTGTACTTTATGTCTGCATGTTTGCAGAAGACCATGCATATGTTGGCACGTGCATTGGATGAAGGGAAGCAGTATGATACTGTCTCATACTGAGAAATGGCAGTATGCAGTGGAGTGTGAATGAATTTATTTATTCAGTGATATTTGCAAGGGGGTTGATGATATAGAAGCGTGGGAGAGTATCAATCAAGTATGTTCTAGTAGTTGGTAGAGAGAGAACACATATTTAAGTTTCTTTGTGTGACTGTCCCAGAGAGTAAATGTACGACTGCCACAGTTGACAGTGAGTTGATGTTACGTAACTTCAGATGAAGTAAATGTTGGATTGACAGGGTGCATTGAGGGGTTAGTATTGTGTTGAGGCAAGGTTCTCTTAGTGTTGTAATAAGTGGGGATCCAAAGAGGAAGGGATAGTACCTATTAAGGTTTGTGGAAGGGTTTGTTGTAGTGTGAAGACAGTGGGACAGTCACAGTCCATTTAATTGCTCAATGTGTTGAAAGAGTTTGCAATTGGCGTTAAAGTCTTAAGAGGATGTGGAAGATACCATTAGAATGGTCAGGGAGAAGGGAGTCTAGTTGCCATTGTGAGGGTTAAGGTGTATGGTGCTGTCATAGGGAATAGGAGAGTAAATGCAATCAGTCACAAAGAGAATGTGTTCAGTCACTGGAGATGTATGTAATAAAAGTTGATATGAACAATGAGATGTTGTGAGAAGAGTTTTAATGAATCAGTGTGTATTTGTTGTTGGATTTGAGTGTTTGTGAGTTGTAGGGAGTTGTGGGCCAGTGCATGAGGGCCTGATCATTAAGGTCATTTAAAGAAGCAAAGGAGTTATGAATGAGTTGAAGTGTTGGGTGTGTGTAAGTGGGGTATTGTTCGAAGGATTTTGGAAGCCTTGCAGAGGTGAGTTTTGTTACAAAACAACAAGATGTGAAGAGCTTCAGTATGAGAAGGGATGGGTCCATTACCCTCTGCATCACCTTGTCTCTATCTGCACTCCTAGTAACCTCATAGAGGTGGACATTACTTTTGTAGGTTTGGTGGTCCTTTTTTTATTGGTTGTAGTCTTTGAGATCCAGCTTGAAGCCTTCATTAAGCACAAATTACTCGTTCTTTCAAAGTCTCCTATTAAGGTGGAGCTACCATATGTCAACTAGCACACTTAGTAGTCCTATAGAGGTGGACATTTCTCCTACTGGTTTGGAGGTGGCTCTTTTTTGTAGTCTTGGAGCTCCAGTTTGAGGTCTCAGTTGTGTACACCCTAGTTGTTCCTTCAAAGTATCTTATTGAGGTGGGGATGGTTTATCTGCTAGAATCCTTACCATTGTCTTCTATTGAGGTGGAGACAATTCTAGATTTTGGGGTCTCTTAGATCTTGTCCAAGCTTTTGTATGTAAAGTTTTGGTTTTGGTCATTAGTCCTTTGTACTTGTGATGTGGGTTGTTTGTAAGTCTTCCCGTGTGTTATAAGTCGCATGTTTGACCCATGTGTTGTAAGTGGACTTCTATGGCCTGTCTATAAGTGACCAATTTTGACATAGTTTCTCTATCCTTGGAGCCATTGTTCAATAAGGTCAGCATCCAAATTTGTTTCTTTATAATTAAAAACATCCTCAATGATGTCTCTTTATTTTAGGAGTCTTTCTTACCTTCCTTCACTTTAAAATTAATTTCACTCTTTAAAATTTATGCAATTCTTTTATGTGGGATCTCACTTAAATTCCTTGGAATGTGCACTCTTTGTAATGTTCGTATCATATGAGTTACCTAACATAATATAGTTTTTTAGCTTATGTACTTTATATGACCCAAGACGTGTTGTCTCTTACAAATCGATTTCATTCAAATGACGTGTCAATTGTTTATTGTGTACTAACGTGCAAATCAATTTCATTCCCATTCAAATATCAACAATTTCTTCCACTTTTAGAGCTCTTTCTTGCCCAAATTTAAGCTCCTCATTAATATCTGATGGTTTCATGATGGTTTTTTGATTTTGTTGTGGATAAATTTAAGCTTAATGTATGAATATAAGACTTAGATATTGCCCTCTTCTAGATAATCATCTTTTTAACAATAGTACACTTTTTTTAAATCTAGCTTTCAAATCAAATACACTTTGTCCAAAAAAATCGTTTCAATTAGTTAGGAAACTGCTAACTAGTTATTGCAAGCATAACATCTTTATATATCCACTCTGATTTGACAAATCTCAATCTCCCATCTATCATTTGATTGACCATTCTCTGTGCATCTTCAAATTTCATAGTGCAAATTGTTAGATTTTCTAATCTAAACATGATGTAGATAAAGTTACTGCCTTACAAACGGTTCTTAATAGAATTTGTAAAAACACAAAGAAAATCAACAAACACTCTTCTAACACTCCATCCTAATGATGGATCATCAAGTATTATCTAAAATATTGATAAAAAAAACTTACACAATCAAATTCAGAAACAATCTTCATTTAATTCATAGATTGTAAAAATTAATACAATTAATCAACAAACAGTCAATCTATTTCTTTTTTTAACAAATAAACAAAATTGTTCTATAGTCAATCCATTTCATTCTTTAACAGATAAAAAAAACTATGTTACAATATAATTTATACAATATTGTTCATCTGTAATCATTTCTGTTAAATAATGCAATGGATTGACTTTGTGTTGATTTTTCTTTGTGTTCTTTTCTATTAGAATTGTTTGGAAGGCAGCAGCTTTATCTGCATCAGTTTTGGTGCTAGGTAGTTGGGTGATTACAGTCATATTGGTATTCATCTAAAAAGTTTGAATTTGTTGGTTTTAATTATTCTAATTGGAGGAGTAGCTTGGATGATTAGAAGTTCACATTCAATTAATATTTTTCACTTAATTTTGTTTTGGTTACATACAGTTTGAAGAAGAAAATTTTGATTATTCTTTCATTTATAGAAACAGTGTATATTGCAATCTCTTCTATAATTGTAAGAGCTCTACCTCAAAGAATTTAGAAGAAATGAGAGGAAAAAAATTCAGCTTAGTACAATCAAGTTGGCCAAAAATTTAGTCCATCACAATAAGTATAAGAATTTTGATTTGAAAAAGTAAAAAGAAGTAAAATTGAATTGTATAAACATTCAAAAACAGTTTGAAGATATATTTACATAAACAATTGCAAGGTTCATTTTTTAAACTACAAAACTATTTTGTCAATCTGCCCAAGGGGAAGTATGACCAACGATACTTTCTCTAATAGTTTGAGAGCTATTTTCAAGAGTTTTATTTTATTTTTATATGTTCTTTTTTTCTTGTCTTGATCTCTTCTTTCTGATGATGGATCATGGAGTTTAATCTGAAAATGTTGAGGAAATAAATTCATATAATTTATACCAGAAGCTATACACAATAACAACATGGATTGTTGAAATTGCATGACTATAGTATTTTTAGTTTTATTTGAATTTTTTAATTGAAATAAAAGAGGGGTTAAAATTTATTTAAGCAAGAAGAAATACAGAGCACAGGCATCAAACAGCCCTATCAAGATCCACTATATGATCTAACTGTTGAGACAAACCCAGATGTAATTGACCCTTATCTACAATATTCCAGTTTTGCATTTGATCAGAAGCCCATTTGGCCAAATAGTCCGCTACATTTTTCCACTCCCTAGGGATACGAGTGAAAGTAACAGAATCCAAAGAAGCACACAAATTAAGAATCTGGTTAACAACCAAAAGTAACTGCCAACTAACATCCTCAGAGTGCTGTCAAGTCAACAAATGCACGACCACCCGTGAGTCTGATTCACAAATAAGCCTGCTACATACAAGAGCACAAGGCCGCTCCACAGTATAAAAAATAGCCATAGCCTCCATCAAATTGTTAGTATGATGACTTTTTTGAATAATATAACCTCTATTAATCTATTAATCTATATAATAGCAGCTTCGTTGCTGTCTACTGTAATGAAAAGAAGACAGATAAATAGAGACTTAAAAATATGCAGTTTGCAATCAACAAGTATTATATAGCAGCAAATGGTTTTATTTCCTGCATATGTAAATGGTGGTTGTAATTTGTTTCTATGAACTTTAAATGTTGTAAGTGATTTCTCTTTCATACTTCTATTAAAAATTCTGATTGGTTGAAAAAAATCTTTAAGAAATAGTTAATTTAAGAATCTTTAATATCCAGTGAGCTTCTGCCTCTAGTCTATCAAACTTGTATTATGGGGGCTTAAACTTAGCTGTCCTAGAAAAGTTGTATTATGGTAAAGCTTAGCTGTAATTTACTTATGTGTAGACAGGGAAGAAATGATAATGCAGTTGTATTATGTTTCTCGTTAATCTTCTACTTTTCTTTTCTCCAGGTCATCAAATCATATAATGTAACAATATATCAAAGAGAGAACAACATAAGATTTACAGTTCAGTGATAGAATAAGTTGTGAAGCATCAAATATAAAAATATCTAATTGGCCTCTTCTTTGAACCAATGTCAAGATAAGTAATTGTAAATTTGAGGATTTTCTTTTCTTAAATTAACCTTGATGCATATCCTTGATTGCATGGGTGGATAACTAATCACCCCATGTGGTGCTCAAACTTAAGACATGTTCCCCTGAGAAGTTGCCAACCAATTTGAGAATTTCCTAGATAAACAAACTTCATGGGGAAGTTTATACATTCAGATCCATAATAGGGCATCTTAAACTATCCACAATATAGAATCAATCATTATTAAACTAGAAAGAGCAATATAAAAAATGATGATGTCCTGTATCTTCAAGAGTGCTGCAAGAGAGAAGAGTTTCTCTAGCTAGGATAAGGAGGTTCTTAAGAAGTGGATTCTTTTAAAATTGCCACCAAAGTATGGCTTGGTTAAACAAAACATAGTCGAATTTGATAGAAAACAAGGTCATGAATTTATAAAGAATAATTTTCTGGAGCTTAATATTCATTATGAATAATGAAGCAAAAGCACAAGATCTTTGAATTAGGAATAACAAAGAATTTAGAAAATATATAATAGAGGATGACTCCAAAATAATGATAAGATCTGCAGTTCAGGGCTAGAATAAGTTGTGAAATTTCAAATCCATAAATATCTGACTGGCCTCTTCTCTGATCCAATGTCATGGCAAGAAATTGTACATTCCAGGATTTTCTTCATCTCTCTCTAAATATTCCCTGTCTATCAGATTTTCAATTCTCCTTTTAATTTCCTTTCTTTCTGGCGTGAACATGTCTTGAACCTGCTCTATGCATTGCATCACCAACTCCTTATGAGCTAATACTTTTCTGCTCTTCATAATTCTTATGATGGAAGCATCAATTATATGATGTCTATCTTCAAATACAGCCTTCACAACATTTTCTTGTACTTTGGCTCTGGGTCCCGGAAGTCTGATCTTTTCCTTGTTACATGAAAAATTTGCATTGAATTCAAAATAATCTGTTTCTATCACAGATTGGGTATCTGGTAATTTACTTAGGGATTTCAGCAATGCAATTGTATCTTCAACTCCCAAATTCAACTGGGATTTGACTTGTGAAAAACTCAGTCTCTCTGTTTCATTGAACAACAATAGTGCACTTGCATGACAAGCTGTTCTAACTATTTGAATTTTACCTTGTTCAAATCTTCCAATAATAATGCATGTTCCAAGATAATGTTTTCATGTTAGCCTTCTGTTCATTTTTTTTATTATAGAACCCTTTGAATGACTCTAATTGTCTCACCATTTCAACAGGGAGGACAAATGATTCAGGTGTTCTATACCTTGGCCAGAAGCCAGATGTCAAAACTGTCTGAGGTATTCTCAAAATTTGATTGGGTTTTCATTGTCAATGCCCAATCGGTAAGCATGCCCTCCATTTTAAATGTAAATTGTCTTCCACACTCACACTTTAACTTATCTAGCATGCTTTTTTCATAATCAACATTTGAACTTTTATGACACAAAAGCCCGTTTCCAAGCTTTTTCCTATAAAACTCTGCAATCTTATCAATGGCATCTATCTCATAGGCATAGGGAAATAATTTTGCAGCCTTCTGAAGGGAATCTTCAACATCTACATATGTCATGTTCCTGTTTGTCAAAATGTTGTCACCAAATGTGACAAGCAATTCCCAAATACTATATCCTGCAACTTGTTCATTGCAAAAACTCTGAAAGGCTGCCATGAGTGCATTTTTGGAAAGGCAGTGGTTCATAAGTTTCTCCTCAACACATTGCAAGTATTTCTGATGCAACTGGAAAACACTCCTCACAAACTGATATTTTTTACTTGCAATTACTTCTTTCTGATTATTTGCCTTTATTGCCTCTGCCACCATCTGTCCTCCATGTTTAACCAATGAAGTACCATGCCTGGTAACATGCTTTCTAAATATCTCGGCCATGAGCTGAATGCCTTTATCTATTCCAGAATACAACATAAACACCTCTTATCATCCATCTTCTCATTTGTCAACAATGGATGGCAATCCAAAAGTTGGCTTTCATGCTTGCAAAGAAGTTCATTTTCTACCATTTCTACATACCTATTTTGGCTACGCTGATGCACACAATACATTGCAATTGTTTCTTTCTCCAACCTTAAATACTTAACAACCTTCAACAAGTAGTCTAGACAGGAATACTCACATATCCATGAAGCAAACTTTCTGGAAAAGTATGTGGTGGTATTTTCAAAAATGGCCAACTCTAAATCTAGATAACAGCCCATCCCTAAATCCCACAGCATACACACAACATTCTTCAATACAGTCCCATCAGGAATGCTCTCACCCTCCCCCATCTTATCGATAACTCGAATCTGCAAATGTTGCAAGCTGTTTTGAAAATAATGTCGATGTTAAGAACACGAAAAACATGAGATATGAAGGTAAAAGATTGTGAAAGTGTGGACAAGGAATTGTTAGGAAATCAGATCTTGGGAATATATTATATTGATACTATTTCTGAGAATATATAATACTACAGATATGTATATATATTACGCTGTTTATATGTATGCTATGAAACTGCTGAATAGCTTGCTGCAGTGAAACCGATTATCCAATGACCGTGTGATTGATTGTGTCATCGATTTCACTGCAGACGTGATATATATATATAATAGTGATAAGTCACGTCTCTGAGAGATCGTGACTCCTCACAATGGCTGCCTGCGACTGCATTAGTTAGCAGTCGTTTGACTGTGCATTAGTTAGCAGTAACACAAGCGACTGTTAACAACAGTCGCTTGTGTCGACTGTTAACAACAGTCGCTTGTGTTAACAAGCGACTGATATACATTTGCTTGAGTATTACTAATACCATCGTGACTGATATTAATGTTTTATAATATTATTATTATTATATAATAATAATAATATTATAATATAATAATAATAATATTATAATATTATATTATTATTATTATATCAATAGTATAATAATAATAATATTATAATATAATATATATATCACAATACTTTATTAACCATAATGTATAATATATATATATATATAAAATACGAATGAAGCTATAACTTAACACTCCCTCTTAGCGAGTGAGTATTAAAAAATCTATTATGACATCCGCTAGTTCGGGACACATAAGTCTCGTCATGAAAATAGATTTGAATATCATGATCTCCGCACAGTCGGGACACACAATTAAGTAGTCTATCATGATATGGTTTTGTTATTACACAACCAGTAATAACAAGAGTCAAGATCTCCGCACAGTCGGGACACACAATTAAGTAGTCTATCTTGACACTTTGGTTAACTATTTACAAGATCGTCACCTTGAAATGTTAACCCACACACAAATGATCATTTTACACAATATTGCAATATACACATTTTTTACATTTATTCATGAATAAAAAACTTATAAATAAGAGAAGTTTACATCACACTTTGACCATGCCAAGTTTGTTTCTGAAGTATTCTATCTTCAGCTTTCCCAGTGGCTTAGTAAAAATATCAGCACTCTGTTCTTTAGTACTAATGTACTCTAGTCTTATGATATTTCTCTCTACCATATCTCTTATGTAATGATATGGAATCTCAATATGTTTGGACCTGTTATGGAAAACTGGATTAACAGATAACTTGATACAACTTTGATTGTCACAATGAATCACAGTTGGATCTAGAGGTTTTCCAAACAATCCAAATAATAGCTTTCTCAACCATACTGCTTCACGTGCTCCCATGGATGCTGCCATATATTCAGCTTCAGTGGAGCTTAATGCCACTGCTGACTGTTTTCGACTGAACCAAGAGATCATCGCCAAACCAAGACTGAAACAACACCCTGTAGTACTTTTTCGATCAGTAGTACTTCCAGCCCAATCAGAATCAGAATACCCTTGAAGATTGAGTTCTGCCTTTTCATACTTTAACCCAAATCCTATAGAGCCTCGTAGGTATCTCAAGATATGCTTAGCTGCCATTAAGTGTATTTCCTTGGGCTCACACATAAAGTGACTCACAACATTGGTTGCATAACAGATGTCTGGTCTAGTGTTCACCAAGTGCATAAGAGAGCCAACAATTTCTCTATACAATGTAGGATCAGAGGGTTCAGATTCTTCTGCTTCAACTTTGAGTTTTTGCAAATTTGTTTCCATAGGTGTGGATAAAGGCTTACATTCCATCATTCCAAACCTGGTTAGGATATCAATAGTGTATTTTTTTTGATTTAGCAAAATATAGCCTTCCTTTTGGAACACTTCCAACCCTAAGAAATAATGTAAGAGTCCTAAATCTTTCATGTCAAATTCAGCAATGAGTTCTTGCTTACATTTTGCAATAAGATGATCTTCTCCTGTTATTAAAAGATCATCTACATAAAGAACTAAAATTACCATGTTGCCATTTGTTATTTTAAAGTAAATGTTAGGATCTGCATCATTTTTAGAGTATCCTAATTTTGAAAGGTAGCTGTTTATCCTTTCATACCAAGCTCTGGGGGCTTGTTTCAACCCATATAGTGCTTTCTTGAGTTTGCAAACATATTTTGATGCATCATGTATAATGAACCCTTCTGGCTGTTCTAAGTATACTTCTTCTTCAATAGTGCCATTTAGGAATGCTGTTTTCACATCCATCTGGTGTATCTTCCACTCTTTAGATGCTGCAATAGCAATAATGGTTCTGACTGATGTATACCGAGCTACAGGAGCAAAAGTTTCTTCATAATCAATACCTGCTTTTTGTGAGAATCCTCTAGCAACAAACCGAGCTTTATGTTTCTCAATACTTCCATCAGGAGCATATTTGGTTTTGAATAGCCATCTGGAAGAGACAATGGTTTTGTTTTTAGGTCTAGGTACTATGTCCCAGACATCATTCTTTATTATAGATTGATATTCTTCAGTCATTGCCTCTCTCCATGCTTGATTAGATAATGCCTCCTTAGGATTTGATGGTTCTGATTTATTGATTTCTATTATAAGAGCTGCATAACATTTCTGAGTTCTTGTCCTTTTACTTTTATGAGATATTTCATTTGGTTCTACATTATTTTCTTTAATTACTTGTCTTGCCCATAATGGCCTTTTCTTACCATTGATTACATTAGTATTCTCATTTTCAATGGCAGGAGGTTCAAGTTCTTCTATATCCTCCCTCTCAATTTCAGCAATGAGATCTTCTTCTATCTCTAGGATGTTATCTTCTTCAAAGTTTTTGAATGTGTTATTTTCATCAAATTTTACATCTCTACTCATCTCAACAGATTTTTGTCCTGGAATATAGATTCGATACCCTTTTGTGTTTTCACTATAGCCAACAAGTATGCCTTTCTTACCTGATGGCTCTAGTTTCGTCCTCTTCTCTTTAGGTATATGAATGTATACGGGACATCCAAATATCCTAAGATGACTTAGATCTGGTTTGATTCCTGTAAATGCTTCTTCTGGTGTTATGTTTTCTAATATGGAGTGTGGACACCGATTTTGAATATATACTGTTGTATTTGAAGCTTCTGCCCAAAAAGAAGTATGAAGGTTTTGATCGAGCATCATGGCTTTTGCTGCTTCAATTATGGATCTATTCTTCCTTTTTGCTACTCCGTTCTGTTAAGGATTATACGGTACAGTATACTCCCTCTTAATCCCAACAGAATTACAAAATTCTTTAAATATGTCAGATATGTATTCACCTCCATTATCTGATCTTAATACTTTTATTCTTTTATCTGTTTGATTTTCTACTAATGCTTTAAATTCTTTGAATTTAGATAGTACTTCACTTGATTCTTTAATCTTAAGAAAGTATATCCAAGTTTTCCGAGAATAGTCATCAACAAAAATAATATGGTATAGTGATCCTGTTAATGAAGGTGTTGACATGGGTCCACATAAATCAGTATGAATTAATTCTAGGATTGTTTTAGATTTGTGCTCACTTGTAGGGAAGGATCCTTTTATATTCTTTCCTAGTGCACAACCTTTGCAAATGCTAGGATGATTATTTTTAAAGTGTGGAAGGCCCGTAGTAATTTTGTTTATTAAAGGTAGAGCATTATACCTTAGATGTCCCAACCTCTTATGCCATAATTCATTGTGATTTGTGATTTCATGAGTTAGTGCAGATTTCTGATCATTACATATTTTATAAAGACTACCATCTCTTGTCCCTATGATTGTAGCATTCTTCATATTTGAATTCTTAGGCCATAATAGAACCTTGTCTTCATTAAAGGTGACACGATATCCTTGGTCTGCTAGTCCTGATATAGAAACTAAGTTTCTTTTGATTCCAGGTACAAATAGGACATCTTTTAGTTGTAGAGATACTCCATTCTTTATCTTTATGGTACAGGTCCCTATTCCTTTCACTGGGTAGGTGGAGTTATCCCCAATAGTCACTTCTTCAGTTGAATAATTTTCAAGTGTCTCAAACTGATTTTTGAATCCGGTTATATGTCTTGATGCACCACTATCAATTATCCAAGTTCTGTTATTGGAATTTAGTTCACTTGAGAGAGCTGTAAAGAAAAGTGGAATTTCTTTTGCTTCAGCTACGGTGGCTTGAGTCTTTTGCCTTTCAGGACATTGTCGATGAGTGTGCCCATATTTATCACATTTGTAACATTGGATTTTAGAAAAATCTCTTTTGAATCCCCTCTTTCTTTTGAAGGATTTTCTCTTTTTGTTGTAGGACTTTGTGTTGAGTGCTTGTGTTTCTCCTTCTCTCTTTAGACCTATTCCTCTGGTAATAAGTCTTGATTCTTCCTGAGTACAGTCGTTCTTAAGTTGATCAAATTTCGGTAGAGGTGGACGTGTGCTTATGCATTGAATAAAATTCTCCCAGGATGTTGGTAATCCCCTTAGTGCTATTAGAGATAATTCCATGTCTTCTATAGTGTTTCCAATTGAGAATAGTTGATCTCGTATTTCAGCAATTCTTAGGAAATAAGATGTAACTGTTTCACCTTTATTCATTTTTATAGTCAATAGTTGTTCCTTCAAGGTTAATATTCGACTTGTATTGTTTATCTCATATGTTTCTTGAATTTTCTTGAAAACCTCATATACTGTTGTTAATCTTGCTATACTAGGGAGAATAGAATCTTTAACTGAATCAACAATTAATTTCTTGGCTTTATTGTTCCTCCTTTTCCAAGTCATTTTCTCTACATCGTCTGTAGGTATTTCTTTTTCTATTTCTATGAAGGATTCTAATTCCAGTTCCTGTAAGAGTGTGGTGATTCTAATTTTCCATGATAGAAAATTTGATGCTCCTTCCAATCTGTCCTCCATCCTAATTCCGGTGGTCATTCTGGTAATTTGTGATGACTCTTCTCCTTTAAATAATATCTTTGTTTTGTATACCTATCAAATAATAATATAGAAATTTATTCCCTTTAACTCTGCTCTGATACCATGTTAGGAAATCAGATCTTGGGAATATATTATATTGATAATATTTCTGAGAATATATAATACTACAGATATGTATATATATTATGCTGTTTATATGTATGCTATGAAACTGCTGAATAGCTTGCTGCAGTGAAACCAATTATCCAATGACCGTGTGATTGATTGTGTCATCGATTTCACTGCAGACGTGATATATATATAATAGTGATAAGTCACGTCTCTGAGAGATCGTGACTCCTCACAATGGCTGCCTGCGACTGCATTAGTTAGCAGTCATTTGACTGTGCATTAGTTAGCAGTCGCTTGTTAACACAAGCGACTGTTAACAACAGTCGCTTGTGTTAACAAGCGACTGATATACATTTGCTTGAGTATTACTAATACCATCGTGACTGATATTAATGTTTTATAATATTATTATTATTATATAATAATAATAATATTATAATATAATATTATTATTATTATATCAATAGTATAATAATAATAATATTATAATATAATATATATATCACAATACTTTATTAACCATAATGTATAATATATATATATATATATATATATATATATATATATATAAAATATGAATGAAGCTATAACTTAACAGGAATCACTACTATACCATGACCTCTAAGGTTTCCTTCATTAGATGAGTGTTTGGAAGAAAAGTGCTCGAATAATGTTTCTCTCCCCCTCATGATGACTTGCATATGCACTTAGTCTTGGTTGATAAGGCAAATTTATATGTATTTTTTTTTTGGTTGATATTGATGAATAGACAAATACAGATTTTGAAATGCTGTTACCAATTATTGATTCAAAATATAATAAATAAGCAATCAACTTGGTGTATTGATGATTTATTTGATATTATTTATTTGTTAATCATTTGGTCATTTTGACGGATTGTCACAATCTATGTTACCAGAAACGAGAAATGGGAAACGTGACGGCAACGGTAACGTAATGAGAAACGGAATTTTCAAAGGTTGCATATAAGAAACAGATATATATATATATATATAATTGACTTAATGGGGTTTATTAGGTAGTTTGAATAATCTATGATAATGTCGAATTGTTGTTAACCTCACTTAGTTCCTACTTAAAATCAGATTAACAAGTGTTTTAAATGACATATTTTATTATACAAGAGTGTGTGACTATAAGTTTAATGAATAAACAAATAATAAACTTCAATTCTTAAAAGTCATGATAAGCCAGAAACAAGTAATTATTAGTGACGATGAACTGTTAGTTTTAAAACTAATAAAAACAAAAAAAATTAACTGCATGCATTTTTGACCTAATAAAAACAAAGGAAAATATTTTTGACCACATGCACTCTCCCTTGAACTAATAAAAACAGAGAAATTTATTTTTAACTGCATGTTGAATTAAGAAAAATGAAAAATATATATATAAAACCATATATTCAACCTCGAAACGGCCGTCTTTCCAGTTGAAACGCCTTTGCTGCCATTGAAATGCAAAACGGCATGCATCCGTCGCATTTCTAGCAACAAAGGTCACAACCATACAATTTATTTGCATCAGTTATTGGTCATAGCAGTCTAACATGGATATGAAAGTGTAGACATGGGTGTTAATGTGTAGATCATTTCAACAATTTTCTTTTAGAGAAAAGTTCTATTTTTTAGTTTTCAACATTGAAGTAATTCTACATAGATTTTTTTATATATAAATATGCTATTATATTACATAGTTTCACTAATCAATTATAACAACATTTCTTGCAGTTCAATGGAATTCGACAGTAATTTCATAAAGTCAGTATTTTGATCATGTTTCTTCTCTCTACAACAATTGGATTCATATATCATCTCAGTTATTTATTTGCTAATTAATATCAGCAAATGACACTAAAAGAGAGGTAAATTTTTATTAAAACAGAAGAAAGATACAGAATAAGCAAGTGCCCAGCAAGAAGAGCACTACAGATTCTTGTCCCTATCCACTAACTGATAAACATAATAGATATCAGTAAATGCATTATAATATTGTAATTTGTATGAGATATCCTAGGTTATGATTTGATGACATAAAGAAAATAAAAGGAGAATATTAATGAACAACATAAGATCCACAATTCAGTTAAAAATCAGCAACAGTACTCAACTTTGACTATGCTTATAATGTTCAGTGCTAAAATAATTAGTGGAGTGTCAAATCCTGAAATATCTAATTGGCCTCTTCTCTGAACCAATGTCAAGGCACGTAATTGTACATGTCATGATTTTCTTTATCTCTCTCTAAGTATTCCCTGTCTACCAGATTTTCAATTCTTCTTTTAATTTCCTTCATATCTGGCTTGAACCTGTCTTTAACCTGCTCAATGCATTGCATCAATAATTTCTTATGAGATAATACTTTGCGGCTCTTCATAATTCTTACAATGGAAGCATCAATTATATGACGTCTATCTTGAAACACATTCTTCTCAACATTTTCTTTTGCATTGGCTGTGGGCGCTTGAAGTCTGATCATCCTCTTGTTACAAGAAAATTTTGCATTGAATTCATAACAGTCCGTTGATGTCACAGATTGGGTATCTGGTGATTTACTTAGAATTTTGTATTTGGAGCATGCAAGGGATTTCAGCAATTCAATTGTATCTTCAACTTCCAAATTCAACTGGGATTTGACTTGTGAAAAATTTAACCTCTCTGTTTCATTGAACAACAATAGTGCACTTGCATGACAAGGGGTTCCCTGTATTTGAATTTCACCTCGGTCAAATCTTCCAATAATAATGCATGTTCCTAGAGAATGTTTCCATGTTAGCCTTCTGTTCATTTCTTCTCTGTTGTAGAACTCTTTGAATGACTCTAAATGTCTCGCCATTTCAACAGGAAGGACAAGTGAATCAGGTGACTTATAGCTTGGCCAAAATGCAGATGTCAAAACTGTCACAGAGAATTCTATTCCAGAACATGGATGAGGAGGATTCTGTCTGAGGTATTCCTCAAAATCTGATTGGGTTTTCATTGACAATGTCCAATCAGTAAGCATACCCTCCATTCTAGATGTAAATTGTCTTCCACACTCAGACTTCAACTTAACTATCATGTTGTTTTCATAATCAACATTTGAACTTGTATAGGAAAAAAGCCTATCTGCTAGCTTCTTCCTATAAAAATCTGCAACCAAGTCTTTATCATAGACGCAGGGAAAGATCTCTGCAACCTTCTCAAGGGCATCTTCAACCTCTGAATATGTCATGTTTCTATTTGTCAAAATACTGTCACAATATGTGACCAACAATTCCCAAATGCTGTTTCCTGCAACTTTTTCATTGCAAAAACTCTGGAAAGCTGCCATGAGTGCATTTTTGAAAAGGCAGTGATTCATAAAATTGTCCTCCACACATCTCAAGTATTTCTCATGCAATTGGACGACATTCTGCACAAATTGATCTTTTTCACTTGCAATCACTTCTTTTTCATTATTTGCTTTTATTGCTTGTCACCATTTGCCCTCCATGTTTAACAAATGATATACCATGCCTGGTAACATGCTGTCTGAATATTTTGGACAGGAGCTGAATGCCTTTGTCTATTCCACAAAACAACTTAAACATCTCTGAAAGATCATCCATCTTTTCATTTCTCAACAATGGATGACAATCTGATTCTTCCTTCAAAAGTTGACATTCATGCTTACAAAGTAGTTCATTTTCTACAATTTCTAGATACCTACCATGGCTGCTCTGATGCAAAGAATGCATTGCAATTGTCTCTTTCTCCAGCCCTAAATACTCAACAACCTTCAACAAGTAGTCAGCACAAGAATACTCACATATCCATGAAGCAGACTTTCTGGAATAGTATGTGGTGGTATTTTCAAAAATGGCCAACTCTAAATCTCGATAACAGCCCATCCTTAAATCCCACAGCATACACACAACATTCTTCAATACAGTCCCATCAGGAATGCTCTCACCCTCCCGCATCTTATCAATTTGAAGCATCACAGCAGCTTGCACATTGCTGCGCAAAACTTCATGGTAGAAGCATCTCTGAGAAGTTCTAGTAGCATACCAATCGTTTGGAACAGTCAATTTGACGAACACAAGACGCAATAGTTTGCTAACCATCCGTTTGTAATATTCCCATTGCGTTACAATTTCTGTCAAAAGAAACTCATCTTCTTTCTCCCTCAGTGCGGGTGCAACTGCTGAATTGATATGATCTTGTAAAGTTTTCTCATATTTAGTATGCATCAAAGTGACAGACACATGAAGGTACTTTCTCTGGATTTCAGACAAAATCGTCGAATACTCGTCCATTCCGAGGTTTTGCCCTTCGACCATTTGCTTAGCCTTTGCAATTCCATTGTGCAACGTATCCCATTCCACCATCTTGACTGGTAAATCTAAAACCACAGTAGATTATGAGTTTTCAGCCAAACAGTCTTCAATAAATTGACAAGAACAAGATTTTCAAATTATGAGTATTATGGAAATGCTTAATCAAAGAGAAAAATAGACTGAAAAATTATTCAAAATTTGTAAGATATAAATTGAAATATTTTGAAGGAACAAATATAACAACAAAATTTTCAAATTGCATCTTCTACAATTACTTACTATCAATTCCAACTATTTTTTAAATTATGTATTAAATTCTTTTATTAATGATAATGTCTAATTTATAGAAAAAGAGAAAACTATGAATAATAATGTAAGACTATAAACCATCTAATCAAATAATACCTAAGAATTATTGTTATATTAAAATAAAGATAATTTAAGTCCAAGTTTGACCATGTCACATGTTCCACTACATCTCATAGATTAAAGACTAGACAACATGGATCCCTCTTCTATAAACATTATCCTTAACACTTATCTATAGGTACTTTTGAGTGAATTATTAATCTTCCCTTGTACCATTTTCATGTGATAAGATTTTTCATTTGATGAGATATTTTATTGTGAATGATGAAAAAATGAAATATAATAAGAAAATAATTGTAATGCGCCTGTAGTATACAATCTTTGTCTTTTTTTTTTAAATTTGTTTTTGACTTGAATGTTTTGATGGGTAAACCACAATATAGAAAAAGATAACGCAATAATAATTGCTGTGATACTAATACATAAAGAAATAACACCCAAATGCACAATATTCAAAATGCCTACATCTTAAAATGTTTAACAGATTTAATATAGTTTGTATACTACAAGTTATCATTAAATAGAACAATACCCAGATGGTCAAAATACATTAATATCATAATACAAACATACCCATTTGTTGTTGTTGCAAAATGAGACTGATATGGGTCTAAAAATAGAAAACTAGAACTTTTAAATAAAGTCAAATCCTTCAACCCCTAGTTGCTCCTTCTGCAAAATGACAATCAAGCATATCAATAATCAAGACACCCAAAATATTGCACAAATCAGGCAAAAACCCTAAAAATCTAACTACAATGCAAGAAACCCTACGCCCAACAACATATGCTACAAATCGTTCAATAACAAAATTGCAATGCTAAATGAATAGTAGTGCCCAACAATAGAATCAACTTCATAAATAATTTAAACAAAAATAAATCATTTAAAACTACGGTGGGGATGACACCCACCACAACACTTCACTACTGCAGTAAAAATTTTGCTTGGTCTAGAAGTGGTGGAAATGTTCTAGAATATTATCCTTAAATGGTGCTACCAATGGTTACATCTCCAATGCATATATTGAACTTAATTTTCTTTGGTGGATCTTACCTTGTAATCATTCACAATCATCATGTTTAAGTCTCAATGCTTCACCAAACAATCTCCTTGAGATCTGTAAAATGTTTTATGCTCAGTGTCTAGATTCAATGTGTCTGTTATGTTGGCCTATGTTACTCAATATTATGTTTTGTTATGCTTGGTAACATATACACTCTTGGCTCAGCAACTACTTTGCACTTCTTGGTGTGTGTCGCTCATTTCCTTTTACCAAAATTGTCTCTACCTTTACCGATTAACTTATTTTCTTTATTGAATGACTTTGACAATCAATATGACTTTTAAAAAACTAATGACAACAAAATAACTCTATAGGAGTATCAATCTCCCCCTTTGGCATCTTTGTTAAAAACTTCAAAGTCATCAAAATTTTGTGTTGATAAGCAAAATTTGACCATGTATTGTACTTCTTGATGAATTCTCTATATAACTCCTTATGACCATAAACTCCTCATGTAGAAATACTTCTTATAGACATATCTATCTGTCTCCTTTACATATAATCCCCCATTTTCTATACAATACATCCCCCTTTTTTGAAAAAAAATTCCAAAAACAAAATTAATTATTGTGATCCAGTGGAGGAATCTTATAAAAAATGGATTTATACCTCTATTGTGCATCTTTCAGTGATGTCTCCCATGATTCCTTGAGTTTCTGTAATACCAAATTTTTTTCACCTATGTCAACTACAAGACTCATCATGATATCCATAGCACTGATATCAAGGGTGTTCATTAGCTCTTTAGCCTTATGAATATGTTTTTGCAGTGACTCAATCTGGGGTATCAAAATTGTTTGTAACTCCATGAGTTCCATTCTTATTTGTTTCTCCTCTTTTCTCAACTCATATTGTACACCCATTAAATGTTTCAACCTTTGCTAGTAAACTTGAAATGTACTAGGCTCAGTTGTGACCTTTGCAAGCTGTTCAGTCAGCTCTTTCTCAACAGATGCATCTTTCTCCTTTATATCCTTTGTAAAATTTGAAATTAAACAAATTTTCTGAAATAATGAAAGAATATCTTTCAATTGCTTTTCCAATTCGGTAACCAATTCAAAAAGTGTTACCTTATCAAGTGCCATTGATTAAAGTAACTCTTTGATTATCTTTCTCTCCATTTGCTTTTTATGTACTTGCAACATATACTCAGTGGTCTCTGTACCAAGTTGGTTGATTTGATTTACTAGTTCACCCAATTGGCTATATATACTACCCTTCTCATTTATATCAATGTCAGGTACAATCTCCTACACTATCTCTTGAATACTCTCTAGCACATCAGTTTTTGTTTCTTTGCTAGTAATTTATCTTGTGCTTCTTTATTCTTAAGTAGATCTCCAAATTCTGATAGCTCCTTAGGTATTAAGGTGGAGATGTCTACCTTAGAAATCACAATTGGTTTACTTAAGTCAACTTTTTCTTTTTCATACTTCCTCTTCTTTGACTTTTTATTTTCAATTTGGACACTTTCAATAGTAGAGAACTTGACGTCAGATGTAGTGGTCATAGTTGTATCTTAGGTTATCTCATCTCTTTCCTATTTTATTTTTTTTCCTTCCTTCTTCTCTTCTTGTTTCTTTTCTTCCTTCTTCTCTTCATGAACTTCTTCTTTATCCTTTTCCTTTTCCTTCTCTTTTTCTTATGACTGATGTAGACCTTTAGTCTCGGTAGAAACAATTGGCTATGTATTCTGATCTGTTGTGGTCTGGATCTCTTTGGTGTCCTTAGTGTCCTTTTGTTCAGTCTCTTTTACTGGTTTGGTAGACTCCTCTACAATAGTAGGAATTTCTTTTGTAACCTCTGAGATAAGATCATTAATCTCAAGAAAATTTACTACTTTTTGAATAATTGGATCTTCATCCATCAAGTTTTCCTTAGTTGAATCATCAATGTTCTATTGTTCATTTTCCTTGTCCTTGTTTACCATCACATCTTCATCATTTATGTTGGGTATTTGTCAATTATATATTCAATAATAACCTAATCTTTTTCTAAGGTCAAGTCAATAGGGTCTGACTTACCTTGTAGCTCCTTGATCTTTGTGGGTTGGATAGGAAAGAAAATATTTCTCCATATTCCATCTATTTCCTTTTGTACTTTACCAACCATAATCTTCAATGCTCTTCTCTTGACAAGAAATATCTTTGAATACTCCTTAAATGAACCCAACCGATGGAAGGAAGGAGTCCATCTTGGCATACCAATCGCAAGGAGCTTGTTTAAGGCCATAGAGGGAATTTGGAAGGATGAAAACAAGTGAAGGATCATGAAGGAACCCTTGTGGATGCTCCATATATATCTCCTCCTGAAGGTCACTATGAAGAAAATCACTCTTCACATCCATCTGATGAACTTCCTAGTGATGGGATGCAACAATAGAAAGGACAAGTCAGATGGAATTAATCTTAGAAACTGGCATAAAGGTCTCAAAGTAGTCAATTCTAGGAACCTGGGAGAATCCTTTGGTGACTAGGAAAGCCTTATGCTTATCAACTAATATATCTCTAGGAAATTTTTTCCAATAGATCCACTTGCACCGAACAATTTTTCTTCCCCTAGGAAGAGGGACTAAATCCCAAGTATGGCTCCTTTCTAAAGAACTAAACTACTCTTGCATAACAACATCCCACTCAGAAATACCAAATTTTTCCAAAAAGGATTTTGGATAAGAAGATGTAGCAATGAAGAGATAAGGAGCTTGCTCAAGCTGTGACCTTTTTCTTCTCTCATCTGAAGGATCACCAACCCAATCACCTACTGGCTCCAATTTCTAACTAGCCCAATGAGGCCCAGTAGCTAAAGCATGTGGGAAATCTGGAGGAGAATCATCATCCTCTAAATGATAATTGAGAGATGAGGAAGATGGATTCTCCTCATCATCAATTGAAGTATAATAAGACTCATCATATGGATCAAGAGGATTAAAAACCTTGAAATAACTATCATTATATAGTAGAAATAAATAGAGCAATAAATAAATTGAAATATTTTGAAGGAACAAATATAACAACAAAATTTTCAAATTGCATCCTCTACAACTACTTACTACCAATTTCAATTATTTTTTAAATTATGTATTAAATCCTTTTATTAATGATAATGTCTAATTTATAGAAAAAGAGAAAACTATGAATCATAATGTAAGACTATAAACCATCTAATCAAATAATACCTAAGAATTATTGTTATATTGAAATAAAGATAATTTAAGTCCAAGTTTGACCATGTCACATGTTCCACTACATCTCATAGATTAAAGACTAGACAACATGGATCCCTCTTCTATAAACATTATCCTTAACACTTATCTATAGGTACTTTAGAGTGAATTATTAATCTTCCCTTATACCATTTTCATGTGGTAAGATTTTTCATTTGATGAGATATTTTATTGTGAATGATGAAAAAATGAAATATAATAAGAAAATAATTGCAATGCGCCTGTAATATACAATCTTTGTCTTTTTTTTTTAAATTTGTTTTTGACTTGAATGTTTTGATGGGTAAACCACAATATAGAAAAAGATAATGCAATAATAATTGCTGTGATACTAATACATAAAGAAATAACACCCAAATGCACAATATTCAAAATGCCTACATCTTAAAATGTTTAACAGATTTAATATAGTTTGTATACTACAAGTTATCATTAAATAGAACAATACCCAGATGGTCAAAATACATTAATATCATAATACAAACATACCCATTTGTTGTTGTTGCAAAATGAGACTGATATGGGTCTAAAAATAGAAAACTAGAACTTTTAAATAAAGTCGAATCCTTCAATCCCTAGTTTCTCCTTCTGCAAAATGACAATCAAGCATATCAATAATCAAGACACACAAAATATTGCACAAATCAGGCAAAAACCCTAAAAATCTAACTACAATGCAAGAAACCCTACGCCCAACAACATATGCTACAAATCATTCAATAACAAAATTGCAATGCTAAATGAATAGCAGTGCCCAACAATAGAATCAACTTCATAAATAATTTAAACAAAAATAAATCATTTAAAACTCCAGCAAACTCCAAATAAAACTCAAGGGAAAGAAGAGAAACTATACAAATTTGATAAACTCAATGGCAAATGCTCTATGAAATACCTCTAAGATATCTCCAATAGATTAGCTAGCTACACTAATCTGCATTATTAAATAGAACAATATTCAAATGGCCAAAATACATTAAAATCACAATACAAGAATTACCTATTTGTTGTTGCAAAATGAGACCAATGTTGGTCTGAAATACAACAAACTAGAACTTTCAAATGAAGTCAAATCGTTCAGACCCTAGTTGCCCCTTCTGCAAAATGACAATCAAGCATATCAATAATCAAGACAACCAAAATACTGCACAAATTAAGCACAAACCCTAGACATGATCTAATCACAATGCAAGAAACCCTAGGCCCAACAACATATGCTCCAAATCATCCAATAACCAGATTGCAATGCTAAATGAGTAGTAGTGCCCAACAATAGAATCAACTCCACAAATAATATATGTGCTTCAATCTCCAAATTGAATAGCAAAAATAAACCATTCAAAACTCCAACAAACTCCAAATAAAACTCAAGGCAAAGCATCTAACAAATCAGATCCTATAAATCTTCTGTAAAAAAACCTACACAGATTTGATAAACTCAATCCCAAATGCACTATGAAATACCTCTAAGATATCTCCAACAGATTAGCCATCTACATCTAATTTAGTCATTGTCATTTTATTTATTATTTTAAAGATGATTCTACATGTCTCCCTATCAATGGATGTATTGTTGGGTCTAAATGGTTTGTATAAGTGTTATGAAAATGCTTAATCAAAGAGAAAAATAGAGTGAAAAGTTATATCATATTCAAAGATTGTAAGATAGAATTAGATCACTTTATTTGATATAAATTAAGACATTTCAAAATGACAAACTCTATCTTTTTTTACGAGAACATAATTCTCAATTTGTATCATCTTCAACTACTTATTGCCTCCTATATAGTGGAAGCAAAATATGAATCACAATGTAAGGCTATAAACCATCTAATTAAATAATACCTAAGAATTATCATTATATTAAAATAAAGATAATTTAAGCCTAAGTTTGACCTTGTCACATGTTCCACTGCATCTCATAGAATAAAGACTAGACAACATGGATCCCTATTTTATAAAGTGATATCCTTAACACAATACTACATAGTGGTGGTACACCGACCACTATTGGTGGTATCGATACCCATGGTGACCTCGTAGGGCTAGTACTCTGATAACCTGCAGTAGGTACTACATGGTCCCCACCCCGAGGGTTATGATTCTTACATGAATAAAAAATTAAATAAATTTAAACCACCACTTTTAAATAATTTTTTCTATAAATATTTTTTAATAAAAGGAGTTTGGAAAATGCCTTGTATTAATATTAAATTTATTTGGCATTTTTAATTATAAATTTCTACCTATTTTATATGTCCGATTTCATTTTTGTGGGGCCCAAGCTGCTTTAAAAATTAAAATTTAGATTTTTTGGGGAATATCGGAGAAATTTAAAAATTATGGACTTTAAGGTAGATTAGAAATTTTGTTTGAAGTTAATGCATATTTGTTGACTTGCACAGTCTTATAGTCTGATTTGCTTCTAAGGGGCATAATTTTTTCCTAAGATATCAAAATTTGGACTTCTTATACTTGTTGGAAAGGTGATTCAAAGCACTAGAGTTTGGTATAGGTTTGGTTGTGTGATTTTGTCAGTTTGACATGTTTTTATACCGTGGAAGCTAGATATTCTTCATTACATAGTTTTGGTCATATATTTTGCATGTGAAATTAGATTTTTGATTTCGAATAGGCATTTGAGAGAATATTTAGTGTACTTTGATTTGGTGTTTCCATTATATCAATTTGATGAGTATAGAGAGTTATGTACTTGTTGGTGCTTGAGATTCGGGGTGTGAGTGTGAGTGTGAGAGCATCTAGATGAGTCAAGAGATGATACCTGAAGGGAGAGCATGCTATTATGAGATATTTATGATGCTACAAATGATTATCATATTTGATGTGTTGACCTATGGCGTAAGGTTTTTTCATTGATGTCAAAAAGGTAGTAAGGTAGTGTGCATTTGCAAGGTTTGCATTGGATGTTCTCAAGTATGATAATGTTGCGATTCACATGTGTGTTGATGTTATGATTCACATTCATATGTGTTGATGTACATTCACATATCATATTGATTCATATTGTTTCATGATGGTGATAATGATACATTGGTATAGTGCCTAATGATACAGGTTTAGACATGGTACAAGATGATAATCACTTTGGTACACTTTTGGTGTTTATGATACAAGTTGATGGTGTGGTTTATTTGTTAAATATAGTATGTTCAAGTATATAGTGATACAAAAGTTATAGATCAAATTTTGACACTGATATGGGGATACATCTTTTAGTTTCATGTGACATCTCTTGCATATTTTTGCTTTGACATGGTTAGGAATACAGTATGGTGGATTCAAGAATATGCTCATAGTGACACATTCAACAAGTCTATTTGATTATCATTTCATATACTGCTTATGATTTGAAATATGATTTCAGAGTACAATACCCGATGTATAACCTGTGGTATTGACAAACCTATTACAAGAACCACAAAATTTGACAAGAATTGATGCAAATAATTCCATTTCATTTGAAAATTATTTTATAATTCATTTCAGATATTTCAACAGTCACTAGAATCTCCTTGGAATTGGAAATGAAAAGTCTAGAATTATTTTTTATTATTTTTTAGAAACTAATGCACATTGCCCAACAGTATATATCATTGAGAAGTCATGTATAAATCTGAAGTCTCATACCTTCCTTTGTTTAATTATGAAGTTCCTATAAGTGACCTTTCATCCTCATGAATGTGGATGGGGAATTAGTTAGGCCAAAAGGAATCACTACCCATCCAAAAAAACAATCTTTAGATTTAAAAGAAGTCTTCCACACATCTGTTGGATCAATTAGTACTTGATGGTACCTAGATTTCAAATCAACTTTGGTGAAAAATTTAGCCCCTCTAAGTTGGTCTGGAAAAGATCATCTATTGAAGGAATTGGGTATCTTTTATTCACTACGATTTTAATCAATGCTCAATAGTCAATACAAAGTCTCCACATTCCATCCTTTTTCTTTGAAAGAACAATTAGGTTGCCACAAGGTGATGCACTTGGACATATATGTTCTTTCTGAATCACTTCTTGTATTTATCTTTTAATTTCATCATTTTATAGTGTCGACCTCTAGTACAATGGCTCATTAGGCAATGGAGTTCCTAGTATCAAATCAATAGAATGTCTTGCTTGGCAATATGAGGGTACCCCAGTAACTCAAATACATTCTAATATTTAGACAAAATTTGATCCATTGATATTTTTTCTTTGTTGTGGTGTTCACAATGGAAAGGGAATTACATACTAGTTTTCTTTCTTCCTTGGGATGAATCATCAATAATACAAATGTTCTAGTTTGGGCAATCAATCTTCTACATTGTCTAGCACTAATCAAAGATGCAGAGTGTGCAAGACTTACCTCTTGTATCTAATACTTCTGTCTACCCAATTTGGTTGTCATACTACATTTCCTAAACTCATATACACCATGGCACTTATACATATAAGGTTTTCCCAGCAAAACATCACAAACATAAAGAGGATCTACATAAAAAATTACCTCATCTTTGAAGGGCTTGATGGATTATGGAAGGCAAAATTGCTTGTTTGCTTGAATATCTAACCCTTGACTTAACCATCCCATGGAATAAGGTTGTGCGTGTGTTTTTGTTTTCAAATTTAACTTAATACAGTCTTAATAGACATTAACTTCTTTTGG
Source organism: Chamaecyparis obtusa (assembly GCA_027943335.1). Classification (NCBI taxonomy): domain Eukaryota; kingdom Viridiplantae; phylum Streptophyta; class Pinopsida; order Cupressales; family Cupressaceae; genus Chamaecyparis; species Chamaecyparis obtusa. The sequence goes on from BSBK01001922.1 coordinate 3,081,366, forward strand.
CTACCACTATAAACAATAAAGTGCATGGCCTTTCCTCCAATCCACACTTGTGAATGGAATAGTCTTTCCTCATCCTCCTGGGGCAATATTTTTATAGTGGCTACTATTTTTAGGATAACTAAGAGGGGTGAATCAGTTAGATTAGTTATCCTATAGTACCAATTACAAAGATGTAACACTTTAAACAATTTCAACAAATTCTGCAACTCGGTAACATAAACTACTAAACTGTCTGTGCCTTTACCGATTACCAGCTAATTAACCCACAGTGATTACCAACCAAATCAAATATGCAATATGTAAAGTATGAAAACAAATCAATCATCACAGAAACACATAACACAAAGATTTAACGTGGAAACCCTATTAAGGGAAAAAACCCCTGGGACCGGTAACCCAAAATAATTTTCACTCTTTTGAAGTGAGCTCAGTGAAGAGCCAACCCTGTTAAAGGTTACAAACACACTGTTAGATGTGACCTTATTAGAGGATTTAAGACTAATAGTTATCATTCAACTAGCATTCACTATGGGGTCGATAGGATAATAATGTACATCCATTTAATGACATGGGGCATATCATAAGATGGTTAAGTCCACTCGGTTAAGATATTTTTTTGTATCAATGGTTAAACTGAAACAGTAGTTGATTTGATTACAATACAACTCAAATTGCAGATGTTTAGATCTATTCTAAGCCCATACAAATCCTCTGATCAATATATCAATTCTCTTCCTCAACTTACTTTCACTCGGTAATAGCTCTTGGACGCTTGGTACTGTTCTGTAGTTTGGTTCTTCTTCAACTAGTCTAATCAGACATGCATGAAACTATATTCACGTAAAATATCTGTAGTTTTCTTTCTTCTAGCATGTTTCAATAAAGAAACTCATATCTTTTATATAGACAGATAAACTATTTTCATATCAACCATCAGATTTCGCCACTTAATCTTCTTCATTGATTTTACCTTGCAAGTTTCTCCTTTGATGTAACATATTCTAGTTTGACTTGCTTCTCCTGTAATTTTTCTCTTAAGTAGTGATACTTAATAGTGTATCATCTTAAAATGGAAGCACTTCCATGTTAAAATCATTTAGCCCTCCGAGTAGGTGGTTTGGGGTCATGTTTGGCACCTTGATTGGATCTTTGCATGTCTTTAGCTTTCTCCCCGCTTTCCACTTCTTCTTCGCGCTTGATTAGGGTTAAGGTCTTAAGGAATTTTTTATTTTCCCTCTTCCATGGCTCTATTTTCTAGGTAGGATTAAAAAATGAGACCTCCTAGTCCTTCATCATGTCAAACAAAGGATTTTATGTCTATTCCAAACATCTAGTCCTGTTCAGATATCAATTTCTAGGTTTCTGACATCTTTGGGACCTCTGATGCAAATCCTGACAAAGTTAGGGTTTGAGGTCAAAGTCAACCTAAACCCTGACTAGGTCAGGGTCCACCTCGACCCTAACCTCTTCCCACCAAGATTTTAAATTTTCATTTGCCGGCAGTTTGGTTTTTGGGAAAATTATTTCTCCGCCTCTGGGTCGGCTGTTTCGAGCTTCGAAACGGTAAATCCTTTAATTGTATTTAATTAAGGTATATTTTCTAAATGTGAGGACCTAATTGGGATTTAATTTTCCAAGGTGGCCCATCTAAAGGAGTGTGCCCTAGATCACTGTAAAAGGAGGCCTCCCTCTCTCATTTTCACATCAAGTTTTCTCAATCAAGTTCTCAAGCTCTCAAGGTGATCAAGCAAGCATTCCATTCAAGCATTCAAGTCTTCTTCTCCATCCAAGTTCTCCATTGAATATCAAAGATTCAAGCATTCAAGCTATTAAAGGGATTTGGCTCAAGCATTCAAGATCTATCATTCCAACCCTAGATCTAGCCACCATGGTGGTGTGATCTTCTTTCAAGATCCTTTGTTCATCTTCAAGATCCATATCATTGTTTCCTCAAGGTGGATTTCAAGCATACAATCATGGAGGTTTGATGATGTTATGTTCAAGCTTTCATATCAATATATTTGATTACATTCCAAATACATTAGCATATCTATTGAATTGCATAGCTTCATTGTTAGATTCATTTCTACTACTTGCTAGCATTCTCCTATTTCAATTTCAATATTAAGGTTGATTCCAAACCTGGGTTTGACCAAGGCAAACCCCCCCCCCCCCCCCCCAAACAAACAAAACACCATTTTTCTTGTAGGTACAGGTGTGAAATCTTAGATCTGAGAGAAAATTTAGATACCCTTTTCGACAATCTTTCGGGATCTGTGAATAAAATCAGAATTAGACTTCAAATAAATAATGTGGTCTTTGACCTTTTAAAAGGTCAAAGTCGACCTGTGTGAATTTGGAGAAAAGATTTCTAGGTTTTGTCCGCCTTGACATTTCCAGTCCAGAACAGGTGATAGAATCTTCAAAAAGTTCATACAGAGGCTAGAATTCAGCATTTTATAGATCTGTCCTAATTCCAGGTTAGTATTTGCACTTCAATTATTTCAATATCAAACATAATACATTTTACCTAGGGGAAACATTAGATTTGTTCTTTCTTCCATATTTTCCACCAAATTGATCTGATTCTGCATTAGCCTTTTAGGTTGATCAAATTGGATCTCCTTGGTGGGAATTTGGGTTTGAGAATAGATTCCTTTTCCCCCCTAAATATTTTAAATAAGGTTGAATCCATTTTAACCTTATACAAATAGTAATATTCTTTATCTTTGAATGCATTACAAGATTCTTAAAAATATTTATTGCACTAGTGTTGTCACAATATATAATCATCGGCTCAGTGATTACCTCATTCATCCCTTCCAACACTTGTTTGATATAAGCAATGTTTGAATAGTTTGTAGCAGGAGCACGCAACATACTCTACTTCGATAGTAGACTGAGAAATACAAGGTTGTTTCTTACTTGTCCAAGTAACAAGTCTTTCACCAAAGAAAAATGCTCCTCTAGTTGTGCTCTTTCTTTCATCTATATTTCAATCCCAATTTGCGTCGGTGTAAACTCTTAGTTCAAATTTGCCTTCCTTAGGATACCATAAACCATATTCCTCTATTTTCTTCAGGTATCTTAAGATTATTTTTACTGCAACCATATGTGAATCCTTTGGATTGGCAAAAAATATAGCAACAATCCCCACTACATGTGCAATATTTGGCCTACTGTGTACTACATACATCAGTTTACCAATCATAGATTGGTACAATGTCCAATTTAACTCTATAGATTCATCATCTTATGTTAATTTGCAGCCTATGACCATAGGTGTTCCAACTTGTTTGGTATCTTCCATGCCAAATATTCTCAATACTTCCTTTACGTACTTTGTTTGTGTGATAAAAATTCCATCATTCTATTGAATAACCTACAAGTCTAGAAAGAACTTAATCTCTCCAAATATAGACATTTCAAATTCTTTTCTCATCTCATCAGTAAATGATTTACAAATATGATCTTGTCCTCCAAAGATTATATCATCTACAAATATTTCAGCAATCAAAATAGTATCATCAGATCCTCCTTTCATATACAAATTACTATTTTCACTAGTTCTTACAAAACCAATACTTAAAAGATAAGTATGCAACCTTTCATACCAAGCTCTTGATGCTTTCTTTAAACCATATAAAGCTTTGTGTAGTCTACATACCATGTCTTTCTGATTCGGATCAACAAACCATTCTAGTTGTTCTATGTAGACCTCCTCTTCTAGTATCTCATTTAGAAAAGAAGACTTAACATTCATTTGATAGACTTTAAACTTCTTATATGCAGCATATGCAAGTAACATGCGAACTCCTTCTAGTCTAGCGACAGGTGAAAAAGTTTCACCTTAATCAATACCTTCTTCCTATGCATATCCCTTGCAAACTAGTCTAGCTTTGTTTCTTGTAACCTCTCCATTCTCATTGAGCTTATTTCTGAAAATCCATTTAGTACCGATAACATTTTATCTTTCGGTCTAGGTACTAAAGTCCATGTCTTGGTTTTCTCAATTTGTTTCATCTCTTCATTCATAGAATTTATCCATTCATTATTCTCAAGTGCAATCTTAACATTCTTCGATTCAAACTCACAAACTAAGCATGTGATTTGTCTTAACTTACTTCTTGTCAGCATGCCAGCTTGCTTGTTTCCAATGATTTGGATCTCAAGATGATGCCTTCTGACAAATCTTGTCAGCACTTGATCTCTCCTTTGTTCTTCATTTTGTTCAGATTCATTTCCTTGCTCGGTAGCTTCTTCTCGATCATTAATTTCCCTTTGTTGTTCCTCAGTGTTCTTTTCCTAATGCTCGTTCAACTCATCCCGTGGCTTTGGTAGGTAATCTGGATGTTCAATATAAGTGAATCTACCATATTCTTTCAGCTCCTTATTTCTTTCTTCATCATTTTTATCATCAAATTCATCAACTTTGACATTAGCACTTTCAATCATCTTATTAGTAACCTTATTCAAACACTTGTAAGTTTTTCTTTTCGTAGAATATCCAAGAAATATTCCCTCATCCTCTTTAGAGTCAAATTTCCCATTCCTATCATCTTTCAGAATAAAACATTTTCTACCAAAAATTTTGAAGTAACTTATAGTTGGTTTGTGACCAAACCATAACTCATAGGGTGTTTTGTTTATGTCTTTCTTCAATTGTACTTGGTTCAAAACATAAATAGTTGTGCTAACTACCTCTCTCTAGTATAATTGTGCAACATTCTTTTCTATCATTAGTGTCCTCACACAATCAACAATTGATCTATTTCTCCTTTCAACAATCTCATTCTATTGCGGTGTTCTCAGTGCAAAAACCTATCTTTTTATGCCATGCTCATTACAATAGTTAGTGAATTCATCAGAAATAAACTCACCACCTCTATCAGACCTCAAGCATTTCAGTTCTTTCCTAGCTTCTTTTTCTACTTTTTCTTCGTACCATTTAAACATTTTAAATGCCTCATATTTTTCCTTTAAAAATATTACAGTCATAATCTAGTGTAATCATCAAGAAACAGAATAAAATATCTATCTCCATAGTATCTCTGAGTTCTCGTGGGACCACATAGGTCAGTGTGAACTAACTCCAAGATTCTTTGTGTTGAATAGTCTTTACTCTTAAAACTAGATGTTGTCATTTTCCCCTTTTGACATTCATGACATAACATGATTAGGCTTTGTTAGGCTAGGAAAACCTCTAACCTTTTTCTTTCTCCTGATCTTAATCATGTTATGAAAATTTACATGACATAACCTTTTATGCCATAAACATGAATCCTTATTTTTCATCAGTAAACAGGAAGTCTCAGCATTGTCAATATAAAATAAGTTACCTTTAAATTGTGCTCCTGTTCCAACAAGCTTTCCACCATCATCAAATATATTTACCTTCTTGCTTTCAAAAGCTACTCCATGACCTGAGTTGTTATGCTATGCCACACTTAGAAAATTTTAATTTAGCCCTTCTACCCAATAAGCATTATCACATTTGATTTTATCATTTATCAATAAAGATCCTTTTCCTTTAACCACACATGGTGTATCATTACCCATTTTTATAGATCCTCCATTATATTGTTCAAGATGATCAAAATTTTCTTCATCATTAGTCATGTGATGTGTACAACCACTATCAATGATCCATGTATCATTTTTATTAACTTTAGAAATGAGTGTTGTCTCTACATACCTTTCTTCTTCCTCAGAATCATCCTTCATCACAAAAAATACTACCTCAACATCATCATATGTGTCGGTATCAGTATCATTCTCTTCAGCAATGTAACATACCTTTTTTCCCTTATCATTGCGATCTCGGTTGTCTCTATTGTAGTGTCGGTAACTTTTGTTGTTTCTCTTTCCATAGCTTCCTTCACTAGATCGATCTTTGTTTCTATCTTCTTTCTTGTTTGGGCATCTAGCAACAATATGGCCAACTTCTTTGCAGTTAAAACATGCCAAAGGAAATTTACCCCTATATCTACCTTTACCTTTAGCTAATCTCCGGGCCATAAGAGCTTCAAGTTCATCAAGCTCATCATCAGTATTACTATCACTGTTATCCCTATTATGTCTACTACTAGACTTACAGATCTTTAGAGAAATCATGAAAGAAAACTCAACAAATGGTACAATACTATTATCAAAATTATTCAACTCAAAATTTGTTCGCTTACCTATCAAACTATCAAGAGTAAGAGTGTTGTCAGGTGCAAACTTTATTTCATGTATAGTAGATATTCTAATTGCATAAGTAGGCAAAAAAGTTCTTAGAATTTTACTTACCACTATATCTTCATCAATGATACCACCAGATCCTTTGATAGCATTTACTACCTCAATATTACTAGCATCAATTTCATCAAGCTCATCATCAGTATTACTGTCACTATTATCCCTATTATGTCCACTGCTAGACTTACCGATCTTCAGAGAAGTCATGAAAGTAGACTCAACAGATGGTACAATACTATTATCAAAATTGTTCAAGTCAAAAGTTGTTAGCGTACCAATCAGACTATCAAGAGTAAGAGTGTTTCCAGGTGTAGACCTCATTTCATGTATAGTAGATATTGTAATTGCATAAGCAGGAAACAAGGTTCTTAGAATTTTACTTACCATTGTATCTTCATCAATGACACCACCAGATCCTCTGATAGCATTGACTACCTCCTTTATTCGGTTTGTATACTGTACTATGTTTTCTCCTTCTTTCATTTTCATATCATCAAACCTACCTCTTAGTATTTCAGCTCGGGCTCTCTTGACATTAACATCACCACCATAGACTTGAGCTATTTTGTCCCATATTTCTTTTGAAGTAATGCAATCTTTGACATCCTCAAATTTAGCATCAGATAAAATAGTAGCAATCTCTATCATAGTCATGTTGTGTTCATGTCGATCTTTCAGTTGATCAAGAGTTAAAGGTCCAATCGATCGTTGTAAGTAGCCATTTTCAAGTAGATGTAAGGCAAAATCTCTGATTCTGGATATGTGAAGATTCGTTTGACTTTTCCATCTAGTATAGTTGTCCTTGTTCAACTTCGGTAGCTCCCTCTTATACATCTTGTGATCTTTTTGCTGAAGTCCTTAAAACTTTGTTCCAAGCAACCAATATTCTGATACCAATTGTTAGAATAACTGAGAGGGGGGGGTGAATCAGTTAGATCATTTATACTATAGTCCCAATTACAAAGATGTAACACTTTAAACAATTTTAACAAATTCTACAACTCAGTAACATAAACTACTAAACTGTTTGTGCCTTTACTGATTACTAGTTAATTAACTCATAGTGATTACTGACCAAATCAAATATGCAATATGTAAATTATGATAACAAATCAATCATCACAGTAACACATAACACCAAGATTTAACATGGAAACCCTATTAAGGGAAAAACCACCTGGGACTGGTAACCCAAAATAATTTTCACTCTTCTGAAGTGAGCTTGGTGAAGAGCTTGTTACAAGTAGTGGTTGTCGTTGCACCAAAAGATCGATGTATTAATTCTTGATACAACCACTAGACTTATAGAACACGAGAAGCTGTTAAACCATGTCATGAATCCCAAAGGGAGACATTGGCAGTTAGTCCAACAATCCCCCCCTTAGCGTCACACAAGGGGATTTGAACCTGTGACCAAGATCTGATACCACTTGTTACAAGTAGTGGTTGTTGGTGCACCAAAAGATCAACCTATTAATGACTGATACAACCACTAGACTTATAGAACACAAGAGGTTGTTAAACCATGTCATGAATCTCGAAGGGAGATGTTGGCAATTAGTCCAACATAGCCAACCCTGTTAAAGGTTACAAACACACTGTTAGGTGTGACCTTGTTAGAGGATTTAAGACTAACAGTTATCATTCAACCAACATTCACTATGGGGTTGATAGGATAACAATGTAAATTCATTAAATGATATGGGGCATATTATAAGACGGTTAAGTCCACTCGGTAGGGATAACTTTAAGAAACCCCCTTTTAGGAAAAAGTGTAAACTACTAGCGAATCATACATTATTTTAGGGGGGAATTTGTTTTAATGTGGGTGAATTTTTTTTTCGATTCCATGACTTTTCATAGTTTTTATTGGTGATTTTTTCCCCACTAAATGAAAATTTCATAAATTGCTAGCGAATAATTTTCTTTTCAAGTAAAAAATAATAATATATGAGGCGAATATTTTTTTTTCAAGTAAAAAATAATAATATATGAGGCGAATAATTTTCTTTTCAAGTAAAAAATAATAATATATGAGGTGAATAATTTTCTTTTCAAGTAAAAAATAATAATATATGAGGCGAATGAATTTGTTTTGAAGGGTAAAAAAATATTTCTATTGGCGAATTTTATATACCGTTTGAAAATTTATTTATTTTATTGGTGATTTTCAAAAGATGGGAAATATTTTGTTATAATGCCTTAGACTAACATACCTAACATACATACATTATTTTATACCGTCCGATGATCCAAGATCAATGGCTAAAGTTTAATTTCAGCCCCAATTTCTTGAAGGAAACAAAGTTGTGGAGGAAGTCACCAGGATGTTGACACGTATCAAATAAGGGTTACTTGTCTACAGACTACAGTGCACACATGTTGGTATCGATATTTACGGTTCTATTACTATAGTGCAAATTGTAACCTCTTAAATCCGTAAGCAATAAATGCCTTGTCAGTGAGAAGTGACATTCTTTAACTTGTCATGCAGAGTAGACACACATGGTCGCACCACTTCCAAATTCATACAGACGCTATAACTGATATCTGACATTTTTTTCTTTTATGGGAAAGATTTACTACCAGATATGAAAGATTAAGGACAAAATATTAATTTCTCACACGCATGCATTTAGGGGAAAGATTTACATGAAAGATTTAGAGGCATGGTAAGGACAATGGATTTAATACCTTTAAAGATAGAATAATTTATTGCTAAGTAATGATCTAGAATTCAAGGGCTATTTATCGATGATCTCTCTTCATTATTCATCGATTCGTATTTGGTGTTTGCTAGATAATTTCTTTGTTTAGGGTCTTCATTCTGCAAATAATTTGTTTTTAAGTTTTCTATAGTTTTACTATTTCAGATGGACACTCCAATTAGGCTTATATGCACATCTGAGGAGGCCCAGAAGGCCTTTCTGGGTTCCTTTACTGATGAAGCCTTAGAATCTATTTGTAAGGAGGGTGGGCCTTTCATTATAGAGGTTGTGAGAATGGTGCTGGGTAGAGAGTTTCAGAACAATGAAGATAGGCACCGGGTCAACATGAACATTACGTCCCATTTTTTGCCATCTCTTCTCAACCTCAGAGGAGAGAAGGTAGAGATGTTAATGCTGCTGAGGAGGGTGTTTAAAGAAGAGTACTTGGGGGATGACATTAGTGTTGTCGTGTTCACAAGATTAGGGATGGGGATCCCTTGGGCAATGGAAATACCCAAGCTTCTCCTCCCAGGCCAGAATGTGGCTAGGCAACCTTTTCTTTTGGGCCTCAATGCTGGGTAGTACAAGCACCATAGGAAAGGGGCCCTCCTTGCTAGGGATTTCCTCCAAAAGTGGTTTTCCCTTGACGAAGAGGAGGCTGAGGTGGGGGAATTCGGGTGGTTGGATGAATTCACGCAGATAATCTCCTCTCGTGAATTCTACCTAGATGGAGTCGAAGGCCAAAATCAGTAGAGGACTACTACTAGTTTTTTTCATAAAAAGTTTATGGTTTTTTCTTGTTTATAGTATGTTTCTTTTTTTAGTATTTACTATTGTACTGGAAATAGACACTGGTGACTAGACTACTAGTCTTCTAGTGGTTTTTGTTTTATAAAAACATACCTCATTTTTTTGTTTTTTTTGTTTATAGTAGGTTCCACTTTGTTCTGGAAGTGGAACTGCACAATCTTTATGTAATTATAATTTTATGAAAAGAAAACAATGAAAATTTTGCTCATTTCAATCTGTACAAAAAATGGTTCTTAGACTTCTCTGTCACTGTGATTGCAATATTTTAATTAGTTGCTTTATGATTTATCTACGTATTAGATATGTATGATGTTACATGTATCACAGTTGTACAATGTAGACATTTATAGTTAATAAAAGAAATGTCTTATCAGTTATCACTGAGTACTGACATTAAGTTTGGGTAATGTTACTTGTCAAAATTCACACACTCGTACATTTAATATGAAAGATTTATAGAATTTTGAAGGACAAATGAATTAATAAGGTTAGAGAAAGAATTTATGGTATTCTATTTATAATGTATGAGAATTATATGTGAATCTGTGATTATAATTATCAACGTTAAAGTTATAATCTAAATCAATAAAAAATATCTTTTTAACTTTAAGTATACTATTTAATCAATAAAAAATTCCGCAAGCTTTAGCTCATTTCAATTTGTACAAAAAATGGTTCTTAGACTTCTCTGTCACTGTCATTGCAATATTTTAATTAGTTGCTTTATGATTTATCTACATATTAATAAAAGAAATGTCTTATCAGTTATCACTGAGTATTGACATTAAGTTTGGGTAATGTTACCTGTCAAAATTCACACACTCGTACATTTAATATGAAAGATTTATAGAATTTTGAAGGACAAATGAGTTAATAAGGTTAGAGAAAGAATTTATGGTATTCTAATTATAATGTATGAGAATTATATGTGAATCTGTGATTATAATTACCAACGTTAAAGTTATAATCTAAATCAATAAAAAATATCATTTTAACTTTAAGAATACTGTATAATCAATTTGAAAGACAAATGAATTAATAAGGTTAGAGAAAGAATTTATTGTTTTCTAATTTTAAGGTATGATAATTATATGTGATTATAATTATCATTATCAATTTTAAAGTTATAAGCAATAAAAAATATTACTTTAACTCATGTTTGGGAGACCTAGGGAGTCAGCGACTCAGCGACCACAAAAATCTCATTATCTCTAAACACTAACCTTGGTCCTTAACTCCGGCCTCTGAAATTTATTATAATTTAATATTATTAAAAAAATAGTGCATTTTGAATTTGATTGGCTAAAATTGTTACTATTCAATTAAATAACTTTAAATGTTATTAACTTATTAAGTTATTATCCATTATTAATTAATATTATAAAAGAAAAAATAACATTATAACATTTAACAATGTCCGTTGCAAATAACTACCGTTGGATGAGCACAGATCGACGATGTACGATGGACTTCGAGATGAAAGGGAAAAGCAACCCCATCTTTTGAAACCCGTTCCAGAATCATGACACATGTCGACCGTTAGTTGAGTGGTGACGAGGTGAGTTAATGGGATCCACTAGGGCCTGGGGCCACCAGTATCACAGGCACACAATGCCATTATGACCATTGGATTATTGTAGATCAATGACTAAAGTTGTATTTCAGGATGAAAGGGAAAAAGCAACCCCATCTTTTGAAACCTGTTTCGGAATCATGACATGTGTCACTAAACACGTAAGAGTCTTACTTTCAACTCGTAGTCTTGCATGGTCCTACCAAGTACCAACAATGCCATTTGATGATGACGTGACATGTCTAACTTGGCCGTCAGGTGAGTGGTGACTAGATGAGTTAATGTGACCCACAGCCATGGGGGCCCAAGTTAATGGGACCCATGGCCATGGGGGCTCGGGGCCACAAGTACCACATGCACACAATGCCATTATGACCATTGGATTATTGTAGATCAATGACCGAAGTTGTATTTCGGGATGAAAGGGAAAAAGCAACCCCATCTTTTGAAACCCGTTCTGAAATCATGACACATGTCACTAAACACGTAAGAGTCTTACGTTTCACTCACAGTCTCGCATGGTCCTACCAAGTACCGATAATGCCATTTGATGATGACATGACACGTCTGACTCGGTCGTCAGGTGAGTGGTGACTAGGTGAGTTAATGGGACCCATGGCCACGGGGGCCTAAGGCCACCAGTACCACAGACACACAATGCCATTATGACTGTTGGATTATTGTAGATCAATGACCGAAGTTGTATTTCAGGATGAAAGGGAAAAAGAAACCCCATCTTTTGAAACCCATTCTGAAATGATGACACGTGTCAGCCGCAGTCTCGAGACTTGCATGGTCCTACCAACAATGCCATTTGATGATGATGTGACACGTCTGACTCAAAGTCATCAAGTGAGTCAGCCGTCAGATCACAGATGAGTGGTGACGACTCTAGATTGTACTATTTTGGCACTTTATGTTTCACTTCTGTAGATTTAGAAAGGGTTTACAGATTCTAAATTTCTATGTTGAGGAAAGCAAGTGCAACAAAGTCTCTTAGCTGAAGGTCTGTAACCTGTTCCCAGTCAAAGTCTGCAAAAATCGAAGCTAAGGGTAATGGGTAACTACTAAAATCCTGAACACGTAGGTCCCGCATTTTAAATTTTTCAAATCTCTTGATTTACAACTTTACTATTTATATTATAGAAAAAAATTATCCTCTTACTTGTTAGGGTTTAATTTTGATTCTTGAATCACCCCTGTAAATTGTAGGCTTGTAGGCTATAGCTGTGTATAAATATTTGAATTTTCCTACGAGTAAATAGTGATATCAGTTTAGGTTACCACTTACCAGCTTACCACGATGGGCAAAACAATTATCAAGAATAAGACTATGAGTAAAAAGACAAGTCAGATAATAGAATTCCACAATCTACTTAAAACACCAACTTTCACAGATGTATTCCATGATATTTATGATCATGTTATTCATGGAAATGAGGGAATAATGGAAATTAGATTTGCAATTGAAAACAAGTGGAACGATCCAAATAAGGGTTCCAAATTTTCTAGATTTAACCCAAAGGTAAATGCAATGGAAAATAAAATTGCATCGTGGAATGCTGGGTTGGCAAGCATGGCATTACCTCAAGTATTTCGTTGCCCAGAAATTTTCATGGTCTACGCCGAAAATTATGATGAAAATAAAAAAGCAATTGTGAATAAAAATACTCAGGAGGAAATTTTGTCCATAACCGAGAGTGAATTTTCTAGTCTGTTGAACCTAGGGTTTGAACAACAAAACTCAAACATGCAAATTGAGTTGAGAAAGTTGGCAAAGGATTATGATAAAATAGATGCAATACAAAGAGATTCTTATATTAGAGGAATAACAATTACAAACAGTTCAAGCCTGAGTCCAGATCATAGGCCTCCTTATGATTATGAAATTTTTGTGCCATGGGTTTAGGACAATATTTACTTGCTAGCATTTTGTTTGGGATTGGATAGTAACAAACAAGTGGGTGCCAGCATTCTTGAAATGCTTTTTCATATTCAATTTGAAAAAGAACCAGTAAAATATTGTTTTATTGAGCACATTGTTCGTTGCATGCAAGAACAATTAGTAATGATTAAAATAGGTTCATAGAAGACATTTAGATTCACAACCTACTTGTGCTATCTTCTCTTAGCAAAGTATCATGCAATATTTCAAACAAACAAGCTTTGCAGTCAGGGCCAAAATCCAATATATGAGTTGACACCTCAGATAAGGATGATTGATAACAGAAGGAACTACAACAATTTTTTAGACTTCTTTTTGGCACCAATGTACGATAAAATTACAGGCACTCCAATGCCTAGATTACCTGCTATTTGTAGAGATTTAATTCAACTTGGAAGTAAAATACAATTGGCTGATTGGTACTTCATGGAAGAGTACATAGTGTTAAGGTTTTACGGTTCAGTAGTAGAACCCTACAAACTTCCAATACATGTCACAAAGAGGGTATTTGCATTGGAATATGTATGACATATGGAGAGCATAGATGTACTCTTTAGTGGTTAGCAAAATAAAATGATATTTCCTTCCTTGCCTTTCTCATTTGGAGGGTTCACATTTGAGAGAAGAGGATTCAAAGTGACAGAAGCCTTTTTTACAATTTTTTTCTTTGATGTTGATAGTCACTGGCAGTATGATCCACTCAACATGATTGCAAAAAAGCTTACAGAGAATGGGAACTCTCCAAGAAAATGTCAACATGAAAGTATGCCATTGATTGAAAAATTTAAAAACATGGATTCCTGGGAGGAGGTCAAAAAAGATATGGAGAAATATGCTACTGAAAATAATATGTCAATACAGGAATTGTCATAAAAAATTATGGCATTGCACAAATAGAAAGGAAAAGTGCAGGCCATGAGTACAACATCCTCCAATTTCTACTAGAAAGTTGCTCAACCATCTACAAATTCTATTCCAAAAAAGCTAATGAATGATTGTATTGATGATAATTGGACTCAAACCAAAATTTTTGATTTTTGTTAAATGAGGAAGAATCTCGGTGAGCCAAAGACCTCTGTAGATCTTTATGATGTGGAAGAGGATACAAAATTTAACAAATTATGGAATAAGGAGCATCCAGATGAAGCATCTCTAGTTGACGATTATGATGACGATGATGATGACCAGGCTAAGCAGGCTTCTGGAATCCCACGGCCACATCCAGTATAGTATATTCAATTAGTAGAGTATTTGACACCTCCAAAAAAGATCAATATACCAAAGGGGAAGCTATTATAGAAAAAATGGGCTACCAAGGTTTTGGTGGTTTGGGTCCTACTGGACAAGGGGTTTGGTCTTTATCTGACCCAGCACCTAAACCAAAACATGGTGTGAAACCAGGCCTTGGGCTTGGAGTTCAATTATCATATTCATCAACTTAGTCAATTCCACTTGTTCTAGCTTCAAATACAATTCCATTTGTTCCAAGCACTACAACTACAACTAGTGGTTCAAAAAGGACATTATAGACAAACACGAAAATAATTTTTCCCACAGATCAAGGTAGTGTAAAGAAGCAAAAGGTTTTGACAAGTATTGGTATAACAATGCCAATGGTGACTGGGACTCCAACAATTTCCCAACCTTCAGGACAAAACCTTCAGGTTTAGAACAGTCCAAATACTCCACTTGTAATGGGTCAGGGTGTTGCTAATCCTCATGGTGTAATTAGCAGCACCACAAGAAACATAGGTGGAAGCTCCTACATCATTGCAAGTGCTATTGCACCATTCAAATATTCAATTGTGTCACAAAACCCTGATTTTCGTTACAATGATTTTGTAACTAACTATGAACAATAAAAAAATAGGAATAGACAACATAGTAAGACAATGAAGATGGAAGCAGTTGTTGTTGCTCCTGAGGCAGAACCTACAACAAATAGACTATCTCCCCACATATGACCCAAATAAAGATATGATGGAATTTATGGTTGTTATGCCCCCAGCTAGAGATAACAATCCACCAGAGAGTCAGTTAGATCCATCTCAATTTCAAGTTAGCACCCTCCAAATGGATTTATCCAAAATTAAAAATGTGGACAAGATAAATGTGTTGAAAATGACCAACCAAGTGGTCTACAGTTCACTGATGAAGTTGGAGAGAGAGAATGGAAAGCTTCAGGGCACAATAGATAAGTTAAAGGAAAATGTGGCAAATGCAAAGGCAACTGAGAAAGCAACAGAAAATAGGTGCACATAATTAGAGAGAAGGATAAAAATTTCATCCTCTAAAGAAGAAATTGGAGTTGGAGAACAAGAACATATTGACGCGGAACTTAAATCTCTAAGGGAAAAATTGGAACAGAGTGAACAAAAACTTCAGAATGGAAAAACCTCTTCATTAAGTATTTACAAAAACTTGGAGAGTGCGGGAAAGGAAACCAATAACTTAAAGAAAGAATTGGAGAATGAGAGGGTAAAAACAAAATAGTGTGAACAGAAAGCAAAAGAGTGGGAAGAGAAAGCAGAGGAAATAAGAAAAGATAGTGAACACAAGTTCTCAGAAATGAGAGAAGACCTAAAGAAGGCAAATAATACAATTAAAAATTATGAAAATAGCTTGAATGACCATGTAAATAATACAGTCAAGCAAATAAAAAAATTCTTCTAGGGCCAAATAAAGATGTCTTCTGATAGGTTGTGTGATTGGTTTGAACTGAATGAAACTCTTACAGATATTTTTGGGAAGCTGAGAGAGCACATTGAGAAGAACAAAAGTTTTTGTCAGAGAAAAAAAATTGCAAAGCAGATTATGCAAGAAATCAACAGAAGTAGTGACAGGCATTTGGCAAGCAAGGGAATTCAAGACCGCATTGCTGCAACAATAAAGGTGAACTCCGTCTTTCAAAAATGTTTGAAACTAACAAAAGTAGAAGAAATGTTTCCTTATTCAGGCCAAAGCTCACTAAGATGAATAGTAAAACAAGCAAATTGATATCTCTTGGTTTGTCGAGTCCTGGTCTTGATTACTCATCAACGAGTTTCATTGGAAGAGAAGCTTACAAAAAAAAATTGGAGGACACAGTGACGTCTGATTTAGGCAACCTTCCTCAGGACAGAACTTATGAAGGCATTGCAAAGTGCATCAAAACATTCACAAATTTGAATGCAGTAATGGAAGGAACATTGCTTACAACTCACTCTTCCAAGTATGGATAGCTAACGAGGTTGTAGGTCATGTACTATAACATGACAAATTTTTCCCTTCCAATTGACGAAGAATGGAGCATGCTAAGGAAACTAACAGAATCATCTTGATCTCATCAATCATAGTATGTGAAAGTACTTTCATTTTTAATCATCTCTATATCTTTAGTATATATCTTTGATATTATCCTAAACACTAGAGTCTAGAATTGAGTTTAAAGTAACAAGTTTGAACTTTGTTTTTTGAACAGGATGAATGTTGCAGTCTTGCAGATGCTATTGCCAATGCTAATTTAATAAACCAGCCTGTCAAGTATCAAATGCAGAAATGTACAACTAAAGTTGTAGAGATGTTGTATACTTGTAGTTGTCTTACTGATTTAGATTTTGAGACTTCTCACTTCACATTAGGCAAATTGACCTAAAGCTGTTGTTGTTGCCTTGTTTCAATAAAAGGGAATTCAGGGTCATTACTCATTGGCTTAGGGTAATGAAATTGAAATTGGGTAATGTGCCAGATTGCCAATGGGTATTGAGTCATTGAGTTTTGTAAACACAATCATAGAGTTGTGTTCTTACTAGTATTAATGAATGAATTGTTAAATTGTATCATATTTGTAATTAAATTAATGAGGATCAGTATTTCTAACTCTAAGAATTCTAACATATGAATTGCTATGTTGTCAAAACAAATAATGAAAAATCTACAAGAATTGTACCATATGAGCTGAATAATGAAAATGAAAACCATTATTAATTGTGGAATTGAATATTGATGACATTATCAACCACATTCATGTTTTTGACATTGGAATATGATATTATGCATGACTGATGATGAGATACAGAAACTGACATTAGACTTCAGGAAAAAGATTAATAAATACCTAGGAGGCTAGGAACTGCTACTTCTACAATGGTTCAACTTCAAGCTGCCACATCATATCATCATTGAGATCGTCGGATTTAGCGCCATCAACTTCATAGATTCTTTGATTCTTCGATATGTTTTCTTCACTCTGCATACCACGGCTTAACTAATGTTCACCGCTAGTAGTACTAGTACCAGTAGTACATGAGTTAATGACATCATTGTTTCTAGCATTCCCACTCCTAGTCCCACTCCCACTTTGGTTTGAAATGTTGCCCATCCCTCTTCTCTAACATTTCTTCCTCCACAATTTTAGTGCCCTTTCGTAAGAAAAAGTATTGACTTCATACCTGGATGTATAGACCCTCAAGCAATTTTCTAGATTCTTGTCTAGTTTGTTTCTTAGCTTTGACTTTAGGAATCCCAAAGCACTAAAAACTCTCTCATCCTCCACCGACCCCAATATCATGGTCAGACATAAATCAGCAAGCTTGAAATATTTTGATATTGAATCAGTCAATAATTCGCTCTCAGCTAGATTTTTCCAAAGCCTTGATAGCGATCCATCTTCGCGAGGGTTTTGCATAATATTATATTGTTTCCTCATTGTTATTGAAAAATGACCTGATTTCTCTCTCAAATAATTTCCATCTAAAATTCCATTTAGAGTTACTCCATTTAACTCTTTGGTTTTGCAGAAATGATCTATCAAAGTTAGTAGCCTAGTTTTAAAATCTTTCAGATTGTTCATACTCCAATATCGAGGAAACACAATAGCCATGGATTCAAGTAGTTTGACTGGAGGGAATCTTGCTCTAATCTGTGAGGAAAGATCATAGGCAATGTGCTTTGTAGAAGCTGTTACAGGCTCAACAATCTTGGTAAAGTCTTCCCTTTTAATACTTGATACTCGCCAAGTCCTGGTGTTCTTTCCTGGTTCTTCGGACTCGATCCTGGAAAAGTAGTGCATTGGTATCTCAACTCCGCAAACTTCTGCACATAACTCCCCATTTGAACCTATTTTTAAAAAGTTATCAGGATTGTCCAAATCTATGACTTTCAGCCAGCTGGCAAATTTTACATCATCTTCACATAATTGATAGAGACTATCAAGCACCATGCATGTCAATTTACACAACGAAGCATATTTTGCACTATACATAGCTCTTTGCTGGGCCTTTTTCATTAAATTTCTCATTTCCTCAAGCATGGGGAGAATACCTGCTAATGTTAATAGTGTCTCTACATTAGTTAACATTGCCAGCAATGCAAGAAATTTTGGTTGCCCGGCTTCGTCATGACTTGAGTTCATTAGACCGAGCAACGATTGATATTCTTGAAAAACTTGATGTGCTGGTCCATCCAAAGAGATCCATCTAGTATCATTATCCTTAAGAAGCTTGTTCCCGTCGGTTAGTCCTTTGGCAAAGTGTTGAAATTCCCTAAATCATTTCAGACTTCGACAGAAGTATTGGTAGAGCTCTTTGATTAAAGCTTCAATTTTTTGTACTGGAGCATGCTTACTGACAACCCCAAAAGCTAGATTCATTCTGTGGGCCATGTAGTGAATGGGAGTAACGTAGGGTGCAGAAGAAGATTGTATCTTTGTGCAAAGACTACCCCTGTGGCCTTGCATTATTGAAGCTCCATCCGCTCCAACACACACCAACTTTTTGGCAATGGTCATGTCATTTATACCTCCATATTCAATTAGAGAACTCTTTACTAGTTCAAATAAATTTTCCGCTGTCACATTATCCCTCATTTTAGCAACAGTTAGTAGATGAGGTTGGCGAACAAAATTTTGTATAGTATAAACATGCATGCATACCCAGGAAGTATTGTCTACTATTGTAACCTGATCTAAAGACAATGCAATAAAATTTGACTCTTTAATTTTTTCCTTCAGATCCTCTTTTTCAATCTCAGCAAGACAAATTGCCCATTTCCATCCACTGTTTATTGACCAGTGATTGTTAGGATAGTTAAGAACTTTTAGGAAGTGTAATAAAGCACTCAATGATGGGTAGTCAGTCATAGGATGCCCTCTACTCAAACTATTAAACACAACACTTAACTGAACAACTTTTCCCATTAGTTCTACTTCCAATGCTTTTCCAAAACAAGCTTCAATAGAGCCTTTAACTTCACCAGGCTTCATTTTTATATTATGCTGAAATTCATATAATTCTGCATTCCTAACATGCTGAGATTCCTTCTTTGTTTTCCATCTTATCACTGATTTTTGAACTCCATCTATCGTTTTCTTTTCGTAAACTTTACCCATATGCTTCTCTATGGTGTCGATTTTTAGCTGCAACCTCTTTTTCTTCTTATTTATCTCGCTGCAAATCTTACATCTGCATTCTACCAGAAGATCCCCTTCAATTGGATTCTCCACTAGTTCAATGAATGGATACTTTGACACCCATTCTATTTGAAAATTCCTCGACAGATCCCACATTCTATCATTCTTTGATTTGTATTTTCTTTTCTTCCTTGCACCATCATCTTCTTTGACATTCTCAGTCTCATCCAATTCGTATCATTATGGATACTCTGGGTATTTAACTAAAAATCTTCTTCAAGTTCATCATGATCTGAGATATTGTAATGATCCCTTTTTCTCTATTCTAAAATAGTGAGAATATTATTCCACTATCCTTCACTTACTATGTCAATTAGATGTTTATTAAGAAAGTAATGGATGATAACCATGAAATCTTATCTATCTTGTAATGTTTTTCTTCTCAATATCTCCCACTTACTATATCCGATAGAAGATAAGTATGTGTTTTGATTTATTTATAAAAAATTGTATTATACACAATGTCTAATTATGATGCTTATTGTAATGTAGTAAGAATGAACACCGTCTTTTGCTGTTTCTGATATAACAATATTATTACTTAATCTCTTGGAGGGATAAGTCATCTAGAAATACATACCTCATGTCTCTTCATTTGACACCTTTCATAACAAATGCTTAATCACCGGTAACAATGTGATTATTTATATTTATCGAACCACTATTATTAGCTGTTGTCAAATAGTTTTCTTGACGTACCTATCTTGTAGCGTAGAGATGATAATAGGGAATGTGCGATGACTAAATATAAGACATATTATCATCATCGTGCCCCTGTATATGGGAATACCAAACTGTTGTTGTCATAGTAAACGTTCGTATTGCATATATGAGTGATTCCAAGTATTAGTGACTAAACAATAACCCATATTAACTGACTTCCGTTGATGATAGCAGCGTCGATTATGAACATCAACCAATAGAGATGTCTTGTATTTATCTAAGGATTAAATGGTCTATTAAGTCGCTGTCCACAAATAGATTCCTTCACTAAACTTACAGAAATATCGCTCATAATATTTTATAATAATATATTATATACTTTACATACATAATATATATTAATATTGGTTATAATATAGTTTATGAGACTATATTATGTGTATTTATATATAATAATTAATATATGATTTTAGTATATCTATTTACACTATTTTAATTATGTATATTTAAAATTATATATATTTCATGTTTATATAATATATTCAATAATATATTGAATCTATTTATATCTTTTATTCATTTATTTATTAATTGATTAGTTATTTTTATTATATTGATCAATCATATATTGATTAATAATATTATATTGGCATATCATTTGTATACTTATTAATATTAATATAATAATATTGATTAACATCAATATTAGTGATTAATATCATATTTATTAATTAGTAATATTAATTAAGACTATATTAATTAGTATGTATTTAGGAATATATTTGTATTCCATACACTAATTAGGGCTCATGACAGATATCAAGTTCGCTGACTTCTTCAATATGTCACATAGGTTCAGCCTCAGGTTGTGAATCTTGAAAATCTTCTTGTGATGAAGTAGCTTCCCGATTTTGGCAAGAAACATTTCCAACACCATGACCAAAGTATGATGATAAGGTCCTACATTTTGTTGGCCTCTCTTGGCTTTCCCCATATGTGGGAGCCTTACCCTTATTCTTGTTTGACATCTCGATTCTTCAACAAAATAAAGGCTACTAGCCTACCAGTGAAAAAAAAATGTTTACTTGTTGAAGAAGTGAAAAATGACAATAGAACTATAATATACAATGTTTACATAGTCGCAGAATAATAATCACTTACCTTTGCCTCAAATTCAATCGCAGTTGCAACTCACCAAAGTAGTCAAGACTCAATAGTCTGAACTTCGCTATGGATCAAATTGAAGTTGAACCGATCCAAATTGTGTAAAATAACATTGATGTATGATTGTATTTATACTAATCTTTATTGGTGAATTGGGAGGGAGGTATTAGGTTGGTGTCCAAATATTTGGCGAAGCCCGTGTAATTATAACACATCTTTTGTTATATCCTAGGTGATTATGGGTCATCCAATACCATGGTAATATTAATAAAGTTGGCAAAAATCAATCGGTTTGAGACACACGTCCATAAAATGGTTGGTGAAGTTGGGTCCACCTAAAAATATATATATATAACTATTGGTGAATATAGGCCATCCATTTGGGGCCGCTTTGAAATTATAGGCGAATGTTAAAAAAATATTGTGCCCAAAAATTATATGCCATTGGTGATGATCTTGGCCATTGGACCCAATTTTCATAAACCAATTGACGATGAGCCCGGGCATTGGACCCAGTTTACATAATTGCGGGGTGATATGATCATTCCCAGGAGGCCAATATATTCACCAAATTGGGGGTCGACGGCAAGCGACATTCCCCAATTGGCGAATAATCACCACTAAAGTTTTCGCTACCACTCGGTTAAGAGATTTTTTTGTATCAATGGTTAAACTGAAATAGTAGTTGATCTGATTACAATACAACTCAAATTGTAGATGTTTAGATCTATTCTAAGCTCATACAAATCCTCTAATCAATATATCAATTCTCTTCCTCAACTTACTTTCACTCGGTAATAGCTCTTTGACGCTTGGTAATATTCTATAGTTTGGTTCTTCTTCAACCAGTCTAATCAGGCATGCATGAAACTCTATTCATGAGAAATCTCTGTAGTCTTCTTTCTTCTAGCCTGTTTCAATAAAGAAAATCATATCTCTTATATAGACAGATAAACCATTTTCATATCAACCATCAAATTTTTCTGGTTAATCTCCTTCATTGATTTTGCCTCTTAAACCTTCCTTGGAAGATGTTTCAATAACATGTTTCAATGCCATCCTTTAGATCTTCTCTGAATTTTGTCAATTGTGGATCTCATAACAAACTTTATCCTCAATCTTGAAATCATAACAATTTCTAGCTCATCAATTTTTGTCAGCTAAACTTAAGAATTTAATACTTTTATCCATACTCATTTAACAAAGAAATACGTTAGTGAACACAAGCTTAGTTAATACTATCTCTCAATAAACACTATACTGGCTCGGTGTATACTAAAGTGCTTCATCAACTGACCATATTGCCTTGTAAAGTTTTGCTTCCATCTTCATAATAGATTAATGCAACATAATCAAGTCAACCATATGAATTCATAGACTCATCAATAAGTTACCCAAAGTATTCCTTATCCTCATCTATCATATCCATCTTTCTCCATGTAGATATCTCAATTCTTCATCTTTTCTCTCCTCTTTATAGATGTTTAGATGTTTGCAACTATCATGATAAGTATTGTCAAAACTAGTTGACATCATTGAAAACAAAATGATTGATTTAATTATCTTACATATCATTTCAGTACTCAGTGATCTTTAATCACTGATCTTCAAGTCATTCAGGTATTCAATCAGTTGCAGTTCATCAACTATGGCATATGCGCCAACCTCAATGACTTGATCATTATATTTTTCTTTGCAATAATTTGTACTCTCAGGCTCAACATTATCTTCATGTGTTTCAATCATTGAATTTTTTATATTTATGTAGACTTTTGTATTATGAGATGGACTTTATGGACTTCAAAACACATACCTATATCTTGTTTTGTTTTCATTACACCCCATGCTTTCTTTGTTAGTGAACTGGGAAATGACTCTATTGGTTCCTAAGCTAGACTTTATGCTTTCAAAGCAACCAATACATCTATAGGGTTTTAGGATGGGTAAGATACAAATATGGAATTCTATGATGATTGGACCAATTATAGGGACAAGACTGCCCTCTGCACTTCTAGCTGTGCAAAACCAAGGAGGGTGCTCCTAATCCAGTAATCAACTAGCCTTATTTACACAATAACAGACTGGATTTAATAACAAAAAATAAATGATAAGAAAATACTAAATAATGACCATTCATTCATTGATTCTCCATTACCATTAAGTGGAATACTACTTTGTAAGTCACTATACTTAAATAATCTTGACAGATTTATATCAAATTATTAGGAATACACATAGAACCTTTTAAACACTGATTCCTGTAAAAACAACTCCACTGCTGGCCAGTGCCTTATCCATTGGGCAATACCTTCACTGTAAGATTGTTATACATACACAAATATATTGAACTTTAATAAACCTGCCCTCTGAAAATGCTATCACCCTGTGGTGGATTTTATCAAAGGAATCCTAGATTCATACTACTTACTTATATCATTATGTAAAACTTAAAGAATTTATGCAATGTCTAAAGATTATTTAATCTGATCCTAAATTAGAGCTGAAGAACATAAACATACACATAGAGAAAATCTATGCAATGAATTTCAACAATTCATAACTCAAAGAGAGATACACACGGGAGAGATGTGAACTTTGGATTTTTTTCAAATGCTATATCAATATCATGTATACAAAATGCTTTAAAATGAAAACTGTCTAGATTTAACTTGAACCAGAAATATTGCTTTCTTACAAAAATATGCCTAATACAATCTATAGTATCCTAGACTCAAAACTTGTCAGTAAATATGCTCAAGTTTTGGTCCCTACCAAATGATCCTAATAATCCTTTTATAGAAACAAGGATTGCATACAAGCTTCAGATCTTTCTTACAAAAGACAAAAGGAGTTTTCCATATAAGACAAAAAAGGAAAATATAACACCTTCTTGTTACAATTTTATAAAATATTTGTAGAGATGAGCGCCAAAAATTGCAACAAGTCCAAAGGTCAGTTCAACTTCTGCCAAGTGTAGCATCCATGCTTTCTTCAACGGTTTGAGATTCCCAATGTTGCTTGCTTTCTTTTAAGGAGTTGGGGCATTTCCACTTGTTTCCTCCTCTACAGATGTCTCTTCTTCTTTAGCACTTTCTGTCAAAAATTTTGCTTCCCAAGGTGCAAAAGTATCTTCACTTGACCATTGAAAAGATAGAACTTCATCCCTCTTTGGTAGTAATTGGTCCCAACTAGTAACCAATTGGTGTACTGCATTCAACACTTTAGCAAAGTGTAACCCAACATCCTATAGTAATTCAATTATTTGTATGAAGGGAGTAATATCTTTTATACCAAAAACAATATCCATCTTAGCTAACACCCCACCATAAATTTGTTCCAACTACTCATCCTTGTCTTTTATAGTTCCATCTACTTTCACAAGACCTGGGAACACTTGAAAATTGTCTTGAAAATATCTTACACTTAAGACCTGTGCCCTTCTTTTCAAACCCTCCCTATTTACTTCAAAATCAAAAAGGTTTTTAACAACCTTATAAGTAGTTGTTAATTGAATATCCACATTATTTTGATCTTTAATCACATCAAAGAATGACTTTAACCTATTCTCTCTAGGAACCCATCTATCCAAACTTGGGCTTACAGAAGATACCTCTTTCTTAAAAGAGATCAAAATATCAGACAATCACTAGCAGCTTTATAAACCTCTTTGGGTTTGACATTGGCAACAAAATGTAGGACTGTGTCCTTTATTTTCTTCTCATGTCTTTGTTTCTCCCTTTTCTCTATGTCATCATCACCTATAGAAGGGGGAAGAGGGGAGAGGGGGTATTCAATAATAGGGCTTGAAGAAGAAGGCCCAACAGGGGAAGATGAAATTCGTAATTGCCCTGATGCTTGAATTGGGCCCTCTTCACCCAACCTCTTCTTCAAGTCTGCAATTAATTTATCCTTCTCAAACATTCCTTGCTTTAATTCCCCATAAGCCTTTAGTATTATTTCAAACCTTATTGTGAGCTCCTCATTTTCTTTGTCTTCCTTTTCTGCTACCCTTACTGTGATCTGGGTTGTTGCTACTACCATACCTGATGCTTCAACCATAGAAGTCTCAATGACCCTTTTAACTATAAGGATGCCAATGAGATCACCCACAGTAATCTGCTTTCCTTTGTTCCTTCCATTCTTTTTTAAAGACCACATGACCAAGGCTTGATGGTCATTACTAACAGAAACTCCCTTAATGGCATGCTTTGCCTCCTCCTTGGTCTACTGCATAGGTGTGGTCTTCTTCCTAACTGCATCAAGGACCACTACATCAGCTATATCCCATTCTGGGAGGACAAGCACCCCTGAGTTTCTCACTAGCTCTCTCCCCTATTTTGGAGTAATTTTCTCAAATCTTTTTGTCATCCATTTTCTTACCTCATCCTCTATGATCTTGAGGTCCTTGTCTAGATTTTCCTCATGTCTTTTCTCAAATGTTTTCTCATACTAACTGATGTTTAATTTCCATAAAAATTGCATAAAAGCCCTAGCCTTTACAAAGGCATCATCAGCCAAAAAATCATCACATGCCTATTTTATTATTGGGTCTAGCTCCTTCCCTGCCAACTATTCAACTATTAAGTCTAGCATAGGCTCTTTTGGTGGCTCTTGCACCCCTTCATTTATCTCTTCATAGATCATAAAAATATGACCTAGAGCTCTCATCTATTGTGCCTGCTCTATGATCTCCTGATAATCCATGATATTCAAAGGTGATTAGGAAGGATAATAAATTTCCTCAACATGATGAGGTCTCTCTTCTAATTTTTGTCTTTTGGCAGGGAGTGGGGAATTAGGGACATTCTCAGGAGGTTGATCCAGAGGTGAATCTATAATTTCCATAACCTCCTTGTGTTTCTCCTCCTGCTGTGATGTGGAAGGAATATCCTCCTTCATCTTTGTTTATTTCTCCTTATCAAGCTCTGCCACTATCACACTATAACTAATCCTCTTTTGTACCTTCTCTAGGTTTTTCTCCCAAGGGAAAAACCTTTGTAAATGCAGGCTTGCTCAATAATGGTTGAGCCTTCTCTAGGTTTTCATTCATGGCTTTCTCCTTCTTTTCATCTATGGTTTGATAGATCTCCTTAAAATTTTCCATGAGAGTATCTATCTTCTTTCCCATAGGATTGATAGTTTTTAGGGGATCATATCCTAGATCAAATTGTTGAAAAAAGTTGAAGGTCTTCTTATATACCTACCATTTTTATTTTCTTACTTCCTGATCCATATGGAGCAATCCACCCTTTGTAATTATGAACTGGTGGGAAATTGTAATTTTTGGGAACAGAGTTCCTTTACCTTTACCTGTAAGAGTATTCTTTTCAATTTCTCCTAGTTGTTTGATGAATTCTGCAACACCAATCTTGACAGCGACTTGATATGGCAATATGAAAGGAGTCCCCCTACAACCATACAATCTAATAACAATAGAAACAAGGTAAATAATGACATCCCCCCAATTATGTACAATCTTTAGGTCTTTGGCAAATTGTTTTGGCCTAACAAGTTCGACCAAGGCATTTGGGATTCTTGGATTTTCATGGACAAACAATAGCCTTATTCTAGCTACAAAGTATTTATCAAAATTTATGATACTACTATCCTTCTTGTCCCATGTCATGCTAAGGTTCCACAATTGGACAGGCATGTCCTCACCATTCCTCTGTTTCAATAGATCCATCTCCTTCTCAAAATAACTAGCACCTTTAAACAAGAACATGTACATCATGAGGGAGTACCAGCAAAAAAGCTTAGCAACTTTATTCTTTTGGAGTCCTATTAATCCATTATGAATCAAGTCAGCAATGAAAGGGGCATAGTCAAATGTAACTGACAGGTGTGGATGTAAAATTTGGACCTTCATATAGATCAAATGTATTGACATTCTCTCTTCAACATCTTCCCCAAAGATCTGACATAGTGACCAATATGCACCTCTTGCTCTCATGTTAAAATAATCTATTTTGAAGGGATCCTATGTACTTGGTCCTATAACAACCATTTTTCCAACCTTATCACAAAATTCCTTCATAGGACCATTTCTGAGATAATTCTTTTGTGCATCATACACTCACCTCAACTCCTCAAAATTAATTTGTTCTAGGTCATTGGAGGGTTCACTTAGCTTGAAAAACATCCTGATTTCTTTAGCAGAGATTTTCATTAACTATTTTCCTCTAGCATCCCTCACTTCCTTAGTGATTGGGTCATAATTTTTAGAAACTTGAAACATTAGATCTGCATCTAGGAAAACATCGGGCACCACAAGCTTTCCTAGGTCAAACTGCCATATATTACTAGTACAAGCAGGGGCATTTCTTTGGCTAAACCCTACTATGAACAATGTTAGACCAGTGACAAAAAATGCCACTCACATTGAGTGTACCAATCTTGGCATCCCTAATATAATTACCCGTGTTGTATAAGCCATCCTCTACTCTTACCCTAGGTTCCTTGGGTGTTAATTGCTTTACCTTTATCAAATCAGTTGTTGAGCTGGGTAAGAGCTATAATAAATCCTCATGCAGACTCCTCTTACTATAATTATTCTCACTAGATAATTCCTTCCTAGGCGGCATCTTTAGGGTTTGCAAATTTCTTACAATTTATGTGTAAAAGAAAAAACAACAAAATTATAATGCAACTTAAGAAGAAAAGATTTCACAGAGATATCAACCAACCTTTTTTCAAAACTTTCTCAGGAAATGTCAACTGGTCTCTACAAATCTTCTTGTGTTGCTAAGAATGCATAAATCTTCAATATATGTGTAATCAAAACGAGTCCTTTCAGCAGTTTACTTCACATGATCTCACCATTACTCTTCTAAGAAATCAAACTGTTATCGCTCAATGGGAAAATTGAATTTTGCACCAACTGTGCTTCAAGTTTGAATTTGGGTCATTGATCTTTTTTAAAAGATAATCTAATGGTTATCACATGATTGCAAGGCTTGAAAGAAATTTATGTGAACATGTGACAACTGTTCAATCAATATGCATCGACGGTAATCCTTAAATTATATCATCTAGGATCCACTTTTTCTTTAGATTCTACTCCACCGTTAGATCCTCCATCAGACAATCACCATTATTTTTCCTTTTTTATTAGACATAAAATAAGGCACCATGGCCATGATACTAAATCAACAACTATCACATGATCGCATCGCTTGAAAAGATTCCATGCGAACAAGCGACAACTGTCAGGTCTTCCCTTCACCATTGATACCTTAAGTTATCAGCCCCACTTTGTTTCGACCAATCAGGAAAATCCACGTTGCAATATCCGACAAGCGGACATGGAAAATTGTCTTACTAAGTGCCAGTGCTACTGACATTTTCCACATCAGCAAATACCTTTCAACAACCAATAATGGCCATGTGTGTACACCTAGTAGTGATCCCACTTCTTTCTTACGCTTGAGAATAAAGTAAAACCAATGGCTATCACATGATCGCATGGCTTGAAAAGATTCCATGCGAACATGCGACTATCGTTAGATCTTTTGCAGATTATCAATCCTGAGATCCTCTTGAAATTGGGCCCATTTTGTTTAACAGATGAAAAAATGCCACATCACAATATCTGACAAGCGGACATACAAAGTTTTCTTGCTGAGTGGTTTCCTTGTCGACAATTTCCATGTCAAAAAATATTATAGCCAATCAAAAATGCACATATGTAAACACCTGGTAGTGGACCCACCTTCTAAAAGTGCTTTAGAATAAGGTAAAATTGATGGTTGTTGCATGATCGCATGGCTTAAAAAGATTCCATGCGAACAAGCAACAACTGTTAGATCTAAAACCCATACTCAAAGCAGAATATAGTGTCAAAACATTAGGAAATAAAGTGCTTAGGACTTAGGAGTATTTAAAAACATCATTGGGCTTAGACTTAGGAAAAATTAAAAGGGGCCGAGCCTAGGCAATATAAAGTGTTACTAACATGACCCCGCTTGGTGATTTTTTTAAGAACACATGCATTTAAGGAGCTTAAGTGACCTGATAAAAAGTAGTGCTTGGATAGATTATAAAAAGAGTGACCTAGGGTTTTAATGAAGACAAGTGTATTTAGGGTTTCTTAGGCCTGGTTTTTCAATTAGCGCTTGCTACATTTAAGATAAATCTTTAAGAATTTCAGCAAAGTTTTATGGGTTTTTTGGCGATGAAAATTCTCAACCTTAGGACAATACACAAATGCTTCAACTTTGTAAGGAAAATGCAAGATTTTACATTGTTGAAAATTGAAGTTGCAATAGTGGCTCTGTCTAGGGATGTATGCCTCTTGCAGGCATGACAAGAATATAGAATGTCTAGGATAAGCAGACCATCTACTAAAACAAAATAGCTAACCTACTCACACAACCTGAAATAAACACACAACTGGAAGGGTAAACTAACTATTGTTCATGGATAATGAGAGTACCTTAAGAAAAGTGCAACTTCAGGAATTGTCCATGAACTAGCAATTCCATTTTGTTCCCAATTAGGTCCTTTAGGATATATGAAATAGGTCCCCATTCTTCACTGATTAGATATGGTCCCAACCAAATAGGATCAAACTTACTATGTTTACCCTTGTCTTCAAGCCTAGCATTCCACATTAGGACCAAATCATTAGCTTTAAAGTTCCTAACTATGGTTTTCTTGTCATATAAATTTTTATATTTCAGCTGAGATTTCAAATTTATATTATATTCCTCCCTCCTTGATTCATCCAATTGTATCAAATCTTGTAATCTGATCTGGATATCAATTTTAAACTCTTGTATTTTATTTATCCATCTACACCTTCTCCCTGAAACTTCTTGCTGAACCAATATGTCTTTTACAGTAGCATTGGGCACATATGCAACTACAATTGCCCCAACCAAATAGCATCTAAAGTTCTTTACATCCTTGACTAGAGCATAGGCCTTTTTTTCATTTATATCATATTTCAACTCAGCTACATGCAAGGATTTTCTGAAAAAAGATATGGGTTGTTCAAAACCCTCTAAATTCTTTTGTAATGAGACTGCAACAATAGTATGATATGAAGCAAAGAAGAAAATCTAAATGGGCTTGCTGAAATTTGGTGATCTTAATACAAGGGCACTTTTAATGACTAGCTTGATGTCAGACAAGGCTTTCTTGGCCTCCTCACTCCACTCAAATTTTGCATTCTTCTTGAGCATTTTGGAGATAGGGACACTAATTTCAGCAAAGTTTATGACAAACCTTCTGACAAAATTTATCTAACCAAAGAAAGATTGGATACCTTTAACATTCATTGGTAATGGTACCTTGTTAATTGTTGCCACCCTTTCAAGATCAATCTTGACTCCTTCCTTGGATACAATGTGCCCCAAAAGTTTACCCTTAGTCATCCCAAAAGCACACTTCCTCGGGTTAAGGGAAACCCCATACTCTAGAGCTCTTATAAAAAAATTTCTAAGTGGCCAAAATGTTGATCTTTCTTCTCTGAATAAGTTATCAAGTCATGTTGATAAACAACAAGAAATTTGTTTATAAAATCTACAAATGCTACATCCATGGCTCTTTGAAAGGTAGCCCCAGCATTGGTTAAACCAAAAGGTATCCTAACATATACATAAGTGCCCCATGGAGTAGTGAATGCAGTTTTGAACTGCTCTATTTCCTTAACAACTAGCTAATTGTAACCAAAAAATCTATCCATCATAGACATTAATTCAGACCCAGTAACTCTCTGCAACATGGCTTCCATGTTTGGCAGACCATAGTTATCCTTTAAGGAATTTATATTCAAATTTCTAAAGTCTACACAGAGTTTGATGTCTCCATTCTTCTTTCTCACTAGGACAAGGTTAGAGATCCATGTTGAATGTCTAATTGGCTGGATAATGCCTGCATCACTCATCTTTTTTAATCCATCCTGCATCTTGGGTGCCAAAGTAGGGTTGAAAAGTTTGAGCTTTTGTTTGAAAGGCTTGGTGTTTTTCTTCAAGGGGATTTCATGTTGAAATAGATCTTCTCTATATGCCTTTAGGTCATCATAAGACCAAGAAAAGACATGCATATATTTTCTGAGAAGGTTTATCAGTGATTTTCTAATTTTAGGAGTTAAACTTCCCCCAATGTATACATTCTTTGGGGCTTCCCCTGTCCCTAGGTTTATTTATTCTACACCTTTTGGCTTACTCAAAGGCTTTGTTTGAAAAGAACTATCATGATTATCAAATGCTCTTTCTAACACTACCAAACCCTTTGGGACCGTATTAGTTTTGAGCTATAAGACCTCTTTGCCAAGGATGGTATCCTGATTATCTAAGGTTTTAACACATTCTTCAAAATTTATTTCCTTGTCACCAAAATTTTCATCAAAATGCAAGAATCTTAGAATGTCCAAGTCATCATCAAAAACCTGCCAGTTTTCAAAATTGTTTGGTATGGATGGCCTAGTCTAAACCTCAACCTTAGATATCCCTACAAAAGTGATATCTTCTGGCCTCAAAGAAATATTAGCCAGTAAGTCGGCCATCCTATTATGGCTTCTATCCATCTAATCAATATAAAAAGCATCAAATTGTTCTATCTCATCCCAAACAACATTTCTATATTGTTTTAATCTTTTATTTCTTGATGCATATTTGGATCTTTCCTGAGATACAACCAATTTTGAATCTCCAATAACTCAAAGATTTTTTATCTTATGTTTTGAGGCTAACCTTAATCCTCTCAATAGAGCCTCATATTCTACAGTGTTATTTGTACAAGTAAATAGTAGGGTAAAAGAAAACTTAAAAGTCTTTTCAACAGGGGAAATCAATAGCACACTTGCACTAGATCCCTCTTTAGAGATTGCACCATCAAAATACATGGTCTAGATGTCATTTTGACTTGTAACATTACTTTCTTCCTTAGCTAAGATGGGATGTTTATCTTCACTCTCATTTTCAATGCTCTGTACTTGAAAGGATTTTATATCAATATCCAAGAAAAAATTCATGTTATTATCATTAGCTTCCTCCTCAATCATATGAGGGGTTCTAACTTCCCTAAATACTTTAATACTCTCACCAGTGATGTTAAATGTAGCATAAGATAAATCACATTGGATGCTACCTCCCATTGCTACACTCCATTTTCTTGATAACAGCATCCCATATTAGGGAGGTATGTCCACAACTAAAACACTCATAGTTAGTTGTTTCTCTAGATAAGAAATAAGCCTATAGGGTAGGGCTTTGATTGTTCCAATTATTGGCACTTTTCTAGAATCCATGGCTTGGCATCTTCCATGAGGAGTGTCAACTTGCAATCCTATTGATCTCATGATTTTATCAGGCATGACAGTATTTGAAGCTCCTGAATCAATCATGCAATTTTTTAACATCTTATCATTTATGACTAATGTTAAGAAGAAAGGGTCAAAAGTTCCCATAAAAGTGTTCACAACATTAGTATCTAAGTAGATTTGAGGTATTTTTGAAACAATATCCTCTGTGTCTTTCCTTTTAATTATAATTTGACCCTTCATCTTAGTACTTACTGGTTCTTGGACATTTGTGACTTGAACACCACTTATCCATGTGAGGGCCTTCTCTTTGTGTTCACTTATCCTCATCATTTCCATCAAAGGCACTTGAATTTTGATCTGGGATAATAACTGGTTCATGTCAATAGGTGTATAATTTAGAATAGGAAAATCTAACTTGCTTTGTAGGACATCATTGTTCTTAGACAATGTTGTTGCACCCAATTTGTGTTCCCCTTTGATTTATTTTTAGGTTGGGAAATTGGAGTATTGGCCATTGGATTTTTGGCCTTGATCTTGAGCACATTGATTAGCTCACTTGGCTTTTTGGTACCTTTCAACTTAGATTTCTTGGCATCTTCAACAACCTTATTTTTTACGGCAAACTATTTTGTGTCTTCTTTATTTCTCTTAATAAATACACCTGCTGGTTTACCATCTGTATTCCCAATAATTCTATTTTTAAGTACATAACTACTTATGGCCCATGTCACCATATCAGCAGTGATCTAGGCTATTTCTTCATTATATGGTCTCCTCAATACAATAGATTCATCAACCCTCTTGGAGTTGCTATTTATGTCATTGACTTCCCCTCTTCCTCATCATAAAAGATCTATTGATGGTAGGTCTCTCCTCTGCTCTAAGAGTTATTTACATCCTGATTTTCACTCTCCTCATCAAATTCAACTTCTTCAAATGTCCTAGCAGAAGTCATTCCACAGCCTTTGTCATCATTGGTTTTAATCTTCACCTCACCCTATTCTTCATTTTCAAGTACACTTTGAGAAATTAAACAATAATCAGGGTCATGTGGGGAATGGCATGCTATGCACCATAGAACCTCATTAGTCATGTTGACCAAATGTTTTTGTAAAGGATTAGGGGTCTTATCATTTGGCTTTGAGTCCTTCCTTTCTGGCACAGTAGGCTTCCCTTCCTTCCACTATGTATGGTATGGAAATTTTTACAACCTAGGTTGCCTATTGAAATTATTCGGAGGAGGCCTATCATTTCCTTGAAACTTATTTTGATTGTCACTTGGCTTTAGATCCTTCAAGGCATTCAATATTTTCTTGAGATTATCATCCTCCCTATGCTTTATATTGGAAGATTTGTCTTCTTCTTTCTTTCCAAACCTAGGGGGTTTAGGGTCTTCTCTCCTCCCTAGTTTTCCAAAAACTCTTCTATTTCTTTCAATACTTACAACAAATCTTTGATCTTCCCTAATAATCCTAGGGTATTTTTCTCTGAGTAAGTATCCCATTTCAACATCAAAAGCATTCAAATATGTTTCCAAGCACACCTTCTCATCTAATCTCATTAATTGGAAGAGTTTCTGCATTGCCTTTTGAAATCTAACATTGAATTCTAGGACCCCCTCATTTTTATTTTTCTTTATATTGTTGAATTCATTCAACATGAAACCCTCATTAGTCTTATCATTGTACTGATCTTTAAAAAAATTAATAAAATCATCCCAAGAACCAATACAATCATAAGGAAACCCCCTAAACCAGTCCCTTGCATCTTCAGTCAAAGACTGAACAAATAATTTCATGATTACATCTTCATATTCTATTTCATAATCATTAATCATATCAATGAATTTCTTTAGATGCTCTTCATGGGTAACAACATTGTTACTAGTGAATTTAGGTAACTTTTCTCTAATCTTTGTAGGAATGAAATTAGGATAACCAACAATGTTGTTAAAAAGAAGTTGTTTGTACCTTTCAACATGAACAGGTCCCCTTTGTACTGACCCATTAATTTGAGAAGTAGAAGCCTTGTTATTTTCTACATTAGCAACATTTGCAAAAGTCCCCGGTGTGATAGTGGAAGCCTGAGTAGCTGAAACCCCAATGTTAGCATTAGATGTTATCATAGGGCTAGTTATATTTGAAGGGCCAGAAGTTTGTCTAAGAAAATAAACTTTCTTTTTCATTTCTAAAGTGGTGGCCTCAATTTATTCTTTCTCTAGTTCCTTGGCTATAATCTCATTCTCCCTTTTAGCTCTCTCTACATCACTATCCAATTTGGAAAATTGATCTAAAGGGGTTTTCTCACTAACAGGTTCATTTATTTGGATCCCTACTGAGACCTATTTTCCTTTATCCTTAGGTCTCCTAACCTCGGTAGTGAGCTCGATAATAGGTTGTTCATCAACCTTATTGGGGGCTCTAACAACATTTATAGCTTCCAAGGTTAATAGTTGCCTTCTAAGCTAATCAACCCTAATTTGAGCTTGCCTGATCTCAATTTATTTTTCCATTTCCCTCTCCTTTCTAATAGAAATCTGTTCTTGAATCCTTTTCTCTAGATTGTAGACCTCTTCAAAAATGTCCTCAAAAACTAGGAGAGTGGTGTCAGATCCTAAATTTTCAAATCGATAACCTCGTTGTTAACCACTTGGATTTTGAGGGCTTTCAGAAGGAGAAGGCCCCCAGATCATTCCTTCCTTGTAAAACCCTACTCTTACTTCTTGACTTTCTATTTTTCCCTTGAGGTTCTATATTTGGGAACATTTTCCTCCCATGGTGTACCTCATCATTCTCTTTAGAATGATGAGAATAAAAATCATCATAGGCACCTAAACCTAGATCTACTACCTCCTCATATTCAAAGGCATTTTCTTCTTGGTTATGGTTGAGTAGACCAATCTCATCTTCATTTTTCTTCTATCTCCATACCTAAGACATATCTCTATTATTTTGATTCCTTCTAGGCTGACAGGCCCTAGAAGTACTTGGAAGTTCACCCTCTAACCTTTCTTCTAGATGATCTTTCCTCCAAGCCCTAGTATTTCTTTGACTCATGCTTGAAAGTATGTGAAGTAATCTTATATTTTTATTTTCTTTTCTTTTACTCAGCACTACTATAGAGATCTTAGAGTTGCCACCAACACCAGTTGGGAATTAGTTTCACACACTTAGTAATTTAGAGTATTCAATACTTGGAAAGAAATCAAAGAAAGAGTTTACAACAAATAAATGCAAAGCCTGATTAGATTTTCAAGATTATATAGAAATCCAAAGCTTGCAAATAACTCTCTATTTTTCAATGATACTTACTAGTTCTAACAAATAAGAAGGCCAAGAGTTTAGCTCAACTTGCACCTATGTTATTTGATATCAAATTTACAACACCAGAGATCTTAAATTCAGATTTATCATAATTATTTCATCTCTAATCCCCAGCAGAGTCACTATTTTGTTGGTTCCTAAACTGGACTTTATGCTTTCAAAGAAACCAATACATCTATAGGGTTTTAGGATGGGTTAGATCCAAATATGGAATTCTATGATGAATGGACCAACTGTAGGGACAAGACTACCCTCTGCACTTTTGGCTCTGCAAAACCAAGGAGGGTGCTCCTAATCCAGCAATCAACTAGCCTTATTTCAACAATAACAGACTAGATTCAATAACAATAGATAAATGATAAGAAAATACTAAATGATGACCATTCATTCATTTATTCTCCATTACCATTAGGTGGAATACTACTTTGTGAGCCACTATACTCAAAGAATCTCGACAGATTTATATCAAAATATTAGGAATACACATAGAACCTTTTAAACACTAATTCCTATAAAAACAACTCCACTGCTGGCCAACACCTTATCCATTGGGAAACACCTTCACTGCAAGATTTTTATACATACACAAATATATTAAACTTTAATAGCCGTTCCCTCTAAAAATGCTATCACCCTATGGTGGATTTTATCAAAGGAATCCTAGATTCATACTGCTTACTTATATCCTTATGTAAAACTTAAAGAATTTATGCCATGTCTAAAGCTTATTTAATCTAATCCTAAATCAGAGCTGAAGAACATAAACATACACATAGAGAAAATCTATGTGATGAATTTCAACAATTCATAACTCAAAGAGAGAAACACATAAGAGAGATGTGAACTTTGGATTTTATTCAAATGCTATATCAATATCATGTATACAAAATGCTTTAAAATGCAAACTTTCTAGATTTAACTTGAACCAGTAATATTTCTTTAATACAAAAATATGCCTAATACAGTATATAGTATCCTAGACTCAAAACTTGTCAGTAAATATGCTCAAGTTTTGATCCCTACCAAATGATCTTGGTAATCCTTTTATAGAAACAAGGATTACATACAAGCTTCAGATCTTTCTTACAAAAGACAAAAGGAGTTTGCCATATAAGACAAAAAAGGAAAATATAACACCTTCTTGTTACAATTTTACAAAATATTTGGAGAGATGAGCACCAAAAATTGTAGCAAGTCCCAAGGTCATTTCAACTTCTGCCAAGTGTAGCATCTGTGCTTTCTTCAATAGTTTGAGATTCCCAATATTGCTTGCTTTCTTTTAAGGAATATGGGCATTGCCACTTGTTGCCTCCTATGTGGATGTCTCTTCTTCTTTAGCACTTTCTGTAAGAAATGTTGCTTCCTGAGATGCAAAAGTATCTTCACTTGGCCATTAAAAAGCCAAAACTTCATCCCTCTTTGGTAGTAATTGGTCCCAACTAGTAACCAATTGGTGTACTTCATTCAACACTTTAGAAAATTGGAACCTAACATCCTGTAGAAATTCAATTATTTGTATGAAGGGAGTATTATCTTTTGTACCCAAAACAATATCCATCTTAGCTGACACCTATAGAAGGGGGAAGAGGGGAGAGGGGGTATTCAATAATAGGGATTGAAGAAGAAGGCCTGATAGGGGAAGAAGAAATTTTCAATTTCCCTGATGCTTAAATTGGGCCCTCTTCACCCAACCTCTTCTTCAAGTCTGCAGTTAATTTATCCTTCTCAAACATTCCTTGCTTTAATTCTCCATAAGCCTTTAGTATTGTTTCAAACCTTATTATGAGCTCCTCCTTTTCTTTGGCTTCCTTTTTTGCTACCCTTTCTGTGAGTTGGGTTGTTGCTACTACCATACCTGATGCTTCAACCATAGAAGTGTCAGTGACCCTTTTAACTATAAGGCTACTAGTGAGAGCACCCCCAATAATCTTCTTTCCTTTGTTCCTTCCATTCATTTTTAAAGACCACATGACCAAGGCTTGATGGTCATTACTGACAGAAACTCCCTTAATGGCATGTTATGCCTCCTCCTTGGTCTTGTGCATAGGTTTGGTCTACTTCTTGACTACATCAAGGACCACTGCATCAGCTATATCCCATTCTAGGAGGATAAGCACCCTTGAGTTTCTCACTAGCTCTGTCCCCTTTTCTAGAGTAATTTTCTCAAATCTTTCAGTCATCTTTTCTTACCCCATCCTCTATGATCTTGAGGTCCTTGTCTAGATTTTCCTCATGTCTTTTCTCACATGTTTGCTCATAGTGACTGATGTTTAATTTCCATAAAAACTACATAAAATCCCTAGCCTTTACAAAGGCATCATCAGCCAAAAACTCATCACATGCCAATTTTATTATTGGGTCCAGCTCCTTCGCTATGAACTATTCAATGGTTAAGTCCATCTTAGGCTCTTTTGGTGGCTCTGGAACCCCTTCATTTATCTCTTCATAGGTGATAAAAATCTGACCTAGAGCTCCCTTCTGTTGTTCCTGCTCTATGACCTCTTGATCATCCATGATATTCAAAGGTGATTGGGAAGGAGAATAAATTTCCTCAACATGTTGAGGTCTCTCTTATAATTTTTGTCATTTGGTAGGGGTTGGAGAATTAGGGACATTCTCATCAGGTTGATCCTAAGGTGAATCTAGAATTTCCATAACCTCCTTGTGTTTCTCCTCCTGCTGTGATGTGGAAGGGATATCCTCCTTCATCTTTGCTTGTTTCTACTTATCAAGCTCTGACACTATCACACTATAACCAGTCCTCTTTTGTACCATGTATTTTTCCAGGGGCAAAACCTTTGTAAATGCAAGCTTTCTCAATAATGGTTGAGCCTTCTCTAGGTTCTCATTCATGGCTTTCTCCTTCTTTTCATTGATGGTTTAATAGATCTCCTTAACATTTTCCAGGAGACTATCTATCTTCTTTCCCATAGGATTGATACTTTTTAGGGGATCATATCCTAGATCAAATTGTTGAACAAAGTTCAAGGTCTTCTTATATACCAACCATTTTTATTTTCTTACTTCCTGATCCTGTATTTTTGGGACATTTTTGATGATGTCCTTAGAGAAATGGAAAATGTGATTTATTGATGAGCATCTGACCCTTTTCTTAAACATTTCATTGTAGAACCCCTCTGGGTCTATTGTTTGAGCAACTGAAGTAGCCATATGATATGGTTCCAAGAATTTATGCATATAGAGCCATCCACCCTTTGTAATTATGAGCTAGTGAGCAATTGTAATATTTGGGAATGGAGTTCCTCTACCTTTACCCTTAAGAGTATTCTTTTCAATTTCTCCCAGTTGTCTGATGAATTCTGCAACACCAATCTTGAGAGGGACTGATATGGAAATATGAAAGGAGTCCCCCTAAAACCATACAATCTAATAACAATAGAAACAGGGTAAATGATGACATCCCCCCAATTATGTACAGTCTTTAGGTCTTTGGAAAACTATTTTGGCCTAACAAGTTCAGCCAAGGCATTTCAGATTCTTGGCTTTTCATGGACAAACAATAGCCTTAGTCTAGCTGCAAAGTATTTATCAAAATTTATGAAACTACTGTCCTTCTTATCCCATGTCATGCTAAGGTTCCACAATTTGACAGGCATGTCCTCACCATTCCTTTGTTTCAATAGATCTATCTCCTTCTCAAAATAACTAGCACCTTTAAACAAGAACATATACCAGTAGAAAGGCTTATCAACTTTGTTCTTCTGGATTCCTATTAATCCATTATGAATCAAGTCACCAATGAAAGGAGCACATTAAAATGTAACTAACAGGTGTGAATGTAAAATTTGGACCATCATATACATCAAATTTATTGGCATTCTCTCTTCAATATTTTCCCTAAAGATCTGACATAGTGACCAATATGCACCTCTTTCTCTCATGTTAAAATAATCTATTTTGAAGGGCTCCTATGTACTTGGTCCTATAACAACCATTTGTCCAACCTTATCACAAAATTCCTTCATAGGACCATTTATGAGATAATTCTTTTGTGCATCATACACTCGCCTCAACTCCTCAAAATTAATTTGTTCTAGGTCATTGGAGGGTTCACTTAGCTTGAAAATCATCCTGATTTCTTCAGCGGAGATTTTCATTAACAATTTTCCTCTAGCATCCCTCTCTTCCTTAGTGATTGGGTCATAATTTTTAGCAACTTGAAACATTAGATCTACATCTAGGAAAACACTGGGCACCACAAGCTTTCCTAGGCCAAACTGTCATATATTACTGGTGGGAGTAGGGGCATTTCTTTGGCTAAACCCTACTATGAATAATCTTAGACCGGTGACATCAAAAATGCCACTCACATTGAGTGTACCAATCTTAGCATCCCTAATATAATTACCTGTGTCATATAAGTGATTTGATTTATGAAACTAGATTACAATACTTGGTGTGATACCTGCGGTATTGTAGAATTCAACATGAAAATTGAGAACTAGATTGCAAACCAAAAACTGATCCATTCTATTTGAATATTTCAGTTTATACAAGTCTGATGGATCTCAAGGGTCATCAAAATCCCTTGGAAATGAAATGAAGACCCATCATAATATTTATTACAAATAAACTATTCAAACTATAAAAAATTATCAAAAAACTATATATAAAAATTAGGTCTACTTGGAGAAGGCATAACTTTCTAGTCCTAGCTCTGATTTGCAAACCGTTTGATGCACCGAAGACCCTCAAAAATGCACTTTACTAAAACATAGTAAAATTTGAAAAATTAGATTTTAGTTTTTTCCCAATTTAATCCTGAGCATTCCTCCCCCCTTGAGAGGAAATGGGCCCCATTGCACTAATCTGCTGCAACAGATGAGGAAATTGTTCTTCAATTTGTTCCTTAGTAAACCACTTGCCTTGGTGAGAATACTGGCCAGCTTGAACCATACGATATAGAGGAATATTTTGATTTCTCAAAGTCTTTAAAATGACTTCAGTAACATGGTCACATTGGACTAGAACAGTAGTAGATGGATTTAACTCTATAGCTTGAATGTATTCAATAGCAAGGGAAATATCCAAAGGAGGAAAATACGGTCTCAACAATTCTACATTGAAAACTAGATGCAGTCCCAAAAATGATGGAAAATTAAGTTCAAAAGAATTCTCACAAACTTGTTTCACAATAGTATATGGACCATAATGAAGAGGATGAAGCTTCCTATTTGGTCCGTGGAGGCACTCTTTTTGAAGATGTAACCATACCTTGTCACCAATCTGAAACTTATGAGGAGTTCTATGTTTATCATGCCTTTCCTTATACTTTTGATTACTCTGCTCCAAGATCTCATGAACTTGTTGTTGGAGGTGTCTAATGTTATCAATGAATTTTTCTTCTTTATCTACCTCCTTGTCACCATTCAATGGACTATTAGATTGTAGATATGGTATTGCTACATCCATAGGTGCCAATGGTTGGTACCTAAGAGAAACCTCAAATGGGTTGTGCCATGTAGTATTATGGAGTGCATAGTTGTAGTTGTGTTTCACATATGGTAAGCTTTCATCCCATGTGCAAGGATGTTTGGAATGATACATCTATAAAATATGAATAATCATTTGATTCACCACTTCTATTTGCCCATCTGTTTGGGGATGGAATGCTATGGACTTTGTCAACTTGGTGTCCATTTTAGCCCATAGTGCAGACCAAAATTTGTTGATGAACCTGCTATCCCTATCAGAAATAATGGTTTTTGGGAAACCAAAATGAACCCAAACATGTTCAAAAAATAGCTTGGTGGTATCTTCTACAGAAATCATCTTTTTACATGCCACCATGATAGCCATTTTAGAAAACCTATCTACCACAACATATACACAATCATGCCCATGCCTAGTAGTTGGAAGTCCAGACATAAAATCCATTGAAACAAATTTCTATGGCTTATTAGGAATAGGTAATGGTAAGTATAGACCCAACTTATGGCTTGTTGGCTTTGCAATTGCATAGGCTGCACAAGCTTGTATATGTGAAATGATACCTTGCTTCATTTTTGGCCAATAGAAATACTTTTGAAGGATAGCAGTAGTCTTACCAATACCAAAATGTCCTACAACATGACTGTAGTGAGCTTCCCATATCATTTTCTTTCATCCCTTGGTGGGTACACATATGTGACCATTATGGAAAAGCAACCCATCCTGCAAGTGAAAATCAAGGACAGACTTTCCTT
Source organism: Chamaecyparis obtusa (assembly GCA_027943335.1). Lineage (NCBI taxonomy): Eukaryota > Viridiplantae > Streptophyta > Pinopsida > Cupressales > Cupressaceae > Chamaecyparis > Chamaecyparis obtusa. Next base: position 3,123,715 of record BSBK01001922.1, read on the forward strand.
CTACCAAATTACCATAGATGTTAGCAACATCAGGGTCAATACCATATAGTTGTTCCCAAGTTGATGATTGATGACCACATGAATCTAACACTATTGTCAAACCTACAATTGGAGACCTACTCAAAAAATCTGCCACCTTGTTACTGCTTCCTTTTTTATGATGAATGTTGAGGTGAAATTGGTGTAGATAGGCTAACCACCATTGATGTATGTCATTCTGTAGCTTCCCTTGTGTTTGTAAGAATCAAAGTGGTTTATGTTCTATATGTATAACAGTTTCCTTTCCCAGTATATAGTGTTTCTATTGTTTGTAGGCCTAAACAATGGCATACAACTCCTTATCATAGGTGGGGTACCTACATACTGTATCAGAAAAATTTTCACTATGATAGGCAATAGGATGCCCATGTTGCATGAGTACCGCACCAAGAGCTTAATCGGATGCATCTATTTCTATCTCAAATGCTTGGTGTAGATTTGGAAGGACCAATACTGGTGCTAAACATAGTCTTTTCTTTAACTCCTCAAATGCTTATTGCTTTGCCTCTGTCCACTAAAATTTTTCTTGTGCTCCACCCCTTAGTGATTGATTAAGAGGCCATGATATGTGTGAGAAACCAAACACAAATCTATGATAGAAGTTGGCTAAGCCCAAGAAGATGTGAAGCTCTGTAAAATTTTTAGGGGATGGCCAATCTTATATTATTTGAATCTTTGCTAAATCAACATGAACACCCTTAGTATCAATGATATACCCTAAGTATTGAATACTTTGCATACCAAAATAACACTTCTCAATGTTGGCATAAAGTTTGTGTTTTTGCAGAGTTGAAAGAACTTGTTCAACATGCTGCAAATGCTCAAACCAAGTTCTGCTAAAGATGAGTATGTCATCCAAATAAACAACCACAAAAGAATCAATGAATTGTCTAAGCACATCATTCATCAATCTCATAAATGTTGCTGGGGCATTTGTTAGGCCAAAAGGCATGACCAACCATTAAAACAAACCTTCCTTAGATTTAAATGCAGTCTTCCACACATCTACTGGATCAATTGGTACTTGGTGGTATCCAGACTTCAAGTCAATTTTTGTAAAAAAATTAGCCCCCCTAAGTTGGTCCAACAAATCATCAATTCAAGGGATTGGATATCTATTTTTAACAAAGATTTTGTTTAATTCTCTATAATCAATACAAAGCCTCCATGTCCCATCTTTCTTTTTAGCAAGGACAATTGGACTTCCACAAGGTGAAGCACTTGGACGAATGTGTCCTTTCTGAATCAACTCCTGAATTTTTCTCTTAATCTCATCATTTTCCAAAGTTAACCTCCTATATATTGGCTCATGTGGTAGCAGTGTGCCTGGGATTAAATCAATAGAGTGCTTCACTTGATAGTGTTTTGGTACTCCCATTGGTCGTTTAAACACACTATGATATTCTTTCAAAATTTTATCCATCTAATTTTGTTGATTTTCTATTACCTTAGCATGTGTATTAAGAACAACTGACTTTGTTTGTTCAGGGTGAATCATGAGTAGAACAAAAGCTCCAGTTTGAAAAATCAAGCATTTACATTGTTTAGCACTAATTAAAGAAGCAATTTGTGTTGGACATACCTTTGGTATTCAATACCTCTTCCCACCAAGCTTTATTGTAACACTACGTGGCCTGGAATCATACACCCCATGCCTCTGATACATGTATGGCTGCCCTAGCAAGACATCACATACATCCAATGGTGCTAAATCACATATCACTTCATCCTTGAAAGGCTTGATTGAATATGGCAAATGGCATTGTTGATTTACTTGAATATCGTGTCCCTCATTTACCCATCCCATAGAGTATGGTTGTGGGTGTCTTGTCACTTTTAGATTTAATCTTTTGACTGTCTCCCTAGAGATCAAATTCTTTTGACTCCCACTATCAACAATAAAATGCAGAGGCTTTCCATCAACCCACATCTATGAATGAAAAAGTCTCTCTTCATCTTCACAGGGCAATACTTTAGCAGTTCCAACTACGGCATATGGGTTTTCTTCTATGATGGAATCATTCTCCTCTTTCTCAGAATTATTTACTGGTGACGATTCAGGTTCAGCTTCCTCTCCTCGTATTCTTGGATGAATTTGAATGAGGTTCCTTGGTCACCTGTTTTCCTATAAATTTATTGCCACCTTCAACCCTTGGCTTGTTGTTTGCAAAGTAGTCCCTCTTCCCTTTCTGCTTGAATTTATCTTCAATTTTTGTAGCATATTTATAGGCAGTTGCCAATGTCTCAATATTCAAAAATTCCATCTATGTTTGAATATACCTATGAAGTCCACATTGATCTTTCATAATTTGATGCTTCTCTGAATCCTCAATATCAAGTTTTGCTGAAAATAAATGGAATGTATTGGTGTAATCTTGAATAGACTGATCCCTCTTTTGTCGAAGAAGCTACCACTCTATGTATTTTTGTTCATATACATCCTCTGGAAGGTAAGCTTCTTTTATGTATTCCACAAATTCTCCCCATGTGGGCTTCTTATCAAGAGAAATTTCAAAACCATCTTCAGCAAATGATTCTCGTTCTTTATTTGCAACTTTGGTTTCCCATGCTAATTTCACATGGGTTTCAACTTTGAGGAGAGAAAATGTTATCTTTTCTACATTTGAGAAATTATTTACAGAAAAGTATCTATCCAACTTTGATAACTAGTTATCAACAGCTTCAGAATCGACCTTTCCTTCAAAATTTGGGATGTTGAAATTGACCTGCACTTTGAAAGGGGTATTTCCACAAAATGATGTTTCTGATTCAGAGGGTTTTTTATTCTTTAGGAGGTGTGAAAATTGACTCATCATCTCCTCCCATTTCTTATTTAAAGCTTCCTCGACCAACTTCTTAACATCATTGTCTGACATCTTCGATCGTGTGTGTCTCAAAGGTGGGTATTTTGACAAATCTCATGTATACAATCCTAATCTTTGGTAGGAAGACCTTGTGTAAATTGGCATAAATGAGAATTCCCTCTCTGATACCACTGATCTAATTTATGAAACCAAGTTACAATACCTGGTGTGATACCTACAGTATTGTAGAATTCAATACAAAAATTGAGAACCAGATTGCAAACCAAAAATTGATCCATTCTATTTGAATATTTGAGTTTATACAAGTTTGATGGATCCCAAGGGTCATAAAAATCCCTTGGAAATGAAATGAAGAGCCATCATAATATTTATTACAAATAAACTATTCAAACTATCAAAAATTATCAAAAAACTATATATAAAAATTAGGTCTACTTGGAGAAGGCATAACTTTCTAGTCCTAGCTCCAATTTGCAAACCGTTTGATGCATTGGAAAGGTATTCAAAAGAGCTAGAGTCAAAATTCAAAAATGACAACTTCTAGTTGGCATTTTCGCACACCATTTTTGCCCAGAAATGCACCGAAGACCCTCAAAAATGGAGTTTACTAAAACATAGTAAAATTTGAAAACTTAGATTTCAGTTTTTTCCCAATTTAATCTTGAGCAATAAGCCATCCTCTACTCTTACCCTAGCTTCCTTAGGCATTAATTGCTTGACCTTTATCAAATCAGTTGTTGAGCTGGGTAAGAGCTGTAATAAATCCTCATGTAGATCCCTCTTACTGTAATCAGTCTCACCAAATAATTCCTTCCTAGGTGACATCTTTAGGGTTTGCAAATTTCTTACAATTTATGTGCAGAAGAAACACGATAGAATTATAATGCTACTTAACAAGAAAATATTTCACAGATATATCAACCAACCTTTTTTCAGAACTTTCTCAGGAAACGCCAACCGGTCTCTGCAAATATTCTCACCCAATTCTCTACAAACTTTATCTTCTTGTGTTGCTAAGAATGTGTAAATCTTCAATATATCCACAATCAAAACTAGCCTTTCAATAGTTTACTTCACATGATCTCACCATTACTCTTTTGAGAAATCAAACTGTCATTGCTCAACGGGAAAATTGAATTTTGCACCAACTGTGCTTCAAGTTTGAATTTGGGTTGTTGATCTTCTTTAAAAGATAATCTAACGGTTGTTGCATGATCACAAGGCTTGAAAGAAATTTATGTGAACATGCAAAAATTGTTCGATCAATATGCATCAATGACAATCCTTAAATTATGTCATCTAGGACACTTTTTCTTTAGATTCAACTTCTTCATTAGATCCTCCATTGGATGGTCACCATTATTTTCCCTTTTTTATTAGACATAAAATAAGGCACCGTGGCTGTGATACTAAATCGATGACTCTTGCATGATTGCATGGCTTGAAAATATTTCTTGTGAACAAGTGACAACCGTCAGATCTTGCCTTCATTGTTGATACCTTAAGTTATCGGCCCCACTTTGTTTCGATGAATCAAGAAAATCCGCGTTGCAATATCCAGAAAGTGGACATGTAAAATTTTCTTACTAAGAACCTGTGCTACTGACATTTTCCACATCAGCAAATACCTTTGACCAACCAACAATAGCCATGTGTGTACACCTGGCAGTGGTCCCACTTCTTTCTTACACCTAAGAATAAATTAAAATCAATGGTTGTTGCATGATCGCATGGCTTGAAAAGATTCCATGTGAACATGCAACCACCATTAGATCTTCTGTAGATTGTCAGTCCTGAGATCCTCTTGAAATTGGGCCCATTTTATTTAACCAATGAAAAAATGCCACGTCACAATATCTGAAAGGTGGATATACAAAATTTTCTTGCTGAGTGGTTGCCTTGTCGACGATTTCCATGTCAACAAATATTACAACCAATTAGAAATGCACATATGTAAACATCTGGCAGTGGACCCACCTTCTAAAAGCGCTTTAGAATAAGGTAAAATTGATGGTTGTCGCATTATCGCATGGCTTAAAAAGATTCCATGTGAACAAGCGATAACTATTAGATCCAAAACCCAGATTCAAAGTGAAATATAGTGTCAAAACATTAGGAAATAAAGTGCTTAGGACTTAGGAGTATTTAAAAACATCATCAGGCTTAGACTTAGGAAAAATTAAAAGGGGCCAAGCCTAGGCAATATAAAGTGTTACTAACATGACCCCACTTGGTGATATTTTTCAAACACATGCGTTTAAGGAGCTTAAGTGACCTAGTAGAAAGTAATGCTCAGACAGATTATAAAAAGATCGACCTAGGGTTTTAATGAAGACAAGTGTATTTAGGGTTTCTCAAGCCTAGTTTTCAATTAGGGCTTGCAAGATTTAAGATAAATCTTTAAGAATTTTAGCAAAGTTTTTTGGGTTTTTTGGCGATGAAAATTCTCAACCTTAGGACAATACGCAAATGCTTCAACTTTGTTAGGAAAATGTAAGATTTTACATTGTAAGGAAATTATGTTCGCAGATGCTGAAAGTTTTCCAAATGGAGACCCTTACTAAACACCTTAGGATTTAGAGGTGAGCCATATTAGTCATTTGACTTCCTTTGTGCAAGTATTGATCCAAGTAGAATTACCCAGATCACCATATGATCCAAGTAGTATTGAGATTACTCACCATATTTGCTACCTTGGATGCTAAAGATTGAATGTGGAAATATGGAAAGACACACACTACAAGCATTTCTCTCTTCCAATTGGTCCATAACTTGCATAGTCCTAGGAAAGGCCATTCAACCACTTAATGGTGGGGGCCAAGAGAATTAAGTTGTAGGAAAAGGGTGGAACATTTCCCTTTTTTACCTTAGGTATAGTGTGCTTGATGTGATTTAATGTGATAAAGATGCATAAAGTCTATTGTGGACATACACTTGATACATTTCACACATTGCTATATCTTTCTAGACTTCACAATTTGTGTCCCCAAAGTATCTTTCTCCTTTAGAGGGTTTTTTGGAGACTCTTGTTTGATAACACTATTTTCTTTCTTGGAAATACTCAAGCTTGATTTAGAGACGCTAAGACTCATCACATATCCAAGGCCCAAACAATGATAAATTACTCATTTTCTAGCATATTGTCATATAATCCTGTGTTTGATTGATTGTCATAGCCTACTCCTAGATTTTTCAGATCTCGACTGCCTTGGTGTCCTCTTGGCTCCTTTTGATTAGCAGTTATCTATTTGTGAACTGGTATCCCTAATTGGTTGACCCTTTTTTAGTAATTTGGTATCCTGTCACTTTTTCTTCAAGATCTTGGAAGTGCTTTTGCCTTGTCTCAAGTACCCTTTAAAAAAAAACCTTTTCTCAAAACTTCATCACAAGTGCCACCCAATAGGCATTTAGGCATCATTCTCAGTACTGTGTACTTAGTTTTCTTCCCTATATCAACTTGGTTGCAAGTGCCACTCAATAGGCATTCAGTCCTAAATCTTGGTAACTTGTACCTTGTTCAGGACACTTTACTATCAATTACTTATCCTTAAGACAACACTATCATTAACTTGATCTCCTAGTGCAAGCTTAAGATACCTTTTCACTATCATTTCATTAACCTCATCTTCTATTCTATTCAGAACTCATAGTCATTCCTATAGGGCTACAAATGATCCCTGAGGGAAATCTGTTTATGACACTGTTGGACCATATTTTCATGAAGAATATTTACATCAGGCTTCTGATTATTAGTCAATACACTTTTCTAACACTGAGAGATTTGATTACATCAACATGGAAAAATTTGATTCAAGTGCCCACAGAAGGCATGACTCTAATTCCTTTGAGGCTAAAGAGCCCATGCAAGAAGTAATTTAAAAGTTCCAGGAAGATAAACACATTCATAAAGTGATGCAAGCCATAATGAGTCAAGAAAAAGATCACTATTTAATGCATCTTGCTTCTATGGGTGTGAAACTTTCCCCAAATGTTGATGTTAAGAATTTACTACAAAAAGAGGAATATTCTCCTCTCACTGCCCTGACTAAACAACTGTAGGATCTACGTTGTGAGATTTTCCAACTAAAGAAGGATAAGGATCAACCCTCTAGAAAATATTCACTTGAATCAATTTGTCCTTTTTCCTTTGACAAAAGTTTCTACATGTCTCCTTTCCCATATAAGGTGGAGATCCCCAAATATGACAAGTATGATGGTAACAAAGGTCCACAATATCATGTGAGTGAATTTTATGCTCTAACCATGGAATTTACACATGAACATACTTATCTTATGAGACTCTTTCCTCTAAGTCTTGGTGGCCAAACCATGATTTGGTTCACTTCACTTTACCCTAGCATTAAAAACTTTGACAAGCTGGTTCAAAATTTTATCCAACAATATTCTTGCAATATCTCTCATATTGTCACCATGCTTGATTTATGCAATACCAAGAAGCATTTGGGAGAACCCTTTGTCACATTCCTCCAATGATGGTGGTGAATGTTTTCTCAATACCCTCAACAAATTCCTAAGACTAATAAAGTTGACATATTTATCAACACTTTGGTTCCTAAGATGAACTATGCACTACAAATACAAACACATGCTCTGTTCAAAAAAATGGTTGAATCATCTATACGCATAGAGGATGTCCTTGTTCATAAGAGAGAAATTACTCTTCAGTATAAATACCATAAATCCACTTCCACCAACCAACATAACAAGGACAATCATAAATTCTGGAATAAAACTAAAGATGTTGTCAATGATGGAATCATAGGTATGACCTTAGCATCTACCATTACCAAGCCCAAAGAACCAGCTTTAAATCTGTCTACTGAAGTAAAATCAAGCAAGAGCACTCAAATAGACTCTAAAACTAAAAATAATAGAGATGGACCATGGATTCCTAGGCCTAAGAGAGACTTTACTTCTCTTGGATAATATCTTGATAATCCCTTGAAGACACTTTTGGCCAACAAGATCATCACTTTGTCGGATAACTCTAAAACATACGATCAAGAGATAAAGCCTAAGTGGTGGAATGGCAACCACTACTGTGATTACCATCACAACAAAGGTGACAAGAACAATGACTGTATGAAGCTTAAACATCTCATCTAGGATCTAATAGATAATAAGACAATTGTGATTGATCCCCTACAAAAAAACATCTATCATAAGGCTTTCAATGAGCCTTTTCCCAAATATGAGAAAGGGGAGTCATCTAAGAAAAATGACAACAAGGTGAGTTAAACATACCCTGGCATTGAAAATATGATTCACATGCTTGAGTTCTCTAACCATACTATCAATGTTATCAAGATCAAAGGAAAGGATCAAGCTGAGTCATCTAATGTAGTAACCCATTCTCAAGGAAAATTCTCTCTACAAGGAGTTGGTCAGTCCTCCTCTTCTTCCAAATGAACAATACAAGTTTTAAACCTACTACTTCATCAATGACCTATGATTACAATCTAGTTGACCAACTCCAACACATGTCAACTCATATTTCTATCCTTGAAAAACTAAAAATCGCTCCTTCTCATAGGGATATTCTAGATCGATCCCTTCTTGCGGATGATGTACCTAAGGACCTCGACATAGATAAATTCTAGTCCATGGTCGGTCATCTTGCTTCACCTCATTATCTAACTTTTTCAAAAGAAGATGAAATTTTTTTCAGCCACCCACATAATCATCCCCTCCATATTGAAGTCCTCATACACAAGCATAGGGTTAAGTGCATTTTGATAGATGGAGGCATAGGTTTGAATATATACACTTTTAATTTGGTTAAAGCTTTCAATTTCTTAGAACATTCCATTGACCCTCGACACAAAATAACAATCAAGGTATATGATGAAGAGGAACGTTCTTCAAAAGGCATGGTATTCTTTCCCATCTGGGTAGGCCCTGTTCAAAGAGACATCATCTATCAATTTTTGGACCTTCCTCTAGTATACAACATACTTTTGGGTTTCCCTTGGATCCATGAAATACATGATATACATTCCATGTATCATCAATGCATTAAATTCCACCACAATGGAATTGAGGTCACTATTCCTACAGACTTGACATACACTTGTAACAATCTCAAAGAGGCTAAAAGCACGGTTTCTCACAAAAAGGAAGCTTTAAGGATACCAGAAGCTGAGAACTCAAGACAAGAAACACTGGCTACTTTCTAAAAGAGGATGAGTATAAAAGAAAGTGGAATGGGAGAGTATCAATTGGATGCATCATGCTCAATGGCCAATTTTTCTATCTCACCTAGACCTTGTGGAAAGCCATCTCCATCTTTTCAATCTACTAGCACTTATGTCCTAACGATTCATGAAGGCACTAGTATGGTTAAATAAAAGGTCACTCTAGAATAAGAAAATGAGGAGAGAGCTATTTTAAAATGGCTATACAAAGGAGAGGAAGTTGAACAATATGTGAAATATGATGACATTTATCTTGATAAATATGGTGTAGGATATCATCTCATAAAAAAAATGGGATATGATGGAAATATTCCTCTTGGTAAGGGTAAAGGCCTCCTTGAACCCATATATGTTGTATTCTACAATCCTTGAGAAAAATTGGCATGAGATATTATGAACAAAGGTTTGCACCATCTTCTGTAAATGGTTTTGTGTTTGATAGAGGTGGAGATTCTGATGATGAAGATGAGGATGTTCTCCCCAAAACCTATGAGATATTTCTACACAATCCTATTGATCAAGAGGAGTTACCTAAAGAACAACTTAGTGAACATGAGACACATACCTCATCAGGAGATGAACTAAATCAAGAATGTTCTACTAAGGAACGACACCCTAACTGGAGGCATCTTGTTAATATTACACATATTGTTGATCTTCCTATCTATTCATTGACTCGTCTAGAGAGTCCAGAGAGCTTAGACTTCCCTATTTAACTTTTTTATATTATGGATACTTCTCTTAGCCTACAAACAACCATACACCTATTCAAGAACTGGACATTCAAGATAATCAATCTGACAAAATTGAACTTAACCTGAGTGAAGTTGAGTATAAGACCTTAACCCAAGAAGAATAGTAGGAAGAAGTCTAGATGACCCTAGCTCATTATTTGGGGAGATCTAAAAGTAGTATAACTAACTCACATGAGTACGAGTGGGACTAATTATCTAATGCCACAATCAACATAGAGGTTGATGTGATCCATAAATACTCTCATATTTCCACTTTTGAGGTTGGCAACAACTCTAATATGCAGCCTGACCCAGAGGATAATCCAAATCACCCAACTTCCAAAATAATCAGGGTTCCTCCTACTCGGGTGACACAGCCTTCTACCTCAACATATCAAGAAAACCATGGGTACTCCAGACCCCACCCTACAATAGCTATATGGAATTTGGGAAGGTCTAGGATCATGATGGTTCCATTAAAAAGATCCTTAAATCACCTAGAAAAAGTACAATGGGACCTTGATCATTGTTTCAAACCTCAATGGGTAGGTTCATAGAAAACCTCTCAAGGCTCCTCTAGAGATCCTTCAACAAGTCGCACTTGAGACAATTCTAGAAAAGATAACTTTCTCGATTTATCCTCAGAAGCTATGAATGATGACGATAATACTGAAGTCTTTTCCCTTGAGTCTGTTGGTTCCTTACCCCTTGTTCACCTTGAGATAATTGACTAGAATACTTTTGAGTCAGTAAACCTCATGTCCTTTTCTGATGACCATACCTTGTCCTATTACCTAAATATTGTTGAAACCTTCCACTCTTCCACCAGTGCAGCAAGCGGCAAAATTGAGGTGGAAGAAATCAAGTATCCCAATCAAATAAATAAAAATAAAAAGAACAGGTAGTCTAATGGTGAAACCCACTCTGTGGTAGTCTCGGACCCTAAAATAGTAAAAATAAATAATTTATGTGATGGTGAAAACCTCTATGAGGTGCTTGCAGATGAGATAATTGATATCCTACTATGGAGCATAAGTCTTCTCACTCATCTCATGATGAGGATGATGCTTTAAGAGTTCCTCCTGAACAAGTCCAAAATATTTAAACTAAACTTGATAAAATGGGTAATTGGCTTATTCAAGAAAACCATAATCAAGATTTTATTCAAGCTATAGAGGCTCTTAAGAAATTCCTTTGTGATAGTGATCAAGGTGTTAATATCTTGCATGGTATTACTCATCTTGTGCATTTAAATGTCAAACCTTTAGCTCAAGAAGCTCAAGAACTAGGATTCACCCCTCCTGTCACTAATGTGGAGCCTTCTTCCGTTCCTTTACCTAGTATTCCTACTTATACTCCTCCTTTAGTGACTACATCAGTTCCCTCTATTCCTACAAGTGTTCCATCGGTGTCTCTATCTACTTCAAAACCTTCTTATCATAGTGTTCCTTTTACTTATTCCAATCCTCTTCCAACTGTGGTTCCAAGTGTTCTCCCAGCTATGTCTTCTATTCCTACCACTTCCTACACTTTCCCTAGCATTTCTAATGTTCCTATGCCTCCTATTTCATCTAATGATTCTACAATCATTAGTTTGGCTTTAATTGTTTCCTATTTACAACAACAACTCGCTTCCTTAACTCAATCCAAGTTTAGTATTCCTACATGTGACATGAACAATCTTTTATCCCTAGACATTATTCATGCTTTTGTTCCTCAGCAAGCCGATATGCCTCATCTTGAGAAGTACAATGGTAAGGGAGACCCTATCACTCATGTTAAAAAATTTCAGATCCTTTCTAGTGACTGACCATAGGATTTTGGCCAAGTTGTTTGCTAGACCTTTTCACGATAAGGCCTTGCAATGGTATTGTTCCTTGCCTCCTTATTCTATTGATTCTTTTCCAAAACTTGCTAATGCCTTTATCCAACAGTTTCAAAATAACATTGGTCTGCAGGTGTCCTTAATTGATTTGATGCTTTGTAAACAAAATACTAAAGAAAAATTGACTGAATTTATTGGTAGATTTAAGCATTTGTATGCTCAAATTTCTTATCTTGTTCCTGATATTGATATTTAACGTATGTTTATTTGAAATTTACAAAAGGATATTAGAGATAAGATTCTTCTTACTAAATTTACCTCTTTTCAACAATGTTGTGCAATGCTTCTGTAGACTAGGATTTGAGCGTGCACCTAAACCTGTTTTGAAGGCCAAAGACAAACAAACATCATAGCATATAATCAAATCAAATTTAATGGCAAACAAACTAAAATCAAAGCCACCTCAGTTTAAGCCTAAAACGGATGCGCCCATGCACCGTTTGATATGCTTAGATATAGATGGATGTGGGTGTGCAAACTCAAGCACTTGGAGCATGCAAATTAGGATGATTTGAGGATCAAGAAGACCCAAAATGACACAAAATAGGTATGAGGAACCTATTTTGCCTCAAAGGCCTCAAGAACACACAAATATGTAAAGCTAAATGATGAACTAAGATTGATTAAACAAGAAATGAATCTATGTTAATCCAATTAAGCTAATTTAGATGTGATTTAAGCTTGAAAATGATCTAAAATGATGAGTTTATGCTTATGCTAGAATGAAAATGGCATTATAACTTTGCTATTGAGTTTGAGAGAAAAAGATGATTTGCCTTAGGAAGTAAGGGTATTTATAGGAAAAGGGAAGGGCTTGGTTTAAAAGGATGAGTCAGAGTTAGGGCTAAGGTTAGGGTTGAGTCAAGGACAAGTGTCCTGACAAGTGTCAAGGGAGGATTGAGTTGAAAGTTTGAGGGCATGTGCACAATTTGGTAAATGTGCCCAAGGCCAAGAGGTGGCAAGGAAGGGATAAGAAGGTCTTAAATGCATAATGAATGCATGTAAGAAAGATAAGGAAGCTTTAAATGCATCCTTAAATGCATTTGCAAGAGGTGGCCAAGAGGTGGCAATCCTTGTTGACTAAGGAGGATGACTAAGAGGAGGTTAGCATAAGTTTTGGTAAACCTTTTGCTAATGGAATGTGACAAGATTAGAAAGGGGATTAGGATTAGGATTAGGAGAAAGGGATGGGCAAGTGGCTTTTGGTGAGATTTAGATATTTATTAAAGGTAAATTTAATAAATATTAAATATCTAGGCTTAGGGTTTGAAGGGACTAGATTAGGGATTTGACCCATTTAGAGGAAGGTTTAGGACTTTCTAGAAGAGTTTAGTGCTCTTTAGAATTTTGGCCAACCTTGGGATAAAAAATAAATTAAAAATAAATTAATTTATTTTTGAAGTTTTTGGTCCATTTATTAATTAAATAATTAATAAATTAGGGATAATGTCCAAATGACATTTTTAGGCTAGATTCCTTAATTAAAGATTTTTAATTAAGAGAGAGGGATTTAATGCCATAAAAATAAATTAATTAATTAAATAAATAATTAATTAATAAATGATGATGTCATCAAAGATTTTCAGAAAACAAAAATAATTTATTTTCTGAAGGATTTTTCGGTGTCTACATTTTGCCCCTCTTTGATGCGATGCCACAAGTGGCATGGCGTCAAAGACAAGAAAACAAGATGCCAAGGCTAGAATCAGAAGAAGAGGGTATGACGCTCGGGTGGACTAGAAGAAAGAGGATACATGCCCCGGTGGGACAAAATCATGGAAGATGTGCCCAGTGGGACAAGGAAAAAGAGGGATTACGCCCTGGGACAAAGAGTGCCCTGCGGGACGAGAAAGGAAGGGCCTAGGAAGAAAGGGGAGATAAATAACCTCACTTCTAAGAACAAATATGGATGATATGCAAGATGAGATGGAAATGCAAGATGCAAGATGTAGCTATATGCAAAGATGCAAGATTAATCTATATGATAAATGCAAGGGACCAGATAGCTCCAAGTGCAAACGGGAGTGCACAACCTAGATTTAATATAGCTATGTTAGAGACCTGCCAAGGATACTGGGATCACGAGGCCTGTCAACAACGTCGCAAAGGACTGACGAGGACTGACATGAAACAAACACACAGGGTTGCCCCAACATCACACATGAAGCGCAGAGGCGACATGGCGGATTTGATGCTGAAGGAACCACAAACACACAACTGACTCACAGGCAGAAGCGAAAGATCAAAAGACCTTGCCCCAGATTATCCGCACACGCAGCACACCGTGATATAAAGAATCGTGGTGACCCTGGTGGGATAAAGAGAAGCCAAAAAAGATTAACAAGATCAAAAAGACAAAAACCCAAGATCAAAATGATAACTCCAAAAAGACATCCTTTGCCAAGGAGAGAGATTAGGTTTGATTGATGGTGGGGAGATTGGTCGGACAGGAGGAACGATATATCCTCAAGGACCAGGATGGAAGATTAGGTCAGACAGGAGGAACGATATATCCTCAAGGACCCATGGGTTGGTGAGAGAATAAGTGTAGTTGTCCGCTGGCAAAAGCTGAAGTTCAAGGAATAATCAGGATGAGCAAGGATAAGTTGACAATTGATGTTGCTGAAGCACAAGGCCCGAGTGGGGCTAAAAGTTTTCTGAGGCTGGGGATGGGACAAGATATTTAATCAAATGCTGCTGCAGGACGAACAAAGGTTATGTACAACAAGGAGGAACGATATGCACAAGGGATATGTACAGAAGCTCAGGATTGGGGATAGGAAGATCACACTTGGTGGGACTCTCACTAGGACGGAGACAAGAAGGATATTTATAGAAAGGATAAATACAGGGAGGATTGCGCTGTACAAGAAAGGGATAAGGATATGGTACAAGATATGGTACAAAGCTTTGGAATAGGATATGGATTGCAGATGGGTTGGAGGAAGAGGACGGTAGCTGAAAGGACAACTGAATAGATAAATAGCTCAGTTTACTATGTTGGCGCCTGTTTGCCAGGTTTTCACCAACATACTTTTCCAAGGCGCTTGAATTGCCAAGTTTTCACCGTTGGACGATTATTTTCTCTTTCTCTTTTCTTTTTTCTTTTTCTTTTTTTCTTTTTTTGCTTTTTTTGCTTTTTTGAATGTTTTTGGATTTTCTGATATATGCAGGATCAGGTTCAGGCATAGAACCTCTTCAAATGGATGATGTTGATAGGATCATTCAAAGGCTCGCCCTTTGGTGTTGATAGCTGATAGGCTCCCAAGCCAAAGGATGCGATGACAACATAGGGGCCCAACCAAGTAGGCTCAAACTTGCCTTTCTTTTCTCTATTTGTTAGGACCTTCTGATTTTCTTTAAGGACCATGTCACCGACCTGGAATTGTCTAGGATGGACCTTTTTGTTGTAACTCCTTTTAAGTCGATTCTGGTATGCCACCAAATGATCATAAGCTTGTTGTCTCTTTTCATCTAGCAGATCTAGCTGTGTGAGCCGGGCCACACGATAGTCTTCATCAGTTGTATAGTTCTTCATGGAGACTCGCAAGGATGGAAGCTCGACTTCGATCGGTAGAATGGCTTCAGCACCATATACAAGGGAGTATGGGGTGGTGCCTATGGGAGTGCGATAAGAAGTACGATAGGCCCAGAGGGCAGGATTGATTTGGAGGTGCCAATCACGATCAGAATCATTGACAACCTTCTTGAGGATTTTCAAGATAGTTTTGTTAGTTGCCTCAGCTTGGCCATTTCCTTGAGGGAAATATGGACTGGAGAAACGGTGATGGATGTGGAGTCTGGCACATAGATCATCCACATGCTGGTTTTCAAAAGGTGTGCCATGGTCTGTGAAGATGGTAGATGGTATGCCGAAGTTACAAATGATATGGTAGAGGATGAACTTGGATATTTGGATGCCAGTAGTAAGGGTGAGCGGAATCGCTTCAACCCATTTGGTAAAGTACTCTGTGGCTGTTATGATATACTTGTGTCCATCCGAAGAGAGGGGGGTGATCAAGCCAACGAGGTCGAGGCCCCAACATGAAAAAGGCCACGGTGGTGCAATAGGCTGTAGATCCTGTGCTGGTGCATGTATCAAATTGGCATGCTGTTGACATGGGAGACATTTCTTGACAAATTTACACGCATCATGTTCCATTGTTGGCCAATAATATCCAACTCTAAGCAGCTGCTTTGCTAGAACCATGCCACTCGTGTGGGCACCGCAAATTCCAGCGTGAACTTCTTGTAAGGCCAGGACGGCCTCGTTTGAGTCTAAACATCTAGATAGGACATTGTGATACCCGCGACGATATAGGGTGTTGGCTACAAGAGTGTAGCGGGAAGCTCTGCGAATAAGGTTTTGGCGTTGGTTATTGGTGAGATGGGGAGATATGATACCATTTTTTAGATATGCATGGATGTCGTGGTACCATGGGGATTGGGGACCAACCAAGACACACACCATGTTTGCATCGGTGTTCTCATAAGCTGGCAAATGTAGCTGCTCGACTAGAAATTCATATTGTGTTGCGTCACGTGGGATTTCCAATAAGGATCCGATGGTTGCCATTGCATCTGCTGCTTTGTTTTGAAGCCTTGGGATCTGATTGAATTGTAGATGTAGGAAATGCTCTTTCAGTTTATCCACCAGTTGCTTGTAGGGTAGCAATTTGTCATCCTTTGTCTGATACTCATCAAGGACTTGCTTGATAATGAGCTGTGAATCTCCAAAGACTTGTAGTTCTGTGATGTTCCATTGGATAGTTGTTTTGAGACCTAAGATGAGTGCCTCATATTCTGCAATGTTATTGGTACAGGGGAATCCCAACTTGAATGATTTTGGAATATAGTCACCTTGAGGTGTGATGAATAGGATTCCTGCCCCAGAGCTATGGGATGTGTTGGAACCATCAAAGTATAGTTTCCACATGGGCTGCTCTTCAATTATGCATAGGTGTTCATCAGGGAATTCCATGATTAGTGGATATGCATCCACCAGTGGTGCTTCTGCTAGTTGATCGGCAATGACTTGCCCTTTGATTGCTTTGCGATCTACATACTGAATGTCAAATTCGCTGAGTAACATGACCCATTTTGCCATACGGCCTATGAGGGTTGTCCTTGATAGCAGATACTTAAGAGGGTCCACCTTTGATATGAGCTTGATTGTGTGGCTAAGCATGTAATGTCTAAGTTTTTGAGTGGCAAAGACCACTGCTAGGCATGCTTTCTCCATGGGTGAATAGTTAAGCTCATAGCCCACAAGAGTGCGACTGATGTAGTAGACAGCTCGTTCTCTGTTTTCATCATCATGTTGTGCTAGGAGTGCCCCTAGTGCTGTAGCTATTGTTGAGATGTAAAGGATGAGTGGGCATCCTAGAACTGGTGGTACAAGGATCGGAGCGTTAGCTAGATACTCCTTGAGCTTATCAAAGCTTCTTTGACATATGGGATCCCATTTGAAGCTAGTGTCTTTGCATAAGAGATGTGAGAAGGGTTGACACTTATCTGCTAGTTGTGAGATGAACCACCGAACTGATTGAAGCTTGCCCTGTAGGCTTCTGAGCTGTTTGAGATTTCTTGGTGGAGGCATCTCCGTTATTGCTTTTACCTTTTTAGGATTGATCTCTATGCCTCGTCTAGAGACGATGAAGCCTAGAAGCTTGCCAGATGTAACACCAAAGACACATTTCTTAGGATTTAACTTTAAGCCATAATGTTGCAAATGATCAAATACACGCTCTAGGATGTTGAGGTGCTCATCTCTTGTTTTGGATTTTGCAAGGATATCATCCACATAGTCCTCAAGGATCTTGTGGATCATGTCATGGAAGATCGCTGTCATTGCTCGCTGATATGTTGCTCCTGCATTCTTTAGCCCAAATGGCATCATGTTGTAGCAGAAGGTACCCCATGGGGTTGTGAATGCTGTTTTATGTTGATCTGCTTCTGCTATATGAATCTGGTTGTAGCCAGAAAAGCCATCCATGAGTGATAGCATTTCGTGACCCGCTGTGAGGTCTACAAGCATGTCTATGTTTGGCAATGGGAAGTCATCCTTAGGACATGCCTTGTTCAAGTCCCTGAAATCAGTACAGATTTTGATGTCGCCAGAAGGCTTTGTGACTGGCACCATGTTAGAGATCCACTCTGAATAATCTATTGCTCTGATGATCTTAGCTTGGAGGAGCTTCTCAAGCTCTGCTTTGACGAGCAATGCTACCTTTGGATGCATTTTCCTTAGCTTCTGCTTCACTGGCTTGACGTTTGGATCTACTGATAGATGATGAACAACAAGGTTTGGATCAAGCCCAGGCATGTGGGCGTATGACCATGCAAAGTTGATGATGGATTCCTTGAGCAAGGCACTGAGAGCGATTTCTTCTCCTTCTGTTAGGTTGACTGCAATGTGAGTGATCCTTGGACATTCTTCTGTTCCCAAGTTGATTGGCTTGGTTTCCTCTATGATGATCGGCGACTACTCTGGTCTATAATCTTGGATAGGGGGAAGAGGCAAGGCTTCATCTTCTAGCACCTGAATTGCCAGGTTTTCGCTAGAAGATACGCCCTTTGTTTTTACTATTTTGGAATCAGAATGTGCCCCAAAAGGGTTTTCACATAAAGACTCATGATGTTCTTTTGCTATTTCATTTTTGTGACTAAAGCTTGCCTCTTCCCCAAAATATCCTTCTGGGTGAAGCTGATAGATAGAGGTTGATGTTGGATCCTGATTGCTTGCCGGACCTGATGCCCCCATGAATTCTAGGAGTGCCTGTGCGCTTTGGAACTCATCGATGTGTGCGATGCTTGGTTGGTCCCAATCTATGAGGTCAAGGTTTGTGAGGGGAAGATCTATGAGGTTGATGGATAGTTGTTGGAGGACAGAAGTCCCCAGGAGGGTGTCGTCGGCAAAGATATCGTCGTAGGATCGGATGTGTTTCTCTTCAGGGATGTCTTCGATTTCCACAAGGTCATCCTGGCTATTCGAAAAGTTCACGTTGGTCATGTTAGTGTCCACAGTTATGGTATTGGGCTCTTGTTCAAGCAGGCGAGAGGTATTAAAGCCAAGTCCTTGCTGTTCTGGATTTTGGGATGGTATGATAGGAAACAAATTTCCATCCTCTTGTGGTCCTAGACCACCACCTTGATAGTTATAGTGTTCTGTGACATTTTTGTAGGGGATTGGGTATTTCTTTTTGAAGTACTCAAGAAGTTGTGTGTCACGTGATGGGGGATCTTTGTATAACCATTTGTCAATATCTGGATCCATTTCTTTGCTGCTGATGGTACCATGAGACTCAAAAGTCATGTTTCCAATTTGCTTGAGCTTATAATATTCCTCAACAGGCTTGTTTTGACAACTTGGGCACCCTTGAGTATGTGGATCACGTGGAAGAGCTCCTACAGCAAATGCATCACTGAGGCTGTATTCACCACAACCCTGGTTGTTGATCTTGATGGATGATAAGGTGGAAGAGAGGATGGTCTCTGGATCGTGATGGGATCGGGATGAGCTAGCAATAGAAGTACCAATATCGGTTCCAGGACAATGAGTAGAATGAGGGAAAGATGCTTCCATCGCACGGCAGTATGCGAAGGGGTTAGGATCAGCGTGGATGGTAACCTCAGTGCCTTGATGTGGAAACTTGATGCACTGATGGTAAGTAGATGGTACAACCTTAATGGAATGGATCCATGGGCGGCCGAGAAGAATATTAAATGGTAGGTCAAGATCAACAACGTGGCAGACAGTATCTTGCGTTGCTGGGCCTAGCTGGATAGGCAAGGTGATAGTACCTTCGGAGGTACGCTCCAAGTTGTCATATTCTTTGATAGTGATCATCTCATGTTGTATGTTGGCCTCCGTGAACCCGATCTTCTTGATGAACTTTAATGTGCACAAGTTGAGGGCTGAGCCATTATCTATTAAGACTCGTTTCATGGCAAAGTCTCTGACCATGACAGCAATGCGGAGAGGGAGAGTATGGTCAGGAGCGACATCTGGTATATCAGATTCTTTGAAGGATAAGGCACATGCTGTTGATAGGTGTCCCACAAGAGTTTCAAACTGAGTTGTGTTAATGTCCGTGGGGACATGGCCTTCTTTTAGAGCTTTGTCCAAGATCTCCTGATGGATGGGTGATGTGCAGAGCAAATCCAAGATAGATATTTGGGCTGGCATGTTCCCAAGATGCTCTATGATATTGTATTGTGCACTTGGTGCATTATGCTATGTTGCGCATGCATTTGATGTTGGCCTGGTGTTAGACTGTGCTGTGGATGCAGTAGACGTTGGCCTTGGAGGAGCAGCTGACCTCGGAGGAGCACCGGCAACAGTTATCCTACCACTGCGGGTAGTTGCAGCACATTGTCGATCCGGCCCTCTGATGTGGATGGTATTGATGGTGGGCTCATCTTGGATGGGCTCAACTTGAGTTATGCATCCGACATACTTGTCATAGTTGATGTAGGCCGCTGTGTGATCTTCTTGCTTGCCTTTGCCACGATTTTGGGGCTGATTGGCATTGGCTTGATTCTTCCCAGTATCGTGTTGAGGGAACACATTTTGATATATTTGCAAACCGGCGTTGGGTGAAGCTTGAGCTGGTGCATCGACCTGGATCTCCTTGCGATCAATGAGATCCTGGATGTAGTTCTTAAGCCGCATGCACTTCAATGTTGTGTGGCCCTTCACACGATGGTAATCACAGTATTCATTTTCTTTATACCAATCAGACTTTGGTGCGTTGTCATCCTTCTGTGGGATGGGCGGATATGTGATCATATTTGCCTTGGCTAGCCGATAAAAGATCTGATCCAGAGGCTCACCCAAAGGTGTGAAAGTCTTCTTTGGATTGTTCTGATTGTTGGGTTTGTTCTGCCTTGGGGCAACGTTAACTATGTTAACAGGATTGCATTGACGTGCTGGCTATTGCTGTTGGTATTGCTGCTGATACTATTGCACAGGTGGTTGATGAGCTTGAGGAGGCTGCTGATAAATAGGTGCTTGATATGCGGGAGCTGGTGGTTGCTGATAGATGGGCGCTTGTGGCAGTTGGTATGTTTGAGCTGGTGTAGGACTAGCCACAATGAATTGTACATTCTTAGTGTCAGTGGCTCCATCTATAACAACATTCTTGTTACGATTCCAGTAACGGGATTTATCATTGTTGGATTTGTTCTTGGAATCATCCTTGAAGTGACGAATAGTGCCTTCGTCTAGGAGAGCTTTCTCGATGCCTATGCCTTTGCTCTTGATGTCTTGGTATGTCTGGAGATAGTTCATTCGCATGTGATGGGATAGCTTTGGATGCAGGTTATCAATGAAGATCTTTGTTAGATGCTTCTCTGGCGGCTGATATGATAACCTGGTTGTAAGATTCTGCCATCTTTGCAAGTATTCTGCAAGGCTTTCTCCATCTTTCTGCTTTGAGTTGCATAGGTCTAGCAAGGACAACTCATTCTCCACATTATGGGCATAGTGTGTGATGAACTTCTCAGAGAGTTCAGCAAAGGTTTTTATTGTCCCATGTGGTATTTTGTAAAACCACTCAACAGCAGTTCCTCCCAAGCTTTTGGGAAACAGGCGCAGGAGATAGTTATCACTGTAAGCCACTTCTTGGCATGCCATGTAGAACTCTTTGATATGGTTTACTGGATCTCCTTTCCCCCGATACTTGTCGAACATGGGCATCTCAAAATGCTTGGGGAAAGGGATAGTTGCTATGGATTGATCGAAGGGATATGAGCACACCTCTTCGAACTTGTATGTTTTATTCTCTGTTCCACTTTGTAGCTCTTTTAGAGCATTTTTCATTGCTTCCCACTCAGCATTGAGTGGCGAGGGAACTGGGACTTCTGCTTGTGATGGAAGCTGTGGAACTGGATATGGCGCTTGCTGTGGATAAATGGGTTGGAACTGATTTTGGGGCAATGGTTGCTGGGGATATTGCTGGTGTGGCATAGGGGGATATTGTGGTAAATGATATGGAACCGTTTGATGTTGTTGGGCTGCTTGCTGTTATTGAACTGGCGGTTGTTGTGGGACTGCTTGCTGATATTGGACATTTGGAACTTGCTGTTGTAACTGATGGGTGGGAACTTGTTGTTGTTGGGGGATGATAGGGATTTGTTGCTGAGGCTGATAGCAAGGGACTTGCTGTTGTTGAGGCATGATGGGTGTTTTCTGAAAGGGGACATGTGGTTGCTGTGGGGGAGGCTGTTGGAATGATGTTGCTTGTGGGTATGATGGTGGTAGTTGCTGAGGTTGGCTTTGGGTTTGGTTGATACAAGCTGGGTGCATGCCTGCGTTATTTAGAGGTGGAACAGATGTGGGGAAACTAGAAGCAAAGGGTGATGGGGTAAGATAGCTGGGAAAAGTTGGCTGTTGAGGTGGTGGAACTTGCTGGAAGGTATTTGGGAATTGGGACGAATAGCTTGAAGCCGGCGGTGGTTGGGGTAGTTGCTGCTGTGCTGCTTGGGTGAAGGTGGTTTGTTGACTCGCAACCATAGATGTAGGGGATTGAGATGGGATCCCCCATGCCTTCATTTCTTCTTGTGTAAGGCCCCACTGAGAGCTTGTGTTAGGGTGCACTGCAGCGGATGATGGAATGGTAGGAGCAACGGGAGCTTGGGGCATGAATGATGGTTGAGAGAAAGGAGTTTGTTGAGGTTGTGATTGAGCAGATGCTTGTGAGGAGGAAAATGAAGGAAACACCCAAGAGAAAGATGAGGTTGGAATGGGAAGCGATTGCGCTAACCCCAAAGAAGAGGGTATGGGTGTTTGGGGGGTGAAAGATGACGGTGCTCCTTTGATGGTGAAAGGTGTTGCTTGACTTGTGGATGGTGGCGAAGCTTTTGGTGTAAAAGCTTGTGTGAGAGGTGGAAGCTGACTTTGGGTTAAGTGTTGGATTTGGGCTTGGGCAGCCATAGCAGATGATGAAGCAAAAGGGGTAGGAGATGGAGCGGATGGCGCTACAGCGTGTGTTGCGGGACTGGCGAGGCTTCCTTGCAAGAAAAAGGGAATGGTGGAAAGCTCTTGGGGTGTTTGCATGATAGGATCAGGGAACGGAGAATATGCTTGTGCTGGAACTTGGATTGTTTTGATGGGGATGCGTGGATAGAGAGATGGTGGGATGGAGGTACTTTCTAGCAGATAGTGGGCAAACGTGCTTTGCTGATGTTGCGGTACAAGGGCATTGGTCACTGGTGGGCTTTCTGGAGGATTTGCAAATGCTTGGTTTGCCAAGGGGGATGAAGGGATGTTTGGATCTTCACATGGGTTACTGGCTTGGATCTGGGGATTGTAGGTCATCATGGCATTGGTGAAAAGGTTGGGATCGGATGAGGTTGTTGGTGGATAAGGATTCATGCTTCTTCTTTTCCGAGATCTGGTCTCAACAGGCATGGAGATGCAAGTGCTAAATGGATGCAAGATGTTTGGCTAAAAGATGTTGATGGATGCAAAGTCGATGAACTTATAAAGATGATGACTTCTAAGATGCAAATGCAAAGATAGGGATCAAGATGGCGATGATGGAAGCTGGATGGAACTGATATGGATCAAGACGGTGGAGGAAAGATAGGTTGCTGGTGGAAAGCTGGTGAAAGATTACTGAGTGGTCAGCAAATGAGCTGCTATTTTTCCCAAATGGAGGATCAGAGATATGATGGGGTCAACCTAGGATAGACTGATGATCTTCGATCAACAAGTTTCTTATCAATACACTCCAATCTCTTGCTCGAGATGATGGCTATGCAAGGACAAGGTTTGATTTCTTTATGACAACACGTTGTGCCAAAAAAGAAGATGATGGTCTCTGATCTTGGATATAGGATAGGAACAACTCAAAAGGTAGAACACTAAGTGTTGGTGGATCTCTGGATTTGGAACAAAGGATGATGGATCTGCCGAAAAGATGTGGAAAGCTGATGGGGGGGATGCTGGTGAAAAAGGTATTGAAGGGTGAAGGGACAATGCTCTATCTAAAGGGACAATGCAAATGACAAGGATTGTTTCTAGAATGCTGGTAGGAAGATGAATGCAAATGCAACTTTTATGATGTTTTGAAATGCAACTAAGGTTTTGATGCTGATGCAAAGGATGAAACTAGGATGCAAGGCTGTTTGAGACAAGATTTCAAGATCTGAAGATGGAACAAGACATGAACAAGGATTTTGGCTAATCTTCTGGCTCAAGGTTGACAAAGTGATGGTTAACTCAGAAACGGAAGGCGAATTGTTTGATGCGGGCGTTATGGGCAATGTTCTCAAGTCTGGTTTGGGACTTCTCCTCTGCTTGGGTTGCTTGGATAATGGATTGATAGGTCTTGGTGTTCTTCTTGGCAACTTTTCGCTCTTGATAGGCTTGGGATTTGGGCAACTTCGCTTTAGGATGTTTGTTCTTGCTGGGCATCACTTGGAAAAGAGGCTTCTGATTTTGAGGCAAACATTTCCAATGGCAAAGGTTTAAAGTCAAAGCAATCTCCGCAAGGGACAAAGCAATCCTGCGGGATACAAACAAAGGCAACTGACTCTGACAAAGCTTTGAAAGTGTATGTTTCAACAAGTGTTTTCATGGAGTCTTTGACTGTCAAGCACTTCAAACAGATCTACCTAAGGAAGGTGAGTATCAAAATTGCTTGCCCACAGCTTGGTATCCCCCAGAAGGGAATACAAATGGTGAGTAATCTTGAGGCGACCCGGTAAACCCCTTGGAATCGGTCCTTGCACAAGGATTTTGATACTTTCGGATGTAGATAGGGTAGCCTCTATTTTATCAGGTTGCTAATGATTCCGTGGTGTCTCCATACCCGATTATGCTGATCATCCGTGACTCACTTAAGAGCCTTGCCAATAATGCTGGGGGAGAGGAATGTTTACCATCCCCAAACACGTGTTTGGCACGAACGCCCGGCGATTAGGAGATGTAAGCGATTCTTTTGGTATTCGCTTATTTGTATACCGGCCGGGGGGGATACCGGTTTGAGGTCGTTCTCTGAGGAGGAAGCGCTTCTCCTTGGACAGGCCTCGCTAAAAGCAGAACAGGTGAACTTGTCCAAGTTCAAATGTTCCACGTTACTTACTCTAACAAGGATTATGCAAGAATTGAAAAACTCCTACATGCACATCAAGCAGATTTTGTTCATTTTCCCAAATTTGATTAAGTAATGTTTGAACTTTGAAATGAAGACACTCGTGATTAGATTTTGATTTGTTCCTTTCCTCAAAATGAAAATGAATTGGACGTTTGCAAGTTCTTTCCTTTTGTGCATTCAAGATTTGATTAGCGAGTTGATTTAAGAACTTTGAAAAAGCTTTGTTTTATCCCTTAGATCACTCAAGATTGAATTTGTTTGCTTGCTTTGAAATCTTGAAACAGATGAGGGAATAGAGTTGTTTGTTCCTTTAGTGCATTCAAGATTTGGTTTGATTTTCAAATTGACAATGACACTCTAGGACCTAAGTTCATTTCCTTAATGTCATTCAAGATTTTGTTTTGACCTTTGCTGTAATAAAAGAAATGAAAAAAACCAGTCCCAAGCAACTCAAGACAAAAAACCAAAAAGCGACACTGTCCAGCTTATAGGCAACGCTGGAAAGTTCAGAGGCGACATTTAATTCTTACAGGCGACATTCTGTACCTCAAAAGGCGACAGATAAAAAACGAGAGGTGTGATTTCTTTCGTTACAGGCGTGATTTCTTTACATGCAGGCGACAGAAAAGAATTCTGGGACGGAACAGAAGTTATCGATCACAGGAAAATCTCAATTATGCAGGCGTGAAAACAGAGGTCATAGGCGTCATTTCCTTCCTCAAAGGCATGATTTCATTGCAAGAAGGCGTGACTGGATTGTTTGTAGGCGACATTTCTTTTCATGAAGGCGACATTTCTTTGGTTGAAGGCGACATTTCTTTGCTGTAGGCGACATTTCTTTTCATGAAGGCGACATTTCTTTTGTTTCCTGCAAAATACAAGCATATAAAGTATAATTTCATCAAAATTATTGTGGTTAGTGTCCCACCGGGCGTGCCAGAATGTAGACTAGGATTTGAGCGTGCACCTAAACCTGTTTTGAAGGCCAAAGACAAACAAACATCAGAGCATATAATCAAATCAAATTTAATGGCAAACAAACTAAAATCAAAGCCACCTCAGTTTAAGCCTAAAACGGATGCGCCCATGCACCGTTTGATATGCTTAGATATAGATGGATATGGGTGTGCAAACTCAAGCACTTGGAGCATGCAAATTAGGATGATTTGAGGATCAAGAAGACCCAAAATGACACAAAATAGGTATGAGGAACCTATTTTGCCTCAAAGGCCTCAAGAACACACAAATATGTAAAGCTAAATGATGAACTAAGATTGATTAAACAAGAAATGAATCTATGTTAATCCAATTAAGCTAATTTAGATGTGATTTAAGCTTGAAAATGATCTAAAATGATGAGTTTATGCTTATGCTAGAATGAAAATGGCATTATAACTTTGCTATTGAGTTTGAGAGAAAAAGATGATTTGCCTTAGGAAGTAAGGGTATTTATAGGAAAAGGGAAGGGCTTGGTTTAAAAGGATGAGTCAGAGTTAGGGCTAAGGTTAGGGTTGAGTCAAGGACAAGTGTCCTGACAAGTGTCAAGGGAGGATTGAGTTGAAAGTTTGAGGGCATGTGCACAATTTGGTAAATGTGCCCAAGGCCAAGAGGTGGCAAGGAAGGGATAAGAAGGTCTTAAATGCATAATGAATGCATGTAAGAAAGATAAGGAAGCCTTAAATGCATCCTTAAATGCATTTGCAAGAGGTGGCCAAGAGGTGGCAATCCTTGTTGACTAAGGAGGATGACTAAGAGGAGGTTAGCATAAGTTTTGGTAAACCTTTTGCTAATGGAATGTGACAAGATTAGAAAGGGGATTAGGATTAGGATTAGGAGAAAGGGATGGGCAAGTGGCTTTTGGTGAGATTTAGATATTTATTAAAGGTAAATTTAATAAATATTAAATATCTAGGCTTAGGGTTTGAAGGGACTAGATTAGGGATTTGACCCATTTAGAGGAAGGTTTAGGACTTTCTAGAAGAGTTTAGTGCTCTTTAGAATTTTGGCCAACCTTGGGATAAAAAATAAATTAAAAATAAATTAATTTATTTTTGAAGTTTTTGGTCCATTTATTAATTAAATAATTAATAAATTAGGGATAATGTCCAAATGACATTTTTAGGCTAGATTCCTTAATTAAAGATTTTTAATTAAGAGAGAGGGATTTAATGCCATAAAAATAAATAAATTAATTAAATAAATAATTAATTAATAAATGATGATGTCATCAAAGATTTTCAGAAAACAAAAATAATTTATTTTCTGAAGGATTTTTCGGTGTCTACAGCTTCATCATTATCTATGCATTGAAATGCAGTTGTAAATCCATTTTCCCCATTCAATGTTGAAACCAAAATTTTCCAAAATTTGAATAAGGAATCTACATCTTTCTTCATCATGGGCTTTGTTGATATCTAGTTTGAAGAGCATGTCTTTAAGGGTTATTTTACAAATGGAGTTTACTACCTTTTGTGCTATAATAATACAACTAGTGGTGTTGTGTCCTAGAACAAAGACACTTTGTTCTTCTAATAATAGTTTGGGAACTATAGTTTTTGGCCAATTTTCCATTACTTTGGAAATGATCTTGTAAATTGTATTACATAGTGATATAGGTTTGTAATCTAAAAGCAATTTTCCTTCTATTCTTTTGAGAATTGGGACCATGTTTGTCTTTTTTAAATATTTGAGGATTGTGGATTTCTTCCTATATTGTTCTACCATTGACCATATTTCTTGTCCCATTAATTCCCAATATTCTTGGAAGATTAAAGTTGTAAATATGTCTCATCTTGGTGCTTTGTCAGGACATAGTGCGAGTGTGAATTTCTTGACTTCTTCTAATGTGATTGGTCTCATTAGGAATTCATGTTAGGGATATGAACGTCTGACTGGTAGCAAGGCTCTATCCAAGATGCTTTTTAAGTATGGATACCTTACATAGGTAATTATGATAGATCTTAGATATTTTTCAATAATATTTTATCTTGGATTGAATGCACTTGCACACATGTAGGTAATCAAAGACGAAGGTTCTTATCTCAATTTTTGGTTTTCCATCCAATTTGAGTATGCGTCCTAGTTTTTGATTAAGGTAAAAATAGGTTTTGAAGGGACCCCGAAACCCTTTACAAATTTGGGATGAAAGATAGGTCTATTGAAGTTCCATTAGTACAACAATCCAGCCAAAAGCAAAGGACTAGACCCCACAAGATAACACAAACAATAGATTTACAAGCACCCACGACAAAACAATCCATCCAAAAGGAGGAGGGACACCAAGACCAAAACACCAGACCTAAGACCCCTTTTTATGAGATCGGAGGGTCATATCGAAAGAAGAGGAGGAAAAGAGAATTAATCAAAGGTTCTAAGTCTTAAAATGTTTTATTCTTGAAATGTTCAAGAATTATTTCCTCAACAAAGTTGTCAGATGTTGTGACCTTTTCACACCATTTCCCCATTGTGAATGGGGACCCCCTCTTTTCACTTCTTGATTAGGTTAGTTTTAAATTTTTAGCAGTAGAGTGTCAATTTTGAGTTCTCAAAGTCAAGTTTCACCTTATAAGAGGTTAACCTATCAAGTCTCCAAAGTACAAAAGTTGATATCCCATTGAGTGAATAACGTAAGTCAAGGTACCTAGCGAACCACATCATATATACTTAGTTGTGTCCAACACCAAAGTTGCTTGTACATAGTGTAAACCTTGTGATTTCTTTACTTGAACATGCAATATTATACTTTGTTTAGAACTTAAAGCTTCCTTGTTCAAGAGAGAATTGGATATGTGGTGTTTCATCTCGGAACACTAAGTGTTTTGTCCTTCACATTGAGGTGATCACAAAACTCACATCGATAAGAATTTTTGGTGAAATAATTGGGATTATTGCCTATAGAGCCAAAAACCGAGGTTCAAACCTCATAGGGTCACTCTCTACTATCTCAATAATGGAGAATCACTTACCTTGACACTTGGTGAAATAGTGGGCTTCTTTCCTAGGATCTATTTGGTGTAATTTGGCCAGTGTTGGTTTCTAGCACGATTATATCCCCTCAAGTGTGATTTATTTGTTGTGCCTTTGCTCCATGTTGGTTTGTTGGAGGGATACATAGCAGAAGATGGGGGAAGGATCCATTTTTAGTACTTTCCCCTCTTTTCCATAGATGGAGGAGATGTATTTTAGCAAGGCCTCCTCTTGCTTTCCCTATGTTGATTTCACCTAGATTAAGGTTATCTAGTCCTTATTTTCTTGGGGTATTTGGATATGGGCCTCTAACATTGCTAGAGGTTGTGTCTTAATTGTTTTGAATGGTAAGAGAGGTGCAAGGGTGGTCTATTATGGTTTTCTACATTTGGTTGCACTAAATGTTGGAAATGGAGACTTGTACCTCTATGTTGCTGATTATCCTTTGATGGAGGTCTTTCCTTGGTTCCCTTGTTCTTTATGCCTTTGGATTGTGGAGATTTTGGTCACATTGCTTGGGAATGTGGTTATCACATTTTTTCTCATGTGGGGTGCTTGGATCTAGACCTCTAGTGTACATAGAGGTCATGTTTTCATTGTCTATTAGTTTGGTCAATTTTAAGGTTGGGTAGATGGGTGTTTTGAACTTGGTTGTGCTGAAGGTTGGAGTTGGGTTTTTAAACCCTTGTTCTAATGATGATCCTTTGATGAAGGATACTCCTTGGTTTCCTTTCTCTTATTCAAGCATTAGGAAGGTGCAAGATCTAGACTCCATGTCTATAGTTGGTGCTCTTTGTGGTGCCTTGACTACTCTTTGATTCCTGTTGTCAAGAGTTGGTCTCTACTTCGACTTTGTTTTCTATGAAGGGAAGAAGGGATTAGTTGGTAGAGGGTTCTTTCCATTTCTAGGGCTTTCAAAACATTTTTTCTATTGTTTGTTTGATAGGCAATGGATAAGACTTTTGTTGCCTTGTCTCTATTTGCACTCTTAGTAGCCCTATAAAGGTAAACATTACTTTTGTAGGTTTGGTGGTCATTTTTTATTGGTTGCAGTCTTTGAGATCTAGCTTGAAGCCAAGCACAACCTAGTTGTTCCTTCAAAGGTTTCTATTAAGGTGTAGTTGTCTTATCTCAACCAACACTCTCAGTAGTCTTGTAGAGGTGGTTATCTCTCCTACAAGTTTGGAGGTGGTTCTTTATTTGTAGTCTTAGAGCTCTAGTTTAAGGTCTAAGTTGTGTACACCCTAGTTATTCCTTCAAAGTATCTTATTGAGTTGGGGATGGTTTATCTGCTAGAATCCTTACCATTGTTTTCTATTGAGGTGGAGACAATTCTAGGTTTTGGAGTCTCTTAAAGACAAGGGTGTTAGCCCTGTCTCAGATCTTGTCCAAGATTTTGTGTGTAAAGTTTTAGTCTTGGTGGTAAAGCAGAATTGGTTGGAATGAGTAAATCTATGTATATAAGACTTAGATATTTCCCTCTTCCAGCTACTTGTCTTTTTATGAGTAGTATAGATTTTGTAAATCTAGCTTACAAATCAAATACACTTTATCCAAAAAAAGTGTTTCAACTAATTAAGAAAGTTGCTAACTAGTTATTGCGAGCATAACATCTTTATATATCCACTCTGATTTGGCAAATCTCAATCTCCCATCTATCATTCAATTTACCATTCTCTCTACATCTTCAAATTCTGACAAAATATACTTGTGAAAGCCCCTGCAGACTAATCAACATCTTTTTTATAATTGTTAATTGGCTATGAATTCAGTAGCTTTTTGTCATTATTCTCTTTGTAATGGTCTCTTTATTGCGTATAAATTTTAAAGAGTTTGGAGAATGACTATATTTAATATCATATCTTTCGTGTACATAGTCTATATTTTGGTGTGATTTTAATATGTTGTTTCTCATGAGAAACTACGACTTCATAATTCAATGCACAATACATTAGTCCTAACAATTACTCTCAAAACCAAAACATCTTTCACTAGTAGTTTAGAAATAGGGTAATAGTCTGTATGCAACTCATGATAAGTGGTTCATTTAAGGAAGCATCCAAGAACGCCATAAGAATTATTATCCAAAGAAATCATGATTTACATACGTAGATCTTGTAATTGTGCAATAATTTCTTTATCAACTTAATAGATGTTTTATATGTAGTATGTTATGTATTAGTGACAAATCTTTGGAACCAAAGTATTATTCAGAAATTACATCATACTATATTATTTCCTGCATATGTAATGATTGATGCAAGCTGTTTTTATGGGTGATGTATGTTGTAAGTGCTTTTTATTTCCTATTGTTATAATAAACTTTCAGATGAGTTAAAAAATTATGCTAAATTTTAGCTGTAGTGTACTTAAGTGTAGGCAGGGCTGAAATGTTGATGCAGTTGTATTGTGTGAAATCTTAGTTAGGTGACTTTTTATTGTCTCTATTTCATATTAGAATGCAAATTGTTAGATTTTCTAATCTGAATATGATGTAGATAAAGTCACTGCCTTACAAAGAGTTCTAACAGAATTTGCAAAAATATAAAGAAAATTAACAAAGACTCTTTTGGCACTCCATTCTAATGATGGCTCATAGAGTATGATAAAAAATATTGATAAAAAAATTAATACATGATCAAATCTAGAAACAATCTTCATTTAATTCATATATTGTGAAAATTAATACATTTAATCAACAAACAGTCATTCCAGTTCCTTTTTTGAGAGATAAACAAGTGCTACAGTCAATTCATGTATTTTTTAATCGATTAAAAAAATATGTTACAATATAATTTATACAATTTTGTTTATCTGTAATCATGTATGTTAAATAATGCAATGGATTGACTCCAAGTGTTGATTTTTCTTCGCATTTTTGTAATTTCTGTTAGAATTGTTTGCAAGGCAGCAGCTCTATTTGCATAAGTTTGAATTCATTATTATAATTCTAAAAAGTTTGAATTTGTTGGCTTTAATTGTTCTAATTGAAGGAGTAGTTTGGATGATTAGAAGTTCACATTCAGTTAATATTTTTCACTTGATTTTGTTGGGTTACATATAGTTTGAAGAAGAAAATTTTGATTATTCTTCCATTTATAGAAACAGAGTATATTGCAATCACTTTCATAGTTATAAGAATTGTACCTCTAAAAAATGCTAGAAGAAATTGAGAGAAAAACGAATTCAGATTAGTAAAATCAAGTTGGCTAAAAATTTAGTCTATCACAATAAGTCTAAGAATTTCAATTTGAAAAAGTAAAAAGAAGTAAAATTGAATTGTATAAACATTCGCCAATGGGCCCTTGGTCTACTAGTGAAGCTGAATGGTTCTAAATGAACCCACTGGGGATCAAGTTTTGCTGAGTGCAAAGGCTCTGACATCATAAGGGATGAGGCTGGGATCATGCTCTAATAGTTTGAAACCTATTTTCAAGAGCTTTATTTTGTTCTTTTACGTTCTTTTCTTCTTGCCTTAATCTCTTCTTTCTGATGATGGATCATAGAATTAATTTGAAAATGTTGAAGAAATAAATTCATATAATTTATACCAGAAACTATGCACAATAACAATATGGATTGTTGAAATTGCATGACTACAATATTTTTAGTTTTATTTGATATTTTTAAATTTTTGTTTTGAATGATATAGCCTCTACTAATCTATATAATAGCAGCCTCATCGCTGTCTACTGCAATGAAAAGAAGACAATAAATAGAGACTTAAAACTATGCAAATGGTTTTATTTCCTTCATATGTAAATGGTGGTTCTATGAACTTTAAATGTTGTAAGTGATTTCTCTTTCATACTGGTATAAAAAATTCTAATTGATTGAAAAAAATCTTTAAGAAATAGTTAATTTAAGAATCTTTAATATCCAGTGAGCTTCTGCCTCTAGTCTAGCCTTTACAATCTCTGGCTATATGTGCAATAATTCTCCAGAAATTGAAGCATCTAATGCAAAGACATTCATAACCCAATTTCTGAATCCAAACACCAACAACTAAGGAAAGTTTAATGGAATGTTTGATTGCTTTTCTTAAATTAACCTTGATGCATATCCTTGATTGCATAGGTGGATAGCTTACGCCATGTTCCCCTGAGAAGTTGTCAACCAATTTGACAATTTCCTAGATAAACAAAGTTCATGGGGAAGTTTATTTCATTCAGACCCATAATGGGACATCTTAAACTATCCACAATATAGAATCAATCATCACTAAACTAAAAAGAGCAACATAAAAACTGATGATGTCCTGTTTCTTCGAGACTGCTGCAAGAGGAGAGTTTCTCTAGTTAGGAAAAGGAAGTTCCTAAGAAAACACAAGCAAATTTGATAGAAAACAAGGAAATTGATCTACTACACCTAAATTTATAAAGAATAATTTTCTGGCACTTAATGTTTATTATGAATAATGATGCAAAAGCACAAGATCTTTGAATTAAAAATAAAAAAGACTTTAGAAAATATATAATAGACTGACTCCAAGACAATGATAAGATCTGCAGTTTAGGGCTAGAATAAGTTCTGAACTATCAAATCCAGAAATATCTAACTGGCCTCTTCTCTGAACCAATGTCATGGCAAGAAATTGTACACTCTAGGATTTTCTTCATCTCTCTAAATATTCCCTGTCTATCAGATTTTCAATTCTCTTTTTAATTTACTTTATATCTGGCATGAACATGTCTTGAACCTGCTCAATGCATTGCATCACTAACTCCTTATGAGCTAATTCTTTTCTTCTCTTCATAATTCGTATGATGGAAGCATCAATTATATGACGTCTATCTTGAAATACAGCCTTCCCAACGTTTTCTTTTACATTGGCTGTGGGTGCCGGAAGTCTGATCTTTCTCTTGTTCCATGAAAAACTTGCATTGAATTCAAAATAATCTGTTTCTGTCACAGATTGGGTATCTGGTAATTTACTTAGGATTTTGTATTTTGAACAATATACAAGGGATTTCAGTAATGCAATTGTATCTTCAACTCTCAAATTCAACTGGGATTTGACTTGTGAAAAACCTAGCTTCTCTGTTTCATTGAACAACAATAGTGCACTTGCTTGACAAGGTGTTCCAACTATTTGAATTTCACCTTGTTCAAATCTTCCAATAATAATGCATGTTCCAAGATAATGTTTCCATGTTAGCCTTCTGTTCATTTTTTCTGTGTTATAGAACTCTTTGAATGACTCTAATTGTCTCACCATTTCAACAGGGAGGACAAATGATTCAGGTGATCTATAGCTTGGCCAGAAGCCAGATGTCAAAAACTGTCACAGATAATTCTATTGCAGAACATGGATGAGGAGGATTCTGTCTGAGGTATTCCTCAAAATTTGATTGGGTTTTCATTGTCAATGCCCAATCGGTAAGCATGCCCTCCATTTTAAATGTAAATTATCTTCGACACTCACACTTAAACTTATCTAACATGCTTTTTACATAATCAACAATTGAACTTTTATGAAACTTTCAAAAAACTCCAAGCTTTTTCCTATAAAATTCTGCAATCTTATCAAGGGCATCTTCAACATCTACATATGTTATGTTCCTGTTTGTCAAAATGTTGTCACAAAATGTGGCAAGCAATTCCCAAATACTATATCCTGCAACTTGTTCATTGCAAAAACTCTGAAAGGCTTCCATGAGTGCATTTTTGAAAAGGCAGTGGTTCATAAGTTTCTCCTCAACACATTGCAAGTATTTCTGATGCAACTGGAAAACACTCCTCACAAACTGATATTTTTCAGTTGCAATTACTTCTTTTTGATTATTTGCCTTTATTGCCTCTGCCACCATCTGTCCTCCATGTTTAACCAATGAAGTACCATGCCTGGTAACATGCTTTCTAAATATCTTGGCCATGAGCTAAATGCCTTTATCTATTCAAGAAAACAACTTAAACACCTCTGAAAGATCATCCATCTTCTCATTTGTCAACAATGGATGGCAGTCCAAAAGTTTTCTTGCAAGCTTGCAAAGAAGTTCATTTTCTACCATTTCTACATACCTATTTTGGCTACGCTCATGCACACAATACATTGCAATTGTTTCTTCCTCCAACCTTAAATACTCAACAACCTTCAACAAGTAGTCTAGACAAGAATACTCACATATCCATGAAGCAGACTTTCTGGAATAGTATGTGGTGGTATTTTAAAAAAATGGCCCACAGCATACGCACAACTGGAATGTTTTCACCCTCCCGCATCTTATTAATTTGAAGCATCAGTAGTATACCATTCGTTTGGTATAGTCAATTTAAAGAACACAAGACGCAATAGTTTGCTAACCATTCGTTTGTAATATTCTTTCAAAAGAAATTGATATGATCTTGTAAAGTTTTCTGACATTTAATCCTCGTCAAAGCGACAGACACATACCTAGATCTTGTATTTGTGTAATAATTTCTTTATCAGCTTAATATATGTTTTATATGTAGTATGTTAGCCTATGAATTAGTGACAAATCTCTGAAACCAAAGTATCATTCAGAAATTGCAGCATACAATTTAATTTCCTGCAATAACACTAAGATTTTTGCAGCATACAATTTTATTGGTGCAAGCTCTTTCTAAATGCTTTTTGTTTCCTACTGTTATAATAAACTTTCAGATGAGTTGAAGAATTATACTAAATTTAAGCTGTAATGTACTTAGTGTGGCAGGGCAGAATTGATGTAGTTGTATTGTGTGAAATTTTAGTTAGGCAATTTTTTATTGTCTTATTTCATATTAGCGTACAAATTGTTAGATTTTTTAATCTAAAGATGATGTAGATAAAGTTGCTGCCTTACAAACGATTCTAATAGAATTTGCCAAATATACAAAGAAAATCAACAAACACTCTTCTAGCATTCCATTCTAATGATGGATCATAGATTATAATCCAAAATGTTGATTCAAAAACCAACACAATCAAATTCAAAAACAATCTTCTTTTAATATATAGATTGTAAAAATTAATACATTTAATCAACAACCAGTCAATCCATTTCCTTTTTAATAGAGAACAAAACTGTGCTACAGTCAATCTGTTTAATTTTTTAACAGATAGTTACAATATAATCCGTTTCATTTTTTAACAGATAAAAAAACTATGTTACAATATAATTTATACAATTTTGCTTATCTGTAATCATTGCTATTAAATAATTCAATCGATTGACTCTGTATTGATTTTTCTTTGTGGTTTTGCAATTTCTGTTACAATTGTTTGCAAGGCAGCAGCTTTATCTGCATCACTTTTGGTACTAGGTAGTTAAGTGATTACAGACATTGATATTAATTATTATACTCCTAAAAAGTTTGAATTTGTTGGCTTTAATTATTCTAATTGGAGGAGTAGTTTAGATGATTAAAAGATTTTGTTTTGGTTACATACAGTTTGAAAAAGAAAATTTTGATTATTCTTTCATCTATAGAAATAGGGTATATTGCAATTACATTTATAGTTGCAAGAATTGTACCTCCATAAAAAAATTAGAAGAAATTGAGAAAAAAATGAATTCAGTTTAGTAAAATCAAGGTGGCTAAAATCTTAGTCCATCACAATAAGTCTAAGAATTTCAATTTGAAAAAGTAAAAAGAAGTAAAATTGAATTGTATAAACATTAGTCAATGGACCCTTGGTCTACTAGTGAAGTTGAGTGGTTCTGAATGAGCCCACCAGGGATCAAGACTTGCTGAGTGCAAAGGCTCTGACATCATAAGGGATGAGGTTTGGATCGTGCCCTAGGAGGATTTTGGCGGAACATAAGCAATTGCAACTATCTTGTCAGTTTGCCCAACATAAGAGGAAGTATGACCAACATTACTAGTTCTAATAGTTTGAGACCCATTTTCAAGCCCAACATAAGGGGAATTATGACCAACAATACTAGCTCTAATAGTTTGAGACCATTTTCAAGAGTTCTATTTTATTCTTTTACGTTCTTTTTTTCGACTTGATCTTATCTTTTTGATGGTGGATCATTGAATTTAATCTGAAAATATAGAGAAAATAAATTCATATCATTTATACCAGCAGCTATGTGTAACAAGAGCTACATCGCAGCATAGTTCCTGCCAACTGCAGGCAGGGCGGGCAGTTGTGGATGGTAAGAGGAGAGGAAAGAGAAGCTAGAAATAGTTTAGAATGATTATCAAACTTTCTGATCTGAAGTTTATGATTCAGAAATGGTTGGACTAGGGACATCTTTAGTAGGTTGGTGACTATAAGATGATAATCAAACTTTGATGAAATTCAATTTGACATGTTTATATGAACATAGTCTTAAATTGATTAACTTTAACATGTTACATTCATAGCATAAAAAATGAAGCAATAGTTTAGAAACTACTGAAATATGAAGTATTTAAAGTTGGAAGTGTGCACTTGAGCTAATTTTTAAATACAAGATGTAAATCTTAAACCAATTTTATAGCACCCAATTTTTTAACTTAGCTAACTTTAAAATATCAGATTCAAATCTAAAACCATTTTATGACACCCATTTGAAAATCCTGAAACTTAAAATAAAAACTATAAAACAATGCCCAAAACTATAAGCCAAACTATTAGTTTGAATTTCATATCCGTCTATCTCAATTTGACAATTCTATGTTCTGCACCATAATATGCAAATCAAAATGCAAAGCATTCTGGTACAAAAAATGAAATTAACTCTCTTGACAAGAACTTAACTAAATTGAGCATAGCATTAGCCACATCATTTGATGAGGCCTTTCGATTTATAGATTTTACATTAATATATACTAGTGTATGCAGGTTTGAAGCTTGGAGATGCTTCTTGTTTGTTTTTCTTAGCCATACCTTTCAATCGTAAGGTTGTATATTTATTATTTCATTAAAGTAAACAGCAAAAGCTAAAACCAACTCTTTCTTCTTATTTATTGCAAACTGTCTAGTTGTTT
Organism: Chamaecyparis obtusa; assembly: GCA_027943335.1. Classification (NCBI taxonomy): domain Eukaryota; kingdom Viridiplantae; phylum Streptophyta; class Pinopsida; order Cupressales; family Cupressaceae; genus Chamaecyparis; species Chamaecyparis obtusa. The sequence goes on from BSBK01001922.1 coordinate 3,161,407, forward strand.
TGATCCCAAATAACTAAGCTGGGATCATGCACTTAAATCACCTTTAAAAAACTCACAAATGTATTATGAAGCATACACAAAAGAAGCTCCCAACATTTTGAAGCTTAAATGAAATCCCTAATAAATTGAGGATAATTACTTTTGTTTTTAATGGTTTTACACTTCATGTTACCTCATAGGCTCATGAAGACACAACAAAAGGGTCCTACAATGCCAGTAATCTTTAAGTATCTAGGTTGTGGCAATAGAAAAGTGGAAAGTAGATTTCACTCTTTGTAGAAGAATAAAGAATTGCTCTGGCTTTGAATCACAATAATACTCGATATCAAAATACTGAAGGAATCTTTCTTGCCAAATTTAGATGGCGTAATTGCCTAAACCTGCATATCCTAATTGAATTTTCCACATGTTTATTGATTAAACATTTACATTTCAACAAACAGATTTAAGAAAATTAAAACATTAATATGGACTATTTATATAGTACATGCAAAACTGTGTTTCTAACACTGCACAATTTAAGCTATGAGGCCTTTGACAGTCTTCCAACTGTTAACATAACTGCAACCTCCTGCAAAGACAGGAATTTCAAGACCTCTATTTTCTTGGCCCTGCCTTGAAATTCATGCGCTCTCTTGTATTGAAAATTGGAGTGCCTCCGATTCAACCAATGAGAACCTGACAAAATTAATATTTTACAGTTATTTGTTAAAATTTTATCATCTTTTTCTATCAATGATTATATTAAAATTAATCTCAAAAAATTGAGCAATGTTATTGGCTGTTATAAACTTGTTTAATCACAGTATAAGCAGGAGAGTGACACAGAAAAAAATCAATAAGCCCTCAATTCAAAACATTGAAGAGAGGGTAAAAGGGACTGAAGTACACGTGTAGACAGAAGGTGAGCTGGTGAGTATCAATCATCAATACCAAGCTCTACAAACCTATAAGATGCCTCGCAGGAAGTGAGTTCGTGTGCTTTGTAATTTTTAATATTTCCTGATGATCTGTTGCTAATAATTTCAATACAATCAAAACATTGATAATTCCTTTTCATATATTATAGACTTAAAAAACTTGCACTTTTTCTTCCTAGAACATAGGATTAAAAGGAAACTAACAAAAATCTGAAGTATGATTGGTTTATTCTATTAAAGATTACACTGTTTAATGTTTTAGGCCTTGGCAATAGTTCATATGAAACTAGAATGCATTATGTTTAGCACCATCCATCTTGAACTTGTGAAAGGTAAATGTGGAAAGTAAAGAGCTCCTTTGGCATTACTCTTGAGTGCAATCCAAGAGGAGAATTCAGACCTCGGAAAAAATTGCATACGATGATCCTCAACTTGTTTCATGATAATCCCCAATTAAGGGGTTAGTTATAACAGGCATGGTAAAGATGGGGATCGCAATTATATATCTTGCAGACCCCCTTCATTGGGCTCCAAGGAGCTGAATTTTGATAGTGGTGGGACATGTTGTATTCTCTGTTGCAGCTTGGAGGTTTCTCACTCTCTCTAGGTAAAGGGAACTCTGAATGTATGAACATGAATATCATTATATCCTTGCACTTTTGAGCACCCAAACTCTATCGATGATCAATTGTATAGTGATCAGAGATGCCCCTACAATATCTAAGATTTGAGTACTGGCATTGTCAAAGCATTTGAGATTTGGAGAAAATCTTTCGAGTTCAACTGAATCCAGAGGGTACAATGGGAATTTTTGTAGGACTTTCAAGTATAGTACTGGATTGCTCAGTGACAGAGTTATCCCAGGTTAGATACTAAAATATTCATGTTTTTGACAACTACACCTACTCAGAGGATAAAAATAATGGACCCAAACCCTACCAGCGCTCAATGGTAAAGTTGTCAGAAGTGCCCTTAATCTAAAAGTAATTTACACTGGGAAAATCTTTGAAGGTTGGCCAAACCTAGCAGGTAAAAATGGTAAAGAATCATGATATCTAGTGGATTATTATTGGAATTTATAATAGTTAAAGTGATGAATGGCATTGTGCTTAACAGGTCCACATCTCTACTCTTTGCATGAGATATTTGCTATACTCTTACACATAATGCTAGAGCAAAGCTTTGAAAATGTTAAGGGAACGCACAAATTCACCATCAATTTATTTGGTGCCATGATTTCTATTTCTTTTTGTGATGAATCCTGGCAAGAGGAGAACAACGCTGAAAATCAGCCCACATAAGTTGAAACAACTTCAGATTGTTCAAAATCCTCCAAGACTACAGAAAATCTTCATTCAATGTGTTAGAATTTTTGTGATTTGACAGACAGAGGCCAAATCTTTAGAAAATATTAATCTATATAATAGCCTCCTCCTCACTGTCTACTGTAATGAAAAGAAGACAGAGACTTGAAAGTAAGCAGTTTGCAATTACCGAGTATTAAATAGAAATTGCAGCAAATGGTTTTATTTCCTGCATATGTAAATGGAGGTTGTAATTTGTTTCTATGAACTTTAAATGTTGCAAGTGATTTCTCTTTCACACTGTTAACAAAAATTCTGGTAAAGCTTAGTTGTAATTTACTTATGAGTAAGCTGGGCGGAAATGATAATGCAGTTGTGTTATGTTGCTCATTAATCTTCTACTTTTCGTTTCTCCAGGCCATCAAATCATATAATGTAACAATATATCAAAGAGAGAACAACATAAGAATTACAGGCCATCCAATCATATAATGTAACAATATGTCAAGGAGAGAACAACATAAGATTTACAGTTCAGTGATAGAATAAGTTGCGAAGCATCAAATACAGAAATATCTAATTGGCCTCTTCACTGAGCCAATGTCAAGACAAGTAATTGTAAATGTCGGGATTCTTTTTTAGGGAACTCCAATCCTATGTCAAACTTTGAGGAATCGCCACCCTCCCCAAGTTTGAGAAGACAAGATGGTGAACACCGAGAATTTCACTCTTACAACTTTTACAATCTTTGGCTACATGCGCAACAACTTTCCAGAAATTGAAGCATCTAATGCAAAGACATTCATAACCCAATTTCTGAATCCAAACACCAACAACTGAGGAAGGTTTAATATAGTGCTTGATTGCATAGGTGGATAACTAATCATCCCATGTGATGCTCAAACTTTATGACATGTTCCCCTAAGAAGTTGCCAACCAATTTGAAGTTCACGGGGAAGTTTATACAGTCAGATCCATAATGGGGCATCTTAAAGTATCCACAATATAGAATCAACAAAAAAAATGATAATGGGGCATCTTAAACTATCCACAATATAGAATCAATATAAAAAATGATGATGTCCTGTATCCTCAAGACTGCTGCAAGAGAGCTAGTAAGAAAAAGGAGGTTCTTAAGAAGTGGATTCTTTTAAAATTGCCACCCAAGTATGGCTTGGTTAAACAAAACACAAGCGAATTTATGGAAAACAAGGAAATTGAACTACTACACCTAAATTTATAAAGAATAATTTTCTGGAGCTTAATGTTTATTATAACTAATGAAGCAAAAGCACAAGATCTTTGAATTAGGCGAAAAAAAAGAATTTAGAAAATATAAAAGAGTGACTCCAAGATAATGATAAGATCTGCAGTTCAGGGCTAGAATAAGTTGTGAAGTATCGAATTCAGAAATATCTGACTGCCCTCTTCTCTGATCCAATGTCATGGCAAGAAATTGTACACTCTAGGATTTTCTTCATCTCTCTCTATAAATTCCCTGTTTATCAGATTTTTAATTCTCCTTTTTATTTCCTTTATTTGTGGCGTGAACATGTCTTGAACCTGCTCAATGCATTGCACCACCAACTCTTTATGAGCTAGTACTTTTCTGCTCTTCATAATTCTTATGATAGAAGCATCAATTATATGATGTTTATCTTGAAATACAGCCTTTTTTTTTACATAGGCCGTGGGTGCCGAAAGTCTGATCTTTCTCATGTTACATGAAAAATTTGCATTGAATTCAAAATAATCTGTTTCTATCACAGATTGGGTATCTGGTAATTTACTTAGGATTTTGTATTTTGAACATGCAAGGGATTTCAGCAATCTAATTGTATCTTCAACTTCCAAATTCAACTGGGATTTGACTTGTGAAAAACTTAGCCTCTCTGTTTCATTGAACAACAATAGTGCACTTGCTTGACAAGGTGTTCCAACTATTTGAATTTCACCTTGTTCAAATCTTCCAATAATAATGCATGTTCCAAGATAATGTTTCCTCGTTAGCCTTCTGTTCATTTTTTCTGTGTTATAGAACTCTTTGAATGATTCTAATTGTCTCACCATTTCAACAGGGAGGACAAATGATTCAGGTGATCTATAGCTTGGCCAGAAGAAAGATGTCAAAACTGTCACAGAGAATTCTATTCCAGAACATGGATGAGGAGGATTCTGTCTGAGGTATTCCTCAAAATTTGATTGGGTTTTCATTGTCAATGCCCAATCGGTAAGCATGCCCTCCATTTTATTTATAAATTGTCTTCCACACTCACGCTTCAACTTATCTAGCATGCTTTTTTCATAATCAACACTTGAACTTTTATGATACAAAAGCCTATCTCCGAGCTTTTCCCTATAAAACTCTGCAATCTTATGAATGACATCTGTCTCATAGACATAGGGAAATAATTTTGCCACCTTCTCAAGGGCATCTTCAACATTTACATATGTCATGCTCCTGTTTGTCAAAATGTTGTCACAAAATGTGACAAGCAATTCCCAAATACTATATCCTGCAACTTGTCCATTGCAAAACCTCCGAAAGGCTACCATGAGTGCATCTTTGAAAAGGCGGTGGTCCATAAGTTTCTCCTCAACACATTGCAAGTAATTCTGATGCAACTGGGAAACACTCCTCACAAACTGATACTTTTCACTTGCAATTACTTCTTTCTGATTACTTGCCTTTATTGCCTCTGCCACCATCTGTCCTCCCTGTTTAACCAATGAAGTACCATGCCTGGTAACATGCGTTCTAAATATCTTGGCCATGAGCTGAATGCCTCGATCTATTCCAGAATACAACTTAAACACCTCTGAAAGATCATCCATCTTCTCATTTCTCAACAATGGATGGCAATCCAAAAGTTGGCTTTCATGATTGCAAAGAAGTTCATTTTCTACCATTTCTACATACCTATTTTGGCTACGCTGATGCACACAGTACATTGCAATTGTTTCTGTCTCCAACCTTAAATACTTAACAACCTTCAACAAGTAGTCTAGACCAGAATACTCACATATCCATGAAGCAGACTTTCTGGAATAGTATGTGGTGGTATTTTCAAACATGGCCAACTCAAAATCTCGATAACGACCCATCCCTAAATCCCACATCATACACACAACATTCTTCAATACAGTCCCATCAGGAATGCTCTCACCCTCCCGCATCTTATTAATTTGAAGCATCACAGCAGCTTGCACATTACAGCCCAAAACTTCATTGTAGAAGTATCTCTGAGCAGTTTCAGTAGCATACCAATCGTTTGGAATAGTCAATTGAAAGAACACATTACGCAATAGTCTGCTAGCCAGCCGTTTGTAATATTCCCATTGCGTTACAATTTCTCTCAAAAGAAACTCATCTTCTTTCCCCCTCAGTGCGCCTGCAACTGCTGAATTGATATGATCTTGTAAAGTTGTCTGATATACAGTCCTCATCAAAGCGTCAGGCAAATCAAGTTTGTGGATTTCATTTAAAATCGTCAACGACTCCTCAATTCCGAGGTTTTGCCCTTCGACCATTTGCCCCTCGACCATTTGTTTAACCTTTGCAATTCCATTTTGCAACCTATCCCATTCCTCGATCTTGACTGGTAAATCTAAAACCACAGTAGATTATGAGTTTTTAGCCAAACAGTCTTCAAAGAATAAACTTTTCAAATTAAAAGTATTATGGAAATGCTTAAGCAAAGAGAAAAATAGAGTGAAAGTTATTCAAAATAGTAGGATAGTAATAGAGCCATTTATTAAAAAAAATTCAAATTTAATAATAATTTTTGTGATACTAATACATAAAGAAATAAAACCTAAATCATAATATTCAAAATATCCACACCTTAGAATGTTTAACAGATTTAATACAATTTGTGTCCAACAATTTATCATTAAATAGAAAAATACCCAGATAGCTAAAATACATTAATATCACAATACAAACATACCCATTTGTTGTTGTTGCAAATTGACACTGATATGGGTCTAAAAATAGCAAACTAGAACTTTCAAATGAAGGCAAATCCTTCAAACCCTAGATGCTCCTTCTGCAAAATGACAATCAAGCATATCAATAATCAAGACACCAAAAATATTGCACAAATTAAGTACACACCCTAAACATCTAACCATAATGCAAGAAACCCTACGCCCAACAACATATGCTCCAAATCATCCAATGAATATTAGCAGTGTCCAATAATAAAGTCAACACCAAAAATAAACTCAATCACAAATGCACTGCAAAATACCTCTAAGATATCTCCTAGAGATTAGCTAGCTACATCTCATCTTCATTATTAAATAGAACAATATCTAAATGGCCAAAATACATTAAAATCACAATACAAGCATTACCCATTTGTTGTTTTTGCAAAATGAGACCAATGTTGGTCTGAAAACAACAAACCAGAACTTTCAAATGAAGTCAAATCCTTCAAACCCTTGTTACTCCTTCTGCAAAATGACAATCAAGCATATCAATAATCAAGACAACCAAAATATTGCACAAATTAAGCACAAACCCTAGACATGATCTAAACACGATGCAAGAAACCCTAGGCCCAAAAACATATGGTCCAAATCATCCAATAACTAGATTGCAATGCCTAATGAGTAGTAGTGCCCAACAATAGAATCAACTACACAAATAATCTATATCCTTCAATCTTCAAATTGCCCAGTAAAATAAATCATTCAAAACTCCAACAAACTCCAAATAAAATTGAAGGCAAAGCATCCAACAAATCGGATCCTATAAATTCGTCTGTAAAAAAACCTACACAAATTTGATAAACTCAATCACAAATGCATTATGAAATACCTCTGAGATATCTCCAACAAATTAGCCATCTACATCTAATCTTCTTCAAGAGTGATTTAGTGCACAAATTTGATATGATCAATGGTAGATTCATTGCTAGCATCTAAGATATCTCCAGCTACAACTATTCTTCTTCAAGAGTGATTTAGCAGAGGACAAGAGAAATAATAAACTCCAAATACCAAATGAGCTCTCAATTTCGCTTTTTATAAACTTTTTCAGGGAGCTTTTAAGAAACTTTCCAATAAAATTACTTTATTAAACTATTCAACTTTTAACTCCAAAAATTAAGGTGGTTGACAAATACATTCAATTAAAAAAGACAACCACATTGAAAATAAAATATATCTGAATATTACACCTAATTAGTGGATGTATTACCTAAAAATGACTAAAATGAAATATGCATAGAATATAGCTTAAATAAAATCAAATACATGCAAACCTCAAAAGATCAAATGAAGTATTGATGTTGATAGATTTGATATGGTTGCTCAAGATTTCCCCAACTATATGACACCATAAAGATGATGAGATGATAAAATGAATAGCATAACAATGGTATAAGAGAGGATCCACTAAATGAGATGAGGGGTCTTTATTAAATAGAATTCTCAATAATAGAATCAAGGGCTAAGATTAAGAGGTTAAAAGGAATGGCTAAGATTAAGAGGTATAATGGATGGCTAGGATTAAGAGGTGTAATGGATGGCTAAGATTAAATGAGAATTAGGACTTTGGATAGAAGTTATGGTCATGTGGATAGGACCTAGAGCTTGAGATAAAGTTAGGGCAACATCCTTATGTGAATGGCTAGGATTAAGAGGTTAAGTTGAGATCCATGGATAATATATAAAGTTGTGTTGACTTTTAGATAGTTGTCAAGTTTCAATGAATGTGTGACAAGGCTTAAAGTAGACATGTGAAGGAGTCAAGGTGAGACACTTGTCATGTGACTACCAATTTAGATTATAATCCATATGAACAAAGATGAAAACTAAACTAAATAAGGGTAGACGATAAATATAAACTAAATGAATAAAAAACATTTATTTTATTAAGCGCGCTAGACACATTAATCTACTTTTCGTAGATTTCATTATAAATCGTCGAATACTCCGACTTCGACGATTTGCTTAAACAGACTTCAATAAAATTGACATTTTCTCATGTCTGTAAGTTTTCTCGTTCAAAATCTGCGCTGAATTTTCTCGTTGAATGCATCTGTTGCAGCTAGTGAATGCATTTATCGCTGTACAAAAGATACATTTATCAGAATTGTTGTACAGACTTCTCAAATTTGTTTTAAATTGCATTATCAAAATTTTCCCCAATCTTCATTGCAATTTAAACTCTGTGTCATTTCATGGGCAGAAAAAACATTGAATTTAATGAGTCTGTGCTTGAATAATAGTTGCCTTGCATTCTCATCCCACTCCATAGTAACAGTAGAAGCCTGCATAGTATGTATTAAATATGGTGTATTAAAATTTATTTTTTTGTGTATAAAATATTGCATAAGATATTTGAAAATATACTCGTTACATAATCCTTTAAAATAATATTTTGTAACAAGTTCAAATTAGTTTGGAATGCCATCCCCAATTTGTTTTGCTTACCCCATGCGATAGTTAAAATATAGATCCACATAAATACATGTGTCACAGAGAATGTTTGATAGATTTTTTTTGTAAGATAGTATTATTGAAGTTGGAAAGATGATTACATGCAAGGAAAAAAGAGCAATTGATAAAGTTAAGGTAACTATATCTTTGCCAACATATATGGTGGTAGAAAGAAAGGTGACACTTGAGGAAAAGGGAAAGTGAAGGGCCCTAGACTACATAGGGACATGTATCTAGTGAGGAGGCTATGGTAGATTTCATGGCATTCAAATACAATAGAATTACAAACAATGCTTTGTGACAAATGATTATGGTAGATTTCATGGCATTCAAATACAATAGAATTACAAATGATGCTTTGTGATAATGGATTGTGCAATTTGAGAGATGAAAAAGAATGTGGATGTCTCCTCATGTCTAATTTTGTTGACAATGGATAGAGCTTCTATTAGATAATGGTTACACATTGGGAAGGTGTAATTTTTTTGGTGTTGTTCACATCCTTTCATGTGCTTCTATACTCTTGATGATTGTTTGTTCATATTTGCTTCATGATGATATATTTGAGTCAACTCACCTGATGGTGGCTCAATATCACTATTTCCTAGAACACTTTCATGGAGTTAATATGTTTCAAATCTACTACTATGTGATGTGGAGGAGAAATTGCTAAGAAGTTGAAGGTGACACCACCAATGAATGCTATTAATATATTTTTGGTTTATTGTGTGGATGAGGGAAATGAGGAGGATGGTGTGATTAAGTTGGTTTTTGATTCAAAAGTATTAATTGCTAGTTATAAGTATATCTCTCTAGATAGTGTGAGATCTATACAATTTATCTTTGCATCCACTTATTTGTCTCAAGCTTTTTCATTATGGCATATAATTTATGGGTTCTAGGTGGTTGTGTTTTATAGCTTTGACCATTTTGTGGGGTCATTAGAACACTATAATAGTAAGATAATTGATTGAAGGATAGTCTTGGTACTTTATTGAATAATATCTCCACCCAATTTAGGATTCTCGTCATCATCTCATTATGAGAAGCACCTTTAGAACCCCTAAAGTTGGCTCACAAAGCTGTATTGTCCATGCATTATATTTGTAATCTATTTTCTCTTGAACATTATAGTGTTGTGAGTGCTTTTAGAATCGATCTTACATGATCAGTTTGAATATTTTAATTGAATTTTTCTATAATAAATGATTATAGTTTTGTATACTAAGTTGTGAGTACCATAAGATAGAGATCATGGGTTCTTTGATGTCGGGGTGGGATTCCTCTAGGTCTTGTAAAGTATCACAACATAATTGTTGAATCTAGTACATTGGCTTTATTATTCTTTTTTTAAATTGCCTATTTTTTTTATGTGGATTTGATGAGTTTGAGCTTATTTGAAGACAGGTGGGATTGAGAAAAGGAAGGCCTTTACTAAGGAAGAGATAGAGGACTTTTGGAAGATCAAGAGGGAGGTTGCTAAGAAGAAAGATATTCTGTTGGAAATTTAGTTGGAAAAAGTGATAATGAGAGGGGGGTGAATCAGATTCACCTATTAATCCATTTAACATTATTGAAAAACTTTGCATTACATAAACACATACTTCATCAATGTAATGGAACTAATACACTAAACATCATTCAAGAAAGTACTCATAACACAATAAATTTGGTTACCCAGAAACCCTTGAAAGGTAAAACTGGGGTGGGGATGACACCCACAAATCTTCACTACTGCAGTATAAAGTTTGCCTGTTAGGGCTACAAATTTGATCACAAAATATGATCTACCCTGTGAGGGGTCTTCCCTGTTAAGAGCTAAAAGACTTATACAATCTACCTTGCAAAAGGATTTAAAACTTACAACTAAGTAAGCACTCGGTTAAGAGATTACATAAGGTCTATTAAAACCACTCTGTTAAGAGATTTACCCTAATACACTTATTAGAATGTCTTAGTACCTGATCCTTCGGTCTACACTATATGTTGATTACAAATCTTCTCCTTCCAGTATTTGTTTTGATCTTATCTATCAAATTTATCTTTGTTCTGTCCTTCACTGCTTTACTCTATTACACTCAATCATTGAACTCTATTAGAATACTTCACTAGGCTAAATGTATTCTCTACTCATTCCTCTCATTTCCTTCACATCCTCTCACACACACATTAGGGTTCAGATCTTCTCCTTATATAGACAACTGAACTTATTCAAGATTTAAGATCTACGATTCAGATTTAATCTTTTTGCTGCTTAAGCTTTCCTAATTCTAATTGGCTCCAAATGTTGCATTGGGATCAATGATTGTAAAATAGGAGCATAATCACCTTCATGATTTCCTCAACAAACAAAATACAAAACATGAATGTCGGCCAAAATGTTTTACCTCAGTGATTGTGCCATAACAAGCTCATATGTCAGTTCTGGTTAACTCAGAAATTGATGTCTCTGGTACTCGGCATTCATTGTACTCAGTGTTCACTGATATCTCTGTCACTCGGTATAAATTACTTTACATAGCTTGGCAAAAAAACTAACTCCGCTAATACAAAAGTACTTAGTGACCATTGGTTTACTCAGTAGTGACTACTGCTCGGTAAATATACATTACATGACTCATCCTATACATGATGACTTGGTCGTAGTGATGACCGACCAACATTGCCTAGATAATGACTAAGTGTAAGACACTAATAGACAACAAAACTATAGGGATCTACACTAAGTTGTACCAAGCTACAATAACTTACTAAATTGAGAGATGATATAGTTATTGAGCAACAAGAAAATGCATTATTGAGCATCTTAGGCTGACACAAGAAGAATCTACAAATACATTGAACCTGGACATCGAGTAGAAAATCATTTACAAATCTCGAGGAGATTGTATGACAAAGCATTGGAGATTTAAATACAATGATTATGCATGATTACAAGGTGAGATCCACCAATAAGAATTAAAAGTGAAATATGCATTGGAGGAGTAACTAATGCTATCACCGCTTAAGGATATGATTCTAGAACATTTCCACCACTTTTAGAATTGAGTATAAGTGGACCAGAATGTGAAGATCATAGTATGACTATGAGAGAGTACATGTGTGAAGTAGAGATTGTAGATAGAAGGTGATAATAAGAGAATCCACTACGTAACAAAGAAGTAAAGAACAAAGAGTAATTGTGATTCATAGTTGAAGCTACCAAGTACAGAATTGTTGTTGTGAGTGAACATGTTGAGGTAAACAATTAATGAGCATAGTGAGTCTAATAAGCATATGATTGATTCAAGTACTATAGACATATTTTTTACTAATTAAGCTTGTAATCATAATTGTGAAGCCTCTTAACTGAGTGCCATATCTTAACAGATATTACTTTGTAAATCCTTTAACAGGGTACAGTTCTTAGATTAGAATTGTAAAATCCTTTAGCAAGGTAGACTTAACCAGTCTTTAAAATCCTAATAGAGTTAATACTCCTAATAGGGTAAGATATCAGAAATAGCTATATCATTGTAGCTCTAATCGAGAATACTTTTTACTATAGTAGTGATTTTTTGTGGGTGTCATCCCCATCGCAATTTTTATCCTCTAACAAGGATTTCTATGATACCAAAATGAATGTGTTATGAGTTATATTTTATGTTGATATTTTATATGTTTTATGAGATGCATGCAAAGTTATGAATTGGTTGAATGGTTAAGAAAGATAGTTAAAAGTATTTTGCAGTACTAATTCACCCCTCCCCTCTCAATACTCACCTTTTCATACTTAATCCAACAATTGGTATCAGAGATTAGTCCCTTATTCATAAGTTCAACCACTTGAGAGAAAATATTTGAAGAGATGGAAAGTTATAGGCACGAAAGGGTGATTGATAACATGGAAATGGAACTGAGAATGTCTATTGAGCAAATTGATGAATTGAGGAGAAAACTGAAGCATTCAATCAACAAGAGAATGGATCCAGCACATCAATTCAAGGACACTCAAGATCAGGTTGAAGAACTTGAAGAACAATTAGAGGGAAGTATGTATGATGAATTTGAAGATGCAATAGTAGAACTAATTGAAAATAACAAAAACCCAAGTGAATAGGTAAAATCACTAAAGAGAGAACAAGAAGCTCAATCGGTAAGGATGTGTGAAGTCCTAGTACAAAAGGGAAAAGTTGAAGATGACAAGAGAATGGTGGAAGATGAGAGAAGATAAATGAATACAAGGTTAAATGAGAAATATGGGGAAATACTAAGGTTGACATAAATTCATGACAACTTAATAGACCAACTAGTTGGTGCAAATCAGGAAGTTTCAAGGAAAGTTGGAGAGATTGTTGAACTGAGATCTGAGAATGAACATCTAAGGAATGAACTAAAATTTGAAAAAGATGCTAATGAAGTCTTGAAAAGAAATGAAGAATTACTAAGGATATTGGATGAATAAATAAGAGGTTAGAGACAACCAAGAGATACTTCTAGACTTGGATTTAATGCAAACAATACTACCGAGAAGGGTGATTCCTCTAAACAAGAAGCAAACTGAGATGCTGCTACTCCAGTGAAGACAAATAAGCCTACTTGTTATAATTGTGGGAAACCAAGTCATACAGCTAATGTCTGCAAGAGAAAAAGAGGTAATCTATAGAGTACTCCTAAAACTAATGGTTATTGTTACAATTACAATAAGTATGGTCATAAGGCATTTGAGTGTAGGTCAAGGATGCTAAAAATACAAGGAAGAAAAGATCCAATGGATATTGCAATAATTACAACAAATATGGTCACAAATATGAAGAATGCAGGTCATAAAGAAATAATGAAAAATGGGTCCCTAACTGATAGAATGTTGCAAACAACTGATAAGGATCAACTATACCATGGGACTACAATACAAGAATTTCTTGTAATGCATGTGGGAGATTTGGTCACATTGTTGCTAATTGCTTTTGGATGCATGGTATGAACAATAGGTCATGGAGAAAGTTTGGAATTGCTTGTTTTCACTATCACAAGGTCAATCACTTAGCCAAAGATTGCGAGTACAAATGAAAATCCCTAACCAAGCTATAACCGAATTAAATTGCTCAAGTTAATGTTGATGAGATAAGAGATTAGATAAATAGAACATGGAGAAGGAAGTCTCAATATGATGGAGTTGAACTTGGAACAAATGATGGCACCACATTCTCTGGATCGAGTCCACCTATTTTGACTTATTCGGTCAAAGGTATGTGTAGGAGCTGATAATTAAAATTCTATCTTAAATCAGTTCCTAGAATCTATGCAGAGATCCATATTAGCATATTAAGATGCATTTGGATATATGATTGAAGGTTACATTTCATATTTTGATTGGTATGAAGTATATGTTATTTTGTTCCATTTGGTGAAAGGAAAGTGTATTTAGTTATCGGTTGAAGGGAATCAGTATTTAATGCAAATATTATAGCCATTCGAAACCCTAATCGAAGAAAAAATATAAATAAAGGTTGTGTTATTTCATTTTTACCTTACACTTTCATGAGCATTTGAAGCACTTAGTAGATAAGAGACTACCAAGCGAATTTGAGCAATTCCAAGAACTGTCGCACATATTCAAGGTATTCCAAATATTTTCCAAGCTATGTTAGAACAATCAAGTTTTTATTCAAGTGAAACTCTAGTAGTTGAAAGATCATTTATGAGAATCAAATGGTACCCAAAGTTCAAAAGCCTATTTTTGTGGAGAAGATTTACCCTGTCAATCCCAAATACAAGTTGCCACATGTCATTGTTGCTAAAGTTGATAAACCTGGAGCCCTATCATCGACCCCACTAAGAGTTATACTTATTGAATATGTTTTCACTTTCATACACTGCAAGATTGAAGAGATCTGTGAAGCATAAATTGATACATCTTATAGGAATCTTTGTGTTAATGGAAATTTGAAGGATGACCACATACATATGGAAACAAAGGGTTTAGCCCATGCTATGCATGTACCGACATTCTTTAAACAAGAATGGATGAGAATATTTCTAAGAAGAGTACATGATCAATTCATGTGGCTTAATGCGTCGGTGAATATTACCAAAGATGTACTTCACATTGTCATTGGATATCTTATCGGTGATAGACTGAGAGCCTACAAGAAAACAAACAAGAATAAATTATGTGAGCTTGCTCAAGCTAAATGGGATGTTAGAGGTCTAAAATTATCTATTGTTGATGATCCTATGCTAATATTCACATGCAACATCTTATCCTATGGAATCTTCAAGTCATCTCGGGTAGAAAGTGTGCCTTGTGGAGTAGTTGACATTGCTTAAGAGATTGTGAAGAAAGACATGAAGATAGATTTGTGCAAGATCTTGTTGAAGAAACTAGATGACAATATGAATACAATAAAAAAAGCAAAACAAACACACTGAAGTTCAAATCCCTACTAGTATGCATATTCTTCTATTTTTAGAACTTCTTTCCAACAATCGGTGAAGTAGTGTGGAAAGTAGATAAACTAGTAATATATCAAATTAATGAGTTTATTCAAAGTATAGGAGATACTTTTGATATGGTGATGAATGATTATTTCAAAAAATTTAAAGATAAAATGCATGAGGTTCAGAATTCCACCCCAACTTGTGGAATAATACAAAGATGATAAATGTTTTGAAGTTGATACTTACACATGTATAGTGAGAGTTGTGGAACCAAGAATAGTCTAGTTTCCACCTATGGGATATAAAATGGACATTGATGCCACTTCTATACAAATTAAAGGATTATTAGAGAATCAAGCTAACATAAGAGCCAATCGGTATGACACTTATGAGGAAGCGAAGGATAAGATAAAACTAGGTATATTGATACCTAAGGCCTTAAGAAAGAACAATAGAATGATTAGTAACTTTTCAGAGAATTTGGGAATCCCTATTGAAAAAGATGAAGCTGAACCATCAGAGGTTAAAGGGAAAAAGATTAGAATGAAGAAAGAGACACCTAGTCCAATCGATGTAAGACCATCAACAAGGTCTTCCTCCACATTGAGTGAAAAGAAGAAAGAATAAATTGAACCACCTAAACCAAAAACATACATAAGAGAGAAGAAGGCTAATGGGAGGCCTAGGAGAAAATTGAGAGTGTAGGAAGATAGCGAAACCGAATCAGAAGATGTTTCACAATTTAAAGTTGTACACAATCTGACACCAAAATTGAAAGATCTTGATGAATCACTCAAGACACTTAAGAAATATGGAGGTTATTCAAATCTAAAACAAATGAAGTATGAGAAAAGGGTTAATGAAGAAAAACATAAAATTGAAGAGTCTATTGTGTTTACCTTACACAAATTTAGAGCTACACCAATTGAAGTAGCACCTAATATGGATGATGAGCTATACCAAAAGATTGATGCTAAATGGAAATATGCCTTAGCATCTGAGAAGAAAATGAGGGAGAGATCCCTAGCTATTACCGTACCTAACCTATATAAAAGAGGAATTAAGGATACACTGCAAAAATATTCAAAGAGATTCTGAGTGAAAAGAAAAGCACTAAGTATTATGGTCAGTAAGTTAGAAGAAGTAAAAAATGAGACTAGTGATCTTTGGAGAAAGATATTTTCTCTTGATCAACCAATTGATGAAGAGATCAAAGAGAAAACTGGGAAGTCAAATCCCATTTATTTGACAACTGACAAAGATGAGATCATTATAGAGGATATTATAGATAAAGACCTTGTCGAGGGTATAGAAGATGATGAAACTATAATGGAAATTGAGGCCAAGGAAATTGAATAAATGAACATAGATGATTTGGAAAAGGAAAGAATGATGGATGCAAAACCTTCTGTTGAGAAAATATTGAATTTTCCTCAGATAGAAGAAATTATCTTAGCAGCCACTCATGAGATCCTAACAGATTATGATACCCCCACTGAACCAAAAAAAGAAACTGCATCAAAGGATACCGAGGTTACTGTAGAAACTAAGACTTCCCAAGGATGAAATCAAGAGTCGATGATCCCCACCAAGTCCACAAAATTAGTGAAGGAGAAAGAAAAGGATAAAGAAGAAAATAAAGAAGAAACATGAGAAGAAAAGGAGGAACAAAAATAGAAAGAGAAGAAGGTAGAAGAGAAAAAAGGAAGAAATAAAAGATGACAAAACTGAGGATACTATTGTTGCATCTGATGCAAAGAAAGAATTTACAAATAAATGAAAATCAAAGAAAGGAAAGCATGAAAAAGAGAAGATTGATTTGAGACAACCTATTGTTATACCAAAGGTTGATATATCTACCATGAGCCATAAATAATTATCTAAATTTGATGATTTATTAAAGAGAAAAGATGCCCAAGATAATTTGCTTGCTAAGAAGCAAAAGACTGGTTTCTAGGAAAATGTTAAAGACATATTGCATGAGATTGTACTTGAGGCTGATGTTAATGAAAAAGGAGACATTTATAGTCAATTAAGTGAACTAGTGAACCAAATAAATAAGCTATGTATTGATACTACAGAGCATCTAATGCAAGTGCATCAAAAGCAGATGTAGACTAATATTATTGAAGATCTACTTCAATCAGTTGCACTAGACAAGGTAATATTATCTGAGTTGGTCACCGAGTTAGAGAAAGATTTGAAAGATATTCTTTTATTATTTCAAAATATTTGTTTGATTTCAAATTTTAGCAAGGATGTTAAAGATAAAGATAATAATGTGGAAAAGGAGCTAACTGAACAGTTATCTTAAGTATCAACTGAGCCTAATTCTTTCAAAGAATATTATGAAAGGTTGAAGAACTTATGGGAGTGCAATATGAATTGAGAAAAGAGGAAAATGAAATCATAATGAATCTCATGGAATTAAAAACACTTTTGATTCTACATATTGAGGCATTGCAGAAAAATGTACATAAGGCAAAAGATTTAGTCAACACACATGATGTTAGTGAAATGGACAACATGATCAGTTTAACAACTGATATAAGTGAGAAAATAATAGTGTTGCAGACACTAAAGGATTCATTGAAGGCATCATTGAAGGATGCACAAGAAAGATACACATCTATTTTTTACCAAATCCCTCCACTAGAAAAATAATAAGTTATTTTTTTTGGTATTTTTGTTAAAAAGGGGGGAAATAGATATCAAAGAAGTGTTAGAATAATTGAGAGGGGGTTGAATCAGTTATCCATAGTCCCAATCACAAAATGTATATCCAAAAACAATTTACTAAAACTTCTACAGCTCGGTAAACTAAAATAGTATTATGTCTGTGCTTTTACCGATTACCAGTTAATAACATGTAATGATTACCGATCAAATCCAATATGTAACATGTAAAGTATGATAACAAACAATCATCACAATCAACACATAACATAAGAGATTTAACGTGGAAACCCTGTGAAGGGAAAAACCACCTGGGACTGGCAACCAAAAAATTGTTCACTCTTCTGAAGTGAGGTCAGTGAAGACCCAACCTTGTTAAAGGTTACAAACACACTGTGAGGTGTGACTTTGTTAGAGGATTTTAGACCAACCATTATCATCCAACCAACATTCACTATGGGGTTGACAGGAAAATAAATGTACACTCTATGAATGACATTACAAGACTTTCTAGTCCACTCTATTAAGAGATTTCTCTGTTTACAATGGTTAAAATGTAACAGCATTTGATCTGATTACAACACAACTTCAATTGAAAATTATCAGATCTATATTAAGCTCATCCAAATCCTCTGATCAATACTTCAATTCTGTTTCAATCAATATTCAGTAACTTACTGTCGCTCGGTAATAGCTTTCTAACACTTGGTAATCTTTGTAGTTCGGTTCTCCTTAATCAGTCTAATCAAGCATGCATGCAACTTGTTCGCGCAATATCTTCTACAATCCCCTTCTTCTGGCATGATTTCATCGTGAAATCCCAGTCTCTTAAATAGACGAGTAAACCATTTTAATTCCATCCATCAGATTTTGCCTCTTAATCTCCTTTGTTGATTTTTCCACTTAAACCTTCCTCAGTTGATCTGTTAGTAACACATTTTGTTTCAATCCATTTGATCTTCTTCAAATTATGTTAGCCGTCAATCTTCTTAACAAACATTATCTTCATCTCTAATTTTGATGTACTTTACAGCTCATCAACTTCATCGGCTAAACTAGTCATTTAGTTCTTTTCTTCTGCTCGATTAATAAAGAAATGTGTCGATGAACACAAGCTCAGTTTGTACTGTGATCTGTATACACTACACTGCATCGGTGTATACTGAAATGGTTTTTTAACCAACAACACTGCTTTGTGCATTTTTCTCTATCCTCCATCATAGATGAATGCAACATAATCAAGTCAATAACATAAGGTCATAGACTCATCCATAAGTTACCCAATGTATTCCTTATCCTTATTTGTCATATCCATCTTCCTCATGTAGATATATTATGTTCTTCATCTCTTTTCTTCTTCTTCTACAGATATTTGGGTATAGTAAGTTATAAGATAAGTACTATCAAAACTAGTTGACATCAATGACAACATATTACTAATTTAACCATCTTACATATCTAATCAGCAAATCAATGATCTTAAATCACAGATCTTCAAGTTATACAATGTATTGAAATCAATTGTAGTTTATCAATCTCTCCCTTTGGCATTGATGGCAACACAAGCAATATGAAATATGTCATACACATACCAAAAATGTATTCTACAACTCTATCAACAAGTGTTGTAATGGTACAAGTTGTCCCTAGCTTAATATGTTTAATCACTACATTACATAAAAGTATTTGCAAGTGCAGACTAAGTTCTGCAGATATGATCTTTTCAACTCCCTTTTCCGTATCTCTCTCCCTTTGTCTTTGGCCTCATATTCTTCATTTTGATCTCTCTCCCTTTGACAACAATGCCAAAGAACAATACAATCATACAGCTCTATAGTAGCCATGTAACTCTCTATTGTTTAGTGCATTCTCTATATCTTGGTATACTGTTATGCAAATCGGTTCCAGTACTTCAACTTTTCACAACCTTAGACATAAATCCAAAGTGTGAACTCTGCTGCATCAACATGTATGATCTTCTGATAAGATTAGGCTGATGCAACCTCCAGATCATCTTAGTGACTGGTAGATAGGGGATGAACCCCAAGTCTAGACCTCAAGTATTCATATGTATCCTTCCGTAGAGGCTTTGTAAATATGTCAACATGTTATTCTTTTGATGTAACAAACTCTAGCTTAACTTACTTCTCCTATACTTGTTCCCTTGCATACTAACCTAGCTTTGTTCCTTGTTACCTCTCCATTCTCATTAAGCTTGTTTCTGAATATCCACTTAGTACTGATAACATTTCTATCCTTAGGTCTGGGTACTAAACTCCAAGTTTTGTTCTTCTCTGTCTATTCTATTTCCTCTTTCATTGCATTAACCCATTCATCATTTTCATATCATTAAATCATACCCTTAAGCTTAAGGGGAAGATCACAGTACAAACCGAGCTTGTGTTCACTGACACATTTCTTTGTTAACCGAGAAGAAGAAAAGAACTAAATGACTAATTTAGTCGATGAAGTTGATGAGCTATAAAGTACATCAAAATTAGAGATGAAGATAATGTTTGTTACGAAGATCGATGGCTAACATAATTCAAAGAAGATCTAATGGATTGAAACAACACGTGTTACTGACACATCAGCCAAGGAAGGTTTAAGTGGCAAAATCAACAAAGGAGATTAAGCGAGAAAATCTAATGAAGAGAAAAACCACCTAGGACCGGCAACCCAAAAATTATTCACTCTTCTGAAGTGAGGTTGGTGAAGACCCAACCCTGTTAAAGGTTACAAACATACTGTGAGGTGTGACCTTGTTAGAGGATTTTAGACCAACCATTATCGTCTAACTACCATTCACTATGGGGTTAACTGGATAACAAATGTACACTCTATGAATGACATTATAAGACTTTCTAGTCCACTCTGTTAAGAGATTTCTCTATTTACAATGGTTAAAATGTAACAATGTAGTTGATCTGATTATAACACAACTTCAATTGTAGATTATCAGATCTATATTAAGCTCATTCAAATCCTCTGATCAATATTTCAATTTTGTTTCAATCAATATTCAGTAACTTAGTGTCCCTTGATAATAGCTTTGTGACGCTTGGTAATCTCTGCAGTTCGGTTCTCCTTAACCAATCTGATCAGGCATGCATGAAGCTTGTTCACCCGATATCTTCTGTTGTCTCCTTCTTCTGGCATGATTTCATCATGAAATTTGAGTCTCTTAAATAGATGAGTAAACTATTTTAATTACATCCATTAGATTTTTCCACTTAATCTCCTTTGTTGATTTTGCTACTTAAACCTTCCTCGGCTGATGTGTCAGTAACACATTTTGTTTCAATCCATTAGATCTTCTTTGAATTATGTTAGCTGTCAAACTTTGTAACAAACATTATCTTCATCTCTGATTTCAATGTACTTTACAGCTCATCAACTTCATCGACTAAACTAGTCATTTAGTTCTTTTCTTCTACTCGATTAACAAAAAATGTGTCGGTGAACACAAGCTCAGTTTGTATTGTGATCGGTATACACTACATTGCGTTGGTGTATACTGAAATGGTTCTTTAACCGATAACACTACTTTGTGTATTTTTCTCTATCCTTCATCATAGATGAATGCAACATAATTAAGTTAATAACATAAGGTCATAGACTCATCCATAAGTTACCCAATGTATTCCCCATCCTTGTCATATCCATCTTCCTCATGTAGATATATTTTGTTCTTCATCTCTTTTCTTCTTCTTCTACAAATGTTTGGGTATAGTAACTTACAAGATAAGCCTTGTCAAAACTAGTTGATATCAATGACAACATATTACTGATTTAACCATCTTACATATCTAATCAGCAACTCAATGATCTTAAGTCATAGATCTTCAAATTATACAATGTATTCAAATCAGTTGTAGTTCATCAATCTCTCCCTTTGGCATTGATGGCAACACAGGCAATATGAAATATGCCATACTCATACCAAACATGTATTCTAAAACTCTATCAACAAGTGTTGTAACTGTACAAGTTGTCCCTAGCTTAATATGTTTAATCACTACATTACATAAAAGCATTTGCAAGTGCAGACTAAGTTCTGCAGATATGATCTTTTCAGCTCCCTTTTCTGTATCTCTCTCCCTTTTTCTTTGGCCTCATATTCTTCATATTGATCTCTCTCCCTTTGACAATAATGCCAAAGAATAATACAATCATACAGCTCTGTAGTAGCCATGTAACTCTCTATTGTTTAGTGCATTCTCTGTATCTCGATATACTATTATGCAAATTGGTTCCAGTACTTCAACTTCTCACAACCTTAGATAGAAATCCAAAGTGTGAGCTCTATTACATCAACATGTATGATCTTATGATAAGAGTAGGCTGATACAACCTCCAGATCATCTTAGTGACCGGTAGACAGGGGACAGACCCCAAGTCTAGTCCTCAAGTATTCATATGTATCCTTCGATTGAGGCTTTGTAAATATGTCATCAAGTTGTTCTTTTGATGTAACAAACTCTAGCTTAACTTGCTTCTCATGTACTTGTTCCCTTGCATACTAACCTAGCTTTGTTCCTTGTTACCTCTCCATTCTCATTAAGCTTGTTTCTGAATATCCACTTAGTATCGATAACATTCTTGTCCTTAGGTCTGGGTACTAAACTCCAAGTTTTGCTCTTCTCTATCTGTTCTATTTCCTCTTTCATTGCATTAACCCATTCATCATTTTCATATCATTGAATCTTACCCTTAAGCTTAAGGGGAAGATCACAATACAAACCGAGCTTGCGTTCACCGATACATTTCTTTGTTAACCGAGAAGAAGAAAAGAACTAAGTGACTAATTTAGCTGATGAAGTTGATGAGCTATAAAGTACATCGAAATCAGAGATGAAGATAATGTTTGTTATGAAGATCGATGACTAACATAATTCAAAGAAGATCTAATGGATTGAAACAAAATGTGTTACTGACACATCAGCCAAGGAAGGTTTAAGTGGAAAAATCAACAAAGGAGATTAAGCGGGAAAATCTGATGAAGGGAAAAAACACCTGGGACTGGCAACCCAAAAATTATTCACTCTTCTGAAGTGAGGTCAGTGAAGACCCAACCCTGTTAAAGGTTACAAACACACTATGAGGTGTGACCTTGTTAGAGGATTTTAGACCAACCGTTATTGTCTAATCAACATTCACTATGGGGTTGACAAGATAAGAAATGTACACTCTATGAATGACATTATAAGACTGTCTAGTCCACTCTATTAAGAGATTTCTCTATTTACAATGGTTAAAATGTAACAACAGTTGATTTGATTACAACACAACTTCAATTGCAGATTATCAGATCTATATTAAGCTCATTCAAATCCTTTGATCAATATTTCAATTCTGTTTCAATCAATATTCAATAACTTACTGTCGCTCGGTAATATCTTTCTGACGCTCGATAATCTTTGCAGTTTGGTTCTCCTTAACTAGTCTGATCAGGCATGCATGAAGCTTGTTCACACAATATCTTCTATAGTCTCCTTCCGGCATGATTTCATTGTGAAATCCCAATCTCTTAAATAGATGAGTAAACTGTTTTAATTACATCCATCAAATTTTGCCACTTAATCTCCTTTGTTGATTTTATTGCTTAAACCTTCCTTGGCTGATGTGTCAGTAACACGTTTTGTTTCAATCCATTAGATCTTCTTTGAATTATGTTAGTTGTTGATCTTCGTAACAAACATTATCTTCATCTTTGATTTTGATGTACTTTACAGCTCATCAACTTCATCAGCTAAACTAGTCATTTAGTTCTTTTCTTCTACTCGGTTAACAAAGAAATGTGTCGGTGAACACAAGCTTAGTTTGTACTGTGATCGGTATACACTACACTATGTCAGCGTATACTAAAATGGTTCTTTAACCGACAACACTGCTTTGTGTATTTTTCTCTATCCTTCATCATAGATGAATGCAACATAATCAAGTCAATAACATAAGGTCATAGACTCATCCATAAGTTACCCAATGTATTCCTTATCCTTATCTGTCATATCCATCTTCCTCATGTAGATATATTTTGTTCTTTATCTCTTTTCTTCTTCTTCTATAGATGTTTGTGTCTAGTAACTCACAATATAAGTACTATCAAAACTAGTTGACATCAATGAAAACATATTACTAATTTAACCATCTTCCATATCTAATCAACAACTCAGCGATCTTAAATCACAGATCTTCAAGTTATACAATGTATTCAAATAAGTTGTAGTTCATCAAGAAGAATAATAGATATATATATATATATATATATAGAGGAAATATACATAAAAGAGTGCTATGGCATAAAAAAGGAAATATGTATATAATGATAATAGAATATAGGAATTATTACTACAGGGGAGTAATAAGTAAAGACATATTACCAAGATATGGATACATGAGCAATTTTGCTAAGGACAATTTTGATGACTTTGAAGGTCTTTAACAAAGATTCCAATCTAATGCAAAAGGGGGAGATTGATACTCCTAAGAATTATGTTATTTCATCAGTTATGATAAAGTCATAATGATTGTCAAAGTCAAATGGTTAAGAATGAAAGTTAAGTTGGTAAGAGTAAAAATATTTTCAGTAAAAGAAATAAGGATTAGACATCGAGAAAGGAAAAAAAGCACTGAACACCAAGATGTACCAAGCTACAACAAGTTACCAAACTAAGAGATGATACAATTACTGAGAAATAAGAAAACATATTATCAAGCATCTTAGGCCAACACAAGGATAATCTATAGATACATAATACCTAGACACTGAGTAGAAAATGGTTTACAAATCTCGAAGAGATTGTATGATAGATAATTAGAGATTTAAATACAATGATTATGCATGATTACAAGGTGAGATTCACCAATAAGAATTATATGTGAAATATGCACTGGAGGAGTAACCAATGCTAGCACCTCTTAAGGAGATGATTCTATAACATTTCCACTGCTTCTAGAATTGAGTATAAGTGGATCAGAATGTGAAGATCACAATATGAGTATGAGAGAGTGCATGTGTGAAGCAAAGATTGCAGATAGAAGGTGATGAGAAATGAATCCACCGAGTAATAGAGCAGTAAAGAGAAAAGAGTAATTGTGATTTAGAGTTAAATATACCAAGTACATAATTGTTGTTTTGAGTGAAGGACATGTTGAGGTAAACTGTTAATGAGCATACTGAGTTTGATAAGAATATGATTGATGCAAGTACTACAGACATATTTCTTACTGATTAAGTTTTTAATCATAATTGTGAAGTCTATTAACCGAGTAGATCTTAACAGATCTTAATTTATAAATCCTTTAACAGGGTATAGTTCTTAGATTAGAATTGTAAAATCCTTTAGCAAGGTGGACTTAACTAGTCTTTAGACTCCTAATAGAGTTAATACTCCTAACCATGTAAACTATCATAAATAGCTATCATTGTAGCTCTAATCGAGCAAACTTTTTACTACACTAGAGAAGTTTTGTGGGTGTCATCCCCACCACAATTTTATCATCTAACAAGGATTTTTGTGATACAAAAATGAATGTGTTATGAGTTATACTTTATGTTGATTTTTTATATTTTTTATTAGATGAATGCAAAGTTATGAATTCACTGAATGGTTAAGAAAGATAGTTTAAAGTATTTTGTAGTACTAATTCACCCCTCCCCTCTCAGTACTCACCTTTCCATACTTAATCCAACACTGATCACATGCCAAATTCTTGCATCGACAAATGACATTTAAAATGGCTATCGTAATTTAAATTCCAATGGATATGAAGGGTTTTACTAGGAAAGAGAGGTTAAAATTGAATGCTCAGCTACTCCCATCGACTCCTTTGTAAAGTTACCAACTCAGAGTGGTGACATAACTTTATTAGGCTCTAAATGTGTCATTCCAAGATTATCTCCATATTTTATTTTATCCATAAATGTCATTCTTATTTGACAAAGGAACTTTCAGAGGCCATACTTGTTGTAGAGCCATCTCTAGGGCATGAGTTCCCTTTTCTTGGCCGCAAGGGCATAAATGGATGCCCCTTTTGTTGAAAAATTGAGTAGAATGAGTTGAATGATTAATGGATTAGCTGGTTTGGTTGTCATTAATGTCAACCTTTTGTTGTTATCATGAGTGATTACTTTCTGTAAATCCTATGTTGAGTATACTACTCTGCATATCCTATATGTTATGAATCTTTTACTAAGATTTTGGTATGTTATTGAAGACTATTTAGAGATATTTATTTCAAGATTTTATTGTTTGAATGAAGTCAAATGGATTTTGCATTCATCTCTTTCTGTTGCTTCTAAATGCCACACACACGTAAGGATCAAATATTTGATATGATTCACCTGATCTATTCTTTCTGCAACCAAACCCTATTTAGGTTAGGGTTTTGAATTCAATTAAAAAATTGACTTATGTCTACACTATAAAGGAAATATTGTACCATTTTTGGGGATCTTCTTCTTGTTTCTCGTATGGAACTTCATATTTTGTAAGTGTAAGCATTTCCTTTCCTTGTGTTATTAAAATGTTTTATACCTCTTTCTAAGACCAAATATCTTGTGAAAATCACCTTGCCTTGTTTGGATACATTTTTCTCTATTCAAATTGTCTGACTGTGTTGATATGCTTGATACATTTTTTGTGATTGTTAAGGTTCCTTAAAAATTATCATTAAGTCCCAACCTATACACAACCTTGGGAGATAATAAAGATAGGAAATTGTGTAGGTTTGGATAAATTCATTGATGTCTTGTGAAATTATAGGGAGAAGAAGATCAAAGTTTGAATCTAGGTGCATCACCCCACTTTATTTTTTTATATTTAATCCCCTTTCCTCTGCAATTTGCTAGATTAGGTTAGAATTAGTTTTATTGTGTTGGGTTGATTCAACATTGCATCCTAGTTAGAAAGGAATCAAACCTTCTCTAGAGACTCAACCTCACTCGTCAAGGTCCCACACTTAGAGTTTGTTTCCATGTTTCACAAGATTTCTTAGGGATCAAATTTCAAGAAGGGGTGAACAAATTTTTAACAATAGGGACCTCTTTCCACAATCCTTTCCATAGATTCCCCTTTTGTATTGTGGTCAATTATTGATATATTTCGATTGAATTACTCTATAAAGGTACATATTTCTCTAATCTTCTGTAGAAATGCATCCCACAATAGCATGCCACTTTGTAGTTTACTAAGTGATGATATATTATTTCTTCTCCATCATTACACATTGTAAATATATGAGGCTCCATAATTCCAATCTTTTGGAGTTTTTCTCATATTATATTTTTTTATATATTATTTTCTAGGCAAAAGCTTTGGTCTTTGGTAAAAACATATTTCCCCCAAGATAATTTGGTTGGCCAATATTTGTTCATATTTTCATACTTTTCTACTCTGTATCATGATCTAACATATGGATCCCTGATTTTGTTGCATACCACATCATATTTTCTTCTTTTGTTAATAGAATCATTTTTTTTTTCTAGTTTGATAATCATTGGTGTTCATATATTGGGTTGATTGCTTCCAAATGTTTCTATTGGTAGTTTAATATTAAATTTGTGTTGGTGATATTTATATAGTCTCTAATTTTGTATTTGTATCTTCTTTTTAATCAATCTTTGATTTGATCCAATTCTATGATTATTTCCAATGAAACATGTCCATTCCAAGAATCTTCCCAAGATAGGGTATTTTGTCTATTATTGACTTGCCAATTCAAGTGCTTTGTACTTAGGTTTCTTCTCTTTATTGTAAATTTCCATATTTCCCAATCGTGAGGATTTTCTATTGTTAGAACACTTTTGGGTTCATTTGTATCTGTATACTAGTACCTCAGTAGTTTGCTCCATAGGGAATTTAGCTTTTTCTATATTTTCCATGATAGTTTTGCCCTTGAAGCAATATTTTGAATTTTGAGATCCTTGATGCTAGCTCCTCCTTGTGGTTTATCTTGTGTGATTATTCCTAGGATATTAGTGATGTTTTATTTTTTCCATTTGATCCATTCCATATAAATTATCTTTAGGGTTGTTACTAGTTTTTGTTGTATGGCTTTTGGAAGTTCAAGGCATGATAATGTGTATATAGGTATTGCTACCGAGACTAATTTTACAATTTTTATGTGTCCTGCTAATGTGAGCCATTTTCCTTTCCAATTTTCTATTTTTTGTGGCATTTATCTATTTTTTTCTTCCATAAGTCTTCTTTGATATCTCCATTAAAGAGTGCTAATCCTAGGTATTTTTAAGGTAATTTTCTTCATTAAATCTAAGTTGTGATTTAATTTAGCATTATAGTCCTCTTGGTACATTGAAGAAGAAAATGTTGGATTTATGCGAATTTATAGTCGAACCATATGTTTATTCATATTTCATGAGTAAATATCTTATTTATTTTTATGTTTTAATTGTAGGTGACCCATATAGCAATGTATCATCTACAAACATTTGGTGTGAAAAGGATGGTAACTCTTGTACTATTTTTCTTCCTTCCAAATTTTTTTTTCTTTGAGTTTGATTATTATTCTATTGAGTCAATTTTCCATGAGGATGAAGAGAAAAGGAGATAGTGGGTCTCCTTGTTGTAGTCTCTTTTCTCCTAGGAAGAAACTATGAGGTGATTTGTTTATAATTATTGACTATATTTGTGTTGAATTGCAATTGTAAATCCATTTTTTTCATTCAATGTTAAAACAAAATTTTTCTAAAATTTGAATAAGGAAACCACATTTATCTTTGTCATGGGATTTGTTGATATCTAGTTTGAAGAGAATTTCTTTGAGGTTTGTTTTACAAATGGAGTGCACAACCTTTTGTTCTACAATAATACAATTAGCTATGTTGCATCCCAGAATAAAGCCACTATTTTCTTCTGATATTAGTTCGGGAAGTATACTTTTCAGCCAATTTTCCATTACTTTAGCAATGATCTTATAAATTGTATTATATTGTGATATACAATTAGCTATGTTGCATCCCAGAAGAAAGCCACTATTTTCTTCTGATATTAGTTTAGGAAGTATACTTTTCAGCCAATTTTCCATTACTTTAGCAATGATCTTATAAATTGTATTACATTGTGATATAGATTTGTAATCTGCAAATGATTTTCAATCTGTTCTTTCAAGAACTAGGATCATGTT
Source organism: Chamaecyparis obtusa (assembly GCA_027943335.1). Classification (NCBI taxonomy): domain Eukaryota; kingdom Viridiplantae; phylum Streptophyta; class Pinopsida; order Cupressales; family Cupressaceae; genus Chamaecyparis; species Chamaecyparis obtusa. The sequence goes on from BSBK01001922.1 coordinate 3,190,325, forward strand.
TGCGTTGCTCAAATCTTTGAGGATTGTGGATTTTTTCCTAGATTATTCTACCATTAGCCATATTTATTATTCCATGAATTTCCAATATTCTTGGAAGATTAAAGTTGTAAATCTATCTATTCCTAGTGCTTTTTCATGGTGCAGTTCAAATATGGCTTTCTTGACTTCCTCTAATGTGGTTCCAGTCTTATTAGGAATTGATGTTGGGGCTATGGACATCAGAATGGTAGTGAGGATCTATCTAAGATTATTTTGAAGTATGAATACCTTACATAGCTAATTATGATGGATCTTAGGGAGTTTTGAATGGTCTTTTGAGTTGGAATGAATGCACTTTCACACATGTGGTAATCAAAGATGAAGTTTCTTAGCTCACTTTATGGTTTTTTGTCTAATATGAGTATATGCTTCCTAGTTTTTGATTGGTGAAAATAAAATTAATCAAAGGTTCAAAGTTTTTTAAATTTAACTTATTCTTGAAATGTTCAGGAATATTTCCTTAGAAAAGTTATCAAATATTGTGAATTTTTCACACCATTGCCCCATTGTGAATGGGGACCCCTCTTTTCACTTCTCGACTAGGTTAGTTTTAGATTTTTTGTATTAGAGTGTCAATTTTGAGTTCTCAAAGTCAGGTTTCACCTTAGAAGAGGTTAAGCTTTTAGGTCTCGAAAGTACAAAATTTGATATCTCATTGAGTGAATAATGTAAGTCCCTACCTAGCAAATCACATCATATAAACTCAATCATATCCAACATCAAAGTCATTTGTAGAAAGTGTAAACATTGGGATTGATTTACCTAAATAAACTATATTATACATTATTTAGCACTTAAAGCTTCCTTGTTCAAGAGAGGATTGGATATGTGGTGTTTCATCTTGGAACACTAAGTGTTTTTTCCTTCACATTAAGGTGGTCATAAAAATCACATCAATAAGACCTTTTGGTGAAGTGGTTGAGCTTCTTTCATATAGATCCAACAACCAAGGTTCAAACCTCTTGGGGTTTCTCTCTATTAAGTCAACAATGGATAATTTATTACCTTGAGACTTAGTGAGATAGTGGGCTTCTTGCCTAGGATCTGACTGGCATGATTTGGCTAGTGTTGGTTTCTGGCATGGTTGTATTCCCCTCAAGTGTGATTTCTTTGTCATGCCTTTTCTCCATGTTGGTTTGTTGGAGGGATACATATTATAGGATGGGAGAAGGATCCATTTCTATTACTTTCCTCTCTTTCCCATAGATGGAGGATATGTATTTTAGCAAGACCTCTTGCCCTCCCTATGTAGATTTCACCTAGATTAAGGTTGTCTAGTCCTTATTTGTGTTGGGATTACCAGTAAAGAGAACACCAATAATTATCAGTGGTTTTGTTATTGATGTCTATGATAAAAATATCCAAATTCTAGGGAACCAATGATATAGTGATGATCAAAGTGAAGTCCAGCAATGCACTTGAATAGAGTACTCAGCGTAGTACTAACTATTCAGAGTTGGTGACCGGTGAAGACAATGACTGAAGTAGTGACTGGTGTAGACAGAGGACATAGAAGTGACTGGTGAAGATAGAGACTAGAACACTGCATAAGGAAAGGTTTAAACTGGCCTACAATGATCATTAAGATATCATTCAGACCAATGTATTTCTATTATTTTTTGAGATTAGTGAAAGGCATAGTTGACCAAAGAAGATGGTTTTAGTTAATAGATATTGAGGAGATTATTTGATCATGTTTTGTTGCATAAATCATGAAGGATTTTCTATTAAGGGAAAGTATGTGACACACATCTTATATTTCCTTTAAAGATTGAAACATGACTGGATGGTGGATTCACAAGAGATCTTCATGGGGATCACAATGGTAAAGAGTGAGAAGATCTTTTGAAATTGAATTTGAGTAGTTTGCACTTCTTTATCTCAACTGTACAGTTGTCCTATGCTCTGTAGGAAGTGTATCTATTCTTTAGTTAGTGAAGGAATCACTTTCCATCATTCTTCCAAGAAGAAAGAGTGAAACAATATGATGATCAAAGCTACTGTAAAAGAAAGGGAAAAGAAGAAGAGAAGAAGAAAAGGAAGAGAGTGTGCAAGGAAGCATAGTAAATAGAGGAGAGCATACTAGTGGTGACCAATGGTCTCTCAATGAGTGAAATAGTGATCTTATCAGGCTCTGCAAATCCATTTCAAAAGATCAACCTTTCTATTACTCTCCAACAATTGCAATAGCCAAATCCTAGTATCTGGGTGGACATTAATAGGTCCCTTGAACTAAATCATTTAACCAAGTGACATCTAGTTGATGTTTTTAAGTCATCTAACAAGGTAGGATTTAACAGGCCTTATTCCAAATTCTTTAAATAGGTCACACCTAACAATGCATTTGTAATCCTTTAACAGGGAAGGCTTTTCATAGGGCGCACTTCAGAAGAGTACAAAATTTGTGAGTTCCAACTCACACCATGGTTTTCTCCCAATTTGGGTTTCCATGTGATATATTTTGTGTTCTATGTTGTTGTGATTTTGTTTTGTTTATTTCCTTTATAGGATATATTTTGCACGTAATAATAGTTAGTTAATATAAGAGTGACTTAAAGTTTTATTGGGTGTCTATTCACCCATCCCATCTCATCACCGGTTAGGACTATCAATTGGTATATGAGCCACTTCCTATTTTTAGAGTTTCTTAACTGTGAAAAGGGAAAAATCATAATGATAAGGAAGGAAGGATCCAAGTTCTCTATGGAAAAATTTAGTCTGTTGTGCACTAGAATGAATTTTTACATGAAGACCATGAGAGATCAATTTTGGAACCATGTGATCATAGAGTACAATGAACCTACCGGTACCTTGACGATAGATCAACTGAAGGTTGGAGGTGAACACACAACTGCTATGGACATGATAGATAGTACACTGCATAGTAATGTGTATGCAGAGATCTAAAACCTAAATATAGCCTTCAAAATGTGGGTAAAACTAAAAACTATGTATGGAGATGACCCACATGTTCAAAGAGAAAAAATAGAAAGCCTCAAAGGAAAATATGATGACATGAAAATTAAAGAAGGCAAAGACATTGAGAAGTAAAAAAAAAGAATAAAAGAATTAATGAACTCATCAAAAGTACTAGAGGAAAACTAAATGAAGAGGATGTGATAGTTAAGATACTAAGGATGTTGAGACCATAGTATGCAATCAAGATCTCATCTATACAAGAGCTCAGATCAGTGAGCACATCAAAAGTCACCCTCAAATCTCTAATTTGTAAGTTAACTACTTTTGAATTAAGAAATTATGATAAAATCTTACCTATGATATATGTTTCCTTTAAGTCTTCTATAAATGTTGTTTCCACTAAGAAAGGAAGAGATATTGGTATTAGTTCTACTGGGAGGTCTAGTCATTTCTTTGACAATATTCTCTTAGAAGAAAAAGAACATGATGAGTTTGAAGCACTCATCGCAAGGATAATTCCTAGAGGAAAAGGGAAGTACAAAGGTAAACTTCCACTAAAATGCTTTTCATGCAATAAGATAGGACACATTGTGGCCAGGTGTCCTAAGAAGGAAAATAAAGAAAAGTACAATTGATTCAAGAATAAAGGAAAGATGGAGTGCTACCTTATTGAGGAAGGTGTCATTGACAATAAATCTAAGGAATCAGGAGATGATGAAATTGCCCTTGTGGCAATAAAGGAAGAAAACACAGTGATAAGTGAAATGGCACTTATCTTCAACTTCCACCAATGTAAGGACCAGATCATTGATAATGGATGCAGTCACCAAATGATTAGTGAAAAAGAAAAGTTTATTATCTTGAAGCTCGGTAATGGTAGATCAGTGACATTTAGAAATAATGCTCCCTGTGCTATTAGAGGTAAGGGCTCAATAGCATTTAGTGATGAAGCTATTTGTGATGATTTATATTGGGTAGAAGGACTCATGAACAATCTAATGAGTGTGGCTCAACTAAACAATAAAGGATACCAATTAGAGTTTGGACAATGATCATGTATTGTCAAGAATCAATTAGGGAACAAGTTTCTATTAGTAGACAAAGAAAAGGGAACCCGTTCTACCTAAACTCAACCAAGGGAGCTTGCCTTATGGAAATAGAAAAAGGTGAAATTGAGAAAACTTGCCTTGTGGAAAAAGATGACAATAGCTAGTTGTGGCACAAAACACTATGCCACATAAACTCTGACAACATAATCAAAGTAAGTAGAAAGAAGTTAGTCAGAGGGCTTCCTAACATCATAAAGCCAGATAGGGTCATGTACAAAGAGTGTCAGTTGGGAAAACTAACCAGTATAAGCTTCAACAACAATACTTATTCAATTGAGAATGTGTTGGATCTTGTTCACACATATCTATGTGGACCAATGAGGACAAAGAGATACTATGGAGATAGGTATTTTATGCTCTTTGTAGATGACTTTACAAGGATGATGTGGACATTTTTCTTGAAATAAAAATTAGAGGCCTTCCATATGTTTAAAATCTACAAGGCACGAGTGGAGAAGGAGATCGATAAGAACTTAAAGTGTCTAAGGTCAGATAGAGGAGGTGAGTACACCTCTCAAGAGCTTGTTAGCTACTATGAAGAACAAGGGATAAAAAGGAAGATGTTTGCACCAAAAACCCCTCAACAAAATGGAGTCACTGAAAGAAGAAACATGACTTTGGTAGACTGTGTGAGGATTCTAATGATTTAGAAGGTTATACCTCATCACTTATGGAGAGAAGAAATAATAAATTCTCTATATGCATTGAACTGGGTTCAAGTCAAAAAAGGGACCGGTAAAATGCCATATGAGTTATGGTTTGGTCATACACTCAGTGTAAGTTATTTCAAAGTATTTGGGAGAAACTATTACATCAAGAGAAATGAATAATCTGGTAAGTTTGAGCCAAAGAGTGATGAAGGAATATTTTTGGGTTACTCCACCAAAATTAAATCCTATCGATGCCTGAACAAAAGGACAGGAAAAATAGTGGATAGTGCAAACATGAAGATAGATGAGCATTCAAAATAGAGTGATAAGATCAGTCAAGGCAAATATGACAATCACCAAGGCTATGCCTTTAGTGACTAAATAGAATTCAATGAAATCATTATTATTGATGAAGGAGAACATGTAAACAGACCTATGGAATAGGGTAATGTGTCTGAGAAAGGAAGGAATCAAAATGTAAGACAAATTGAAGAAGGTGAACAAGAAGATGTTCATGATCATGTGAGAAATGTTGCTCAATCGAAAAGAGAAGACTGGGATTACCAACCAGTTCTACCAAGGTATGTCACCTATCATTCCACTAATAACATTATTGGTGATAAACATGACAAAATTATAACCAAAAGGAGGGCTAGATGAAGTACCTGTCTACTTTCTAGCATAGAGCCTAGGACTACAAGAGAAGCTCTGGAAGATGCCAACTGGGTCAAAGAAATGGAAGAGAAGCTAGAGAAAATAGTAAAGAATGAAACATGGACTCTTGTACCTAGACCTGAGGCCAAGAATGTTATAGGCACAAAATGGGTGTTTATAAACAAGCTAAAAAAAGAAGGAAAGGTGGTGAAGAAAAAAGAAAGGATAGTTTGCAAAGGATACACATAGGAAGCAAGACTAGACTATGTGGAAACCTTTGCACCGGTAGAAAGACTACAAGGGGTAAGAATTTTTCTTGCCTATGCTACCCATAAAAGGTTTAACGTATATCAAATGGATGTAAAATCTGCATTTTCGAAAGGTATATTGGAAGAGGAAGTATATATAGAGCAATTAGAGGGCTTCTCATCCACAGAGAAAATTGATATGGTCTACAAGTTGAAGAAGGCTCTCTATGGACTAAATCAAGCCCCAAGAGCTTGGTATGAGAGATTGCACTCATTCCTCCTAATCATAGGATTCATAAGAATAGGTGACAACAACAATTTGTACCTTAAGACTGGTAAAGAATAAGAAAATTTGATTGCTGAAATATTTGTCAATGATATCATCTTTGGAGGTGATGATAAAATGAGCAAAGACTTTGCTGAAGAAATGAATAAATAATTTGAAATGTCTATGATTGGTGTAATAAAATTCTTCATAGGCCTACAAGTCCATCAGCTCAGTAAGGTATATTCATATCCCAGTCAAAGTATATTAAAGAGATTCTTAAAACATTTAGACTAGAAGAGTCTAGACCGGTTGGTACACCAATGATAACTAACTACAAGTTATCAAAGGAGGATGATGCCAAAGAGGTTAATGAGACACTCTACCAAAAAATAATTGGTAAGCTTTAGTATGATGTGCATAGTAGACTGGACATTGTACATGCGGTAGGTGTTGTGGAAATATTCTCTATAAATCCAAAAGAGATATTTGATAACATTAAAGAGAATCTTTAGATTTCTAAAGGGGACTAAAGATTATAGTCTCTAGTTTCTGTTAGAATGATTTTAGAATAACTGAGAGGGGGGGTGAGTCAGTTATCCTTAGGTCCAGATATACCAATTCAACTTTCTAGCTCTTCAATAATCTTAGATCTAATCAGCTTTCAACTCAGTCTCTATAGCATATACCAATAACATAAAACTTGCAGTCCACTATCCTAAAGTAATTAACTTGCAGAATATAAAACTTTCAACATCATTCACATCAAAATAACATTAACATAAGTATAACACTAGGATTTATAGTGGAAATTCGATTTGGGAAAAATCACTTGTAACATGCTACTAATTTTCACTAAATTGAAGTGAGCTCTATGAGAAGCCAATTCGGTTAAAGGTTTATAATACACAATGTTAGGTGTGACCTAGTTAAAGGATTTAATCACCCTGTTAAGAGTGGCCTTGTTAGAGGGCTTAAGAAAATTCCATCAGAATGTCACCTTGATTAAAGGATTTATACAAAATGAATGTTAGGTCAACCTTGATTAAAGGAATTAGACTGATACAATGGTTAGAAAGTAATAGTAGGTTCTGATCTGAAAATATACAACTCACTTTACAAATACAGATCCACTTTGCACATATGTTTCTTTACTGACTGACCTTCATTTCCATCTCCATATCTAATCTTCTTGGAATTCTCTTCAAGAAATCACCATAATTCTGTTAAGCTCTTCACAGCTTCACCTTGAACCTTCTTCTTAGACTTACAAATAATTAACATGAGCCTCTTCTCTCTACTCTAACCTCACAATTAGGTTATCCTTATACCTCCTTGATCAAGTAGATTAATCTTTTGTTGTTTGATCTCTTCCGTAAATCTTAGGTTTAGGTCAGATTCATTGAATCCTTCCATCATTATGTTCTCCTTCTTTTCCTTCTAGATACATCTTCAAAATTCTCTTTGAAATCATAAGAAAATGATTTACCACGCATTAAATGCTTCATACCATTCATTAATAATGTCAACATGTTTTACATATTCTAAGAATTCAACTATGTCGGCTGAGATTCTCAATTCTTTCTCAAAATGTAAATTACTGATACTCAGTCAATACTATGTTCATCTCCTCAGTCATTACTAAGTATCTCGGTCATCACTAACACTTCCCTTCTCGGTAATCATCTGTCACTCGACAATTATTGATGTTTGGTCAACACTAGATTTTCTCAGCATATACTGGTGCTCGGTCGACACTAATATCACTTGGCTTTGTATCATCAAAAAATGTAAGTACTTCCATTTAGGACTCATTTAGCCCTCTGAGTAAGTGGTTTGGGGTCATGTTAAACACCTTGAATAGGTCTTTGACTTGGATCTGGCTTTTTCCCCTGTCCTGCCCTATTTTCCACTTCTTTTCTACCTATTTCTGGCATCCTGCTCTATGAATTTGAGGTTCTTGACTTCAGGGTCAAGCTCCACCTTCTGGGTCATGGTCGACCTCAACCTTGACCCTAGGTCCAAATTTCAAATTTTGAAGGTTTCCAGATGTCAAGTTTCTAAAAGAATTATTTCCCACTTTCAAGTCAGCTATTTCAGGCTTTGAAATGGTAAAATCTTAAATGATATTTAATTTAGGTCCACTCCTAGGGGTATAGGCTTAATGAGAATTTATGTCTCCTATGTTAGCCTCTCTAGAAGTTTGTGCCCTAGACTAGTATATAAGGAAGTCTTCTCCTCTCATTTCAATCCAAGCAATAATTGAAAGCAATTATCAAGTGATCATCAAATCAAGAGGCAATCATCTATAATCAAGTATTCAAGTTCTCCATTGAAGATCAAGGATTCAAGCATTCAAGCCTTTGAATGGATTTGGTTCAAGCATTCAAGATTCATCGTTCAAACCCTAGATCTATCAATCATGGTGGTGTGATCTTCCTTCAAGATCCATTGTTCATCTTCAAGATCTATTCATTCTTTCTTCAAGGTGGATTCCAAGCATACAATCATGGAGGTTTTGATTTACATTTATGATTTTTGGTGTTGATTCTAAGCTTTCATATTAGCATAGTTGTTTACATTTCAAATACAATTGCATATCTATGGAATATCATAGCTTCATTGTTAGATCCACTTCTACTGCTTGCTAGAATTCTCCATTTCAATTCTATTTTAAGGATAATTCCAAAATTAGGGTTTGACCAAGGCAAACCCCTAATCCAAACAACAAAACCATTTTTCTTGCAAGAATAGGTATGGGACAGTAAATTACAAAGCAGATTCGGATACCCTTTTGGGAAAACTTTGAGGATCTGTGAACAAAATTTTCGTTGGAGCAGCGCAGGTCAAGGTCGACATAAAGGGGTCAAGGTTGACCTTGATTTGGGGCAAGGTTGACCTGGTTCAAAAAAGAAATTTTTTTTGGGGTTTTCTCCATCTCTATGTTTTGGTTCCAGATCTGATTGCATAATTTCCTGAAGCTTAGTATTGACACCAGAAAATACCAATTTCCAAATCTTCTACATTTCAAGGTAAGTGCTTCATTTTTATCCTACTCTTTCTAATTTATTGTCTTACTTCATAATTAAGAAATTAGATCCCCTTTCCCTCTTTATCCATAACCAGTTGATTCCTCTTTGCATTGATCATCTCCTTTCGGTTAATCAATTGGGATCTCCTTTGACTTGGATTAAGAGGTGATATATGTCCATAATATTTTCCATCACACAAATCACACACATTCATAGATATATATATATATATATATCTTACATTTTGGTGAACCTGCAATAGACAACTCTTTGTTTTTGGTGTTGGATGCTTTGCCTCTTTTCCTTAAGATTAGCTTAGATTAGCTTTCTTTTATGCTCTTGCATTTTCAAATTCAAAAACAAAAAATCTACATATTCATCAAAATACAAAAATATTTCTTGCATTTCATTTATTGTGAAGATCCTTAAGATTCTTTGGTGTATGTCTATTTTCTTCATTATCCTACTCTTAGCATCTCTTTATAGTACTTATGATGTTTAAGAGAGTATCATCCATTTCATTATGTTTGTCACTCTTCATGTTTCACTTGCTTATGCTATTGTGAGATTGACTAATACTAGCCTTCCTACTTTCAAAACTTTCATTAAGGATTTATGTGGCGGACTTATTGCTCTTTTGGATTATGTGAAGAATTTGGTAGATGATACACCATATCCTAATCCTCCTAATGCTAATCTCATCCTTCCTAATCTAGTTCCTAATCTTCCTAATCCTAATCCTATCCTTCTTAATCCAATTCCTAATATTCCCATTCCCAATTCTCCATCTTCTATTCTTAGTTCTTCCCACACTTATGATGTGGCTCAAACTATGGTTCATGATGTAGATGTGCAAGAATTCTTGGATTTACCTTCCCCTTCTTATCTGATCCATGATGATATTAAAGGGAAGACAAAAGAAACTTCTCCTAAACCTATTACTCCACCTTATACAACCTTTTCTCATGATCACTGTAAATAATCACCTCCTGCATAAGCTTTCCAAGATATGTACACTATAGGATACAATATGATGGCTAAACAATGTCATAAGGGTTTAGGGCTTGGTGTTAATGAACACGGTATTAAATATTTGGTTCATTTATCCCCTAAACAAGATATGCATGGTATTGGTTTTCTGTTATCTTAATTTAAGGTGGTTGATTCTGATTGTCATCCTCCTCTTCATGTTCTTCTTCCAACATCTTCCGTAGATTACCCTTATACTCCTCAAGATGTGGCTAAGAAGGTGTATGTTCAGTTAATGGATTCTAAGAAAGAAATCTTTAAACCTATGCCAAAAGATGCTCTCTCCAAGTACAAATGTCCTTTTCACTATAATAATACATACTTACTTGCTGATTATGTGCATTTCAAGATGTATGTTAGAGAAAGAGCTGCTTTAGGAATTATATCTCACTCTCATGTGGTTTTACAATTCCTTCATAATTTTGATACAGGGAATACCCCTCATTCTTCTATAATGTAGATCTTTTCTCCTCTTGTCTCTTCACTGGGGGGCAAGAGGTATTTCTTCCATTTCTCTAGGATCCATTATGCTCTTAGCATATTTTTTGTTTTGAGCTTAATTGGTTATTCTTTCTATATTCTTTCCCTATGGTTTTTTATTATGGTTCATAATCATCCATAGCTCTTTTCTAGTATTCATGATATCTTTTCTAAAGACATTTGTTTTGCAAAGGTATCCCTTGCTTTCATCCCTGGGGGGCAAGGTTTTTCCATCTTTCTCTTTGTCCAAGGATCTACTTTCCTTAGCTTAGTGGCATTTTTTATTTTGCAACATTATTTCATTATATTGATTGATGTTTTGGCTATGGATATCCTTTTATGTGAGAGGTTGTTTTTCTAGGTCATCACCTCTTCTTTATTTTGCAAATTATGTTCTTTATAAATTCTTTCCCTTACTTTAGGGTTAGATTTTTCTTTGTTCCAAGATTCCTCTTCCTCTTGATAGCAAGGGGCTTGATGATTGAATCTTTGGTCACTCTTTGCTTTTCTTTGAAAGATGATATTTTATCCAAAGCACCCCTCTATGGTGGAGGTCTTGTTGATAAGATCTCCATTCTCTTTGAGGATCCCTTTTCCATAAGTGACATATCATTTTTACGATTATCTATGCTCTTTGATGTAAGGGTCAATTCCCTTCGCTAAGAATATAGTGTACATTTTTGTTAACAAGATATCTCCTTACTTTGTGAAGTAGATATCCTCTCTCTCTTCCTTATCCTATCTTGTAGGTAGCCATGATAAGGAGGGGGGCATATATAGGGTCTCCCTTATGCTATAGTTTTCATTTTTCAATATGCTAAAACCTTGGAAGGTAACGCACATAAGTTGCTAAATCCTAAAGAGACATGCATTTTCAATTTAAAATATGCTAAATCCTTGGAAGGTAACACACATAAGTTTCTAAATCCTGAAGAGACATGCATTTTCAATTTCAAATATGTTAAATCCTTGGAAGGTAATGCACATAAGTTTCTAAATCCTAAAGTGACACTTATTTTATATTCCATAGTGATACAAGAATGTAGATCTATGGGTATTTCAAAAGCCGTCAGAAGATGCATTACAAATACAAAGCGCAGTTTGTGGATGAACTATCAGGTTTGGCTACCTATTGGGGTCTCCCTCTTTAGTGATTCATGGTAAGATGGGCATCTTACTAGGTGAGGTAATTATTCTCTCTTCTCTTTCTTTTCTCTTTCATGCTAGTATTTCTCTTGTCTTTCTTATGTAATCATTTATGATTTTATGATAGCTTTCCAAATATGATATTAGTATAGGAAGCATTTCTTAGCAAGGTTTCCTTTGCTAGTTTATTTGGGGTTTTTTTATGCTAACCCCTCTTTTTGTGTCTTTTAGCTTTGTCTTTATTATTTTTACACCCTCATGCGTGTATGTTGAGTTAGAATCCTTGGCCTGGGGGCTCATGTCCTTAACTAAGTGATATTCTACCTCGTTGCGATCTACTAGAGTCTTTCTTCTAACTTTACCAAGAGTTTGCATTGAGTCTATACTCTTGCTAAAGTGGGGGTTAAATGTATGATTGTAAAATGGAAGCACTCCATTTAGGACTAGTTTAGCCCTCTGAGTAAGTGGTTTAGGGTCATGTTAAATGCCTTGAATAGGTCTTTGACTTGGATCTAGATTTTTCCCCTATCCTACCCTATTTTCCACTTCTTTTCTGCCTATTTCTGGCATCATGCTCTATGAATTTGAGGTTCTTGACTTCTGGGTTAGGTCGACCTTGACCTTGACCTAGGGTCCAAATTTCAAATTATGAAAGTTTTTGGATGTCGGATTTTAGAAAGAATTATTTCCCTCTTTCGAGTCAGCTGTTTCGAGCTTCGAAATAGTAAAATCTTAAATGATATTTAATTTAGGTCCACTCCTAGGGGTATAGGCTTAATGGGAATTTATTTCTCCTATGTCAGACTCTCTAGAAGTTTGTGCCCTAGACTACTATATAAGGAAGCCTTCTCCTCGTATTTCAATCCAAGCAATAACCGAAAGTAATTATCAAGTGATCATCAAATCAAGAGGCAATCATCTATATTCAAGAATTCAAGTTCTCCATTTAAGATCAAGGATTCAAGCATTCAAGCCTTTGAAGGTATTTGGTTCAAGCATTCAAAATTCATCATTCAAACCCAAATATATCCATCATGGTGATGTGATCTTCTTTCAAGATCCTTTGTTCATCTTCAAGATCTATTCATTCTTTCTTCAAGGTGGATTCCAAGCATACAATCATGGAGGTTTTGATTTAAATTTATGGTTTTTGATGTTGAGTCTAAGCTTTCATATTAACATACTTGTTTACATTTCAAATACAATTACATATCTATGGAATATCATAGCTTCATTGTTAGATCTACTTCTACTACTTGCCAAAATTATCCATTTCAGTTCTATTTAAGGTTAATTCCAATACTGGGGTTTGACAAAGGCAAACCCCTCATCCAAAAAAAAAAACCATTTTTCTTGCAGGAACAGGTGTGGGACAGTGAATTATAGAGCTGATTTGGATACCATTTTCGGCAAACTTTCAGGATCTGCGAATAGAATTTTTGTCGGAGCAGCACAAGTGAAGGTCAACATAAAGGGGTCAAGGTCGACCTTCATTTGGGTCAAGGTCGACCTGGTTCAGAAAAGAAAAAGATTTATGGGTTTTCTCCATCTCTATGTTTCAATTCCAAATCTGGTTGTAGAATTTCCAAAAACCTAGTACAGACACCAGAAAACAAGAATTTCCAGATCTGCTACATTTTAAGGTAAGTGCTTCATTTTATCCTACTCTTTCTAATTTATTGTCTTACTTCATAATTAAGAAATTAGATCCCATTTCCCTCTTTAGCCATAAGTAGTTGATTCCTCTTTGCATTGATCGTCTCCTTTTGGTTAATCAATTGGGATCTCCTTTGTCTTGGATTAAGAGGTGATATATGTCCATAATATTTTCCATCACACAAATCATACACATTCATATATATATATATATATATATATATATATATATATATATATATATATATATATATATATATATATATATATATATATATATATATATATATATATATATATATATATCTTACAGGCTTAAACTAGATTTCTTCACTTTTTCTCGGTCAAGTCTACGTTTCCAGTCTTTTTTCTTCACTTGGTGTAAAACATAAACAACAAATTATCTTGTCAATGTGCCAACTAATCAAGTACCCATTGAAGTATCACATAACTCAACCTTTCCTTAGGTCCTCTTGTTATCTCCTCTTTTCAAATTCTCTTCATCAACCAAAAGATTGGCGTGAAGGAGGATGGGGAGAGGGGCCAAAGGCACACCCTAATTAGATCCACCTTGTAGAGATCACATGTGGAAGCAAAAAACACACAAGTGAGAGAGAGAATGCAGAAAATTTCATATATTATCTTCAATTTGATTCATACATGCCGGGTTATAAGGCCTTTCCAGTTTAGGCCAGCTATTACAATCAAGTATAGAAGTCCTCCAACATGCGAGGATCTGCCAACAATATCTAATCTTCTAGCTTCTATCTTCTATCAAAACTGACCCTCTAAACTCTAACCAAACAAATACATTTATACAAGAGGCTACTGAACAAGTCAGCCTTCAGATCCACCATCAATGCAAGGAATGACAAGATCTAGGTCCACGCACTTCCCAATGATAGATACCAGCATTAAATCTATGACCAAAATTAATTGCAAGAGTCAGCCTCAACAAAAATCCAAAATAAACAACTCGGTAAGCAAGGATAATCAAGCGCCAAACAAGCATCACCGAGCGCCAGGGAAATTCACTGTGTGCCAGAGAAATAACCGACCAACACCGGTAAATAAAGGAAACCGAGCAATACCGAACCAACTCGGTAAAAGAAGGAACTGAGCAACACAAGAAAACACAAACATGTTTTTGGCGATACAGGATTGCCAAGGACCCGAGATGCTCTTGCATGAGACACTTGGGGTTATTTGAAAATGATTCTCCAAATCATGAAACAGGTATGATCTGAGCTGCATCCAACTCAGATTGTGAAATCCATGAACTGTCTTCAATCAGTCTATTCTTCCACTTTACCAGATATTCCATATACTATTTTCCTCTTGTACTTCTACCAATTCTTTGCTCCAAAATATGCTCAACTTCTTTTATCTATTTCTTATGATAATCATCTGGTACTATCATTTCTTCATCTGACTCATGATAACCATACAAATCAGCAATGTTGAAAATAGGTGATATATTCATGTCATCAAGTAACTCAATCTCATATGCCGAGAATATGAGATAGTTGTTTGACATCAATGACAATATAACAATTGTTTCAATTGTAGTTTCCAACAATCTCCCTCTTTGTCATTGATGGAAACACCATATGAACATCATATGATTCACCAAACAATCCAAAATCTTTGTGAAAAAGATCTCCATGAATATCCTTAGCTTTATTCTGATTCTTAGCCAACACATCCAAGTACCAGCTCCCTCTTGGATAAATTTAGCTTTATCAGTTCACTGAATCTCTCCCTCTTTGCTTAGGGTCATTTAATTTTTGTATTTCTTCCTCTGGTTCATTTAATCTCTCCCTCTTTGACAACAATGCCAAAAAACCTTGTATTCATCACTTACATCTTTACCATGTAGATGTCTTCATGTGAATTATGTGTGTTGTATACTCCCTCTGTCATCTTGCTTATGATTGATTAACATCTTTTCTTTACTTATCACAACTCTAGGAAACTCCTAAAGTGTGACCTCTTTTGCATCAATTTTTTAGATATTTGATTAGTACATTTGATGCAGTGCTCCTATATTTCTAGGTAGCCTCAGTTAGGGGAATCACCCCTAATTTACCTCTAAGGTATTCATGAGCATCTTTAGGTAATGTTTTTGTGAATATATCTGCTAATTGTTCCTTTGTATTCACATATTACAATCTCACTTCTTTGACTTGAACCAACTCTCTCAAGTAATGATACTTGATATCAATATGCTTAGTCTTAGTGTGCATAACATGATTCTTTGATATGTTAATAGCACTTGTGTTATTACAGAAAATAACAACCGGCTTAGTGATTTCCTCCTTCATACCTTTTAACAATTTCTTTATCCACACTAAATTTGAACAATTCACTGTTGCTGCTACATACTCATCTTCTACTGTAGATTGGGAAATGTAGATTTGTTGCTTGCTTATCCAAGAGACTAATCTCTTTCCTAGAAAGAATGTGTCACCACTTGTACTCTTTATGTCATCAACATTTACAGCCCAATCTAAAATAGTGTAAACTTTTAGTTCAAACTTGTCATTCTTCTTGTAATACAATCCATAGTCCTCTATTCCTTTAAGATATATCAATATTATTTTCACTGTCATCATGTGACTCTCTTTACGATTTGCAAAAAATATTGCAACAATCCCAACTGCTAGGGCAATATTTTGTCTACTATGGACAACATATTGTAGATTTTCAATCATGGATCTATATAGGGTTTGATTCACTTTAGTTGTATCATCAATTTTAGATAACTTTTGTCCAGTAGCCATTGGTGTACTTACTGGTCTAGAATCTTCCATACCAAAAGTTTTCAGTATCTCCTTGACATATTTAGATTGAATAATATAGATACCTTTCTTCATCTGATAGACTTACAAACTAACAAAGAATTTGATCTCACCAAACATAGAGATTTCAAATTTAGTTTGCATCTCATTTGAAATTTTTTGACATAGGGCATCTTGTCCTCGAAATATGATATCATCAACAAATATTTTAGCTAACAAAATACCTTTACCTTTTTCAATCTTCATATATAGATTGTTGTTTTCGTTTGTCCTTACAAATCCAATATTTATCAGATAGTTATGCAGTATTTCATACTATGCTTTGGGGGGCTTGTTTCAATCCATACAATGCCTTGTGTAGATTGCAAACCATATTCATCTTTCTTGGGTCAACAAATCCTTCTAGTTGTTCAATGTATACTTCTTCTAATATCCCATTCAGAAATGCAAATTTGACATCCATTTGATATACTTTTAATCCTTTATAAGTTGCATATGCAAGTAGAGTCCTCACTCCTTCCAATCTTGCAACAGAGGCAAATGTCTCCCAATAATCAATGTCTTCTTCTTGTGCATACCCCTTACATACCAATCTAGTTTTGTTTCTAGTGACTTCTCCATGTTCATTGAGCTTATTTTTGAATACCCATTTTGTTACAATTACATTCTTGCATTTTGGTCTCGACACTACTGTCCAAGTTTTGTTCTTTTCTATCTGCTCTATTTCTTCATTCATGGCTTGTATCCAGTCTTCATTCTCTAAAGCATCTTTCACTATTTTAGGCTCAAACTCACATAGTAAGCATGTATGATCTTTCAACTTCTTGTCATGACTCCATATTCCTTATCTCCAATCATTTGTTTAGGCTTATGATGTCTTCTCACATACTGTGCCAATGTACGTTTAGATTTCATTTCTCCTTGGTCTTGATCTTCAGGTTCATCTTGTAAATTCTCTGCCTCTTCTTCTGATTTCTTGGTAGCAGCATCTTGATGCTCGATAGCATCCTCCTGATGCTTGATAGACTCATGTAGTTCCTCAACATCTAGTTTAGGTGCACTACTAGCCTCTCCTTCTTCCATGTTTACAAAAGATTTGTAATCTTCAGGCTCTTTCTTGCACTCCAATTCATTCTTTTCTTTATATTCATCAACTCTAACATTTGCACTTTCCACAATTTTGTTAGTGTTAGAATTCAAACACTTGTAAGCTTTTCTCTTAGTGGAATATCCTAGGAATATGCTTTCATCACTTTTAGCATCAAATTTTCCATTTCTATTGTCTTTTAGTATATAGAATTTACTCCCAAAGACTCTAAAATATTTCACATTAGGTTCATAACCATGCCATAACTCAAAAGGTGTAGCATTTGTACCTTTCTTGATTTGTACTCAGTTTAAGGTATAAATAGCTGTACTTATAGATTCTCTCTAGTATTTTTGTGCAACATTCTTCTCAATCATCATTGTTCTAGCACAATCCATAATTGATTTGTTTCTCCTTTCTGCTATACCATTATGTGGCAGTGTCCTAGGTGTGGAAATATGTCTCTTTATTCTTCTATCATTGCAGAATAGATTGAAATAATTTGATATAAACTCTCCTCCTCGGTCAGATCTCAAACATTTCAAGCTTTTACCAATTTATTTTTCAACTTTTTCTAAATACCACTTAAACAACTGAAATGCATTAGATTTCTCTTTTAAAAACATTACAGTCATCATTCTAGAATAGTCATCAATAAACAAAATGAAATACTTATCACCACAATAACTTTGCACACCCATAGGTCCACAAAGGTCAGTATGAACCAATTCCAAAATACTGTCAGAAGTATATGTCTTTCTCTTAAAACTAGACTTTGTCATTTTTCCCAAATCACACTGTTTACACTTCACATTATCAAGTAGTTCCTCAACTTGGAATTGGAAAATGGGAATTGGCTCCCCTTCTCAAAATTAAATTCCCAATTCCAATTCCATGCCTCAATTCTAATTCCAGGTTCTAAGGAGAATTGGTTGAATGCTCATTTTGGACCAAAATTAGAATTGACCTATACCAATTTATGAATTCCTATTTTCCAATTCTAGGTCAATTCCAGCAACCAAACGGTTACTGATATTTACCAAATTGTCAAATTTTACATGACACAACCTCTTATGCCATAACCATACATCATCAAATTGTACAAAAAAACATGTTTCTTCAAATAGATCTAGATAGAACAAGTTACCTCTTGTCTGTTCTCCACTTCCAATTGGTTCACTAGTGGCATCAAATATTTTAGCCTTTTTGTGATGAAATTCAACTCGGTAACCAATATTGTCCAGTTGTGCCACACTCAGCAAATTATAGTTTAGACCTTCTATCCAATAAGCATTATCACATCTAATCTTATCAATCAATCTTATTGATCATTTTCCTTTCATAGGACATGGTGCATCATTACCAAACTTAAAACTTCTACCTTTGTAATGATTAATGATTTCAAACTTACTTTTATCACCAGTCATGTGATGTGAACAACCACTATCAATAATCCATTTATCACCTTTACTAACATATGAAATAAGTGTAGTTTTCTCATCTTCATCATAATCATCTTTCATAGCAACATAAACAACTTCTATATCACATTCATCAGATTCACTAGTTTCACTGGCAATTTTCTCTTCAATAATATAGCAAGATTTCTTACCTTTGTCTTTGTAGTCTCTGTACCTTCGGTGATCTCTGTTAGTTCTCTTGTCTTTGTACTTGTTTTCTCTTTTCTCATCTTTGTCAGTCCTATCAAGGCATCTTTCTACAATATGGCCAACTTTGTTACATGAAAAATAGATAATAGGAAGATTACATTTATATTTCCCTTTTCCTCTCTTAAGCCTTCTAGCCATAAGTGCCTCAAGATCATCTAGATCATCATTAGAAGTGTCACAATCACTGTTGCTATTGCTGTCACTTCTCTCACATCTTTATTTTCCCTTCTTAGGCTTGTGAAGAACCATTTGAGACTTGAATGCAGATTCAATATTATGAGCAATGAAATTATCATAATTAGATAACTCAAAAGTAGTAAGCTTGCCAACAAGACTTTCCAAAGTTAACATTACCAGGGTTACATCTTGATTCTTGTATTGCAAAAAATCTTATGGCATATATAGGAAGTAAGGTTCTTAATACTTTACTGATAACGGTCTCATCATTAGTGTTTCCATTGGATCCCCTAAAAGCATTCACTACCTCCTTAATTCTACCATAATATTGAGCAATATTTTCACCATCTTGCATTTTCATTTCATCAAACTTATCTCTCAAGCTTTCAGATTTAGCTCTTAGTACATTTGTGTCCCCAACATAGATAGTTGCTAGAGTGTCCCACATTTTCTTTGCATTGGTACAGTCCTTGATGTCCTCAAATTCAGGATAGCTTAGGGCAGATGCAATCTCCAACATTGATTGATTGTGTTCTTGTTTTTCTTTCATCTCCTCAGTAGTCAAAGGTGTAATAGGTATTACATACTCATTTTCCACATAGTATTTCATCGAATCACAAATGCTAGCTAGATGCAATTTCATCAAACTCTGCCATGCATGGAAGTTCTCCTTGTTCAACTTTGGTACCTCCTTTTTGTACATCTTGATCATTAGCTTCAAGTACCTTTAAAATTTTTCTCTACAAGCACCAACTGCTTTGATACCAATTGTTAGAATTATTAGAATAACTAAGAGGGGGGTGAATCAGTTATCCTCAGGTCCAAATGTACCAATTCAACTTTCTAGCTCTTCAACAATCTCAGATCTAATTAGCTTTCAACTCGGTCTCTATAGCATATACCAATAACATAAAACTTGCATTCCACTATCCTAAAGTAACTAGCTTGAAGAATATAAAACTTTCAACATCATTCACATCAAAATAACATTCACACAAGTATAACACTAGGATTGATAATGGAAACTCAATTTGGGAAAAACCACTTGTAACATGCTACTGATTTTCACTCTTCTTAAGTGAGCTCTGTGAGAAGCCACCCCAATTAAAGGTTTACAATACACACTATTAGGTGTGACCCGGTTAAAAGATTTAATCACCTTGTTAAGAGTGGCCTGGTTAGAAGGCTTAAGAACATTCCATCAGAATGTCACCTTGATTAAACGATTTATACAAAATGACTGTTACGTCAACCTTGATTAAAGGATTTAAACTGATATAATGGTTAGAAAGTAACAGTAGGTTCTTATTTAAAAATATACAACTCACTTTGCAAATATAGATCCACTTTGCGCATATGCTAATTTACTGACTGACCTTCATTTCCATCTCCATCTGTGATCTTCTTGGAATTCTCTTCAAGCAATCACCACAATTTTGTTCATCTCTTCATAGCTTCACCTTCAACCTTCTTCTTAGACTTATCAGTAAATAACATCAACCTCTTCTCTCTACTGTAACCTCACAATTAGGTTATCCTTATACCTCCTTGATCAAGTAGATTATTCTTTTGCTTGTTAATCTCTTCCATAGATCTTAGGTTTAGGCCAGATTCATCGAATCCTTCCATCATTATGTTCTTCTTCTTTTCCTTCTAGATACATCTTCAAACTTCTCTTTGAAATAATAAGAAAAGGATTTACCATGCATTAAATGTTTCATACCATTCATTAATAATGTCAACACATTTTACACATTCCAAGAATTCAACTATGTCGGCTGGGATTCTCAATTCTTTCTCAAAATGTAAATTACTGACACTCAGTCAATACTATGTTCATCTCCTTGGTCATTACTGTGTATCTCGATCATCACTAACACTTTCCTTCTAGGCAATTATCTGTCACTCGACAATTACTAATGTTTGGTCAACACTAGATTTTCTCAGAATATACTGGTGCTCGGTCAACACTAACATCACTTGGCTTAAACTAGATTTCTTCACTTTTTCTCGGTCAAGTCTACATTTCCAGTCTTTCTTCTTCACTTGATGTAAAAGATAACCAACACATTATCTTGTCAATGTGCCAACTAATCAAGTACCCATTGAAGTATCACATAACTCAACCTTTCCTTAGGTCCTCTTGTTATCTCCTTTTTTCAAATCCTCTTCATCAATCAAAAGATATGGTACTCTCCTAGATAGCAATTATCTTACCAGTTGAGGTTTGACATCAATGACAATATAACAATTATTTCAATTGTAGTTTCCAACAGTTTCCTCACAAAGGAGGTTTCGAGGTAAAAGTGTTCACCGATGCAGGCTAGGTTGGTAAAATTGATGATAGAAAGAGCACAAGTGGAGGTGCATTCCTTCTTGGAGAAATGATTGTGTCATGTATAAGCAAGAACAAGAACTGCATATCACAATCCACAACAGAGCTTGAGTATGTTTTTGTAGCTATCAACTACACATAGGTGATCTAGATAAAATAGATATTAGAAGGAATCCAAGAACAGGTCTCTGAACCAATAACATTGTTTTGTGACAACATGAGTGCAATCAACATATCCAAAAATCCTTTTATGCACTCAAAGATGAAGACCATTTCTATAAAGTATCACTATCTAAGAGAGAAAGTGCAAAACAAAGAAGTCAGGCTGGACTATGTCTCCACAAAAGAACAAGTAGATGACATATTCACAAAGCCTTTACCGAAAAGTACCTTTGAATATCTCAGAGGTAAACCAAGCGTAATTCCCCTTCATGATCTTCAGTAAAAGGAGAGAAGAGATCATCAATCTGACAAGTGCAAAAGGAGGAAATAGTTTCATCTAAACTAGATTGGTGACTTAGTACTACTACTTGTAGGGGGAGTAGTCATTAGAATGGAAGGTCTTTTGACAAGCCTTTGGCATTGTTGTCAAAGGGGGAGATAATTGGAGAAGCATTAGTGAACTGATAACATAGTATGCATTAGTGAACTGGTAACATAGTATTTCCATCAATGCCAAAGGGGGATAGTGTTTCCAATATTGGTAAGGATGCAATTGGTAAAGAGACCACTAGTAATAATCAGTGGTGTTGTCATTGATGTCTATGATAACAATGTCCAAATGTTAGGGAACTAGTGACATAGTGATGAGAAAAGTGAAGTCCAACAATGCACTTGAATAGAGTACTTGGCATAGTACTAATTGTGTAGAGTTGGTGACAAGTGAAGACAATGACTAGAGTAGTGACTGGTGTAGATAGAGAACATAGAAGTGATTGGTGAAGATAGAGACCTGAACACTGCACAAGGAAATTTGTAAACCGGCCTACAGTGATCGTTAAGATATCATTGAGACCGATGTATGTCTATTATTTGTTGAGACTGGTGAAAGGCATAGTTGACCAAAGAAGATGGTTTCAGTTAATAGATATCAAGGAGGTTCTTTGATTGTGTTTTGTTGCACAAATCATGGAGGATTTTCTATTAAGGGAAAGTATGTGACACACATCTGATGTTTCCTTTAAAGAATGAAACACAACTAGATGGTGGATTCAAAAGAGATCTTCATGGAGACCTTAATGGAAAAGAGTGGGAAGATCTTTTGAAAATGAATTTTAGTAGTCTGCGCTTCTTTCTCTCAACTGTATAGTTGTCGTATGCTTTGTAGGAAGTGTATATATTCTTTAGTTAGTGAAGAGAATCACTTGCCATCATTCTGCCAAGAAGAAAGAGTGAAACAATATGTTGATCAAAGATACTGTAAAAGAAAGGGAAAAGAAGAAGAGTAGAAGAAAAGGAAGAGAGTGTGAAAGGAAGCATAGTAACTTGAGGAGAGCATACTAGTGGTGCCTGGTAGTGACTCTCAGTGAGTGAAACAATGATCTTATCAGGCTCTGCAAAGTCATTTCAAAAGATCAACCTTTCTATTGCTCTTCAACAATTGCAATAGCCAAATCCTAACATCTGGGTGGACATTAATAGGTCCTTTGTACTAAATCCTTTAACAAGGTGACATCTAGTTGATGATTTAAAGCCCTTTAACAAGGTAGGCTTTAACATGCCTTATTAAAAACCCTTTAACCGGGTTGCACCTAACAATGCATTTGTAATCCTTTGAAGTCTCTTCATAGGGCGCACTTCAGAAGAGTGCAAAATTTGTGAGTTCCAACTCACTGTGGTTTTCTTCGAATTTGGGTTTCAATGTGATATATCTAGTGTTCTATGCTATTATGATTTTGTGTTGTTTATTTCATTTATATTTTTTGCATGCAGTAATAGTTAGTTAATCTAAGAGTGACTTCGAGTTTTATTGGGTGTTGATTCACCCCTCCCCTCTCAGCACCGATTGGGACTATCAATTTGCTTGAAGTGCCTAGATATGGGCCTCTAACATTTCTAGAGGTCGTGCCTTCATTATTTTGAATGGTAAGAGAGGTGCAAGGGTGGTATACGATGGTGTTCTATAGTTGGTTGCACTAAACATTGGAAATGGAGACTTATACCTCTGTGTTGCTAGTTTTCCTTCAATAGATGCATTTCCTTGGTTCCCTTGTTCTTATTTATGCCTTTGGATTGTGGAGGTTTTAGTCACATTTATTAGGAATGTAGTTATCAATTTTTTTCTCATGTGGGGTGCTTGGATCTAGACCTATAGTACTGGTAGAGGTTGTATTTTCATTGTCTATTGGTTTGGTCAAATTTTAAGGTAGGGTAGATGGGTGTTTTGAACCTAGTTGTGTTGAAGGTTAGATTTGGGGTTTTAAACCCTTGTGCTAATGATGACCCTTTGATGGAGGACACTCCTTGGTTTCCTTTCTCTTCTTTAAGAATTGGGAAGGTTTGAGACCTAGACTCCATGTTTATAGTTTGTGCTCTTTGTGGCATCTTTACTACTCTTTGACTTTTGTTGTCAAGAGTTTGTCTCTATTGAGACTTAGTTTTCTATGGAGGGAAGAAGGGATTAGTTGGTAGAGGGTTCATTGTCATTTCTCATGGATTTCAAAATATTTTTTATATTATTTATTTGATAGGAAATGGATAAGCCTTTTGTTTCCTTGTGGTGCATGAGAACCTAGAACACAGGGGTCATTGTAAGGCTCTAATGAAGAATCCATGGAAGCATTAAGTTTCTAAGGTCAATGTGACCAATTTTTATGTAACAAAGGCTAATAAAGCCATATTGGTTCATTTGTAATCAAAATTGTCAAAGGATCTTATGTTGGGCAAATAGGGTCAAATTGGTCATGTAAGGGCCTAAAGGGTAAATTAGGAGTTTAGTTGTGTTTTGAAGTCATAATATCTTAAAATGACCATATTCATGTAAAAAGAAAATTTATTGGATCCTTGGTACAAAATAAGATCAAATTTGTAAAGGTTAATAACATGTTAATAGTCATTGTTAAGGGATACAACCGACCAAAAGTGGTTGTGTAGGTAGTTAGGAAGGTTTGAGTCAGTTTCCATAAGTGGAACAAGTTAAATACATTGGAAAAGTCCAAAAACTACAGGGGGAGTCAATGTATGAAGTTGGAATCAATAAAAAGCATGTTTTCTACACTTTTCTCTTATTTTGTTTAGTATAACAGTCCGATTGCAGATGTTATTTTCATGTGAGGGTTTAACATATTGAGTCAACGTTCATTAGGATTAATGAAGGCCTGCATAACCTCTCTTTTGGTCTTTGTTTCAATCAATTTTATTAAGTTTTAACAGAGATATCAAAGTTTCTATGAAATAGCAAACCCCCGGCCTAGGGAATCCAATGCATGGAGAAAGATGTAAAATATTTTTGTTCCACATCCACTATATCCTCAAACCTCATTGGTTAATGTGCGAGAGGTTGTAATTTATGTCTCCATGTTTGCCTAAGACCATGCATCTGTTGGCACGTGCATTGGATGAAGGGAAGCAATATGATATTGTCTCAGACTGAGAAATGGCAGTATGCAGTAGAGTGTGAATGAATTTATTCATTCAATAATATTTGCAAGGGGGTTGATGATCTAGAAGTGTGGGAGATTAAGTCCCAAATGTGTTCTAGTGGTTGGTAGAGAGAGAATTCATATTTAAGTTGCTTTGTGTGACTGTCCCAGAGAGTAAATGTATGGCTACCACAGTTGAAAGTGAGTTGATGTTACGTAACTTAAGATGAAGTCAGTGTTGGATTGACAGGGTGAATTGAGGGGTTAGTATTGTTTTGAGGCGAGGGTCTCTTAGTGTTGTAATAAGTGGGGATCCCAATAGGAAGGATAGTACCTATTAAGGTCTGTGGAAGGATTTGTTGTGGTGTGAAGATAGTGGAAAAGTCACAGTTTATTTAATTGTTCAATATGTTGAAAGAGTTTGCAGTTGTTATTAAAGTCTTGTGAGGATGTGGAAGATACCATTAGAATGGTCAGGGAGAAAGGAGTCTAGTTTCCATTGTAAGGGTTAAGGTGTATGTTGTTGTCATAGGGAGTAGGAGAGTAAATGCAATCAGTCAATAAGAGAATGTGTTCAGTCATGGGAGATGTATGTAATCAAAGTTGATATGAACAATGAGATGTTGTAAATAGAGTTTTAATGAATCAGTGTGTAGTTGTTTGTTGGATTTAAATGTTTGTGATTTGTAGGGAGTTGTGGGCCAGTGCATGAGGGCTTGACTATTAAGGTCATTTGAAGAAGAAAAGGGGGTTGTGAATGAGTTGAAGTGTTGGGTGTGTGCAAATGGGGTATTGTTTGAAGGATTTTGGAAGCCTTGAAGAGGTGAGTGTTGTTACAAAACAACAAGATATGAAGAGTTTCAGTATGAGAAGGGATGGGTCCATTATCCTCTGCATCATAGTGGTATCATAGAAAGGAAGTAGGTCCTTGTAGATTGGGTATTGAAGTTTGAGGAGATAACCTATAGGTAGTGGGCAAGAGACTAGGGAGAGAGGCAATGAGGGGACACCTAGGTTAGGAAAGAATGAGGTTGACACTAACAGAGAAAGAGTTGGTGAAGGAGATGAAGATCTACCAACAGAGTGGAAAGAAGAAATGAGAAGAGAGGAGAAGAGAGGAAGAAGAAGAAAGGGAAAGAAAAGAAATAGAGGAATGTTACAGAGTAGGAGAGGAAGTTAGATGAAACAAGAAGGAAGCTTGATGACTTGGAAAGAAGGATGAAGGAGATAGATGATGAAGAGGATGAGGAACCTAATGACGAAGAAGTTCTAGATGTTGAGTTAGAGATGGAAGACAAAGATGTTGATGAGGATAGCCAAGGATGGCTTGAACATTGATGAGGAAGTTATGATTAGGACTGTGTTATGTCCTTTTAAGGTAGAAAAGGGTACAAAGCAGCAAGGTACCCCTTTAACAGCAAATGGTGAAGCTAATGATGTAGCCATGAAGATAGATGATGGATTGGAATGCCAAGAGGAATGGTATGAGGAAAAGGATCAGTTGGTAGAGGAAATGGTCTCAATGGATGAAGAGACTAAGGGTGAGATGTTAATGTTGGTAGGTCATGAGAAGGCTAAGGAGTTTGTGTATTCTCCAAGCATGGAGATTGAATATGTTGATGTCAAGGAAGGGGATTGTCTTTGGGTAATTAATTGCGTTGAGCTTCAGGGATATGCAGTTATGTTGATGAATAGTGAGTAGCAGGTGGTGTGTTTTTTTTCCAAAGGGAGGCAAACCAAAAGTGAAGATGAAAAAGGAAGTTCAGATTTGGAGCATGACAAGGCAGATCCAAGTGGGTAAAGGTCGAGCAAGGATAGGACTACAACAAGAGGAAAAGTACAATCCCAAAGTAAAGATGAAATCTATGTTTTCTAATGTTTTGTTTTGCAGGTGTTTCCAAGGGACTTGGAAACTTTTGAAGCACGAGAGTATGGTGCAAGACCACGAAGAACATAGGGGTCACCATAAGGCCCTAATGAAGAATCCATGGAAGCATTAAGTTTATAAGGTCAATGTGACCATTTGTTGATGTAACAAAGGTTAATAAAGCCATATTGGTTCATTTGTAATCAACATTGTCAAAGGATTTCATGTTGGGCAAATTGGGTCAAATTGGTCATGTAAGGGCTTAAAGGGTAAATTAGGAGTTTAGCTGTGTTTTGAAGTCATACGGTCTTAAAATGACCATATTCATCTAATAAGAATATTTATTGGATCCTTGGTACAAAGGAAGATCAAAAGTTGTAAGGGTTAATAACATGTTAATAGTCATTGATAAGGGATACAACCGACCAAAAGCGGTTGTGTAGGTAGTTAGGAAGGTTTG
Source organism: Chamaecyparis obtusa (assembly GCA_027943335.1). NCBI lineage: Eukaryota > Viridiplantae > Streptophyta > Pinopsida > Cupressales > Cupressaceae > Chamaecyparis > Chamaecyparis obtusa. The sequence continues at coordinate 3,217,530 of BSBK01001922.1, forward strand.
AGTTGGTCTCCATAAGTGGAACAAGTTTAAATACATTGGAAAAGTCCAAAAACTACAGGGGGAGTCGATGTATGAAGTTGGAATCAATAAAAGACAAGTTTTCTACACTTTTCTCTTATTTTCATGTGAGGGTTTAACATATTGATTCATTTTTCATTGGGATTGATGAAGGCCAGAATAACCTCTCTTTTGGTCTTAATTGCAATCAATTTCATTAAGTTTTAACAGAGATATCAAAGTTTCTGTGAAACAGCAAACCCTCGGCCTAGGGTATCCGGTGCATGGAGAAAGATGTAAAATCTTTGTGTTCCACGTCCAATATACCCTCAAACCTCATTGGTTAATGGGAGAGGGGTTGTACTTTATGTCTGCATGTTTGCAGAAGACCATGCATATGTTGGCACGTGCATTGGATGAAGGGAAGCAGTATGATACTGTCTCATACTGAGAAATGGCAGTATGCAGTGGAGTGTGAATGAATTTATTCATTCAGTGATATTTGCAAGGGGGTTGATGATATAGAAGCGTCGGAGAGTATCAATCAAGTATGTTCTAGTAGTTGGTAGAGAGAGTACACATATTTAAGTTTCTTTGTGTGACTGTCCCAGAGAGTAAATGTACGACTGCCACAGTTGACAGTGAGTTGATGTTACGTAACTTAAGATGAAGTAAATGTTGGATTGACAGGGTGCATTGAGGGGTTAGTATTGTGTTGAGGCAAGGTTCTCTTAGTGTTGTAATAAGTGGGGATCCAAAGAGGAAGGGATAGTACCTATTAAGGTTTGTGGAAGGGTTTGTTGTAGTGTGAAGACAGTGGGACAGTCACAGTCCATTTAATTGCTCAATGTGTTGAAAGAGTTTGCAATTGGTGTTAAAGTCTTGAGAGGATGTGGAAGATACCATTAGAATGGTCAGGGAGAAGGGAGTCTAGTTGCCATTGTGAGGGTTAAGGTGTATGGTGCTGTCATAGGGAATAGGAGAGTAAATGCAATCAGTCACAAAGAGAATGTGTTCAGTCACTGGAGATGTATGTAATAAAAGTTGATATGAACAATGAGATGTTGTGAGAAGAGTTTTAATGAATCAGTGTGTATTTGTTGTTGGATTTGAGTGTTTGTGAGTTGTAGGGAGTTGTGGGCCAGTGCATGAGGGCCTGATCATTAAGGTCATTTAAAGAAGCAAAGGAGTTATGAATGAGTTGAAGTGTTGGGTGTGTGTAAGTGGGGTATTGTTCGAAGGATTTTGGAAGCCTTGCAGAGGTGAGTTTTGTTACAAAACAACAAGATGTGAAGAGCTTCAGTATGAGAAGGGATGGGTCCATTACCCTCTGCATCACCTTGTCTCTATCTGCACTCCTAGTAACCTCATAGAGGTGGACATTACTTTTGTAGGTTTGGTGGTCCTTTTTTTATTGGTTGTAGTCTTTGAGATCTAGCTTGAAGCTTTCATTAAGCACAAATTACTCGTTCTTTCAAAGGCTCCTATTAAGGTGGAGCTACCATATGTCAACTAGCACACTTAGTAGTCCTATAGAGGTGGACATTTCTCCTACTGGTTTGGAGGTGGCTCTTTTTTGTAGTCTTGGAGCTCCAGTTTGAGGTCTCAGTTGTGTACACCCTAGTTGTTCCTTCAAAGTATCTTATTGAGGTGGGGATGGTTTATCTGCTAGAATCCTTACCATTGTCTTCTATTGAGGTGGAGACAATTCTAGATTTTGGGGTCTCTTAGATCTTGTCCAAGCTTTTGTATGTAAAGTTTTGGTTTTGGTTGTTAGTCCTTTGTACTTGTGATGTGGGTTGTTTGTAAGTCTTCCCGTGTGTTATAAGTCGCATGTTTGACCCATGTGTTGTAAGTGGACTTCTATGGCCTGTCTATAAGTGACCATTTTGACATAGTTTCTCTATCCTTGGAGCCATTGTTCAATAAGGTCAGCATCCAAATTTGTTTCTTTATAATTAAAAACATCCTCGATGATGTCTCTTTATTTTAGGAGTCTTTCTTACCTTCCTTCACTTCAAAATTAATTTCACTCTTTAAAATTTATGCAATTCTTTTATGTGGGATCTCACTTAAATTCCTTGGAATGTGCACTCTTTGTAATGTTCGTAGCATATGAGTTACCTAACATAATATAGTTTTCTAGCTTATGTACTTTATATGACCCAAGACGTGTTGTCTCTTACAAATCAATTTCATTCAAATGACGTGTCAATTGTTTATTGTGTACTAACGTGCAAATCAATTTCATTCCCATTCAAATATCAACAATTTCTTCCACTTTTAGAGCTCTTTCTTGCCCAAATTTAAGCTCCTCATTAATATCTGATGGTTTCATGATGGTTTTTTGATTTTGTTGTGGATAAATTTAAGCTTAATGTATGAATATAAGACTTAGATATTGCCCTCTTCCAGATAATCATCTTTTTAACAATAGTACACTTTTTTTAAATCTAGCTTTCAAATCAAATACACTTTGTCCAAAAAAATCGTTTCAATTAGTTAGGAAACTGCTAACTAGTTATTGCAAGCATAACATCTTTATATATCCACTCTGATTTGACAAATCTCAATCTCCCATCTATCATTTGATTGACCATTCTCTGTGCATCTTCAAATTTCATAGTGCAAATTGTTAGATTTTCTAATCTAAACATGATGTAGATAAAGTTACTGCCTTACAAACGGTTCTTAATAGAATTTGTAAAAACACAAAGAAAATCAACAAACACTCTTCTAACACTCCATTCTAATGATGGATCATCAAGTATTATCTAAAATGTTGATAAAAAAAACTTACACAATCAAATTCAGAAACAATCTTCATTTAATTCATAGATTGTAAAAATTAATACAATTAATCAACAAACAGTCAATCTATTTCTTTTTTTAACAAATAAACAAAATTGTTCTATAGTCAATCCATTTCATTCTTTAACAGATAAAAAAAACTATGTTACAATATAATTTATACAATATTGTTCATCTGTAATCATTTCTGTTAAATAATGCAATGGATTGACTTTGTGTTGATTTTTCTTTGTGTTCTTTTCTATTAGAATTGTTTGGAAGGCAGTAGCTTTATCTGCATCAGTTTTGGTGCTAGGTAGTTGGGTGATTACAGTCATTTTGGTATTCATCTAAAAAGTTTGAATTTGTTGGTTTTAATTATTCTAATTGGAGGAGTAGCTTGGATGATTAGAAGTTCACATTCAATTAATATTTTTCACTTAATTTTGTTTTGGTTACATACAGTTTGAAGAAGAAAATTTTGATTATTCTTTCATTTATAGAAACAGTGTATATTGCAATCTCTTCTATAATTGTAAGAGCTGTACCTCAAAGAATTTAGAAGAAATGAGAGGAAAAAAATTCAGCTTAGTACAATCAAGTTGGCCAAAAATTTAGTCCATCACAATAAGTATAAGAATTTTGATTTGAAAAAGTAAAAAGAAGTAAAATTGAATTGTATAAACATTCAAAAACAGTTTGAAGATATATTTACATAAACAATTGCAAGGTTCATTTTTTAAACTACAAAACTATTTTGTCAATCTGCCCAAGGGGAAGTATGACCAACGATACTTTCTCTAATAGTTTGAGAGCTATTTTCAAGAGTTTTATTTTATTTTTATATGTTCTTTTTTTCTTGTCTTGATCTCTTCTTTCTGATGATAGATCATGGAGTTTAATCTGAAAATGTTGAGGAAATAAATTCATATAATTTATACCAGAAGCTATACACAATAACAACATGGATTGTTGAAATTGCATGACTATAGTATTTTTAGTTTTATTTGAATTTTTTAATTGAAATAAAAGAGGGGTTAAAATTTATTTAAGCAAGAAGAAATGCAGAGCACAGGCATCAAACAGCCCTATCAAGATCCACTATATGATCAAACTATTGAGACAAACCCAGATCTAATTGACCCTTATCTACAATATTCCAGTTTTGCATTTGATCAGAAGCCCATTTGGCCAAATAGTCCGCTACATTTTTCCACTCCCTAGGGATACGAGTGAAAGTAACAGAATCCAAAGAAGCACACAAATTAAGAATCTGGTTAACAACCAAGAGTAACTGCCAACTAACATCCTCAGAGTGCTGTCAAGTCAACAAATGCACGACCACCCGCGAGTCTGATTCACAAATAAGCCTGCTACATACAAGAGCACAAGGCCGCTCCACAGTATAAAAAATAGCCATAGCCTCAATCAAATTGTTAGTATGATGACTTTTTTGAATAATATAACCTCTATTAATCTATTAATCTATATAATAGCAGCTTCATTGCTGTCTACTGTAATGAAAAGAAGACAGATAAATAGAGACTTAAAAATATGCAGTTTGCAATCAGCAAGTATTATATAGCAGCAAATGGTTTTATTTCCTGCATATGTAAATGGTGGTTGTAATTTGTTTCTATGAACTTTAAATGTTGTAAGTGATTTCTCTTTCATACTTCTATTAAAAATTCTGATTGGTTGAAAAAAAATCCTTAAGAAATAGTTAATTTAAGAATCTTTAATATCCAGTGAGCTTCTGCCTCTAGTCTATCAAACTTGTATTATGGGGCTTAAACTTAGCTGTCCTAGAAAAGTTGTATTATGGTAAAGCTTAGCTGTAATTTACTTATGTGTAGACAGGGCAGAAATGATAATGCAGTTGTATTATGTTGCTCGTTAATCTTCTACTTTTCTTTTCTCCAAGTCATCAAATCATATAATATAACAATATATCAAAGAGAGAACAACATAAGATTTACAGTTCAGTGATAGAATAAGTTGTGAAGCATCAAATATAAAAATATCTAATTGGCCTCTTCTTTGAACCAATGTCAAGATAAGTAATTGTAAATTTGAGGATTTTCTTTTCTTAAATTAACCTTGATGCATATCCTTGATTGCATGGGTGGATAACTAATCACCCCATGTGGTGCTCAAACTTAAGACATGTTCCCCTGAGAAGTTGCCAACCAATTTGAGAATTTCCTAGATAAATAAACTTCATGAGGAAGTTTATACATTCAGATCCATAATAGGGCATCTTAAACTATCCACAATATAGAATCAATCATTATTAAACTAGAAAGAGCAATATAAAAAATGATGATGTCCTGTATCTTCAAGAGTGCTGCAAGAGAGAAGAGTTTCTCTAGCTAGGATAAGGAGGTTCTTAAGAAGTGGATTCTTTTAAAATTGCCACCAAAGTATGGCTTGGTTAAACAAAGCATAGTCGAATTTGATAGAAAACAAGGTCATAAATTTATAAAGAATAATTTTCTGGAGCTTAATATTCATTATGAATAATGAAGCAAAAGCACAAGATCTTTGAATTAGGAATAACAAAGAATTTAGAAAATATATAATAGAGGATGACTCCAAAATAATGATAAGATCTGCAGTTCAGGGCTAGAATAAGTTGTGAAATTTCAAATCCATAAATATCTGACTAGCCTCTTCTCTGATCCAATGTCATGGCAAGAAATTGTACATTCCAGGATTTTCTTCATCTCTCTCTAAATATTCCCTGTCTATCAGATTTTCAATTCTCCTTTTAATTTTCTTTCTTTCTGGCGTGAACATGTCTTGAACCTGCTCTATGCATTGCATCACCAACTCCTTATGAGCTAATACTTTTCTGCTCTTCATAATTCTTATGATGGAAGCATCAATTATATGATGTCTATCTTCAAATACAGCCTTCACAACATTTTCTTGTACTTCGGCTCTGGGTCCCGGAAGTCTGATCTTTCTCTTGTTACATGAAAAATTTGCATTGAATTCAAAATAATCTGTTTCTATCACAGATTGGGTATCTGGTAATTTACTTAGGGATTTCAGCAATGCAATTGTATCTTCAACTCCCAAATTCAACTGGGATTTGACTTGTGAAAAACTCAGTCTCTCTGTTTCATTGAACAACAATAGTGCACTTGCATGACAAGCTGTTCTAACTATTTGAATTTCACCTTGTTCAAATCTTCCAATAATAATGCATGTTCCAAGATAATGTTTTCATGTTAGCCTTCTGTTCATTTTTTTTATTATAGAACCCTTTGAATGACAAATGATTCAGGTGTTCTATACCTTGGCCAGAAGCCAGATGTCAAAACTGTCTGGGGTATTCTCAAAATTTGATTGGGTTTTCATTGTCAATGCCCAATCGGTAAGCATGCCCTCCATTTTAAATGTAAATTGTCTTCCACACTCACACTTTAACTTATCTAGCATGCTTTTTTCATAATCAACATTTGAACTTTTATGACACAAAAGCCCGTTTCCAAGCTTTTTCCTATAAAACTCTGCAATCTTATCAATGGCATCTATCTCATAGGCATAGGGAAATAATTTTGCAGCCTTCTGAAGGGAATCTTCAACATCTACATATGTCATGTTCCTGTTTGTCAAAATGTTGTCACCAAATGTGACAAGCAATTCCCAAATACTATATCCTGCAACTTGTTCATTGCAAAAACTCTGAAAGGCTGCCATGAGTGCATTTTTGGAAAGGCAGTGGTTCATAAGTTTCTCCTCAACACATTGCAAGTATTTCTGATGCAACTGGAAAACACTCCTCACAAACTGATATTTTTCACTTGCAATTACTTCTTTCTGATTATTTGCCTTTATTGCCTCTGCCACCATCTGTCCTCCATGTTTAACCAATGAAGTACCATGCCTGGTAACATGCTTTCTAAATATCTCGGCCATGAGCTGAATGCCTTTATCTATTCCAGAATACAACATAAACACCTCTTATCATCCATCTTCTCATTTGTCAACAATGGATGGCAATCCAAAAGTTGGCTTTCATGCTTGCAAAGAAGTTCATTTTCTACCATTTCTACATACCTATTTTGGCTACGCTGATGCACACAATACATTGCAATTGTTTCTTTCTCCAACCTTAAATACTTAACAACCTTCAACAAGTAGTCTAGACAAGAATACTCACATATCCATGAAGCAAACTTTCTGGAAAAGTATGTGGTGGTATTTTCAAAAATGGCCAACTCTAAATCTAGATAACAGCCCATCCCTAAATCCCACAGCATACACACAACATTCTTCAATACAGTCCCATCAGGAATGCTCTCACCCTCCTGCATCTTATCGATAACTCGAATCTGCAAATGTTGCAAGCTGTTTTGAAAATAATGTCGATGTTAAGAACACGAAAAACATGAGATATGAAGGTAAAAGATTGTGAAAGTGTGGACAAGGAATCACTACTATACCATGACCTCTGAGGTTTCCTTCATTAGATGAGTGTTTTGAAGAAAAGTGCTCGAATAATGTTTCTCTCCCCATCATGATGACTTGCATATGCACTTAGTCTTGGTTGATAAGGCAAATTTATATGTATTTTTTTTTGGTTGATATTGATGAATAGACAAATACAGATTTTGAAATGCTGCTACCAATTATTGATTCAAAATACAATAGATAAGCAATCAACTTGGTGTATTGATGATTTATTTGATATTATTTATTTGTTAATCATTTGGTCATTTTGACGGATTGTCACAATCTATGTTGCCAGAAACGAGAAATGGGAAACGTGACGGCAACGGCAACGTAATGAGAAACGGAATTTTCAAAGGTTGCGTATAAGAAACGGATATATATATATAATTGACTTAATGGGGTTTATTAGGTAGTTTGAATAATCTATGATAATGTCGAATTGTTGTGAACCTCACTTAGTTCCTACTTAAAATCAGATTAACAAGTGTTTTAAATGACATATTTTATTATACAAGAGTGTGTCACTATAAGTTTAATGAATAAACAAATAATAAACTTCAATTCTTAAAAGTCATGATAAGCCAGAAACAAGTAATTATTAGTGACGATGAACTGTTAGTTTTAAAACTAATAAAAACAAAAAAAATTAACTGCATGCAGACAGCCTCAAAACTCAGTTGAACTAATAAAAACAAAGGAAAATATTTTTAACCACATGCACTCTCCCTTGAACTAATAAAAACGGAGAAATTTATTTTTAACTGCATGTTGAACTAAGAAAAATGAAAAATATATATTTAAAACTGCATATTCAGCCTCGAAATGGCCGTTTCTCCAGTTGAAATGCCTTTGCTGCCGTTGAAATGCAAAACAGCATGCATCCGTCGCGTTTCTAGCAACAAAGGTCACAACCATACAATTTATTTGCATCAGTTATTGGTCATAGCAGTCTAACATGGATATGAAAGTGTAGACATGGGTGTTAATGTGTAGATCATTTCAACAATTTTCTTTTAGAGAAAAGTTCTATTTTTCAGTTTTCAACATTTAAGTAATTCTACATAGATTTTTTAATATATAAATATGTTATTATATTACATAGTTTCACTAATCAATTATAACAACATTTCTTGCAGTTCAATGGAATTCAACAGTAATTTCATAAAATCAGTATTTTGATCATGTTTCTTCTCTCTACAACAGTTGGATTCATATATCATCTCAGTTATTTATTTGCTACTTAATATCAGCAAATGACACTAAAAGAGAGGTAAATTTTTATTAAAACAGAAAAAAGATACAGAATAAGCAAGTGCCCAGCAAGAAGAGCACTACAGATTCTTGTCCCTATACACTAACTGATAAGCATAATAGATATCAGTAAATGCATTATAATATTGTAATTTGTATTCATACGAGATATCCTAGGTTATGATTTGATGACATAAAGAAAATAAAAGGAGAATATTAATGAACAACATAAGATCCACAATTCAGTTAAAATCCAGCAACCGTACTCAACTTTGACTATGCTTATAATGTTCAGTGCTAAAATAATTAGTGTAGTGTCAAATCCTGAAATATCTAATTGACCTCTTCTCTGAACCAATGTCAAGGCACGTAATTGTACATGTCATGATTTTCTTTATCTCTCTCTAAGTATTCCCTGTCTACCAGATTTTCAATTCTTCTTTTAATTTCCTTCATATCTGGCTTGAACCTGTCTTTAACCTGCTCAATGCATTGCATCAGTAATTTCTTATGAGATAATACTTTGCGGCTCTTCATAATTCTTACAATGGAAGCATCAATTATATGACGTCTATCTTGAAACACATTCTTCTCAACATTTTCTTTTGCATTGGCTGTGGGCGCTTGAAGTCTGATCATCCTCTTGTTACAAGAAAATTTTGCATTGAATTCATAACAGTCCGTTGATGTCACAGATTGGGTATCTGGTGATTTACTTAGAATTTTGTATTTGGAGCATGCAAGGGATTTCAGCAATTCAATTGTATCTTCAACTTCCAAATTCAACTGGGATTTGACTTGTGAAAAATTTAACCTCTCTGTTTCATTGAACAACAATAGTGCACTTGCATGACAAGGGGTTCCCTGTATTTGAATTTCACCTCGGTCAAATCTTCCAATAATAATGCATGTTCCTAGAGAATGTTTCCATGTTAGCCTTCTGTTCATTTCTTCTCTGTTATAGAACTCTTTGAATGACTCTAAATGTCTCGCCATTTCAACAGGAAGGACAAGTGAATCAGGTGACTTATAGCTTGGCCAAAATGCAGATGTCAAAACTGTCACAGAGAATTCTATTCCAGAACATGGATGAGGAGGATTCTGTCTGAGGTATTCCTCAAAATCTGATTGGGTTTTCATTGACAATGTCCAATCAGTAAGCATACCCTCCATTTTAGATGTAAATTGTCTTCCACACTCAGACTTCAACTTAACTATCATGTTTTTTTCATAATCAACATTTGAACTTGTATAGGAAAAAAGCCTATCTGCTAGCTTCTTCCTATAAAAATCTGCAACCAAGTCTTTATCATAGACGCAGGGAAAGATCTCTGCAACCTTCTCAAGGGCATCTTCAACCTCTGAATATGTCATGTTTCTATTTGTCAAAATACTGTCACAATATGTGACCAACAATTCCCAAATGCTGTTTCCTGCAACTTTTTCATTGCAAAAACTCTGGAAAGCTGCCATGAGTGCATTTTTGAAAAGGCAGTGATTCATAAAATTGTCCTCCACACATCTCAAGTATTTCTCATGCAATTGGATGACACTCTGCACAAATTGATCTTTTTCACTTGCAATCACTTCTTTTTCATTATTTGCTTTTATTGCTTCTGTCACCATTTGCCCTCCATGTTTAACAAATGATATACAATGCCTGGTAACATGCTGTCTGAATATTTTGGACAGGAGCTGAATGCCTTTGTCTATTCCACAAAACAACTTAAACATCTCTGAAAGATCATCCATCTTTTCATTTCTCAACAATGGATGACAATCTGATTCTTCCTTCAAAAGTTGACATTCATGCTTACAAAGTAGTTCATTTTCTACAATTTCTAGATACCTACCATGGCTGCTCTGATGCAAAGAATGCATTGCAATTGTCTCTTTCTCCAGCCCTAAATACTCAACAACCTTCAACAAGTAGTCAGCACAAGAATACTCACATATCCATGAAGCAGACTTTCTGGAATAGTATGTGGTGGTATTTTCAAAAATGGCCAACTCTAAATCTCGATAACAGACCATCCTTAAATCCCACAGCATACACACAACATTCTTCAATACAGTCTCATCAGGAATGCTCTCACCCTCCCGCATCTTATCAATTTGAAGCATCACAGCAGCTTGCACATTGCTGCGCAAAACTTCATGGTAGAAGCATCTCTGAGAAGTTCTAGTAGCATACCAATAGTTTGGAACAGTCAATTTGACGAACACAAGACGCAATAGTTTGCTAACCATCCGTTTGTAATATTCCCATTGCGTTACAATTTCTGTCAAAAGAAACTCATCTTCTTTCTCCCTCAGTGCGGGTGCAACTGCTGAATTGATATGATCTTGTAAAGTTTTCTCATATTTAGTATGCATCAAAGTGACAGACACATGAAGGTACTTTCTCTGGATTTCAGACAAAATCGTCGAATACTCGTCCATTCCGAGGTTTTGCCCATCGACCATTTGCTTAGCCTTTGCAATTCCATTGTGCAACGTATCCCATTCCACCATCTTGACTGGTAAATCTAAAACCACAGTAGATTATGAGTTTTCAGCCAAACTGTCTTCAATAAATTGACAAGAACAAGATTTTCAAATTATGAGTATTATGGAAATGCTTAATCAAAGAGAAAAATAGACTGAAAAATTATTCAAAATTTGTAAGATATAAATTGAAATATTTTGAAGGAATTATTAATGAAAAGAAGAAAAAGAGAAAACTATGAATAATAATGTAAGACTATAAACCATCTAATCAAATAATACCTAAGAATTATTGTTATATTAAAATAAAGATAATTTAAATCTAAGTTTGACCATGTCACATGTTCCACTACATCTCATAGATTAAAGACTAGACAACATGGATCCCTCTTCTATAAACATTATCCTTAACACTTATCTATAGGTACTTTTGAGTGAATTATTAATCTTCCCTTGTACCATTTTCATGTGGTAAGATTTTTCATTTGATGAGATATTTTATTGTGAATGATGAAAAAATGAAATATAATAAGAAAATAATTGTAATGCCCCTGTAGTATACAATCTTTGTCTTTTTTTCTAAAGTTTATTTTTGACTTGAATGTTTTGATAGGTAAACCACAATATAGAAAAAGATAATGTAATAATAATTTCTGTGATACTAATACATAAAGAAATAACACCCAAATGCACAATATTCAAAATGCCTACATCTTAAAATGTTTAACAGATTTAATATAGTTTGTATACTACAAGTTATCATTAAATAGAACAATACCCAGATGGTCAAAATACATTAATATCATAATACAAACATACCCATCTGTTGTTGTCGCAAAATGAGACTGATATGGGTCTAAACATAGAAAACTAGAAATTTTAAATAAAGTCAAATCCTTCAATCCCTCATTGCTCCTTCTGCAAAATGACAATCAAGCATATCAATAATCAAGACACCCAAAATATTGCACAAATCGGGCAAAAACCCTAAAAATCTAACTACAATGCAAGAAACCCTACGCCCAACAACATATGCTACAAATCGTTCAATAACCAAATTGCAATGCTAAATGAATAGTAGTGCCCAATAATAGAATCAACTCCATAAATAATTTAAACAAAAATAAATCATTTAAAACTCCAGCAAACTCCAAATAAAACTCAAGGGAAAGAAGAGAAACTATACAAATTTGATAAATTCAATGGCAAATGCTTTATGAAATACCTCTAAGATATCTCCAACAGATTAGCTAGCTACACTAATCTGCATTATTAAATAGAACAATATTCAAATGGCCAAAATACATTAAAATCACAATACAAGAATTACCTATTTGTTGTTGCAAAATGAGACCAATGTTGGTCTGAAATACAACAAACCAGAACTTTCAAATGAAGTCAAATCGTTCAAACCCTAGTTGCTCCTTCTGCAAAATGACAATCAAGCATATCAATAATCAAGACAACCAAAATACTGCACAAATTAAGCACAAACCCTAGACATGATCTAATCACAATGCAAGAAACCCTAGGCCCAACAACATATGCTCCAAATCATCCAATAACCAGATTGCAATGCTAAATGAGTAGTAGTGCCCAACAATAGAATCAACTCCACAAATAATATATGTGCTTCAATCTCCAAATCGACTAGCGAAAATAAACCATTCAAAACTCCAGCAAACTCCAAATAAAACTCAAGGCAAAGCATCTAACAAATCAGATCCTATAAATCTTCTGTAAAAAAACCTACACAGATTTGATAAACTCAATCCCAAATGCACTATGAAATACCTCTAAGATATCTCCAACAGATTAGCCATCTACATCTAATCTTCTTCAAGAGTGATTTACTGTACAAATTTAATATGATCATCAAATGCATTGCTGAATACATCTAAGATATCTCTGGCTACAACTAATCTTTTTCAAGAGTAATTTAGCAGAGGACAAGAGAAATAATAAATTCCAAATACCAAATGAGCTCTCAATTCCCTTTTTATAAACTTTTTAGGGAGCTTTTGAGAAACTTTCCAAAAGAATTACTTTACTAATTTATTCAGCTTTTAACTCCAAAAACTAAGGTGCTTGACAAAACCATAGTGAAAATAAAATATAGCTCAATATTACACCTAATCAGTGGATGTATTACATGAAAATGACTTAAATGAAATATGCATAAAATATAGCTCAATATTACACCTAATAGTGGGTGTATTACATGAAAATGACTTAAATGAAATATGCATAAAATATAGCTTAAATAAAATCAAATACATGCAAACCTCAAAAGATCAAATCAAGTTTTGATGTTGATAGATTTGATATGGTTGCTCTCCAGCATAATGACATCATAAAGATGTTTAGGTGATAAAATGAATAGCATAACAATGCGAGGTCTTTATTAAATAGAATTCTCAATAATAGAAGCAAGGGCTAAGATTAAGAGGTTAAAATGAATGGCTAAGATTAAGAGGTTAAATGAATGGCTAGGATTAAGAGGTTATGTTGAGATCAACGGATAATATATAAAGTTGTGTTGACTTTTGGATAGTTATCTAGATTCAATGAATGTGTGACAAAATTTAAGTTAGACATGTGAAGGAGCCAAGATGAGACACTTATCATGTGACTACGAATTTAGATTATAATCCATGTGAACAAAAATGAAAAACTATGATTAAAAAGACAAAAATAAAGATAAATTAGAAATAGTAAAATTAATGAAATAAATAAATTAATATTTATTTAACCAAGGGAAGAGGATAAAGATAAATTAAATGAAAATGAACATTTATTTTATTAAGGGCACGAGATGTAAGTTACTCAAATACTCGACAATTCCGACATTCCCTTCGACTTTTCTGAATTTTCTCGTTGAAAATCAAATATCGGATTTTATTTTCCATTTACTGTAAGTTAACGGAATCATTGCACAAAAGAGACATTTGTGGTTGAATAAGATTTGCCTTGCGTTCTCATCATATGTTTACAGAACTTATATTTTTATTTTTAAAGTTGGAAATAGAATTTCTATCATTTCAAGTAATTATGTTCTTAAAAGACAGGTTGCAGGAAAATTTTGTGTAGTGATTTTGTGTTAAAAAAAATTAGAGCATATTTGACTTTAAAATTGTATTTTAAAAGAGTATGTTTAAAAGAAATAAATTTATTGATGTAGTAATTTAAGAAGTAAGAATTGTTAAAATCTTAAGTAATTGAAGTTATTATAAAATTTTTAAAAATTATGTTTGAATAATCTTTTAATTTAGTCATTGTCGTTTTATTTATTATTTTAAAGATGATTCTACATGTCTCCCTAACAATGGATGTATTGTTGGGTCTAAATAGTTCGTATAAGTGTTATGAAAATGCTTAATCAAAAAGAAAAATAGAGTGAAAAGTTATATCATATTCAAAGATTGTAAGATAGAAATAGATCACTTTATTTGATATAAATTGAGACATTTCAAAATGACAAACTCTATCTTTTTTTACGAGAACATAATTCTCAATTTGTATCCTCTTCAACTACTTATTGCCTCCTATATAGTGAAAGCAAACTATGAATCACAATGTAAGGCTATAAACCATCTAATTAAATGATACCTAAGAATTATCATTATATTAAAATAAAGATAATTTAAGCCTAAGTTTGACCTCGTCACATGTTCCACTGCATCTCATAGAATAAAGACTAGACAACATGGCTCCCTATTTTATAAAGTGATATCCTTAACACAATACTACATAGTGGTGGTACACCGACCACTATTGGTGGTATCGATACCCATGGTAACCTCGTAGGGCTAGTACTCTGGTAACCTGCAGTAGGTACTGTGTGGTCCCCACCCCGAGGGTTATGATTCTTACATGAATAAAAAATTAAATAAATTTAAACCACCACTTTTAAATAATTTTTTCTATAAATAATTTTTAATAAAAGGAGTTTGGAAAATGCCTTGTATTAATATTAAATTTATTTGGCATTTTTAATTATAAATTGCTACCTATTTTATATGTCTAATTTCATTTTTGTGGGGCCCAAGCTGGTTTAAAAATTAAAATTTAGATTTTTGGGGAATATGGGAGAAATTTAAAAATTATGGACTTTAAGGTAGATTAGAAATTTTGTTTGAAGTTAATGCATATTTGTTGACTTGCACATAGCCTTATAGGCTGATTTTCTTCTGAGGGGCATAATGTTTTCCTAAGATGTCAGAATGTGGACTTCTTATACTTGTTGGAAATGTGATTCAAAGAACTAGAGTTTGGTATAGGTTTGGTTGTGTGATTTTGTCAATTTGACATGTTTTTATACTCTGGAAGCTAGATATTCTTTATTACATAGTTTTGGTCATATATTTTGCATGTGAAATCAAATTTTTGATTTCGAATAGGCATTTGAGAGAATGTTTAGTGTACTTTGATTTGGTGTTTCCATTTTATCAATTTGATGAATATGGAGAGTTATGTACTTGTTGGTGCTTGAGATTCGGGGTGTGAGTGTGAGTGTGAGCGCATCTAGATGAGTCAAGGGATGATACCTTAAGGGAGAGCATGCTATTATGAGATATTTATGATGCAACAAATAATTATCATATTTTATGTGTTGACCCGTGGCGTAAGGTTTTTTCATTGATGTCAAAAAGGTAGTAAGGTAGTTTGCATTTGCAAGGTTTGCATTGGATGTTCTCAAGTATGATGATGTTGTGATTCACATGTGTGTTGATGTTATGATTCACATTCATATGTGTTGATTTACATTCACATATCATATTGATTCATATTGTTTCACGATGACGATAATGATACATTGGTATAGTGCCTAATGATATAGGTTCAAACATGGTACAAGATGATAATCACTTTGGTACACTTTTGGTGTTTATGATACAAGTTGACGGTGTGGTTTATTTGTTAAATATAGTATGTTCAGGTATACAATGATACATAAGTTATAGATCAAATTTTGACACTGATATGGGGATACATCTTTTAATTTCATGTGACATCTCTTGCATATTTTCTCTTTGACATGGTTAGGAATACAATATAGTGGATTCAAGAATATGCTCACAATGACACATTCAACAAGTCTATTTGATTATCATTTCATATAGTGCTTATGATTTGAAATATGATTTCAGAGTACAATACCTGGTGTATAACCTGCGGTATTGAAAAAACCTATTACAAGAACCACAAAATTTGACAAGAATTCATGCAAGTAATCCCATTTCATTTGAAAATTATTTTATAATTCACTTAGGATATTTCAAGAGTCACTAGAATCCCCTTGGAATTGGAAATGAAAAGTCTAGAATTATTATTTATTATTTTTTAGAAACTAATGCACATTGCCCAACAATATATATCATTGAGAAGTCGGGTATAAACCTGAAGCCTCATACCTTCCTTTTTTTAATTATGAAGTTCCTATAAGTGATCTTTCATCCTCACGAATGTGGATGGGGCATTAGTTAGGCCAAAAGGAATCACCACCCATCCAAAAAAAAAATCTTTAGATTTAAAAGAAGTCTTCCACACATCTGTTGGATCAATTAGTACTTGATGGTACCTAGATTTCAAATCAACTTTGGTGAAAAATTTATCCCCTCTAAGCTGCTCCAAAAGATCATCTATCCAAGGAATTGGGTATCTTTTTCTCACTATGATTTTAATCAATGCTCAATAGTCAATACAAAGTCTCCACATTCCATCATTTTCCTTTGAAAGGAACAATTGGGTTGCCACAAGGTGATGCACTTGGATAGATATGTTCTTTCTGAATCAATTCTTGTATTTATCTTTTAATTTTATCATTTTATAGTGTTGACCTCTAGTACAATGGCTCATTAGGCAATGGAGTTCCTAGTATCAAATCAATAGAATGTCTAACTTGGCAATATGAGGGTACCCCCATCGGCAACTCAAATACATTATGATATTTAGACAAAATTTGATCCATTGATATTTTTTCTTTGTTGTGGTGTTCACAATGGAAAGGGAATTACATACTAGTTTTCTTTCTTCCTTGGGATGAATCATCAATAATGCAAATGTTCCAGTTTGGGTAATCAATCTTATACATTATCTAGCACTAATCAAAGATGCAGAGTGTGCAAGACTTGCCTCTTGTATCTAATACTTATGTCCACCCAATTTGGTTGTCACACTACATGGCCTAAACTCATATACACCATGGCACTTATACATATAAGTTTTTCCCAGCAAAACATCACAAACATAAAGATAATCTACATCAAAAATTACCTCATCTTTGAAGGGCTTGATGGATTATGGAAGGCAAAATTGCTTTTCACTTGAATATCTAACCCTTGACTTATCCATCCTATGGAATAAGGTTGTGGGTGTGTTGTTGTTTTCAAATTCAACTCAATACAATCTTAATAGACATTAAGTTCTTTTGGCTACCACTATAAATAATAAAGTGCAAGGCCTTTCCTCCAATCCACACTTGTGAATGGAATAGTCTTTCCTCATCCTCCTGGGGCAATATTTTTACAGTGGCTACTATGGCATATGTGTCAACCTCAATGACTTGTTCATTATATTTTTCTTTGCAAGAATCTATCATCTCAGGCTCAACAGTATCTTCATGTGTTTCCATTATTGAATTTTTTATATTTCCGTAGACTTTTGAATTATGAGATGGACTTTATGGACTTCACACCACATACCTATATCTTGTTGTGTTTTCATTACACCCCATGCTTTCTTTTTTGTTGAACCGGGAAATGACTCTTTGGTTGTTTGTTTTCATGTAGGTTTGCTACTTTCACCTTTCCATCTATTATTCGTAAAATTATCACTCCTCCCTTTTTTCTTGAATTTTTCCCCAATCTTTGAAGCGTACTTAAAAGCATTGGATGAAGTTTCTATATTTAAGAAGTTCATCACAATTTTGATATACATATGAAGTCAACTCTAATATTTCAAAACTTGATACTTCTTTGAGTCTTTGATGCCAAGTTTTGGTAAGAGAACATGAACATGTTGGTATACTACTAAAAATTTTGATCCTTCTTATGCCAAAGCAATTTCCATTGCATATATTCTATTCATAGGTATCCATAGGGAAATAATCCTCTTTTATGTGTTCCAAAAAATCTTCCCATGTGGGTTTTCTATCAAAAATCTCAAATTCTTGGCCATCTTGGGTTTCCTAGATTGTCAATTTAACTTCCCATGCCAATTTTACCTCTCTCTTAGCTTTAAAGAGGGAAAAGGTGAAATTTTTCAGCATCTAAAAAGTTGTTAACAAAAAAATATCTTTCTAGCTTGGATAACCAGTCATCAACAACATTTGCATCAATTTTCCCTTGAAATGTTGGAATGTCAAATTTCACCCGCACTTTAAATGGGCGTGTCTGCCAAATGTGGAATTTGTGGTATTCATTTGTGAACCTTTATTTTCAAGCATATGAGAGAATTACTCCACCATTTCCTCATGTTGCTTGTTTAATGCTTCTTCCATCAACATTTTGAATGATTCTTCCATTCCATTAATTTGTCTTGTCATCTGTGATTGTGTGCATCTCAAAGGTAGGTAATTTAAAGGATCTCATGTTTTCCACCCTAACTTCTAGTAATCTAACCATGTGCGATGAGACATACAAGAGAAATCTTTGATACTACTAATCAAAATTATGGTTTCAAAGTACACTACCTAGTGTATAACCTACAGTATTGACAAACCTATTACAAGATCAATAAATTATGACAAGAATTGATGCAAGATAAAAGTAATTTCATTCCATTCAAAAATTAGTTTATACATTTTTAAGGAGATTCCAAGATTCATCAAAATTCCCTTAGAATTGGAAATGAACAGTTTAGAATTATTTATTATTATTATTATTATTATTATGTCAAAAAATAATGCATGCTGCCCAACAATATACGTCGTCAGGAAGTCGGGTAAACTTGAACTCTCATGCCTACATTTTTTTAATTCTAAAGTTCTTAAAAGTTCCCAACCTTCTAAATTTGACACTTGAATTCCAGATTTAATCAAATTCTTTTCTTAGTTTCTTGTCAGGTCAGTACACCCTCGACAATATGTGTCATCATGGAATCATTTATAAATGCAAACTTTCATACTTTCCTTGTTTAGTTTTGAAGTTTGTAAAATTAGTCAACCTCCCAACTTTCTTGTCATAAGGGAGTCGGGTATAAACCTAAACTTTCATATGTGTCTTCTTTTAGTTATAAAGTTTGAAAAGAGGCCCAACATCTCGACTTCAAGGAGAACTTCAAAAGAAATTAACTTTTGACTTATTTTCTGATCAACTTATCAGTGGATAGGAATACAATTTGATGCATTCAGTATGACACTTACTTACATATTACAAGATGGATGAATTGTATAAGTGTTTGATATGTCATACTGCTCACTATCTCTTTGTTACATTGTTACATTTGATACAATATATCCTTGCCAATTAAAATATTGATATTTTATATGCCCTTAACCTTGTGCAATATGTATATTACTTAGTTCATTTGTCAGCACCTTTGACTAATTGATTATTGCTTATGTGGTAAAGACATAAATAAATTTGGTTTCAAAGACATTAATATGAGGTTATAATAGTTGGAAATCATGAGCATTATTGTCTCTACTCACTATTGTGGATTTAAATCCCATCATAATTCTCTTTATCAAGCGGCCTTTAGAAGGTTTAAATAAAGATTAGGGTTATGTTAGTTTCAAAAAGAACATTTACATTCATCATTTCCTATTGCGCAATGAAAATTACCACTTATATGTTGTATTAACAAGACTCATGCTTGTGGGAAACTACAATTCGCATGACTATATTTCTTTGGTAGGATGGATAAATGATTTCATCCAATTAGAGAAACATGCATATTTCTTGTCATTAAAATGATTTGTGCTAACGACAACTTCCCTATTTCGTATCAAGACCTAAAATTTTCATTTCAGAGCTAGTCCTATGTGTTTTATTACTATTATGGGGGGAGACCACAACCCATTGAACTAGGGAAACTAGATGAGCTCAAGAATGAGCCCACAATTTGGCATATCTGCAAGGAAGGCGGGGATGTGGATTTTATTGAATCCATTAATGGGTTTGATGGAGGCATGTCTTCCTAGTTTACTAGCTCCTAA
This sequence comes from Chamaecyparis obtusa, assembly GCA_027943335.1. Lineage (NCBI taxonomy): Eukaryota > Viridiplantae > Streptophyta > Pinopsida > Cupressales > Cupressaceae > Chamaecyparis > Chamaecyparis obtusa. The sequence continues at coordinate 3,237,679 of BSBK01001922.1, forward strand.
GATAACAAGTATTGGATAACTTATGGAAGGTTAAGTACTAAGAGGGGAGGGGTGAATCAGTACTTCAAAACATTTATCAAAATTTTAACCATTCACCGAATTGAAAACTTTGTATAAATCATCACAAAAACATATAAATCAAAACCATGAAACACAACTCATAACACCATGATTTTTGGTCTCGCAGAAATCCTTGGTCAAAGGAAAAAATTACGGTGGGGATGACACCCACCACAACACTTCACTACTGCAGTAAAAATTTTGCTCGGTCTAGAAGTGGTGGAAATGTTCTAGAATATTGTCCTTAAATGGTGCTACCAATGGTTACATCTCCAATGCATATATTGAACTTAATTTTCTTTGGCGGATCTTCCATTGTAATCATTCACAATCATCATGTTTAAGTCTCAATGCTTTACCAAACAATCTCCTCGAGATCTGTAAAATGTTTTATGCTCAGTGTCTAGATTCAATGTATCAGTTATGTTGGCCTATATTACTCAGTATTATGTTTTTTTATGCTCAATAACATATATACTCTTGGCTCGGCAACTACTTTGCACTTCTTGGTGTATGTCACTCATTTCCCTTTACCAAAATTGTCTCTACCTTTACCGATTAACTTATTTTCTTTATTGAATGACTTTGACAATCAATATGACTTTTAAAAAACTAATGACAACAAAATAACTCTATAGGAGTATCAATCTCCCCCTTTGGCATCTTTGTTAAAAACTTCAAAGTCATCAAAATTTTGCGTTGATAAGCAAAATTTGACCATGTATTGTACTTTTCGATGAATTCTCTATATAACTCCTTATGACCATAAACTCCTCATGTAGAAATACTTCTTATAGACATATCTATCTATCTCCTTTACATATAATCCCCATTTTCTATACAATATATCCCCATTTTTTGAAAAAAAATTCCAAAAACAAAATTAATTATTGTGATTTGGTGGAGGAATCTTATAAAAAATGGATTTATACCTCTGTTGTGCATCTTTCAGTGATGTCTCCCATGATTCCTTGATTTTTTGTAATACAAAATTTTTTTCACCTATGTCAACTACAAGACTCATCACGATATCCATAGCATTGATATCAAGGGTGTTCACTAGCTCTTTAGCCTTATGAATATGTTTTTGCAGTGACTCAATCTAGGGTATCAAAATTGTTTGTAACTCCATGAGTTCCATTCTTATTTGTTTCTCCTCTTTTCTCAACTCATATTGTACACCCATTAAATGTTTCAGCCTTTGATAGTAAACTTGAAATGTACTAGGCTCAGTTGTGACCTTTGCAAGCTGTTCAGTCAGATCTTTCTCAACAGATGCATCTTTCTCCTTTATATGCTTTGTAAAATTTGAAATTAAACAAATTTTTTGAAATAATGAAAGAATATCTTTCAATTCCTTTTCCAATTTGGTAACCAATTCAAAAAGTGTTACCTTATCAAGTGCCACTGATTAAAGTAACTTTTTGATTATCTTTCTCTCCATTTGCTTTTTATGTACTTGCAACATATACTCAGTGGTCTTTGTACCAGGTTGGTTGATTTGATTTACTAGTTCACCCAATTGGCTATATATACCACCCTTCTCATTTATATCAATGTCAGGTACAATCTCCTACAATATCTCTTGAATACTCTCTAGCACATCAATTTTTATTTCTTTGCTAGTAATTTATCTTGTGTTTCTTTATTCTTAAGTAGATCTCCAAATTCTGATAGCTCCTTAGGTATTAAGGTGGAGATGTCTACCTTAGAAATCACAATTGGTTTACTTAAGTCAACTTTTTCTTTTTCATACTTCCTCTTCTTTGACTTTTTATTTTCAATTTGGACACTTTCTACAGTAGAGAACTTGACGTCAGATGTAGTGGTCGTAGTTGTATCTTAGGTTATCTCATCTCTTTCCTCTTTTTTTTTTCCCTTCCTTCTTCTCTTCTTGTTTCTTTTCTTCCTTCTTCTCTTCATGAACTTCTTCTTTATCCTTTTCCTTTTCCTTCTCTTTTTCTTATGACTGACGTAGACCTTTAGTCTCGGTAGAAACAATTGGCTATTTATTCTGATCTGTTGTGGTCTTGATCTCTTTGGTGTCCTTAGTGTCCTTTTTACTGGTTTGGTAGACTCCTCTACAATAGTAGGAATTTCTTTTGTAACCTCTGAGATAAGATCATTAATCTCAAGAAAATTTACTACTTTTTGAATAATTGGATCTTCATCCATCAAGTTTTCCTTAGTTGAATCATCAATGTTCTATTGTTCATTTTCCTTGTCCTCATTTACCATCACATCTTCATCATTTATGTTGGGTATTTGTCAATTATATATTCAATAATAACCTAATCTTTTTCTAAGGTCAAGTCAATAGGGTTTGACTTACCTTGTAGCTCCTTGATCTTTGTTGGTTGGATAGGAAAGAAAATATTTCTCCATATTCCATCTGTTTCCTTTTGTACTTTACCAACCATAATCTTCAATGCTCTTCTCTTGACAAGAAATATCTTTGAATACTCCTTAAATGAACCCAACCAATGGAAGGAAGGAGTCCATCTTGGCATACCAATTGCAAGGAGCTTGTTTAAGGCCATAGAGGGAATTTGGAAGGATGAAAACAAGTGAAGGATCATGAAGGAACCCTTGTGGATGCTCCATATATATCTCCTCCTGAAGGTCACTATGAAGAAAATCACTCTTCACATCCATCTGATGAACTTCCTAGTGATGGGATGCAACAATAGAAAGGACAAGTCAAATGGAATTAATCTTAGAAACTGGCATAAAGGTCTCAGAGTAGTCAATTCTAGGAACCTGGGAGAATCCTTTGGTGACTAGGAAAGCCTTATGCTTATCAACTAATATATCTCTAGAAATTTTTTTCCAATAGATCCACTTGCACAGAACAATTTTTCCTCCCCTAGGAAGAGGGACTAAATCCCAAGTATGGTTCCTTTCTAAAGAACTAAACTAATCTTGCATAACAACATCCCACTCAGAAATACCAAAATTTTCCCAAAAGGATTTTGGATAAGAAGATGTAGCAATGAAGAGATAAGGAGCTTGCTCAAGCTGTGACCTTTTTCTTCTCTCATCTGAAGGATCACCAACCCAATCACCTACTGGCTCCAATTTCTAACTAGCCCAATGAGGCCCAGTAGCTAAAGCATGTGGGAAATCTGGAGGAGAATCGTCATCCTCTGAATGATAATTGAGAGATGAGGAAGATGGATTCTCCTCATCATCAATTGAAGTATAATAAGACTCATCATATGGATCAGGAGGATCAAAAACCTTGAAATAACTATCATTATATAGTAGCAATGTCTCCATAGGAATGAATGATGGAGAAGTGATAGAAGAGGAACTGGAGGTATCTTCCTCAAAATGAATACTCCTTTCAATGAAAATATCATGTGTGGTGGGATGGATAAGTTTTTATCCTTTGACACCCTCTAGATACCCAACAAATATACAAGACCTACGCTATGGATTCATAGCCATGTGTTTCTCTGTCGGAATATAGGCCCATGCAGGAGACCCAAACACTCGAAAGTGTTTCAATGTAGCTTTCTGGTTGGTCTAAGCTTGAAAAGGAGTTACCCCCTTCATAGCTTGATGAGGAACCCAATTCTGAATGTAAGATGCACAGTTAATGGCCTCTGCTCAATACAGAGGTGCCAATGATTTGGAGTGGATCATAAAGTTGGCCATTTCCTTTAAGGACTGATTCTTTCTTTTTGCAACTCCATTTTTTTTGTGGAGTGTAGGGAACTCAATTCCTTTTGAGAATAAAAACTTCTCAAACCTCTAATTGACATATTCCCCCCATTATCGATGTGCAAAACCTTCCAGATGAATTTCTTCATTTATTTCTTTGCAAAATATTTGAATTCTTGAAAATACTCAAAGACTTCAGACTTTTGTTTGAGAGAATACATAAAATTATATCGATAAAGATCATAAATGAATTTTAAGACATATTTGGCTTTGCTAAAAGAAGGATGTGGAAATGGTCCTACCAAATCATTGTATACTAGCTCCAAAAGATGTGTCACTCTCCATGCTTTTCCTTTATCAAATTTTTCTGCAGGATTCTTTCCAAGAATGCATTCTTGACAAACTCCATTAGAAAATTGAATAGAAGGCAACCCTGTAACCATATCATGTTGACTGATCTGTTATAAGTAGTGGTAGTTCAAGTGGCCAAACCATTGATGCCACAAATGACTCACTTCATTTGAGTGAGTGAGTAATGCAAGTGAAGGAGAATCATGAATAAAGTGAGAGAATTGATACAGTCTGGACTAATGATCTTCCTTTCCCACTAAAATTTTAGACCCATTTTTCATCTCACTAATGACCACTACGTCTCGAGTAAACTCAACCTACTTGCTAGAGCCTATGTGAGTGATATGACAGATAGATAGGAGATTAGTTGACAAAGATGGAAAAAAAATGACATCGTGAAATGTTCCTTCTCTCATGTCAACAAACCCTCTCACATGCACTTTAGCAAGAGTGTCATCACCCAAAAGAATAGATGGCATAGAACATGAATCCAAGGATGAAAAAATTTCTTTTGATGAATCCATGTGGTGCAAATAACCCGAATCAATAATCCAAGAATTTGGTTGTGAGGCAACAATAACTAGAGCTTTACCCTTTCCTTTCCCTTTACTTGTGTCCTTTGAAGATTCATGAGATGAACTTGACTTGACAAAATCAAGCACTTTGATATTGTTATTTTCAATAAGATGAGATAAGTGATCAATTTACTTCTTTAGACTTGGAGGGTTTAATTGTGCCTATATGCATCAACTTGTCTCGTTCCTTCCTGAGTTCATTTGCAAACTCATCGAGAGAAGGAAATATATAGTTAGTTCCTAAGGCACTTTTTGTAGCATAGAATGTAGAAAGAAACACTGAGTAGGTTGAACTAAATTTGGAAAGAATGCTAAGAATTAGTTGTGAATCTTTCTTCTCAATCCCACATGCTTTTAATTGCACTCATAAAACCTTCATCTTTGTGAATAAGTCTTGATTAGTTTCAAAGGTACATGGGTTTAATCCTATCGACTCATTCTCTAATTGATGCCCCCTTAATTCATCTTATTTTCCAAACAACCTTTCTAATGTTTTCCACACATTATTAAGAGTTGTAGTGGATTTAACATGAAAGCGAAGATCAGGAGATATGGCCATGCACAAAGTACCATATGCTTTATCACATTTGTTGAACCATTTGGGATTTTATACAAGTAGTGCTGGTTCAATTTCAACACCCATTGTTACTCTATATAACCCCAACTTTTAAAGATAGATTATCATTTTAGCCTTCCACTCATAGTAGTTATAGGGTGTGAGTAATGGTATTGATGATTGATGTATTTTAGTACAGAAAATAAGATTATTGTGTGGAAATGAAGAGATAAAATCACACAAAAGGATAGTACATGAGACCACCCCCCTTTTACTAGATCAAAAAATGACCCCCCAAGATATTACAAGTTGGCACTTTATAATTCAGTGTGTTTACAGAGCTTTTTTTTGAGTTACAATACTCAATAGGCTCATAATGGCTGAAATTAAAAATTTTGATACAAAATGAACTAGAGATAAAAATATAGAAAAATGACCTTTGCAACTATGTAGTGCTCTTTGCCAAATTTTTGATGCTTATTTGTGTCCTAAAAATGGAGCACGGGGATGAAAGTTATGGCCATATGAAGAAATAATAGCTACATGACTTCAACATGAAAAAAAATGGGTAAAATAGAAAAAATATGAACCAAACCACCTCCAATGTGTAGATTTCATCTCCATCTTTTTGAAAATATTTTGTTTGAAATTTTTTGACATTGGACCCCATGTTATGGTTGTTTAAAAAAAATACCCCTTTATAGGTGTTAAAGAGGAGCACGAGAGGCTTCTGGGTAGAGCCACTGGAAGAGGTGGCGAGAAGTGGTGCACTGAGTGGAGGATGTGGTAGTGGAGGTCATCCACAATGGTCAGCAATAGGCAGGTGACAACACTAGTCATCCTTGCTAGTAGCCCTGCTAGTGGCCATGTGGGTCAGCTGCTAGTTAGTGGTCGCTGTCAGTTGGCTGGTGGTGGGCAGTGAGTGGTCAATGTTAGTGTTCTTTTTAAAATCATTTCTTTATATATATATATATATATATACATACATCCTTGCTAGTGGCCATGTGGGTCAGCTGCTAGTTAGTGGTCACTGTCAGTTGGCTGGTGGTGAGCAGTGAGTGGTCAATGTTAGTGTTCTTTTTAAAATCATTTCTTATATATATATATATATATATATATATATATATATATATATATATATATATATATATATATATATATATATATATATATAGATATATATATATATAGATATATATATATATATATATATCTATATATATATCTATATATATATATATATATATATATATATATATATATATATATATATCTATATCTATATATATATATATATATATATATATATATATATATATATATATATATCTATATATATATATCTATATATATATATCTATATATATATATATCTATATATATAGATATATATATATATATATCTATATATATATATATCTATATATATAGATATATATATATATAGATATATATATATAGATATATATATATATATATATATATATATATATATATATATATATATATATCTGTGTGTGTGTATTTTCCTTGTTTTACGTGTCGAGGCTAGTTGGGAAAAAAAAGTTTACCTCAGAGGATCCCAACACCGAAATGGGGCAAATTATATATCAAATTTCATCGCTCATGCCTCTTGAATGCAATGGAAGGGTCCTGTTTTCCTGAAAATTCCCCGTTTGCATGCTCTCCTCTAGATCTGAGCTACAAACCCTCATTTTACAACTATTACAAATGATCTCCTAAAAGGATGAAACAAAAGCCAATCTTGACTTTCTCAAGCCTTATGAACACAATGGTATGATCAAAAATTATCTCTGAATCCTTCAAGGTGCTGCAATCAACAAGATCAATAAAAATACATATATATAAAATAGAGACTACCGAATCTAATCTTTCAAAACATGCTCTTATACTGTCATGCCCAAAAGTTGGGCAAACACAACTATAAATTATTTTTTCTTCTAAAAGGTGAAAGTTAAATATGCAAACACTTACTCATGTCTCAGACTAATTATAAGTTAGGTATGCAGGTACAAGTTTAGAACCTTAAATAGGTTTGAGTGGACATTCGTTGACTGCATTGACTATGCATATCCACTAGGTTTATAAGGAGTGCTTGATACTTAACGTCAATCTAACATGTTTACTAGGTCAATATCTACAATTTAACTAAGGATGGCTTAGGTCTAACGAAGATACCCACAATAATTTAATTACCTACATGGTTAAATTCTTAATCAATTTCACATATTCACTTAAACCGATGCAATACTATAATAAAACTAGTGTTCGACTCTAACATTACTTGTCTAAAGTTTTAAATAGATTTGTAAGGAAAATAGATTTTTAAAATAATACCTATATATAGTATTGTAAAAGATAACCCCTCTAAACTTGATAAATTATTAAATGATTATAACCCAATTAAATTGATAACTTAAAAGACTTTATATTTTACTATTTGATTAAACTTTAGTATACTAATATATTTAATATCCTAAAACAACTAAATATTTCCAATTATATCCCTTTGAATATATTATAATAATCTCTATTCAAACTTATGAATAAACACTAATATACTTAAGCTTAAAAATGTCCTATTAAAACAATCAATTTAATTATATCTAAATAACTTAATAGATTAAGGGTTTGGTCCATGTTATGCATGTGTCAACTGCTCCACATGGTACACTATCTACTCGAGATGACTGAAAGATTTGGTAAGATACAATATTACTTGAAAATCTAAATTCAAGGTCATCAATAGTAGATAAATTCAATCATCTTCCATCCCATTGGGATTGAGTAAGCTCACATAGCTTATTTTTTCTGGTTTTCTTGTATGCCCTCAGTCTATCACCAACCAAAAATCTAGTGACAATGTGTAAAATGTCCTTGGTGATCATTACTGGCGCATCGAGCCACATGAACTGATCATGCACTCGGATTAATACCAATATTATCCATTCATGCTTGAACACAGTTGGCACATGCATAACATGGACCAAACCCTTGGTTTCCAAATGTGTGTGGTCATCTTTCACTTTTCCATTCATGCAAAGATTCATGTATGATGTGTTGATTTCAACTTGGCATATATCTTCACTTTTATAGTGAATGAAGGCATGAACATCTTCAATTAGTATACCCTTGACAGGATCGATAATAAGGCTGTAGATTTGTCAACTTTAGCAACAACGGTTGGAGGTAACTTGTACTTAGGATTGACAAGGTCAATCTTCTCAACAATAATTGGTTTCCAAAATTTGGGTGCCATATTGATCTTAGAAATAATATTTAAACAGTAGGGTTTCACTTAAACAATCATTTTGAATTCATGAACACAACTTGATAGGCACTAGAAATACCTTGAATGTGATTTATAAATATTTGGAATGATTGAAAGATCCCTTGGAATCGCTCGGTAGTTTCTTCTCTGTCAAATTCTTCTAATGTTCACAAAAATGTAAGGTAGAAATGAAATAGCACAACCTCTATTTATAGTTTTTCCCAAGTTAGGGCTTCCAATGGATATAAAATTTGCATTAAATACTTCTTACCTACTTCATTTCACTGATAACCGAAATACACTTTCTTTCACAAAATGGAACAAAATAACTCATACACTTTACCAATCAACATATGAATTGTTAAATTCAAAACTTATATCCAAATGAATCTTAGTATGATAATATGGATCTTTGCACTGATTTTAGGAACTGATTTAAGATAGAATTCAGGTTATCAGCTCCTACACATACCTTTCACTAATTAAGTAAAGATAGGTGCACCTGATCTAGAGGATGTGGTGCCATCAGTTGTTCTAAGTTTTGTTCCATCATCTTGATAATTCCTTCTCCAAGTCCTATTCATCAGATCTCTTATTTCATCAATATTAACTTGAGTCTTTTCATTTGGTTGTTCCTTAGTTGGGGCTTTATCTTGGTACCTGTAGTTTTTGGCTAGGTGACCAACCTTGTGACAGTGAAAATAAGCCATTCTAGTGTTTCTTCATGATTTCTCGTTGTTCATACCATGCATCCTAAAGAAATTTGTAGCATTGTGACAAAATCTTCCAGATGTAGTACAAGTGATTCTTGTATTATATTCCCATGGTATAGTTGGTCCTTGTTGGTTGTTTGCATCATTTTTTCAGTTAGGGACCCATTTATCATTCCTTCTTTGTGACCTACATTCTTCAGATTTATGACCATATCTATTACAATTGTTATAGTAGCCCTTGAAGCTTGGCTTCCTTGAATTGTTAGCAACCCTTTATCTACACTCGAATGCATTATGACCATACTTATTTCACTTGTAAGAGTAACCATTAATCTTAGGAGTACTTGGTGGATTACCTCTTTTTCTCCTATAGACATTTGTTGTGTGTCCTAATTTTCTGCAATGGTAGCATGTAGGCTTATTTTTCTTTGGTGGGGTAGAAACATTACCTCGGTTAGCTACTTGTTTGGAGGACTCACCCTTCTCGGTATTTTTTTTTGCATTGTATCCAAGTCCAGTAGTGTCTCTTAGTTGTCTCTAACCTCATAGCTATTCATCCAATATCCTTAGTGATTCTTCATTTCTTTTCAATACTTCATTAGCATCTTTCTTAATTTTCAGTTCATTCTTTAGATGTTCATTCTCAAATCTCAGGTTAGCAATCTCTCCAACATTCCTTGCAACTTCCTGATTTGCACTGACTAGTTGGTCTATCAAGTTGTAGTGAATTTGTGTCAACCTCAGTATCTACCTATCTGTCTTCTTCGGCTATTCTTTTGTCATCTTCAAATTTTCCTTTTTGTTCTAGGATTTCACACATCCTTACTGATTGGGCTTCTTGTTCTCTTTTCAGTATTTCACCTGATCAACTAGGTTCTTGTTCTTTTTAGATAGTTCTGATATTATAGCATTGGATTCATCAGACATGCTTCCCTATGATTGTTCTTCAAGTTCTTCAACCTGATCTTGAGTGTATTTCAATTTTTGTGCCAGCTCCTTTCTCTTGTTGAGTGAGTGCTTCAATTTTCTTCTCAATTCATCAATTTTCTCATTAGCCATCTTCAGTTCCATATCCATGTTCTCAATCACCCTTTCATACTTGTAACTTTCCATCTTTCCAGATCTTTCCTCTCAAGTAATTAAAATTATTAATAAGAGACTAGGCTCTGATACCAATTGTTGGACTAAGTATGCAAAGGTGAGTATTGAGAGGGGAGGGATGAATCAATATTGTAAAACACTATTAAACTATTTAAAATTTATTTCTTATCCATTTACTAAATCCATATATTTTTCATGCATCACATAAAACATATAAAATATAACATAACTCATAACTCATAACACATTCATTTTGGTATCACAGAAATCCTTGTTAGGGGATAAAAATTGTGGTGGGGATGACACCCACAAAACTTCACTACTACAGTAAAAAAATTTCTCGATTAGAGCTACATTGTTAGCTATTTATGTAAACTTACCCTATTAAGATTATTAACTCAGTTAAGAGTCTTGAGACCTATTAAGTCTACCTAGTAAGAGGGTTTTACAATTCTACTCTAAGAACTATACTTGGTTAAAGGATTTACATTATAAGATCTATTAGGATATACTTGGTTAAGAGACTTTACAATTCTAATTACTCTTTAATGAGTAACACAAACTTGTCTGTTAAACTTGCATCAATAATATGCATAACAGACTCTTTATGCTCAATAAGTCATTACCTCATACTGTGTACTACTCACAATATTAATTCAGTACTTGGTAGATTCAATTTTGAATCAAAATCACTTTCTTCTCTTCACTTCTTGGTTACTCAGTGGCTTCTCTACTCATCACCTTGTCTGCTATTTCTTATTCACACATGCAATCTCCCTTTATGCATGCATACTAATCTTCACATTCTAATCCATTTATATATGATTCTAGAAGTGGTGGAAATGTTCTAGAATCATCTCTTCAAGCAATGATAGCATTGGTTACTCCTCTAATGCACATATCATACTTAATTATCATTCATAGATCTCACCTTGTAATCATGTGTAATCATCATGTTTAAATCTCCAATGCTCTTTCATACAATCTCCTCAATATTTTTAAACCATTTTCTATTTGGTGTCCAAGTTCAATGTATCTAGAGATTCTCCTTGTGTTGGCCTACTAGAAATTGAGGAGTGATGGTGGGATTTTGTGATGTGGATGGTTGGTTTTGAGATCCCATAAGTGGCATCCTTATTGTGTAGAAAGGTTAATGGGCTTGTGTATTGGTGATGAAATGTGGAGAGATACTTGTGTAGATGCAATCTAAGTGACATGTGGAATGGGTGCTTGAGTGAGGTCTTGTTGAGTGGTAGAGGGAGGTTCTTGCATTTCCCCCTGGAAGAGTGGTGCTAACATTGAGGCTTTTCTCATGAAAGGTGGGGGTATTTTTGTGTGGAGCTCTGCGTGGGAGGTGGAGGTGGTGCTTTTGTAGAGCTTTGTGCTTGTGTGGTATCTTGAGATGTTACAAGTGGAGGTGGTGGTCCCGTGATAGAAAAAGGAGGGGATTGTGCCATTATTTGTACTGTGGAGAAGGTGGCACTAGCTTTCAAGAGGTGGGGGATAAAAGAGGCCACTTGGGTCACTTGACGGCTATGATCAAGGATATTTTAGACAACAGTGTGGAAGGCATTGGTGGGGTTGAAGGGTTGGAGTTCTAGTGGAATGGCACTACCCTCTTGCGCATAATTAGCCAAAATGGTGAGATAATCTTGGGTTGTGATTGCACTTACCATTTTTGTGTGGCCAAGATGACTAATAAATGCTTCCATAGAACCTGCGGTGGGTTCTTCAGTTGGATCTACCCATATATTCTCGACCTGAGGTAGTTTTGGATCATACGTCACCATGGTGTTGTTAGGATTGTTGGGATCAGATGAATTGGTGATGATATTAGGATCCATATCCTTCTCTTCTTTGATCATGTCTCAATAGACATAAAATAAAAATCCTAAGATGGTAAAATGAAGATGCAAAAAAGGAAGATTCTAGGATGAGACTAAAAGGTTGGGATAGGATAGATTTTAGGAAGACTAAGGATAAATGCAAGACCTAGGGTGAACCAAAAGGATGCTTGGATGGTGGTTGATTTGGGATGATGAGGATTTCCTAGGGGACCTAAGGATTATTAAGTGTCAAAATGAGTTGCTACTTCCTGGTGTAAGATCAAATTGGGTGGGATTGTTGACCTTAGATAGACTTGTGATCTTCAGAAGATGGGATCCTTGTCAATGCAAGACAATCTTTGGATCAAGATGATGAGGCATTCAAAGACAAGTGCTAGCTACCCTACAAAATGCTTAGTCGAAATGGTGGGGCTATAAGATGATTTTGATAAGGATTAAGAAACTCAAAAGGGATGTGACACTAAGTGGATGTTTGGATGGTTGTGATTGATTTTTTGGAGTTTATCTAAAAGGGATAACATAAATGAACCTAAGGGATGATCTAAAATGCATGGATGCCAAGACAATATCTTGAGAATTAAAAGGATATGATGTGTGATAAGCCGGCTAATCCTCACTTTCAAGGGTAACAAAGATGTGGTTTATCTAAAAGCGTTCTCTAAACTACATGACTTGGCATTGTAAATTATATTGTCAAGTTTCTCTTCATAATTGATTTCTTCCTTGATTGCAACTAAGGTGGGTTGATGATCTTTAAGTTTGCATTCTACAATTTTCTTTTCTCGATAAACACAAACAATTGGTATCTTTGTCTTCTTGTGCTTTATTGAATGGGTCATATTTTGAAAGAATGTTGAATTAGCTAGGTAGATCAATGTTTCATGACAAATGATTTTCAGAGCCTTTAGGAAACCAAAGTTTGGATGTTCTTGTCAAGTCAGATTTCTCATTGTTTTAAGATGAAGATGATGGTTTAGGTTCCAGGGAATTTTGGATGAATCTAATCAATTGGATTTTCAATTTGATTTTTTAGTTGATCTATTTATTGACAAGGACCTACTCTTAAGCATTCAAATTAGAAAAGATAAAAGTCAAATTTCTAAAAATAATCTAGCAAGGGACAAAGAAACCTTGTGGGAGACAAGCAATAGTGACAATGAAGTTGACAATGTCTTTGAAGTGTGTACGTTCTTAAGGCAAAAAAAATTACTGCACACAGTCAAGCATAATTTCTACCCTAAGGATTTGGTAGAGTATGAAAATCCTCACTCGCTGACTTAGGAACACTTTAAGAGCTAATCAGAATATGATCATCACCAAGCACACAATGGCTATAGTCATGATGTCATATTATTTGACTCCAAATACTCAGGAAGGAACAATATGGTGAGTGTCTTAGAGAGGTTACTATCCTCCTTGTACTTGGATTATCACACTTTTGGGGATGAACCAGGTAGATTCTACTCTAAGGATCTTAGTGAGGGTCTTCATTCTAATACATTATTTTTTTTGCACATGCATGATTTAGGCTTATATCCCCACAAAGCACCTTATCATAGGTAGTCACACAAACATAATTGAGACCACGAGGCCCTACTAATGTGTTAGGTGAGATTCATGTATAAGATCAAATGGTATTCAGCTTTCGAGGCTTTAACCCCAAGAAGAAAATTTTATTAACATGAGTTGGAGTGGTGGGCTTACACCTGGTTCTCACATGGGTCATTCCTAGGAGATTTTTACCTCAACCAAAAGGCCCATATATAGGATGAATTCAAAAGAATGGATTGGAAATGAAAGGGGTCTAGATTTTTTATTTTCCCTCAAGGAGAAAAGAGCATGCTCTCCTATCCAATGTTGTTTTCTCCCAAACACATAAAACACACTTGTTCATTCCCAAAGTCCCTTTCTAACTATATTATCAAATGAGTCTAGGTTTCTAATTGTCTCATAAACACAAGAGCATACTCCCCTATCACTTAAAAAAATAAAACAAGTAGACTTTTCTTAATATGCCTAAAAAAAGAGATTAATGAGAACACAATGTTTGTTTGTATCTCCTAGGCAACCTGCAACACCAATTTAGTTCCAAAAAGGTGTTAGTAATTTTGAAACACTCAAGTGTTGATAACTTTGGAAAGTGGTCTTTTTATCAAATAACCTACAAAAATTTATTAGAATCTAGAAAATAGATTGTCAAATCCAAGATGATCCTGAAGTACGAGAAAACACCTAATGCAGTGTTCTAATATGAGAATATACCATGCACAGTATGAGCATATACAATAAGCAGTACGAGTAAACTCTGAGAATAGTATGACAAAGGGAGAGACAATGCTTGGTAGAATGCAAACAAAAAGTAATGAAGCCAATACAAGTATTATTATCTAGTAGTTCGAGTAAAATAATTATGTAGTATGAGTAAACATGCCAAAGAAGGATACAGTACGAGGATTCTCATCTTTTAGTACGAGTATAGTCATAGTTTCAAAAAAAAATCAAAAATCCGCAAATAAAGAATAATTTTGTGAAGTGAGTGTCCCACAGGGCATGCCAAAATGTGAGCATGAAGAACCTAAACTTTTGAGAGAACACATAGACAAGAAAATGTTAGTTTAAAAGCATGCAATAACAATAAAGGATTCAACACACCACCTCTGATTGAACTAAAATGGAAGCACCCAAGTTCCATTTGATTTGTTCATTTTGGAAATTTATGAATGTGCTCTCCAAAACATAGTAAAATGATCCGCAAATGCAACCCTAAGATGATTAAAGACTTAAATGAAAGCTAAAAGGGACCCAAGATGATACAGAAAAACTAGAATGAAGAACTAGCTTGCAACAATAGATTCTAAATGAGAATGAAGATGAAGATAACAAGCTATTATGAGATGCAAGACTAAGATTCATTCACCATTTATGTTAAGAATTCTATGTGATTTAGATTGAAAAACAATAACAAGAAGTTAAATGCTAAATTCTTATGAAATTATAGAGCTAAGTTAACATGATAACAATGCAAAAATGAGAGATGGATTTTCTCTTGGAAGGGCTTCTATTTATAGATTTTTGGAGCAACTTGGAGGCTTGGATTAGGTCTTTATTTATTTAAAAAGAATATTTCCTCCCCTTTTAATAAATAAAAAGCCCCCACTTTTCCTCTTATCCTAAGTTGCACAAATAAAGCATTATTCTTATTCTATAAAAAGAAGAAAAGCACTTTTTGTCTCATATGAACACAAAAGTCAACTCTTATTTTCTCATTGGAGGATACTTGTGCACATGGATTGCTCCTCTTTGATGCTCCACCGTTGATTAAATCTTTTGCCTCTTAATCTCCATGGTCCATTCTTTCTCATTTCCTATAAAAGAAGAGCTCTCTTCCTCTTTTTCATATGCATTTTTGAATACTAATGTTATGCTGCAGGTTTTCTAGGTCACTTTGGAGCTTTTGAAGATTTGGAGCATTCTTGGCTTTTGCATCTACATTCCATTCTAGTTTCATTTCTTGCATTCTAGTTTCATTATCATGGCATTCATAGTATAGATTTCCTTTATGCTTTAGATTACTTCATCTAGTCTAATTAGGAAGGATTTGTAACACTTGCATCTTTCCTTTTCATAGCATAGCTTGTACTTTCATTTCCATAGCTTAGCTTGCATCTCTCATTTCTAGCTTGCATATCCATCTTAATCTAGATTGCATTTGCATTTCATAGTGATTCTTGGAGATATTGGTATTCTTTCCCTTGTCTTCATTTGAATCTCTCATTGTGTGGTTGACTAGCAAGGTCATTAGCTTAATAGCTCTAGCTGAGAGAAAACTTCAAATAATCTTGCAACTCCATGGATAGAGAGCTCTAGGTCACTTTCTAAGGTTTTCTATTCATGGATTCCCTTGGATATAATGACTTAGAGAAGTGCACCATTTGAGTGTGTACAACTCTATCTCATGCTCCATAACAATTGAGAATCAATAAGTAGTTATCCATTACTTAGTATTTTCTTGTTATTGTTGAGCTACTTGTGATTCATTGTGTAACTCTTGTGATTCATTGTGTATTGGATCTTTGTATATGTAAGTAGCCTGTAGCATGCTTCGATGTGTGTGATGATTGTCCCATATGGTTATCTCTCGAGTATAGTGGGAGAGGGCTTGAGGGTTTCTCATCATTGGGAGTCGTGGCCAACCACCTTTGGGTAACAGTTTATAGTTTTTTTATCAGTCCCAATGATGTACAAAACTAGACTTTATTTTGATGACTATCTTGTATACTTGCATGTAACTATACTTAGTGATCAAATGCATGTATGTTTCATTGAAAGATAGGGAATTTGAAGATTATGGAGGGTTTATATCTCATTCTTTCTTAATTTGTATATTCATTTACATTTTTTTAGCTTAATCTTAATGATTGGATTGAAATCATTGGATTCATTTATATTACATGCTTTACTTTCTCAACCCCTTAATTTGTGAAGCTTGGTCTTGTTATTGATGTTAATATAGAACATTAAAATAATCTTATATTATTGGTTTATTCATGTCCCTTAGTATCTAACTTTTACCCTTTTATGTCATTCATCAAAGTAATGAAATCTTTTATTTGGTAGCTAATTGGATGGGGCATGTAATTTAAAGTGAGCCTTGGTGCAAGATTATCTTATTGTAGATTCTATTTTTTTTTTATCATGGTGTAAGATGAATCCACCAGGAAATTTTCATCCTAATAGATTTTATTTAAAACCTCTTGAATTTTCCCAATACTTTGGGGTAGTTTCGAGACCCAAAGTTGGCCTTAACCTTGAATTTTGACCTTGAAAACACTTAGAAATTTAAGATTTTTGACCTTTTTTTGAAAAATTGTGCATATATTACATGCTTTTTCACATCCATAACTTATTTCTATTCATTCATCACTTTATTTTGTACAAACATCATTTCTTCTTGTGCATATGTCCAATTTTGACCCTGGCACCCTTCAGGACTAGTTTTGCACATGTATGCACCTGTTTTGTGCATCTGTCACTTGCAGAGCTTCACATTTTTAACAAAGAGAAAATTATGAGTGTTTTTAAAGTTTTTATTTATTATTATAGTACCCATTTTCCATTACTTTCTGATGGAATCTTCATAGTAGACCTATAGTATCATTTCAAGTGTATTTTGATTGAATCTTCGTGTTAGTAATCTAGTGACTTCTTCCTTATGGATCGTTTGACCTTAGATGACTCCACTAAGGTTTTATGATATGATTATTGGGATATATTATTTGTATTACATTCCTTAATAGTCTCTTTTTGACTCATGAAGTGGTCTCTTCTTAGAGGCTCAAAGATGCTTGAGAACACCCAATTCTCTATCTTATTGATTCAATGTTGCCTGTCACTTTATTAAAATGTTGTTTAATGTGAAATGATATTTAATTCCTTATTTAGGTCTATGTTGTGGTTTTAATCAAATTATAATAATGGTTAACTATAAGATAATTAAAAAAGGAATTGTGGTAGTTATGTGTCGTGTTCTCGACGATGCTTGATAGGGTGTGACATCTAGTATTAGAGCCCAAGTTCATACACTAGGAACTATGGTGTATTGGTGCTTATTTAAAGTCATGTAATTGGTGTGATGATTGGTATGTTCTTATATTAGTACCTATTGGTCTTTTTATTTGATACTTGCATACATGTGCTTTTGGTTGTAGGTGTGTAGTAGACCCTTGTGAGAAGTGAGTGCTCTTGTAGATTGATCGTATTTGGATGACTTGTTTATGATAGTTAGAATAATATATAAGGATTATTTCCATGTTTATTCTCTCCTTGAATAAGGATTGACCATTTGGTTTCTTATGCACTCTTTTTATCATTATGTACTTTTATTGCTAATAATTCTTAATATGTTGATGAATGGTTATGGAAGATCATTGTAAAACTCTCTAATTAATGAATACATAAGACTAAATGAAAGTTATGATGGATTTCTTTATATTTATAGTTTACTTTTTATTTATTTTTAAGGATGATGGGAACTAATGCATTTTACTAGGGTGTTAATACCCTCTTGAATGAGAAAATTTGAACCACTTAAATGATTCAAGACAAGGTGTATGGTGTGTAGGAATTGAAAGCATAGTAAAATGGATGCATTAATTGGAATTGAAACATTCTCATTAACCCTTTTTTGAACTTGGGATATTTCATGATCATCAATTTAGAAAGCATCAAAATATATCATTTGGAACAAAATGTAAAATTTTTGTGTGACTCAATTGTTAGGATCAAGCAATACTGAGAGGGAGGGTGAATCAATATTGCAACACTTTTCCTCTTTATAACCCAATTCAAACTTAACCATGAAATAAATAAAATAAGAAGAACATACACATAAATTAAATAACTCATAGCACCATGATTTATTTTGAGGAAACCCTAGTTAAGGGGAAACCCCGGTGGGGATGGTACCGACAAACGATGCACTAAAAGTATTGTGTGCATGTTAGGAGACCTTTCCCTATTAGGAGAAGAATATTAAAATAGTATATGTCCTTGTTAGAGGATAAAACCTATTAAGGGTGAATACAAAATGGAGCTCACTGCTCATACAAAGGACTCATGACTATCCAGTATTACAAAAGAGCTTTGACAATAGAAAAAAATAAACTGTAACAACATATGTAATGCCAAATTAGTTCCAATTGAAGCTCACAACAATAATAACAAAATCTCCACCTTAGTTGGTCATCGCAGGTTAACTATTTTTCCTCATCACACTTCACAACTCAAAACCTCTTCACATATATATTCGATCTCATAACTTTTCTAGTGAGCTCACAAATACATTACAAAATGTTTCCAACATATAATCAAATAGTAAATACATAGTTGACGATTATATATTCACAAATATAGGGTAGAACCTAAATAAAATACAAGGTATCACCTCTGGAATCCAAGCGTTGCTCCTTTAAATATCACAACCACTCATCTGCCTTGTTACACTGTTATATTATCTTTGTGTAACTTCATCAAGTTGTAACTCTCTCCAGTCAACTCAAAATTTCAAGAAACCTTACCTAACAGTCTAATATATCTCTAGAGCATTCTTATAATATTTCAAGATTTATTTCTTCAAATACTGTGTGCGCCAGGAAAAAATTGTGCAACTGTATCCTGTCAAGTGCTTCCTGGACTTAGTCATTTTTCCAAACAGAATATTCAAAATTGGTCTATGATCCAAGTGATCATGCCAATAAGTAGTGTTTCCATAAATGAAAAAATATATGTTATACCTAGTAGACCACTTGCCAACAATCTCCCCCTTTTGCATTGATGGCAACACTTAGTGAAACATGACTAAATGTTCAATACCAAACTATTGTCTATACATCTCTAATATATTTATTGATATATTTTTAACACTTGTTGCTCCCCCTTTGACATCAATGGAAAAGTACACTCTCAAAACAAATGTATCTATATACAATTAAAAAAATTAGATCTTCTCACCAAAAATTCATACCATATGAAGTATATCTCGGAAAAAGGTTTCCAAGATCTTTACATATGTTGTCCATGTCTTTTCTAGGTTTTGACCAACATGTATAAGTCAATTGAAAGAAAATAATGAGATATCAACATTATTTAGTATGGTAGGAAGAGTTCCATCGAGGTACTTCTTCATTGTCTGCATGTCCTCAAGATGGCTCTCCAAAATAGACAATTTAGGAGTAAGAATACTCCTCAACATATAAAATCTCCCCAACACTCTTGACTTGATGTCTCTAACACACTAATTCTATCCAATAACTTGGATGCTTCCTTATCCATCTCTATAATAGATTGTGAGGAGGAACCACAATTATTTTCCAAGTCATCCAATGCCTTTTCATCATTATGGATTATATCAACCACATTCTTTATATACCTAGAGGGGTTTATGAGTTAGTTGTATATCTTCTTTCCATGTTCGATGCAAGACCTAATTTCAGAAATAGTGGTGTCTAATATGTTGAGATCCTACTTAAATGACTGACATAGCTTATCTATCTTCTTCTCCATGTATTCTCTCTTAACTTTCATAGTTATGGCTTTCTCCAGTGAAGTAAAGTGAGCATTAAAGTCATCAAGGAATTTGTTCAAGTTATCCATTACATTATTTCCCTTAAAGGTAGAGATTGGAAGTATTTTTTTGATGGTGTGAAGGGCTTTGTCAAAGACTTTTGCCTATTTCTTTTTTGTCTTCTCTAACCTCTCATTGGCCTTAGCGAATGCCATTATGGAAAACTTCATCAATTGATCTTCATCCAAAATATCTAAATTATTATCGCCTTTTAGTGCCTTCCCTAGATCACTTGCCAACAATGGGCCACCAAGTAACTCTTTCTTAACCTTAGGTTGATTAGAACTGGGAGCCAAATTTATCTTCTTTTCAACTTTTCCTTCTTCTTCTTGCTTTCCTTTAGCCATTATCTCTCTTATCTCTTCTTTAGTTAGTATTCCAAGATCTATCACTTTAACATTATTGTCATCTAACTCAAGAGCATTCTCTTGAAAAGGATCATTATCATCCTATAATGTATTTAAAGATACAAATAAGTCAAGTTGTTGCACTATGTTAATCTCTATTGAGCATTTTAGGTTGTCATTAGTATCAAAGGACAGTAAACAGGTTGGTCAGTTATTTACATTGAGATAGTCGGTAACTAGAAGTAAGACAGAGCAATCGGTAAACCCTTATACCGAGCATCACCAGTTAACTGAGCACCAGTGACACCCTTATACCTAATTTTTTGTTTAAGCGGCAAAAATAGAACACTATATATTGTATATGTTCACACCATTTTATGGGGTTGTTGAACTGATATATATGAATCACGGAGCACTTGAATAAATTCCCTATCTTCAAGACAATCAGTTTACCAAGTAGAACAAAGTATAGAGGTTTTCAAATTGAACAGAATCAGACAAGGCTACCGAGCAGAACAGAGCAGAGAATCATCACAAATAAGGTGATATTTTGATAAGAACTTATAGATTTGTTTCAGACAATTAAGTTGTCAACTAGCGGATAGTTACCTATTACTTTCTGACAATTGTGATAGAGTTTTTTTTTGTGAAATCTCTTAACAGAGTAGACTTAACAGTCTTTGTATAAATCTCTTAACCGAGTACACACTTCATATAGTGTTGTTAAATCCTATGACTAGGTAGATCTAGCTGATCTAATATGTTACTCCTAATAGGGTAAGATCACCAGAAGTGATCAAAACTTTTAGCCTTAACAGGCAAACCTTTTCTATCTGCAGTAGTGAATAATTTGTGGGTGTCATCCCCACCACAATTTTTACCTTCTAACAAGGGTTTTTGCATTACCAAAATACTTGTGTTATGTGATTGTCATATTGATTTCATATTGTTTACTTTCTTGAGTTAACTAGATGATTGATTTATGCAATTAGATTCAAGTTATTTTGATCGGTTATCATAGTATTCAGTTATAAGATCAAAAAGGTTTTTGCAACTAAAGTTTTGAAGGCACTGATTCACCCCTCCCCTCTCAGTATCTATCTCTCCTAATTCCAACAATTGGTATCAGAGCTTAGTCCTCTTGTTGAACAGTCTAACCACTAAAGGGAAAAGATCTAAGTCATGGAGAGATACAAGCTTGACAAGACTATTGAGAATCAGAAGATACAAATGCAGATGTTTGTAGAACAATACAAACAAGCCAAGGAAGAACTGAAGAAATTACTGGTTGAAAGAAATAACCTTGCAATTCAGCGGAATGAAATAATTTATCATGAAGAACCTATTGATGACATATTTGATCGTATTGGATCAAGCTCTGGAAGCATCTCTGACAGATCTGAAAGCATAATCTCTGAGCTATCTGAAAAGAATCAGCATCTATCCGAGCAAGTGAAAGCACTTCAAATTGGTCATGAATCTCAAATGGTGAGAATGGTGGAAATCATGAACAATGGTAGACAAGCTGAACAAGATTGGAATCTGGCTATTGAAGACCGAAGACTAATGACTGAACAACTTCAAGCAAAAGAAAGTGAAATCCAGTGACTCACTGATCGTCACTTCCAAGTATCAAATCAGATGATGACAGTCAACCAAGAAATGAACCGAGTAAATGGAGAATTATCAAGAAGACTTGAAGATGTAACAACACTTAGAGAAGATAATGAAAAACTGAGAAATGAAATAAAAACACAAAAGCAACACAATGAGATGATGAAGATAGCTAAGGACAGCTCTAAAAAGATTGATGATTTTTTGACTAATTAGAGGAGATTTGGAAGCAAAGCTGGTATAGGCTACACCAGTGAAGGAGAATCATCACAACAAGCTAAAGAAGTCAATAATAATCAAAGTAAAAAACCTAAAGTGTTGACATGTTACCACTGTGGAAAACCAGGACATACATCTAATATGTGTAGAAGCAAAGCACAAGGTAAACCTCCTATCATTCCTAAGTTCAATGGATATTGCTATTACTATGGTAAGTTCAGACATCCAGCTTATGAATGCAGAGCAAAGAAGAATGACATTACTAATAACACTACTAAGGAGAAAATATGCTATACTTGTAGTAAGTATGGACACACTGCAAGGGACTGTAAGGCGAAAATGAAGTAGGTCTGGACACCTAAAGAGAAACTACAATGAAAGCCATATCAACCGAGGAGACAAGGTAACTCATATGTTTGGGATTATAATACATGGACTAATTGTACTGCATGTGGTCGGTATGGACATATTGCAGCAAACTATTATAGAAAGAGTCAGATTGGACAATCAAGTAACTGGACAAATGCAGGAATGGCATGTATGCACTGTCACAAGGTTGGTCATGTAAGCAAGAACTGCAGAGACCGAGCACCTGATGAAAACTATATATTTGAGAGTGGATATAACATTGCAAAAATTACAAAGTTAAGGAACACAATGTGGAAGAAGTCATCAAATTAGAATGCTAAGTCAAGTAACACTGTCGGTGAAACCTCATCCACTGGATTGGGTGACATTGGTACCTCCACTTAAGATGACAAAGGTATGTATGGAACTGACATTTTCAATGATCATATTTTACATACAGTTCCTTATATGTGATGTACAAACACCAAATCTACATGAATGAAGATGCACTATGGTCAATACACTATTAGTTTGCAAATGATATCTGGTCGATAAAAGATGAAATATGAGTTGGTTACCCGTCGGTAATCACTATACAAGGTTAACTGACAACAGTTCAAACCAATGAAGAAACTCTATGTTAACCGAGCTAAAGACTTTACTGATCTGACAGCTATCTTGTACCAAAAGTTAGGTTGTGCATTTAATGCATCAAAGTTTGAGCGGGAATTTCAAAAAATCCTATATATATGCGGAAATAGAGTTCATTGTTACATCGTGATTTTGAAGAAAGGAGATTTTACAGAGAAGAGTTCGAGCTAACAATTCTAAGAAACTAGATCAAACCGATGACATTTCTTTGATGATAACAAGTAAGTTCATCTACCTATCAAACACTGGTTATCTATTTGCTTGCCAAAAACCCTAGAAACAATTTATGGCATCATCTTCGACCGCAAGCAAATCACAAAATGTTGAGGAGGAAGTAGAATTAATTGTTAGGGCACACTTTTTCAAGGAGAAATTTAAACCTCATCCTAAGGTCATAGCACAAACGAATGATATGGGAGCATTCTCTAGTATTCCTGATAAGGTTTTGTTAATAGAAGATGTTAGGGCTTACATTCACTGCAAGATCGGTGAAGTATGTGACTTTGAGACTATAGCAGCTTATCAGCAAGTCTGTGGACCGAATGGTAAGATCAAATCTGAGCATAAGAAGATTGAGGAATCATGGTTACAGTGTTTCACATACTTCTCACAATCATTTCACAATGACTGGATATGAATCATGCTTAGTAGATTCCATGATGGCAAATTTTGGCTAGACAAACCAATTGAGGTCACCAAGAAGATTATCAGTAGGGTTACTAGGTACCCTACAACTGACAAAGCCAAAGCATTTCAAAGTTCATCTCGTCCTAACGTAGAAAATAACACTGGAGCTCAATGGGATGGTAGGGCACTAAATATTTCAACTATCAAAGATCTAGCGGTAAGATTTGTAGCTCATGTCATCGGGTACAAGATATTTCAATCAAGCAAACCAAATAGTGTACCCTGTAGCGCCATGGACATGGCTTACAAAATTGTGAAGAAAGATCACCAGGTTGATCTTGCCGAGCTACTACTACACCAACTGCATGACAACATGAAAACAATAAAAGCAAAGAATTCCAATACATGTAAGTACAAATCACTGCTTGTCTATACATTCCTCTATTTGCAAAAACATGTACCAGGCATTGGAAAAGTTAACTGGGAATCAGACAAACTGATAACTACCCAAATCGGTGATATGATGAGAAGTCTAGGAGATAATGTGAACAAGGAGTTCCATGCATATTTCAAGGAATTTCAAACAAGAATGCAACAAAGAAGCAGAATTCCAAAAGAATTAGTAAACAAATTTGAAGATGACATATGCTTTGTGGTAAGCACAGATCACTCAATGATAAAGGCAGTAGAACCAAGAATAAAATGGCTAGCACCAATGGGTTATGAAATGAATCATGATTTCACTTTGAAATCTATCAATGCATTGCTAGCATTACTGATTGACATCACTGCTAGTAGGTTTGGAGTGTATGAGGAAGCTAAGTCTAGAATCACAATGGACATTGAGATAGGTAAAATGTCAAGGAGGGTAAAGAAAATGAAAAAGGATCTCATAGAAAAATATGGAACTACATCTGACTCACCTAAGGGATCACCGGTTGATGAAGCAACCGAAGGTCAGTTACAGTTGGCTGACAAACCTTATGATAGCGAGGAGACCGAGTCAAACAAAGAAAAGGATAACACACCGGTTCCTCCCACCAATGATGAAGAAGAAACACAACTTCCTACAACTAATGAACAAGATACTCAGCTACCTGAACCTGAAGGAATGAGGACACGTTCAGCAACTGCAGCCCTATCAACTGAGCAGAAAGAAGAAGTAGAAAAAGTTGCAAAAAGAAGAGCAGCCACACCGACAAAGAAATACATCAAGAGAAAGAACAAGAAGGCAGCTGAACCTCCGAAGAAAAAGAGGAAATACATAAGGAGTAAGGAAGACATAGAGGAGACTGATATTGAAAATGACCCTAATCAATTCTAGCTAGTTCTTAATAGGGATAGTACCATAGAAGAAATAATTGAAGATATTATTGAGAATGGAAATCTTAATGATCCAGGCATAGGCAAAATCAACAATATGTTAATTGAGGACAAGACAAAGATAGAACATGCTATTGTTCAAATGATGATCAAGTTAAAAAGAGTATCAATGGAATTTGCATGTCAACCACCAAAGGAACTTGATGATAAAATAAGTGAAAGATGGGCTATTGCTTTAGATACAGAGAAAAGAAAAAGAGAACACTCTCTAGGCCGTGCAGCCACTCACTTTAGCTATGCTGAGGTAAGTGAATACATGATAAGGTATCAGCCTAGATTTTTAGTCAAGAATAGAGCTATGTAGATTATGGATGAAAATGTAGATGATATGGATGTTGTATGTGACTCCCTGTGGACATCAATTTTGAAAGCAGAAGAGAAAGCTGAACAAGAAGCATTCCTGAAATTGTCTAAAAAGAGACACAGTTCAAAAGGTAAAAGTATTTTCATTGATGATAATAAAGGCAAGAAAATAGAAGACACAAGTATAGCAATTACCGAGCATAAGGAAGAAATCAAAGTTTCACAAGATGCACCGGATCAAGCTAAGATCCACATGCAAAAGAAAATAGATGATGATGCACTCATTGAGGACATCACTAATGGTGATCCTAATGATAAGGATGATGAAGATGTAATAATTACACAATACAAAGATGAAGCATTGAACATTGATAATGTGTGTACATCTCTATCGGGTGAACTTCTTGTACTTGCAGAGGCCGCTAAAATAATTTCACAAGTACAACCTAATGTCTCTCATCCTGAGCCAACCAAAGATACAATTGAGATTCAAGCACCTGAGCAACCTGCCGATACAAATGAGCCTGTCAAACCAGAGGCACAGTCTATAGAATAGAAGGAACCTGAAGAAACCAAGTCAACCGAGGTGAACCAACCTGACACTACCACCAAGACTCCCACTCAATCCATCGAGGAGCAGAAGAAGGATGAAATAGTGTCAACTGGCAAAGACACTCTAAGGAGTGAAGAAAAAGCTATTGTTGTAAGTGAAAAGAAGTCACCTCTAGCCCCGAAGAAGAAAAAGAAGAAAGCCAAAGGGTCAGTCACCATTGATGAAGTTATTGTTATATCCGAATGTGACCCAATAACTCTAAGTCCCAAGGAACTAAGTCAGTATGGGGAGTTATGTTCGAGGAAAGCAGCACAAGAAAAATTGAGGCAAGAACAAAAATGTAAAGAAGTGTTAAATGATGTAAGGGATATTCTACAACAGATAGTACCGGATACAAACATTGATGAGAATACTCCCATTTTAGATCAACTTGCCAACCTTGCCGACAGAATCAATGCCCTTGATATAGACACAGACAAAAGAATAGAAGAATGGGTAGAGTCAAAGATTCAACACAAATTGGCAGAAAGGATTAGCACTGAAGTGGCACTAAACAAGGTGAAATTATTTGAGGTCATTATTGAGGTAAAATCTATCACCCAGGTAATCTATCAACTGCTAATAAAGCTTTGTACTACAAACACCTTCACTATAGAAATTAGTGAAAAGATAAAAGGTTTAGAAGAAGAAATCAAGGTGAGTACACAAGCAGCTATCACTGAGCCAATTGCTTTCTTAAAGCACATTAACTGAGTTCAAGAACTTTGGTGGCTGATAGTAGACTTAAGGAATCAGGAAGAGCACATCACCGATCAGGTCACAAAGTTACAGAAATAACTCACTCCTTACTTGAAGATTTTTGAAACACATACTGTCAAAGCTGAGTAACTCATGGCAACACCAGAGATTTTAGTGTTGGAAAATATCTTTGACATGCATGCACAAGTCGGTCTTGAGCAAATTGCTCTTACCAACTTGAAAGAGGAATGGGAAAACCTCTTAGAGTCTATGAAGAAAACCCATTAGCACATTTTTGATAAGATGTAAGTATACATTACATATTTTTTTGGTATTTGGCATTATTATCAAAAAGGGGGAAAACATGTATATGCCAAATAATATATTTTTGATATGATATGTATATTACATAATACCGGGAGCATGCATCGAGGGGGAGTACTTTTGTACTTAGAAGTTTCTGTAGTCGATGTGTATATAGCGGAGATATAAGGGTTATATAGAAACATTTTTGTCTATATACATTATGAAGTTTTGATACTAAATCCAAAGGGGGAGATTGTTAATCTCTATTGAGCATTTTAGGTTGTCATTAATATCAAAGGACAATAAACAAGCCGGTCGGTTATTTACATTGAGACAGTCGGTAACTAGAAGTAAGATAGAGCAGTTGGTAAAGCCTTATACCAAGCATCACACAGTTAACCGAGCACCAACAACATCGACACCGACGGTCAATAAACACCGAGCATCACAGTGTACACTGAGCAAATTATACAGTGTTTACCGATGATCACAGTAAACAACATAGTAATCTGAAATGGCACATTATTCTATGCAAATGGTTATAACAGATCGTAAAATGGTTTACCAAGATTGAGGAGAATTTATTGTAAAAGATATTCATTAAATGCAATGATTATCTTATTTGTATTAGTTGATCTAGGTTATTTTGCACCGTAGATCTTAGGGCTATGATTTTCTTTTGTAACCTAATTTTTTGTTTAAGCGGGAAAAATAGAACACTATATATTGTATATGTTCACACCATTTTATGGGGTTGTTGAACTGATGTATATGAATCACGGAGCACTTGAAGAAATTCCCTATCTTCAAGACAATCAGTTTACCGAGCAGAACAGAGTACAAAGGTTTTCAGATTGAACAGAATCAGACAAGGCTACTGAGCAGAACAAAGCAGAGAATCATCATAGATAAGGTGATATTTTGATAAGAACTTATAGATCTATTTCAGACAATTGAGTTGTCAACTAGCAGATAGTTACCTATTACTTTCTGACAATTGTGATAGAGTTTTTTTTTGTGAAATCTCTTAACAAAGTAGACTTAATAGTCTTTGTATAAATCTCTTAACCGAGTACACACTTCATATAGTGTTGTTAAATCCTATGACTAGGTAGATCTAGTTGATCTAATATGTTACTCCTAACAAGGTAAAATCACAAGAAGTGATCAAAACTTGTAGCCTTAACAGGCAAACCTTTTCTATCTGTAGTAGTGAATAATTTGTGGGTGTCATCCCCACCGCAGTTTTTACCTTCTAACAAGGGTTTTTGCATTACCAAAATACTTGTGTTATGTGATTGTCATATTGATTTCATATTGTTTACTTTCTTAAGTTAACTAGATGATTGATTTATGCAATTGGATCCAAGTTATTTTGATCGGTTATCACAGTATTCAGTTATAAGATCAGAAAGGTTTTTGCAACTAAAGTTTTGAAGGCACTGATTCACCCCTCCCCTCTCAGCACCTATCTCTCCTAATTCCAACACACTATACTATAAAATTGATCAGTAGCATTGTTGTCCTTGGATTGTTCTTCTTATGTTTTGACTAATTTAGATGGTTCTCCAATCATTATTGCCTTTGGTTTGGTTCCCTTAGGGGGACCAGCTTTTACTGATCCTTCTTCTAGTAACAACATATCAATGTCTTTTTGTGTGTCTTCTTCTACTTCTTCATATTTCCTAGCCATTATCTTGATCAATATTTTTTTAGTCCGCAACAAAGGTTTTACTTTCTTCAAGATTCTTTCAATTTCTTTGTGAGAGATAATCATATTACATATCTTCTATTTATTTTACATGGATTTTATTGTCTTCTTCTAAATCTCTTTTCTTTCTCACTTCTAATCTATCAAATAAGTTGTTTGGAACACTACCTTCAAGTTTAATCACATTTTTCTTAAAGGTTAACATATCATTTGTCACAATATCTTCTATCTGAATATTTTTCCTTCACATCATACCTTTCATAATATTTTGGCAATTGATTCAGCTTTCCCTTCTCTATTATCCTCATTTCTAACATCTTCAAATCTAGTTTCTACAATTGTCTCTCAACATGCTTCTCTTGAATAGGTTATTCTCTCTTCTCTTCTTCTCTCTCTTCTTTCTCCTTCTCTTCTTTTTCCTCTTTCTTCTTCTTTGTAGAGGATTCTTCCTTGGGTGGGGTGACCAAGGTTTTTCTTTTAGGACCAGGCCTAGAACTCATCATCTTGGGTTAAGAGGACCTTGTTGTCCTCGCAGATGCTTCTTCTCCATTTTCTTTTCTTTTGACTATTGTAGTCCTTTGCGATATTCTCCTAGAAGGGGTAGGAGAGTGACCTTGTGTTGTGACCACTTTTGGAGGTGTATCAAAGATGATTACATGTTCTAGAGACTATAAGGGAGTGGGCTCTAAGCTCGCCTATTTGATAGTCCTTGCTAAGATATTTTTCCTTATATCTGTAGACACCTAAAATTGTCCATTCGCATTCTAACATTAATTTTTATTAATATTTTCCCTTAACATTATAATTGATTTTTATTAATTAACTATATTGTTACATTCCTCTATTTATTTAATTAAATTTACTTTAATTAAATAAATTCATTTTCCCTTTCTATTTAAATTTTATTTAAATGCTATAATATATTAAGTTCAATTTAATATATTATCCCTCCATTTCCCTTTATAAAATAAATCTTATTTATTTTATTCCTCCACTAGCCTAAAGTTCTTGTAAAACTATGTTTAAATTAAAAATCATTTTAATTTAACCCCTTTCCCCTTTTCCTAATCTTGATTTTTCCTAATCTTCCTCTAATCTTGATTTAGAGGTGGACTACCTCTAATCATGTGTGCAATCACCTTTTCCAAGGTAGCCACCTTTCAATCTCTTTTCTCCACCAATCATTTCCAAATCCCTCTTTCCCTCTAAAATGAAGTTTGACTTTTGCAAACCCTACCTAACCCTTAATCATAGCCACTCATTTCTTTTGCCTCTTAATCTCCACCATCCAATCATTTTGCAATATCTATAAAAGAAGACCTCTCTCTCATTTGTAGGCTAATAGAGAATAGAGAATAGAAAATGGATAATAGAGAATAGAGAATAGAGAATAGTGATAGCCATATCAATCTTGCAAGGAGAATCCTCAAGCATTCTTGAGCATTTGAGCACATAGCATTCTAGCATTGTAGCATTTCAATTTTTTAGCATAATATTTTCATCTTCGTGCTTAGTTTAGATTTCAATTCTTGCACGATAGAATATATTTCAGTTTTATAACAGTTTGTTTTTTGCATTCTCATTCTTAGCTAGCTTTCATTGCATTTCTTATTCAAAAATTTCAAAAATATCTTGCATCATCTTGCTTGTGCACTATCTTCCTCATAGATCTTGCACTTGCACATCTTTGTGAGACTTGGGGCAAGTTTCTCATACTTGTCTCCAAAACCCTCATCTTGCATCCCATAGTTTTGCATTAGATTGCATTTCATTTGTGTTGGGAGATCATACCCACAATAATCTCAAAGATAAAATCAAACAAGCTTTAGGTGCCCTTGTTTTAGCTCATCGGAGGTTGTAGTGAACATTTGGTTGCATTAAAAGTTCTTTAGCATGTTTATTCTAACTTAAATGCTTAATATCTCTTGTCTTTGCATGCTTTGATTTGTGGTGTAGTTGCAGGGATTTTCATTGCATACATTTTGGCATGCTCGATGGGACCCATTTTTGTGAACTTGTCCCTTATTTGTAGATTTTTTGACTCACTTTATGAAATTGTAACTGTACTCATACCAGACACTAAGAATCCTCATACTATACCTTTCTCTTCTTGTTTACTTGTACTATACAGTGATAATTATCATAATTTGATGTGAGATTTCTTGTACTATTTTTTGAGAATGCTCGTACTATAACTTTTCTCATGTATTTGCTCGTACTGCAAGTGTAGAATACTCATACTACTCATGGTGTATTCTCATACTATAACACTGCACTAAGTGTTTACTCATACTATATAGTGTAGCTACTCATACAAGTCTTGACTCTAGGGTCATTTCTCTATTTTCTCGTATCAGAAACAAAGATCATTTTTACAGTCATAAATCTCAGATTTCTTGGATTTTTATTTTTTTTTTGGGTTTATCTTGGATTTGGAAATCTTTTTGTAGGTTCTGACAAGTTTTGTAGGTTATTTTCTAAATAAATTTCTTGCCAAAGTTATCAACACTTGTGTGTTTCAAAACTACTAATACCTTTTTGTTGTAGGATGCTTGTCAAAGAATTACCTTGAGACTACTAATAATATTGGTGTTTCAAGTTGCCTCAGAGATACAAATTAACATTGTGTTTTGCATGAAGTTTTTTTTTTTGGGAATCTAGCTTAATTATAGGGCTTCTTCCTTTTGATTATTGAGTAGTAGGAGAGTATTCTCTTCACCTCTTAGTGGGTGAATAAGAAATCTTGACCTACTTAGTTGATTACTTGCAAAAAGTCTTGGGTAAATGAACATATGTTTGATGTGTTTGGGATAAACTATGGAGTAGGAGAGTATTCTCTTTTCCTTTAGGAAAAATAATAAATATTGACCTTCATTAGCTATCCATTTTACTTTTCTTGCATTTACCTTTAGAGGGTCTGCCAAGAGAGAAATATTTTGGGAATGACCCAAGTGGAGAACAAGTGAACCTAGCTAACTCCATCCCACTATAATCAAAATCTTCCTTCAATCTAAAGAGAGGGAAGACTTGACTATTTTCTACTTCTAATGCTTCTTCATGTGTAGGGCCTAGTTGCCTCAATCTTGCTAAGCAATACTACACATGACTAGGCACTTGTAGGGCCTTCATGGTCTCAATCTTGTTTACAAGACTATAAGGGGAATACATTCAACTTGTATAGGTCTGAGAGGTATCAATATTTCTTACGAGACTATACATTTTGTGTTCTTGTAGGGATATAGGTGATCAGGATTAAATTGGGAAAATACTGAAATCTAATTTTTTCTAAATTTCATATGTTTTAGTAAATTGCAATTTTGAGGGTCTTCGGTGCATTTCTGGGAAAAAATGATCACAAAAATAGCAATGCAACATTACTATTTTTGTAATTTGGTTCAATATTATTTGAATACCTTTCCAATGCATCAAACGGTTTGTAATTCAGAGCTAGGATGAGAAAGTTATGCCTTCTCCAAGCGGACCTAAATTTTATATATAGTTTTTTGATAAATTTTGATAGTTTTAATAGTTTAATTGTAATAAACATTATGATGACTCTTCATTTCAATTCCAAGGGATTTGTGTGACCCTTGGGATCCATTCAACTTGTATAAACTCCAATTTTGAATAGAATGGAGACAATTTTTGGTTTGCAATCTTGTTGTTCTCAATTTTCGTGTTGAATTCTACAATACTGCAGGTATCACACCATGTATTGTAATTTGGTTTTCATAAATCAGATCAATAGGCCTCAATTTTTCTTGTGGAACTACAAGGGATAGTCATGAATAGAGGACCTTATTAGACACCTTTGGATTTAGAGGCCAACCATTTTAGCCATGTGACTTCCTTTGTGCAAGGATTGATCCAAGTGGACTACTCAAATAACCCCAAGATTAATCACCATATGTGCTCCCTTGGGTGCTAAAGATTGAATATGGAAATGTGGAAAGACATGCGCTATAGGCATTGATCTCTTCCAATTGATCCATAACTTGCATAGTCCTAGGAAAGGCCATTCAACCACTTAATTGTGCGGCTAAGATCATCAAGTTCTGGGAAAAGGTTGGAACGCTTCCTTTTTTACCTTAGGAAGAGTGTGCTTGAAGTGTCTTCGATTGTACTATACATGTGAAAATCTTTTGGACATACACATTGTGCTATTGGTTTCTATCATTTGGACTTGTCACAATTTCTTGTATCCCTCAAGGTTACTTTGTCCCTTGTGGGATTATTTTCAGACTTTTGTTTGTTCCCCTATTTGAGTATGAAAATAATTTCTTTCCCTTAAACACATTGGTTAACCAAATCATCACTTCTATAGGCTATGTCCCATATCTCCAAGCACGAGAAAGCTAAGATCCCACCACCTTGGCCTATAGAGAAAGAAAAGAAACCAATAAAAAATCTAGGAATTATCAGAATATCATCAAATCTATTCAACAAGAGCTCTGAGATCAAGAGAAAGTTGACAATATTGTCTTCAATAAAAATCTCTCCAACTACTTGCTTAAACTTGGCTTAAATTGAGACTTTGTCAACTTTGAGACCTATGATTAAGCCTTCCTCTTTCATCCATCTTTCATCCCCTTAATTAGTCATAATCATTCCTCTTTTCCAAAGCACAACATCACTTCCTTAGACCTAAATCAATCCTTTGTCTCCATTATCCTTTGATCCACCTTCATCATTAATCCTATGTGGAGAGATTTATCAAGGTGTCTTAGAGATCCTAATCCTTAATCAAAATCAAAATTTTCCACTCAAAAACATCAATTTGTCTTAAGTGGCATAATATAATCAATCATATCCCCTTCTTTGTTTTTTATCATTAGTCTATCTACAAGTTCAAATAAGGTTTTATCATTGTTGTTTAAAAGGATCTCCTTTTCACTAAGGTTGTCCTAAACCTTTGAATCAAATCATACTTTGAGGCCCTACCCTCACCAATCAATCATCATTCTTTCATCAAATCAAATCAATCAAACCTTTGAGGACTTTCCCTCTTGATCAAAACAAGGTCCAAACCCGTGCTCCTGTGTTCATCTCTCTTCATTCTTTTCTTTCTAATCGTATGGTCTAACCCACTCACAAGCTAAGATGATGTGCTGACATTTTCTAGACAATGAGAATCTCTTTGCCTATGTACCCCTTGGAGGTTTTGGGATACCATAAATGAGTAATTGAGTAGATCTTGAGATTGAATATGTTGAGAAAGTTGAGAAATCTGAAATATAGCCAAATCCACAAGTTGATGACTTCATAAAAGACCTACATAATGTGGAGATGGTTCAGAAAGTGATTTGAGCCAAGAAAACATAAATATTTATGAACCTTTTCCATGATGGGGTTACAGTCCCTAATAATTTTGATGAATCACTATTGTACAACAATATTACTAAAGAAGGGACTTCTACATCAACTATTATGGTAGTTCATACTACGTGATCTCAAGACAAAGGCAAGGTTTTTTATGGTGGGCCTTCTACATCAATACCCATGTCAACAACACAACCAACATTTCAATTGACACTTGAACAAATCCAAAAATTATCAGTGATATACCAAATACCACTTCACACACTAGTACTCATACAATGACGAATAAATCTACTCCTTTTGACTCTAGTATCCTGAATGTGGGTCAAACATCATTGCTGGAAGCATCAATTCCCCAATCTTTAGTTAACTATGTTTCATCATTCTTCAAAATTCCTTCTAGGGTCCTAAAAACATCCACCCTAGTGACATCACAAGCTTATCATCATGTACCTTCTCCCACACTTGGACTTACATCCATTGAGATTTTGACATCACAATTTGGTGGAGGACAACCTTTCAGTTCATATCATAAACATCACTATGCTCTTGACTTGGAAAATCAAATCAACGAACTTAAAAGCTTTCCCATACCATAAAAAATAGAGGTAAAAAGGAGTTTTCCTTTGAGGATATATTTCCTTATCCATTTGACACATCAATTAACATGTTGCCTTACCCTCCAAACTTTGAGATCCCTAAATTTGATAAATATAAGGTAAAACCATGTCATATCCAACATCTCAAAGAATTATATGTTTCCTATCAATAGGTCTCCCATAATGAAGATTATCTTAAGAGACTCTTTACAAGGATTCTTGGATGCTCGAAACTCAAATGGTTTATGAATCTACCTCTTGGATCTATATCCTCTTTCCCTGATCTTGCAAAAAAAAAATTTGCACAATATTCATACAATATCGAACATCAAGCATCCTTAGGTGGCTTGTGCAACACTAAGAAAATGAATGGGGAAATTTTTTCTAGTTTCTTACAAAGGTGGAGACACTAGGGCAATAGAATGCCTTGTAAAATGCCAGATAATAATCTTATTGACATCTTTACTAGAAATATGGTACCTGAAATGTCATTCCTGATGAAAATGGCTGCTCCTGATACTTTTGAAATGCTTGTTAGGAAGGGAAAAATAATTGAAGATGATCTCTTACAAAAGGGAGCCATTAAACACTATACTCCCTCTCCTAACAATGAAAAACCAAAATTTTGGACTAAGAATAAAGGGGTAGTCAATGATGGAGTGACCAATGCTAAACACATTCAAAATATTCAAGCATCTAACCAAGGTAATTTCAACAAAAATTCTAATCAAGGAAATAACAACAATCAAAATCGCAATCAACAAAATCAAAATACCTCTCAGTAACAACCTCACAATCAAGGCTATTTATTCCCTCGCAATAATAATAACAACAACAACAACAACAACAACAATAATAATAATTTTGTTTCACGTCCTCGACAATAGTTCACTTCTCTTGCAGAACCCCTAGATGTTATCTTTCAAAAACTTGTTGATCAAAATATGATGATATATCCTAAAAACTGACCATATGATGACAATCAACCCAAACCCACTCAGTATAAGGATAATGAATATTGTGAATACCATTGCATTAAAGGTCATGATATTAAGAAATGTATGAAGTTCAAACACCATATCCAAGACCTTATTGATGATGGTAAAATTAAATTTGAAGGTTATACACCTTCTTCATCCAATGCGCAACTTAAGATCTACAATCATTTGTTCCCTAATCATAATCAAAACAATGCCTCATCTTCAAAAAATGTGTGTTATGACTACACCACCAATAACATTCAAGGCTTTAAAATCTAGGATAATGATTGTTGTTTATTTGACTCTCTTTGTGGTCACATAGAAGAATATGACAACCATGTGTGCACTCTCAAGCTTAAATCTAATGATTTCAATGATACCACTAGAAGAGGAATAATTATTGTTCAGGCTACTGATCCACCCACTATATCATCCATGTCTATTAGACTTCTTGCATGTTATGACATCTTGGAACAACAAGGGAAGACTCCTACTCAGATATCCATACTTGAGATGCTTCATACATCTCCTATGCATAAATAAGTCTTTGAAAAAGCCCTTACTAAATCATGAGTAACTGAAAAACACCAATACCTCCTAGTTTCAAGCTATGATTAGGAATTTAGCTACACAATCACATCTGGTTTTCATAGAGAAAGACCTATATGGCTCTAGCCCTTATCATAATAAGACCCTTCATATTGAATTAGTCTTAATAGACAATGGATCTGGGTTAAATCTTTGTACTTTGAGGATGATAAGAAATATAGGAATTCCAAAAGATCTCATTGATGTGACAAAACACATTACTATAAAATATTATGATGACAAGGAAAGAGAATCATAAGGTCTGATCATGCTTCCTTTATAGGTGGGCCCTACTATAATTGAGACTTCCTATCATGTTCTTGATCTAGATATCCATTTTAACATACTTTTGGGAAGATTTTGGATATACGCTATCGTAGGTGTACCATCTACATACTATCAATGTTTTAAATTTTGACATCATGGACGTGAAATCACTATCCGTCAAGATCAAGAACCATTTCAATACTGCAAGAATTTAGAAGCAAAGAAATCTTACTATTGTCCTTTGAATGAATTAAAATCTTCGACTAAGTCTCCTTTTGGAAAATCTCCCATTGAAGA
Source organism: Chamaecyparis obtusa (assembly GCA_027943335.1). Lineage (NCBI taxonomy): Eukaryota > Viridiplantae > Streptophyta > Pinopsida > Cupressales > Cupressaceae > Chamaecyparis > Chamaecyparis obtusa. The sequence goes on from BSBK01001922.1 coordinate 3,274,812, forward strand.
AATGAATAAGGTATCCGATAAAGGAAAAGGTAAGGTCACCGAGGAGAATATTGTTGAATCATAAAAGAAGGTAAAATTTAAAGATCAAGGAATGGGAGAATATAAATTTGAGATTTCATTATGCATTGGACAACTTCCATTATCCCCGAGGTCCTTTGGTAAACCTAGACAACTTTTTCCTAAAGGAAATAAGGAAACTTTAACATGCAAAATGACTACTTTTTAACATTGGGGATCCCTTACAAATAAACACATGGAGAATGATGTATTATCTTGGATTTTCAATGATGATGAAGAGAAAATAATGAGCAGTCCTAAGGACAAATACCCGAAGATCACTCCTATTATTGAAAGCATGGGATATCATGGAACTAGATTGCGAGCAAATGAAAATGGGAGAAGGACAATTATTAAAGCAATTGGATACCCTCGAGGCTGAGGATTGGGCTCCCTAGAAACCAAGGTGTCCTTTCCTAAGGACTTTTATTTAGTTGAGACTGATTCAGATAGTGAGGAAGAGTTCTATGAAGTCCCTTTCCAATATATTGAAGATGATCTCATCGACTCTAACCATGTCCTAGCCATCACTACCGTAGACCTTTCATCCTTTACCCTTCCCATCAAACATCCCGAACTCATCAATTGGGACCATCAAGATTCACCGCCAGCTTTAGACATTTGTAATTTGGATGAGGTAGTACTCGCACTATTTGAACTTAAGAATCTCCAAGATCATGAGCACAACATAGTTTACAATGAGAAAGCATACTTTGGTAGCCAAGTCAACTCTCTCATTCACAAAAGTGAAAATGAAAATGAAAATAAAAAATAAAATTTAACAACCTCTGGTGAAAACCTCTTTGAGGCATCTTTGGGTGAATAAAAAGACAAAATAAAGGATGCATCCTCTAGTGAAAACCTCTTTGAGGTGCTAGAGGAGGGAGAAGTTGAATTTCCATTCATGTTAGAAAAATCCTCTATCCTGATTAAAGATACACTATAGATCAATCTTGGCACTACAGATAATCCTAAGATCGCATACATAGTAACATTTATCCCAAGTACAAGTTTATCCCACATTTCTTTCACTATAGTGCAATCCTTTATGTCATTAAACTCAACATCAGTTGGGGAAGAAGAAATCTCAATCATTACCGAGTTGTGTTCCTTCTTTTCTCTCATGTGATCAACTATCATAGGTCTAGTAGGTGGTAGAGTGTAGTCATTTTCCAAATAATAGAGTGCAGACTCTCTAATTCTAGAGAGGTGTAACTTCATCCTTCTTTTCCATGTAGGAAAGTTCTCCTTCTTCAAATTTGGTACTTCTAGATCCTATATATCTTTAGATCTTTAGCTTAAGTAGTTGAAACTTTTACCTCTAAGCACCAAATTATCTGATACCAATTTTTGGATAACTGAGAGGGGAAAGGGGGTGAGTTAGTTATCTTAGGTCCCTTAACAATTTTTAACCTTAAAACCTTTTCCACAACTAATCTCACTAATCAAATTTAAGCATTCAACCAACCACAGGAGTATGCATATGAAAATTAGAAAAATAACATGCAAAAAATTCAATCACACATTAACTCCAGTATTTAACATGGAAACCCAATTTGGGTAAAAACCATTGTGAGAATTATCACCCACAAATAATTCACTCTTCTGAAGTGAGCTCGGTTAAGAGCCAACCCTGTTAAAGCTTACAAAACACATTTTCTAGATGTGACCCTATTAGGGGATTTTCATCAAAGATCAACTAGATATGTCACCCTATAATGAGTGACCTTATTAGAGGACTTAGTACATTCATTAGAATGCCACCTAACAAAGGATTTAGAAATAGGACTGTTAAATCCACTTGGTTAAGAGATTTTTTTCTACATTGGTTAGAAAGAAATAGTGAAATGACTTGATAAAATATGCAACTACCTTTGCTTGTTCAGATCTCCTTTCTACTCATTTGTCTTCTTCAAACTTGATGTCATCTTTTAATGAGTTATTGTCTAACTACCCAACTTCATCTTCTTGGTTAAGTCTATCTTCTTAGTTTTCATTGAGTCAGTTAACATTTTCCTTAGTTATCAACTTGTCAGTTCAATGTAACCTACCAATATCTTTACTTACCAACAACCATTTCCATCTTGGTAGCACACATTAATTCCTTGTCTTTTCATTTCACATCTTCAATCCTTTATTACTGAAAAATATAATTGACTTGTGTATCATTCTAACACCTCATCAAATCATGTAAAATAATCAAATCAATATTACCTTTTCATAGACCGATTCGTCAATTTTCCATTTAAGCTCACATACTTAACATCACTTCTTCATTTCATCTTCTATCTTTACCAACCATTTCTTTACTCAACACCACATATTTCAAATTGATATAGAAACTTACATAAATTAGTAAGTCAATAGTCTTGACATTATTAAGGACATAACAACTGATCCAATACTTCTACATACATTTCATTGCTCAGTTACTAACCTTCTTCATTATCAACATCATTTTGGATATCAATATCAGTCGGGGTAACATAGAGCAATCTTTTGGGAACGAGCCAAGTTGGAAACAAGAAAACCTGGCTAACTCCACCCCACTATAGTCAAAAGCTTCCTTCAATAAAAATAGAGGGAAGACTTGGTTATTATCTACTTCCAATGCTTCTTCATGTGTAGGGCCTAATTTCCTCAATCTTGATAAGCAATACTACACTTGTCTAGGTGCTTGTAGGGCCTTCATGGTCTCAATATTGTTTACAATACTACAAGGGGAGTACATAAAACATGTATAGGGCTGAGAGGTATCAATATTTCTTATGATACTATACATTTTGAGTTATTGTAGGACTATATGCCTCAATTCTTCTTGTGGAACTACAAGGGGTAGTCATGAACAAAAACCCTTACTAAACACCTTAGGATTTAGAGGCCATCCATATAAGTCACGTGACTTCCTTTGTTCAAGTATTGATCCAAGAAGAATTACCCAGATCACCCCAAGATTACTCACCATATGTGCTACCTTGGATGCTAAAGCTTGAATGTCAAAATATGGAAAGACACGCACTACAAGCATTGATCTCTTCCAATTGATCCATAACTTGCATAGTCCTAGGAAAGGCCATTTAACCACTTAATGGTGGGGCCAAGAGAATCAAGTTGTAGGAAAAGGGTGGAACATTTCCCTTTTTGACCTTAGGTATAGTGTGCTTAATGTGATTTAATGTGATAAAGAATCGTGAAGTCTATTATGGACATACACTTGATACATTTCACACATTGCTATATCTTGCTAGACTTCACAATTTGTGTCCCCAAAGTTGTTTTATCCTTTAGAGGGTTTTTTGGAGACTATTTTCTTTCTTGGAAACACTCAAGCCTGATTTATAGATGCTAAGACTCATCACATATCCAAGGCCCAAATAATGATAAATCACTCAATTTCTTACATATTGTCATATAATCATGTGTTTGATTGACTGCCATAGCCTACTCCTAGATTTTTCAAATCTCAACTACCTTGGTGTCCTCTTAGCTCCTTTTGATCAGCAGTTATCTATCTATGAAATGGTATCCCTAATTAGTTGACCCTTTTTTAGTAATTTGGTATCCTTTCACTTTTCTTCAAGATCTTGGAAGTGCTCTTGCCTCGTCTTAAGTACCCTTTAAAAAAAACACTTTTTCTCAAAACTTCATCACAAGTGCCATCCCATAGGCATTCAAGCATCATTCTCGGTACCTTGTACTTATTTCTCTTGGATATATCAACTTGGTTGCAAGTACCACTCAATAAACATTTGGGCCTCAATCTTGGTACCTTGTACCTTGTTCTAGCCACTTTACTATTAATCACTTATCCTTGAGACAACACTATCATTACCTTGATCTCCTAGTGCAATCTTAAGATACCTTTCACTATCAGTGCATTAACCTCATCTTCCATGCTATTCAGAACTCATAGTCATTCCTATAGGGCTAAAAATGATCCCCGAGGGAAATCCATTTACGACACCGCTGGACCATCTTTTCATGAAGAATATTTACATCAGGCTTCTGATTATTAGTCAATACATTTTTCTAACACTGAGAGATTTGATTACATCAACATGGAAAAATTTGACTCAGGTACCCACAAAAGGCATGACTCTGATTCCTTTGAGGATGAAGAGCCCATCCAATAAGTAATTTGAAAGTTCCAGGAAGACAAACACATTCATAAAGTGATGCAAGCCATAATGAGTCAAGATAAAGATTTCTATTTAATGCATCTTGCTTCTATGGGTGTGAAACTTCCCCCAGACATTGATGTCAAGACTTTACTACAAAAAGAAGAATATTCTCCTCTCACTACCCTTACTAAACAACTATAGGATCTACATTGTGAGATTTCCCAACTAAAGAAGAATAAGGATCAACCCTCTAGAAAATATTCACTTGAATCAATTTGTCCTTTCCTCTTTGACAAAAATCTCTACATGTTGCCTTTCCCATATAAGGTGGAGATCCCCAAATATGACAAGTATGATGGAAAAAAAGGTCCACAATATCATGTGAGTGAATTTTGTGCTCTAAGCATGGAATTTAAGCATGAACATAATTATTTGATGAGACTCTATCCTCGAAGTCTTGGTGGCCAAACCATGAGTTGGTTCACTTCACTTGCCTCTGGTATTAAAACCTTTAACAATATGGTTCAAAAGTTTATCCAATGACATTCTTACAATATCTCTCATACTATCACCATACTCAATTTATGCAATACTAGGTAGCATGTGGGAGAACCCTTTGTCACGTTCCTCCAGTGATGGTGGTGAATTTTTTCTCGATATCCTCAACAAATTACTAAGACTGATAAAGTCAACATATTTATCAACACTTTGGTTCCTAAGATAAACTATGCACTACAAATACAAACACATGCTTTGTTCAAAAAATTGGTTGAATCATCTATATGCATAGAGGATGTCCTTGTTCATAAGGGAGAAGTTAATCTTTAGTATAAAGACCATAAATCCACTTCCAACAACCAACATAACAAGGACAAGTATAAGTTTTGGAATAAAACCAAGGATGTTGTCAATGATTGAATTGTAGGTATGACCTTAGCATCTACCATTACCAAGCCCAAAGAGCTAGCTTTCAATCTTTCTACTGAAGCAAAATCTAACAAGAGCACTTAAATAGACTCTAAAACTAAAAATAATATAGATAGACCATGGATTCCTAGGCCTAAGAGAGACTTTACTCCTCTTGGAGAATATCTTTATAATTCCTTGAAGATGCTTTTGTCCAACAAGATCATCACTTTGTCGGACAACTCTAAAACATACGATCCTGAGATAAAGCCTAAGTGGTGGAATGGAAACCACTATTGTGATTACCATCACAATAAAGGTCACAAGACCAATGACTGTATGAAGCTTAAAAATCTCATCCAGGATCTAATTGATAATAAGACAATTGTGATTGATCCCCTGCAAAAAAACATCGATCATAAGACTTTCAATGAGCCTTTTCCCAAATATGAGAAAGGGGAGTTGTCTAAGGAAAAAGAAAACAAGGTGAGTTAAACATACCCCGACACTGACAATGTGATTCATATGCTTGAGTTCTCTAACCATATTATCAATGTTATCAAGATCAAAGGAAAGGATCAAGCTGAGTCATCTAACAAAGTAACCCATTCTCAAGGCAAATTTTCTCTATGAGGAGTTGGTCAGTCCTCCTCCTCTTCTTCCAAATGAACAATAATACAAGTTTTTAAACCTACTACTTCATCAATGACCTATGATTACAATCTAGTTGACCAACTCCAATACATGTCAACTCATATTTCCACCCTTGAACAACTGAAAAATCTCTCCTTCTCATAGGGAGATTCTAGATTGATCCCTTCTTGTGGATGATGTACCTAAGGACCTAGACATAGATAAATTCTAGTCCATGGTCGGTCATCTTGCTTCACCTCATTCAAAAGAAGATAAATTTTTTTTCAGCCACCCGCATAATCAACCCCTCCATATTGAAGTCCTCATACACAAGCATATGGTTAAGTGTGTTTTGATAGATGGAGGTGTAGGTTTGAATATATACACTTTTCATTTGGTTAAAGCTTTCAATTTCTCAGAACATCCCATTGACCCTCAATGCAAAATAACAATCAAGGTATATGATGAAGAGGAATGTTCTTCAAAAGGCATGGTATTCTTTCCCATCTGGGTAGGCCCTATTCAAAGAGACATCATCTATCAATTTTTGGACCTTCCTCTAGTATACAATGTACTTTTGGGTTGCCCTTGGATCCATGAAATACAGGCTCTACATTCCACGTATCATCAATGCATTAAATTCCCCTAGAATGGAATTGAGGTCATTGTTCCTACAGACTTGACATACACTTTTAACAATCTCAAATAGGTTGAAATCATGGTTCCTCATAGCAAGGAATCTTTAAGGATCCCAAAAGTTGAGAATTCAAGACAAGAAACGCTGGCTACTTTCCAAAAGAGGATGAGTATAAAAGAAAGTGGAAAGGGAGAGTATCGATTGGATGTATCATGCTCAATGGCCAATTTTCCTATCTCACCTAGACCTTATGGAAATCCTTCTCCATCTTTTCAACCTTAAAGCACTTCTTCCGTAATGATTCATGAAGGCACTAGTATGGTTAAATAAAAGGTCCCTCTAGAATAAGAAAATGAGGAGAGAACTATTTTACAATGGCTATACAAAGGAGAGGAAGTTGAACATGATGTGAAATATGATAAAATTTATCTTGAGAAATATAGTGTAGCATACCATCTCATGCAAAAAATGGGATATGATGGGAAAATTCCTCTCAGTAAGGGTAAAGGCCTCCTTGAACCCATACATGTTGTATTCTACAATCCTTCAGAAAAATTGGCATGAGATATTATGAACAAAGGTTTTCGCCATCCTTTGTAAATGGTCTTTTGTTTGATAGAGGTGGAGATTCTGATGATGATCAAGATGAAGATGTTCTCCCCAAAACCTATGAGATATTTCTATACATTCCTATTGATCAAGAGGAGTTACCTAAAGAACAACTTAGTGAACATGAGACACATACCTCATCAAGAGATGAACTAAATCAAGAATGTTCTACTAAGGAACGACACCTTAACCAGGGGCATCTCATCAATATTACACATATTCTTGATCTTCCTAGATTCATTGACTTGTCTAGAGAGTCGAGAGAGCACAGACTTCCATATTTAACTTTCTTAGATTATAGAGACTGCTCTTAGCCTACAAACAACCATGTACCTATTCAAGAACTGGACATTCAAGATAATCAATTTGACAAAACTGAACTTAACTTGGATGAAGTTGAGTATAAAATTTTAACCCAAGAAGAACAGTAGGAAGAAGTCCGTATGACCCTAGCTCATTATTTGTTGAGATTTGAAAGTAGTAGAACTAACTCACATGAGTATGAGTGGAGAAATTTTTTGATGCCACAATCAACATAGAGGTTGATGTAATCCATAAATACTTCCATATTTCCACTTTTGAGGTTGGCAAAAAATCTAATATGCAGCCTAACCTAGAGGATAATCCAAATCACCCAACTGCCAAAATAGTAAGGGTTCCTCCTACTCAGGTGACACGACATTCTACCTCAACTTATCAAGAAAACCATGGGTACTCTAGACCCCACCCTACAATAGCTACATGGAATTTTGGAAGGTCTAGGATCATGATGGTTCCATTACAAAGAGCCTTAAATCACCTAAAAAAATTAAAATGGGACCTTGATCATTGTTTCAGACCTCAACGGGTAGATTCATAGAAAACCTCTCATGGCTCCTCTAGAGATCCTTCAACAAGTCGCGCTCGAGACAAATCTAGAAAAGATAACTTTCTCATTTTATGCTCAAAAGCTATGAATGATGATGATAATACTGAAGTCTTTTCCCTTGATCCTATTGGTTCCTTACCCCTTGTTCACCCTGAGCTAATTGACTAGAATACTTTTGATCTAGTAAACCTCATGTCCTTTTCTAATGACCATACCTTGTCCTGTTACCTAAATGTTGTTGAAACCTTCCACTCTTCCACCAGTGCAACAAGTGGAAAAATTACAGCAGAAGATATCAAGTAGCTCAATAAAATAAATAAAAATAAAAAGAACAGGCAGTCTAATGGTGAAACCCATTCTATGGCATTGTCAGGCCCTACAATAGTAAAAATAAATAATTTATCCGATGGTGAAAACCTCTATGAGGTGCTTGCGAATGAGATACTTATAGAGCCTATGCAACAGGTTAACTTGGGAATGACTGAAAATCCTCAAATCATACATTTGGCACAATCCTTGTCTAAAGAAGAGAAGCAAAATTTCATCCAATTTTCACCAAAAAGAAAATTAGCTTTGCATGGTCTTACTCAGATATACTTGGCCTGGAAACAAACTGTATCATGCATCATTTATCTATTACTCCAGGCATCAAACTAGTGAAACAAAAGCTAAGAAAAATGCATCCACATATTGCATTATTGGTTAAAGAAGAACTCAAGAAGTTACTTAAATCCACATTCATTTGAGCTATAGACTATGCTGACTGGATATCCAACATTGTGCCTATATCCAAAGCTAACAAATCAATATGTATCTACACAGACTTTAGGGATCTAAAAAAGGGTTTCCCTAAGGATGATTTTCCATTACCCATCATTGACATGATTGTATATCTCACTACTAGATTTCAAATGTATTCCTTAATGGATGGATTCTCAAGCTACGATCAAATCCGCATCGCACCCGAAGATAAACAAAAGATAACATTTACTTGTGCATGGGGAACCTTTTTTTGGAATGTCATGCCTTCCAATCTATAGAATGTTGGTGCAATATACTAACATGCAATGAAAACCATATTTCATGATATGATGCATAAAAACATGGAGGAACATGTGGATGACACATTAGTAAAATCTAATACTAGAGATATGCATCTCTCTGATTTGGAAAGGATCTTCACCAAAATGGAGAAATTCAAACTAAGGCTCAATTCAAAGAAGTGTTATTTTGGATTCACTTCTGGTAAGCTACTTGGTTTTATTGTCTTAGAGCATGGAACTGAAGTAGATCCTACAAAGGTCAAGGCAATAATAGAAATGCAACCCCCATGAAACATAATTCAAATGAGGATGTTGCAAGGGAAGCTATAATCCATTGGTAGATTTATCTCACAACTAGTTGATAAAGTGCAACGCTTCACTAACAATTTGCATAAGGGTGTCACATTCAAATGGAATGAGGATTGTGAGGATCATTTTCAAAAAATAAAAGAATGCCTAGCTAAACCTCTAGTATTAATGGCTCCTACTCCTGGTAAACCCTTGTTACTCTACATACCTTCTACAGATTCTTATTTGGGACCATTTCTTGTACAACATGATGATCAAGGACGCCAAAGATCTACTATTATATTAGTCAAATACTAGTTTCTTATGAGCTCAACTATATAGTAATTGAAAAGGCTTGTCTAGCAGTAGTGTTTTCTTCTCAAAAATTTAGGCACTATATGTTGGCTTACTCTACATAGCTAATAAAAAAATAGATCTCCTCAAGTACTTATTGAACAAGGAAACATTAACTAGAAGGTTGGGTAAGTGGGTCATGATCCTTAGTGAATTTGATATCACATACGAAGACCAAAAGGAAATTAAAGGGAAAGCACTGGTTGATCAACTAGAAGAAGCACCATTACAAACACATGACCTATTGTGGTCTATTTTCCTGATGAATCTATTCTACATATGATGCAACATCCCTGGAAAATGCACTTTGATGGCTTATTGATAGAACATGGTGTAGGTTCTAGATTTTTGTTGCTTTCCCCACAAGGTTACAAAATCCCCAAGGAATATAAGATGATTTTCCCATGCATGAACAATGTGGCAGAATATGAAGGACTAGCTAATGGACCCAAACTAGCTATTGAGTGGAAAATTTAAGAGCTTCATGTTTACGGTGACTCTTAGTTGGTAATTAACCAAGTCACTGATGAATACCAAACTCATGATAAGAATCTCTTTCCATATAAATGCTTGGTTTATGATTTGAAGAAATACTTTGTGTTCATCACTTTTCAATAGTTGCCATGTATAGAGAACATAGAAGCAGATTTCATGGATACTTTATTTTCAATGCTACAACTTGAAGAGACCCAATTCTGTTATGACTTCCTAGTGGAAGAGCTCTCATTTCCTTCTTATGACATGCCTGATTCCTAGATTATCTACTCCATCATTGCTTTTGATTTATCCAGATTTAGCCAAATCTATGCTTACCTAAAAGACCAAACCATACCAGAATCTTTGTCTCGTAATGAAAAATAGAACCTCATCTGAAATGCCTCTTGGTATATCATTATCACAAATGAATTTTTTAGAAGTCTCAATGGTACACTTCTTAGATGTTTAGAGCATGAGGATTCTGAGAGAGTGCTTAGGGAAGTTCATGAAGCTATTTTTGGATCACACTCAAATGGTTTTTATTTGGTGAAAAATATCCTTAGAGAAAGTTACTACTAGCCTACCATGGAGAAGGATGCTGTCCAATTTTCTAAAACCTGTTAGAAATGCCACTTTCATGGGAACCTAATTCATGCTCTCGTGCAGGATTTTTTACCTTTCATCACTCACTGGTCATTTCCACAATGGGATTTTGATCTTGTGGGTCAGATTTACCCTTCATCCTCTAATGAAAATAAGTTCATCATAACATCTACTAATTATTTTACTAAGTCGATTGAAGTAGTTCCCCTTATCCAAGCAACAAGAAAACATGTAGCTATGTTTATCCTTAACTACATCATCTGTAGGTACAGAATCCCATCCTTGATTGTTACAGATAATGGAGGTCAGTTCAAGAATAGTGACATTGATGATCTCTAAAATAAGTTCCACATAACACAACATTCCTCCTATATCTATTTGTGTGCTATAAATGTGTCACACTTCTATGGATCATTACATGCAAGGAAAACTCAAGAATGAGCCCTCACAAATCGATCCATAGCTCCCTAGGCATGGAGTGCAAGGGCTTTTAAGAATGCTCTCAGCTAGAGCTATTTAGCCTATAACCTTGCTAGTAAACCATGCAATGGGAGATTCAATGAAGACAAGGGCAAGAATGCCAATATCCTCAAGAATCAAGAATGAAGATGCAATGCAACTATACTAGAAATGGAAATGCAAGCTAAGCTATGAAAGGAAATATGAAAGTATTACAAAGCCTCCTAGTTAAACTAGATGAATTAATCTAAAGCATAAAGGAAATCTAAGCTAAGAATGCCATGAAAATAAAGCTACTATGCAAGAAATGAAATCTAACTATGAAGCAAGAAAGCCATGATGATGCAAGAATGAAGACAAGAAGATAGAGTGTTGATGAAGATCCAAGATGAATGCCAACAATGCTCCAAATCTTCAAACCCTAGATGCAAGAATGTCTCCAAAAGCTCCAAGATGACCTAGAAAACCTGCAGCATAAAGTTAGCATAAAAAGTTGGGGATCTAGAATGAAGAAGAAAGCTCTCCTTTTATAAGAAATGAGGTGAAATGGACCATGGAGATTAAGAGACAAAAAGTCTTAATTAGCGGTGGAGCTTGAAAGAGGAGCAATCCATGTGCACACATATCCTCCAATAGGAAAATAAAAGTTGACTTTATGTCCATATGAGACAAAAAGTGCTTTTTCCCTTTTTATAAAATAAAAATAATGCTTTATTTGTGCAACTTAGGATAAGAGGAAAAGTGGGGGCTTTTTATTTATTAAAAGGGGAGGAAATATTCCTTTTAAATAAATAAAGACTTGGGATAAGATGGTTAGCCCATAGAAAATAATCGAATGAATGATAGAACTAGGATTTGATCAAGAATAAGCAATTAGCTGATTTAGCAAAAGGGGCTAATAGTCTAGATGACCATTTTTAGGTGTATACACTATTATCCTCAGGGGAATGGACAAGAAGAAGCCTCGAACAAAACAATCCTGAAAATCCTACACCAAATTGTTAACAAGTCAGGAAGAGATTGGAATCTATAGATCAATCCAGCTCTATGGGATTATAGAACAAGCATTAGAACACCTAAAATGGATACACCATTTTCATTGGTCTATGGTTTTGAAGATATCTTACCAATCAAATTCGAGATACCTTCACTTAGGGTATCACTACATAGGCTTATCACAGATGATGATTATAAAATTTCCTGACTTCAAGAGATAGAACTATTGGATGAACACATAAAAGAAGAATTTGAACATTTGAGGGTCTATCAAAAGAGAATGTCTAGAGGCTACAACAAGAAGCTACATCATCACAAATTTTAGGTCAGTGATCTCATTCTGAGAGAGAACCCAAAGAATCAATGTTAGGTCGGTCATCATTGCAACATTTGGTTCTGGAGCTAATCAATTGGATACTCCAAAAGGTGATTTTCTTGGAGAGCCTGTCAATGTTTTGCACCTGAAATGATTGTACAGTTAGACATTTTTCATCCTGTACAATAATTTATGATTGTAAAAAAATTTGAAAAAACATATAAAAACCTATAAAAATTCTAAAATTTTTTAAAAGCATATAAAGTTCTAAAAGAATCCTAAAAATTATTAAAAATTCTTGAAAAAATGATCATCTTGGTGAAAACCTAGAAATAGGCGCCTTGATGTATCCACCCAAAAAAAAGAAACAGAGAAAAATAAAAAAAAATAAAAAAATCAGAAAAGAGAAAAAAGTGCCTTGGTGAAAACCTGGAAATAGGCACTTTGGTAGTAAAAATAAAATAATCCCAAGTGGTGAAAACTTGGCAAACATGCATCACTTGTAATCAACGCTCTATCTATCAATGTGTGGCTAAGATCTTGTGCTTCCATCATACTTTATCCATCTGTCTCACTTCTCCCTTGTGCCATCATGGGCTAGAACTAGTCTTAGTCTTGTCCTCAGTTCTTATCTGTCAATTGGGGGCAATCGCACGCCTATCTGATCTATCAATGCTTTCTCACTTGATTGATTTCTTATTCTTAACCTGCATCAATTTATCAATCCTTCTCGATAGGAAATTTATCACTGACAATACTTGGTGTTTCTCAACACCCCAATCCTATAGTGTTTCTTAACACTACCAATTTGGGCATGATTGTGTTTCTTAAAACATATCGAATCATGCACTATCCACACACTCACACTTTCACACAAGCACAAAGGTGTTCCTTAAACATGTAACGCAACCTACATCCTAGAAAACTAAAAATGACTGAGATATGTTGAACTATTTTCTTGTGTGTTGTCTGTTATCATTGATTTTTGCTTGTTATGTCTTCTAAGGTTGCTCGATGATGTCTTCTTGAATAGAGATTCATGACTGGGGGCATAACATATTTTCTTTGATTTTTTCTTGTAGTGTTCAATGATCCTATATTTTCTAATAAACTGAGTGTCTATGGTAAGATCCTCTATCACGATTGGAACAAAACACATACCTCAACCCTCTTTAATTGGACAATTAGGTGAGGTTGGAATTATCTCCTTATCTTTTTCTTGTGTGTAAGCATGTAAGATGACACTAATAGTTATCTTGGCAACTTGTGCCTTGATACGGGTGTTATCTTACAATAACAAATTGGAAACTATGTTAAGGTCATCTCAACGCTTATGTCTTGATTCTTGTGTGTGTTTCCTACATATTATCCAATAAGGTCATATTCATATCTCCATAGTTGATCTTGCACTAGTGAAGGTTGTACTGACCTTCGATGTCCCAAAAGTTCAAATGATGATAAATGAAAGACTACAAGTTAAATTGACTTGATTCATGCCTTAGGATGTATTTCATTCAAGGCTACATGTAGTTCAACATTTCTGGTCTCCATTGAGCTATACTTTCTTTCCATCCTCCTACTGAAGCGGTCTACTCTATTTATCCTTCACATATATTCCATTACAAGATAAATTCCCTACAAGGGGCACCAAGTGCTAAACTCTTATTAGCTTCATTTGATTTTGACGTCCTGAATCTATTTTTGGGATTGAAATAAAAATCCCAAATAATTTACCTAGTCAAATTGAAAAGTTAACCCTTCTTGGTCAAACATAGTGGACCGCTATTGCTATCACTTCTTGCTCAGTTTCACCTTCATTCATCCTTTCCATTTCAATCCCAAGGGGGCATGACAATATAACAAATCTTCTTCATCAATCAAATCTCCTAATCTACAAATCTAGCAATTGAACCAAATCTTTATCGATCAAATCAATCAACGACTAAAACATCATCACTCAGGGCATCTCAACTTCAAGAATCATATCAAGTTGAGAGTCTCTACATCCTTTCTGGAAGAGTGTTCTCATTTCTTCACAATAGTTCACTTGGAAAGGTATCTATTCAATCTCTTGGGGCATCTCATCTTCATCAGGAACCTTATCGAGTTGAGAAAGAGTGATCTCATCGCTTTATATCAGGTCACTTAGACAAGAATATGTGTGGGCATGTTAGGTTCATCCAAACCCATATCAATATGACATCATTCCCAGGGCATATTAGGTTCATCAGGACCCATAAATATTTGGTATTGTCTCTCAATTAGGTGATTAGCTTCTTCAAAATCCTTGTTGGGGCAGTTATCTCAAAGCTCTTTCGACAAATATTCAATCTCATCAATTCATATCAGTATGGATACTCTCGTCTCTCTTGCTAGTCTTCGCTCAATCAAGTCTGGAGCTGATGTCTCTTATTGATCTTCATTTGATCAAGTTCAGAGTTGGTTCCTTATCTGCAATCTATTCTTTGAATCAATGTGTTGTTCGCACATCGATTCAAAGAGGGGCAATTGTAATCACCTAAAATTTTCCTAGTAGAACCCAAGCCTCTAATGTTGATCAAATTGCCTCAAATAAAATCCTAATCTCAAAGGCACATTTACTAGACATAATTGTGCAGTGTAAACCTGAAAATCCCCTTTGCATAATTAAATAAAAAATCTTATATCAAGCTTATACTATGGTCTAATTTCTAGAGCTTGCAAATTTATTTAATTTCTATAATATTTCTTTTAATATAAGATTTCTACATTTTTATTCAAAGAACACATTCACATGTGTGCACATATCTTAATCCTGATTAATTAGCAATTAAAGGGGATTTGTACTTTCAAAATTGTTATTTTTGTCTTATTCTAACTAACATTTCTTTTGCCTCTTAATCTTCACCACTCATTTCTACCTAACCTTGCATCTCCTTCACTCTCCTTTTGCCTCTTAATCTCAATCACACAATCTTTGCCACTTAATCTCCACCCTTCATTCTTGAGGTAATTCCTTTAAAAGGAAGCTCTTCTTTAGCTCAAGGGTCCCAATCTTGATCATTTGCATCTTAGTGATTTTCATTCTTTCATTCTTGCTTTCTAGAGTAATCTTGTCATTTTGAATTTATAGTTCCTAGTTTCTCATAGCTCTCTTGCATTGTTAAATTTAGTCTACTTTCTTGCATTGTTAATCATAGCATAGTTTCTTGCATTCTCATTTTAGACAACTAGTTGTTTGCATCCATTCTAGCTTAATTCTCTCATTCTAGCTTTGTTAATCTTGCATCCTAATTCATTTCTAGTTTTATATTACATTTGAATCTTCCATTTTGGAGTAGTAAAGTCACTAATCCTTGTGCCAATTTGATGAGCATCATAAAAAATATTAAACTCGCTTCAACTAGGAAACAATAAGCTATTTTTGAGATTTTAGTTGGTTCATTTGATATGGCCTCCTATAGATAAATTCTTGAGCTAATGGTTTATTGAGTGTTGGTTGCATTCCAACTGAGATACCAATATTTAACCACACACATAGTAGTTAGTTGTTTTTATTTCCAAGAAGTGCATGATCACATACTATTTCCCTCTTGGAGATAGAATTTTGATGTTTTGTTTAGGTTGCAAAGGTTAATGACAAAATAGGAATTGCAAAAAGGACATTGAGAAGGTTGTATTGAAAGGACCTCTTTTCCATTTTCATGGGACTCCATGACGAATGGATTTATTTAGGGTTATTTATCATATGATTAGTAGCCAAGAATCACCTCTAAGTCACTTGAAATGTTGACATTTTTCCACCATTATCCTAGTTGATATCTTTTCTATGAAACCCTAAGGATAAACCCTATAATACTAGCTAAAACCCTAGATAAACTCTATCCCTTGAGTTCATTCCCTTAGCCAATTTTTCCAAATGGTATAATCTTACATTGACCGGTTCAATCAGTTATTTCACTTAAGTTATACCAGCTCAAGTCACTGGTCGTCATCTATTGATGGCCTTGTCCATCTAAGACACCCACTATACCGGTCTCTTTTAAATGTTCAAATTATTTCCCCCATGTGTTGTCCCCTTCGAATGACAACCTAGTGACTTAACTTTATGTGCATGTGCTTTAAGTTGTCCTTAAGTGAACCCTTGTTATGATCACTAGTAGCTCATTAGAGTATCTTTTCTACTTCACTGACCTTCTAAGTGCTTGTGTTTGTGTCTAAGTAAACCTATTAACAATTGTAAGTCTTCCTCAGATAATAAATGAGATGTTTCCTACATCTTATTGAGTTCCATGATCCTACATGAAGTTTGCAGAAAGAGTAATGGTTGCACTTGAATGCTCATTGAAGTTCTTTTGGGGTCTCAAGGAGCAAACAAGTAATTGATCAGATAGAACCTATGGAGAATTAGATGAATAGTGGACATGTGTGCTACCAAAACAAAATATTGAAGGTAGGACACTTGGTGAAGTTATTTTGTGGTTTCATCGAGTTCCCAAGCGGTGATGAAAATGACATTTTTGAGATGATGTGGTTTGTGGTTGATGCAAGTGATGTTTCTCAATGCTTATTGAGAGCTATTTCTTATCTCACCAACCTTCTAGGGGGATAAAAGAAGTACTAAGATAGTATTTGGTGAATGCTAAAGTTGTGCCAGAGCTTAATGAGAGCCTTATCTTGTCCCAATGAGTTCCTAGGGAAAAGAAGAACAATATAAATTATGTGCTATATGGATCTTACGATAACAAATTGGGGCTCGTTGAGAGGCTAAAATGGTTTCAATGACTTCTTGGGAGGAAGAGTAAGGAAAAAGAAAATTAATTTTTTGCCCATGATGGTAATCATGCTAATCAAAAGCAATGCTCAGAGCTTGGTGACTTCTTTCAGATGTTTCAACGGGTGGCTAGGAAGAAAGAAAGAGAAGTGGGTGGTCCAATCCATGAGGGTGATAATGTGGTGAAGCAAACACAAATGAAATGCATTCTTAGAGATTAGGGAATGTCTTTTAGAAACTTTGGCAAGCGACTGGGAAGGAAAGGGTCAAAGGAGGTAACACAAGAAATGTCATGGTGTTTACTTCAGTAGTTTCAAGGGAGGTTCAGGCATAGCTCATATGCTTGTTGAGATATTTCCGTTGCCAACTCGAGTTCACAAGTCTCTTTTCATCAGTCCTATGATTAAATATGAATATGAAGATCAATATTTTTGTTTTAAATATTAATTGAAGAGATTCTAATGGCTTCCAACCATCCGATCACATGCCAAGTTCTTGTATTGACAACTGACATTTAAATTGGCAGTCCTAATTTAGATTCCAATGGATATGAAGGGTTTTACCAAGAAAGAGAGGGTAAAATTGAATGCACAACTACTTCCACCAACACCTTTGCAAATTTACCAACTCAAAGTGGTTCCATAACTTCCTTAGGTTCTACATATTCTATTCCAAGATGATCTCCATGTTTTCTTTTGTCGATAAATGTTGTTCTTCTTTGACATAGGCACTTTCAGATGCCATACTTGTTGCAGAGCCATCTCTAGGGCATGTATTTCCTTTTCTTGACTAAAATGGCATTAATGGGTGCCCTTATTGTTGCAAAATTGAGCAGAATGAGTTAAATGAGTAATTGATGAGCTGGTTTGGTTTTCATTAATGTCAACTTGCTTTTGTTGTCATTAGTGATAACTTTTTGTGAAACTTGCGTTGAGTATATTTCTCTGCATATCCTATATGTTATGAATATTTTGTTGAGCTTTTGGTATGTTATTGAAGATTGTTTGGAGATATTTATTTCAAGGTTTTATGGTAGTTTAATATTTCATTTGCGTTGGTGATATTTATATTATCTCTAATTTTGTGTATGTATCTTCTTTCTAATTGGTGTTTGATTTGATTCAATTCTATTATTATTCCAATGGAACATGTCCATTCCATAAATCTTCAAAATAGGGTATTTTTTCTATTAATTACTTTCCAACTCAAGTGGTTTGTAATTAGGTTTCTTCTCTTTAGTGTAAAGTTCCATAATGTTGAACCATGATGATTTGCTATTGTTATAATGCTTATGGGTTCGTTTGTATCTAAATACTTGCACCTCAATAGTTTTCTTCTTAGGGAATTCAATTTTTTATACATTTGTCATGATAGTTTTGCCCCTACATAAATATTTTGAATTTTGAGATTCTTAATGCTATCTCCTCCTTATGATTTATCTCGTGTGATTGTATCCCAAGATATCAGTGATGTTTTCTTTTGTCCATTTGATCCTTGACATATAAAGTTTCTTTGGGTTTTTACTAGGTTTTGTTGTGTGGCTTTTGGAGGTTCAAGGCATGATAATGTGTATATAGGTGTTTCTACAAAGATTAATTTTAGCATTATTATGTGTCTTGCTAATGTGAGCAATTTTCCTTTCAAATTTTATTTTTTTTGTGGTTTTTCTCTATTGTTGTCTTTCATAAGTCTCCTTTGATTGCTCCATTAAACAATGGTAAGCCTAGGTATTTTCAAGGTAATTTTTCTTCATTAAATTTAAGTTGTGATTTAATTCGACATTGTAGTCCTCTTTATGCATTGGAGAAGAAAATATTGGATTTATGAGCATTTATAGTTTGACCATATGTTTCTGCATATTCCATAAACAAATGTTTTATCTATTTTGATTTTGTAATTGTAGGTGACCCATACAACAATTTGTCATCTATAAGCATTTGGTGTGAGAAGGATAATAACTCTTGTACCATTTTGATTCCTTCCTCTTTTTTTTTAATTCTTTGGGTTTTCTTATTATTGTTCTACTGAGTGCATTGGCCATGAGGATGAAGAGAAAAGGTGATAGTGGGTCTCCTTATTGTAGTGCCTTTGCTCCTTGGAAGAACCATGAGGTGATTTGTTTATAATTACTAACTATCTATGCATTGAAATGGAGTTGTAAATCCATTTTCCCCATTCAATGTTGAAACCAAAATTTTCCAAAATTTGAATAAGGAATCTACAGTTT
The DNA here is from genome assembly GCA_027943335.1 of Chamaecyparis obtusa. Classification (NCBI taxonomy): domain Eukaryota; kingdom Viridiplantae; phylum Streptophyta; class Pinopsida; order Cupressales; family Cupressaceae; genus Chamaecyparis; species Chamaecyparis obtusa. Next base: position 3,294,159 of record BSBK01001922.1, read on the forward strand.
TCTTCGTCATGGGCTTTGTTGATATCTAGTTTGAAGAGCATTTCTTTAAGGGTTGTTTTACAAATGGAGTTTACTACCTTTTGTGCTATAATAATACCACTAGTGGTGTTGTGTCCTAGAACAAAGACACTTTTTTCTTTTGATATTAGTTTGGGAAGTATAGTTTTTGGCCAATTTTCCATTGCTTTGGCAATGATCGTATAAATTGTATTACATAGTGATATAGGTTTGTAATCTGCAAGTGATTTTCCTTCTATTCTTTTGAGAATTGGGACCATGTTTGTGTTTCTCAAATATTTGAGGATTATGAATTTTTTCCTAGATTCTTCTACCATTAACCATATTTCTTGTCCCATGAAATTCCAATATTCTTGGAAGATTAAAGTTGTAAATATTTCTTGTCCTGGTGCTTTGTCAGGGCATAGTGCGAATGTGACTTTCTTGACTTCTTATAATGTGGTTGGTCTCAATAGGAATTGATGTTAGGGCTATGGACGTTTGACTGGTAGTAAGGCTCTATCCAATATTCTTTTTGAAGTATGGATACATTACATAGGTAACTATGATAGATCTTAGAGAGTTTTCAATAATATTTTATCTTGGATTGAATGCACTTGCACACATGTAGGTAATCAAAGATGAAGGTTCTTAGCTCAATTTTTGGTTTTCCATCCAATTTGAGTATGCTTCCTAGTTATTTGATAGGTGAAAAGAGAATTAATCAAAGGTTTTAAGTTTTAAAAAAAATTATTCTTGAAATATTCAAGACATTTCCTCAATGGAGCTGTCAGATGTTGTGACCTTTTCACACCATTACCCCATTGTGAATGGGGACCCCCTCTTTTCGCTTCCTGATTAGGTTAGTTTTAGAGTCTTAGCAGTAGAGTGTCAATTTTGAGTTCTCAAAGTCAAGTTTCACCTTATAAGAGGTTAAGCTTTCAAGTCTCCAAAGTAAAAAATTTGATATCCCATTGAGTGAATAATATAAGTCAAGGTACCTAGAAAACCACATCATATATACTTAGTTGTGTCCAACACCAAAGTTTCTTGTATGCAGTGTAAACCTTGGGATTTCTTTACCTGAACATGTAATATTATAATTTGTTTAGCACTTAAAGCTTCCTTTTTCAAGAGAGGATTGGATATGTGGTGTTTCATCTTGGAACACTAAGTGTTTTGTCCTTCACATTGAGGTGATCACAAAACTCACAGTGATAAGAATTTTTGGTGAAACAATTAGGATTATTGCCTATAGAGCCAACAACCAAGGTTCAAACCTCATAGGGTCACTCTCTACTATGTCAACAATGGAGAATTACTTACCTTGACACTTGGTGAAATTGTGGGCTTCTTTCCTAGGATCTATTTGGTGTGATTTGGCCAGTGTTGTTTTCTGGCACGATTATATACCCCTTAAGTGTGATTTATTTGTTGTTCCTTTGCTCCATGTTGGTTTGTTGGAGGGATACATAGTAAAATATGGGGGAAGGATCCATTTTTAGTACTTTCCTCTCTTGTCCATAGATGGAGGAGTTGTATTTTACCAAGACCTCCTCTTGCTTTCCCTATGTGCTTTCCTCCATTTTTAGTACTTTCCTCTCTTGTCCATAGATGGAGGGTTTGTTGGAGGGATACATAGTAGAAGATGGGGAAGGATCCATTTTTAGTACTTTCCTCTCTTGTCCATAGATGAAGGAGTTGTATTTTAGCAAGACCTCCTCTTGCTTTCCCTATGTGGATTTCACCTAGATTAAGGTTATCTAGTCCTTATTTGCTTGGGGTGTCTAGATATGGGCCTCTAACATTGCTAGAGGTTGTGTCTTCATTGTTTTGAATGGTAAGGGAGGTGCAAGGGTGGTATATGATGGGTTTCCATGTTTGGTTGCACTAAATGTTGGAAATGGAGACGTGTACCTCTATGTTGCTAGTTGTCCTTTGATGGAGGCCTTTCCTTGGTTCCCTTGTTCTTCTTTATGCCTTTGGATTGTGGAGGTTTTGGTCACATTTATTGGGAATGTGGTTATCACATTTTTTCTCATGTGGGGTTCTTGGATCTAGACCTCTAGTGCAGGTAGAGGTCATGTTTTCATTGTTTATTAGTTTGGTCAATTTTAAGGTTGGTAGATAGGTGTTTTGAACCTGGTTGTGCTGAAGGTTGGAGTTGGGTTTTTAAACCCTTGTTCTAATGATGATCCTTTGACAGAGGATACTCCTTGGTTTCCTTTCTCTTCTTCAAGCATTAGGAAGGTGCGAGATCTAGAATCCATGTCTATTGTTGGTGCTCTTTGTGGTGCCTTAACTACTCTTTGATTCTTGTTATCAAGAGTTGGTCTCTACTGGGACATTGTTTTCTATGAAGGGAATAAGGGATTAGTTGGTAGAGGGTTGTTTGTCATTTCCAGGGCTTTCAAAATATTTTTTCTATTGTTTGTTTGATAGGCAATGGATAAGACTTTTGTTGCCTTGTCTCTATTTGCACTCCTAGTAGCCCTATAAAGGTGGACATTACTTTTGTAGGTTTGGTGGTCCTTTTTTATTGGTTGCAGTCTTTGAGATCTAGCTTGAATCCAAGCACAACCTAGTCGTTCCTTCAAAGGTTTCTATTAAGGTGGATCTTTCTTATCTCAACCAACACTCTCATTAGTCTTGTAGAGGTGGTCATTTCTCCTATAGGTTTGGAGGTGGTTCTTTTTTTGTAGTCTTAGAGCTCTAGTTTAAGGTCTAAGTTGTGTACACCCTGGTTGTTCCTTCAAAGTATCCTATTGAGGTGGGGATGGTTTATCTTCTAGAATCCTTACCATTGTCTTCTATTGAGGTGGAGACAATTCTAGGTTTTGGGGTCTCTTAAAGATGAGGGTGTTAGCCCTCTCTCAGATCTTGTCCAAGCTTTTGTCTATAAATTTTTGGTTTTGGTTGTAAAGCAGAATTGATTGGAATGAGTAAATCTATGTATATAAGACTTAGATATTGCCCTCTTCCAGCTACTTGTGTTTTTAAGAATAGTACATATTTTGTAAATCTAGCTTACAAATCAAATACACTTTATCAAAAAAATTGTTTCAATTAATTAGGAAAGATGCTAACTAGTTATTGCAAGCGTAACATCTTTATATATCCACTCCGATTCAGCAAATCTCAATCTCCCATCTATCATTCGATTTACCATTCTCTCTGCATCTTCAAATTCCGACAAAATGTGCTTGTGAAAGCCCCTATGGACTAATTAACATTTTTTTCTATAATTATTAATTGGCTATGAATTCAGTAGCTTTCTGTCATTATTCTCTTTGTAATGGTCTCTTTTTTATTGAGTATAAATTTTAAAGAGTTTGGAGAATGATTATATTTAATATCATATCTTTCATGTACATAGTCTATATTTTGGTGTGATTTTAATATGTTGTTTCTCATGAGAAACTAAGACTTCATAATTCAATGTACAAGACACCAGTCTTAACAATTACTCTCAAAATGAAAACATCTTTCACTAGTAGTTTAGAAATAGGGTAATAGTGTGTAGGCAACTCATGAATAAGTGGTTCATTTAGGGAAGCATCCAAGCACGCCATAAGAATTATTATCCAAAGAAATCTTGATTTACATACCTAGATCTTGTATTTGTGCAATAATTTTTTTATCAACTTAATAGATGTTTTATATGTAGTATGTTATGAATTAGTGACAAATCTCTGGAACCAAAGTATTATTCATAAATTGCAGCATAATATATTATTTCCTGCATATGTAAATGATTGATGCAAGCTGTTTTAATGGATGATGTATGTTGTAAGTGCTTTTTGTTTCCTACTGTTATAATAAACTTTCAAATGAGTTGAAAAATTATGCTAAATTTTAGCTGTAATGTACTTGAGTGTAGGCAGGGCAGAAATGATGATGTAGATGTATTGTGTGAAATCTTAGTTAGGTGATTTTTTATTGTCTTTATTTCATATTAGAATGCAAATTGTTAGATTTTCTAATCTAAATATGATGTAGATAAAGTCACTGTCCTACGAAGAGTTCTAACAGAATTTGCAAAAACACAAAGAAAATTAACAAATACTTTTCTGGCGCTCCATTCTAATGATGGATCATAGAGTATGATAAAAAATATTGATAAAAAATCAATACACGATCAAATCTAGAAATAATCTTCATTTAATTCATATATTGTGAAAATTAATACATTTAATCAACAAACAGTCATTCCCGTTCTTTTTTGACAAATAAACAAACTGTGCTACAGTCAATCCGTATCATTTTTTAACCGATAAAAAAATATGTTACAATATAATTTATACAATTTTGTTTATCTGTAATCATTTCTATTAAGTAATGCAATGGATTGACTCTATGTGTTGATTTTTCTTTGCATTTTTGCAATTTCTGTTAGAATTGTTTGCAAGGCAGCAGCTCTATCTGCACCAGTTTTGGTGCTAGGTAGTTAGGTGATTACAATCATATTGGTATTCATTATAATAATTCTAAAAAGTTTGAATTTGTTGGCTTTAATTGTTCTAATTGAAGGACTAGTTTGAATGATTAGAAGTTCACATTCAATTAATATTTTTCACTTGATTTTTTTTTGGTTACATACAGTTTGAAGAAGAAAATTTTGATTATTCTTCCATTTATAGAAACAGAGTATATTGCAATCACTTTCATAGTTGCAAGAATTGTACCTCAAAAAATTTAGAAGACATTGAGAGAAAAACAAATTCAGATTAGTACAGTCAAGTTGGCCAAAAATTTAGCCCATCACAATAAGTCTAAGAATTTCAATTTGAAAAAGTAAAAAGAAGTAAAATTGAATTGTATAAACATTTGTCAATGGGCCCTTGGTCTACAGGTGAAGCTGAATGGTTCTAAATGAGCCCACCAGGGATCAAGTCTTGCTGAGTGCAAAGACTCTGATATCATAAGAGATGAGGCCCCGGACAGCTCTGACATCACCAGGGATGAGACCCAGACGGATTTGGCCAGGATTGTTCTACTGCAACGAAAAGAAGACAACAAATAGAAACTTAAAAGTATGCAGTTTGCAATCAGCAACTATTATATAGAAATTGAGCAAATGGTTTTATTTCCTTCATATGTAAATGGTGGTTCTATGAATTTTAAATGTTGTAACTGATTTCTCTTTCATAATGGTATAAAAAGTTCTAATTGATTGAAAAAAATCTTTAAAAAATATTTAATTTAAGAATCTTTAATATCCAATGAGCTTCTGCCTCTAGTCTAGCGAACTTGTATTATGGTGGGTAAAGCTTAGATGTCCTAGAAAAGCTCTATTATGGCAAAACTTAGCTGTAATTTACTTGTGTGTAGGCAGGGCAGAAATGATAATGTAGTTGTATTATGTTGCTCGTTAATCTTCTACTTTTCTTTTCTCCAGGCCATCAAAATCATATGATTCAGGTGATCTATAGCTTGGCCAGAAACCAGATGTCAAAACTGTCACAGAGAATTCTATTCCAGAACATGGATGACGAGGATTCTGTCTGAGGTACTCCTCAAAATTTGATTGGGTTTTCATTGTCAATGCCCAATCGGTAAGCATGCCCTCTATTTTTTATGTAAATTGTCTTCCACACTCACTCTTTGACTTACCTAACAAGCTTTTCTCATAATCAACATTTGAACTTTTGTGACACAAAAGCCTGTCTCAGAGGTTTTTCCTATAAAAGTCTGCAATCTTATCAATGGCATCTATCTCATAGACATAGGGAAATAATTTTGCCACCTTCTCAAGGGCATCTTCAACATCTACATATGTCATCTTTACCAGCAGCATGTGGTTGAATGCATGGAATTGAGGGAAAGAAGTTATGTTTTTTCTTTCCCCAGTGAAAGGAAAGAGAAGGAAAAGCAGGGTTATTACTGCAGGAAAACTCATATTCTCTAATGCCTAGCCCTGTACTATAATGGTGGCTCTTCCCATGAGAATGATGGAACATCAAACTTCCCAGAGATTTTCTCAGCACTTTTCCTCGCTTCATCATCATATGTATATCCATCACAAACTTCCTCTTCAACACAATTCCTTTTCTCACCATGAAAATTGCCACCTTTAACATATTCCATAATCTTTTTGCCACAACTTGGAAACTTGGATTGCACTGCAATCCACCTCCATGGCTATCTTCAACACTAGAAATGGGAAAGTTCAGAGTATGAAATAGGGCAGGACAAAGTACAGGACCTTCTCAGTAGAGAGATAATCAGAATTGTATATGAGAATCCATGCACTGAGCTTGTAGGAGCAGGACATGTAGCTTTTTTATCTCACTTGTATGGACAAAGACACCCACAATAAAAATGCATACCCTTGAACGTTGTAAAACTTCAAAAATCGTCTTTTGAGGAGGATAAAAGTGAAAGCTGAGCCGTAACCAGGGCGGGCCAGCTTGCTTTTAATGAATATCCTGCAACTTGTTCATTGCAAGAACTCTGAAAGGCTGCCATGAGTGCATTTTTGAAAAGGCAGTGGTTTATAAGTTTCTCCTCAACAAATTGCAAGTATTTCTGATGCAACTGGAAAACACTCCTCACAAACTGATATTTTTCACTTGCAATTACTTCTTTCTGATTATTTGCCTTTATTGCCACTGCCACCATCCGTCCTCCATGTTTAACCAATGAAGTACCATGCCTGGTAACATGCTTTCTAAATATCTTGGCCATGAGCTTGAATGCCTTTGAAAGACCATCCATCTTCTCATTTCCCAGCAATGGATGGCAATCCAAAAGTTGGCTTTCATGCTTGCAAAGAAGTACATTTTCTACCATTTCTACATACCTATTTTGGCTACGCTGATGCACACAATACATTGCAATTGTTTCTTTCTCCAACCTTAAATACTTAACCACCTTCAACAAGTAGTCTAGATATCTTCTTTCTGATGATGAATTATGGAGTTTGATCTGAAAATGTTGAAATTGCATGACTACAATATTTTCGGTTTTATTTGATATATAGTAGCAGCCTCATCGCTGTCTACTGCAATGAAAAGAAACAATAAATAGAGGCTTAAAAGCATGCAGTTTGCAATCAGCAAGTATTATAAAGAAATTGCAGCAAATGGTTTTATTTCCTTCATATGTAAATGGTGGTTCTATGAACTTTAAATGTTATAAGTATTTTCTCTTTCATACTGGTATAAAATATTCTAATGGATTGAAAAAAAATCTTTAAGAAATAGTTAATTTAAGAATCTTTAATATCCAGTGAGCTTCTGCCTCTAGTCTAGCGAAGTTGTATTATGGTGGGTAAAGCTTATCTGTCCTAGCAAAGCTGTATTATGGTAAAGCTTAGCTGTAATTTACTTATGTGTAGGCAGGGCAGAAATGATAATGCAGTTGTATTATGTTTCTTATTAATCTTCTACTTTTCTTTTCTCCAGGCCATCAAATCATATAATGTAACAATATATCAAGGAGAGAACAATATAAGATTTACAGTTCAGTGATAGAATAAGTTGTGAAACATCAAATACAGAAATATCTAATTGGCATCTTCTCTGAACCAATGTCAAGCCAATTAATTGTAAACATCTAATAGGAACTCCAATCCTATGTCAAACTTTGAGAAATCGCCACCACAACCCAACTTTGAGAAGACAAGATGGGGAACACAGAGAATTTATTTTTCTTTGTTTCCTTTTAACAAAACCTGGTCCTTTATTTCACTCTTACAATTTTTACAATCTCTGGCTATATGCGCAATAACTCTCTAGAAATTGAAGCATCTAATGCAAAGACATTCATAACCCAATTTCTGAATCCAAACACCAACAACTGAGGAAGGTTTGATGGAGTGTTTGATTGGTTTTCTTAAATTAACCTTGATCCATATCCTTGATTGCATAGGTGGATAACTAATCACCACATGTGGTGCTTAAACTTGTGACATGTTCCCCTGAGAAGTTGCCAACCAATTTGAAAATTTCCTAGATAAACAAAGTTCACGGGGAAGTTTATTTCATTCAGATCCATAATGGGGCATCTTAAACTATCCACAATATAGAAGAGATATGTGTCCGTCTCCTAGAAGCCAAATATCTTGTAAGGCTCCATAAGGTAGTCGTTGGCATCGATGACGACCTCTATACTTCATTTCCCTGGGATCTCCCAATTGTTATGTCAGCTGGGTCTCCATTCTCGGGATTTGGCTCAGGGCCAAAATGAAATTTCTATGGGGGCCCTCGCAAGAGATTTTTCATCCTCTTGGGATGGGAGTGGGAACACCAGTCACTGAGGCTCTCTTCTATGTAAACAAGGGATAAACTTCCTTACAAAATTTCTCGGCATGGATGAAGGCCTGGAGTCCCCCTATGGAGATGGCCTCGATGAAGACTTAGCATGGGCCTTCAAATACAATTATGATAATAAAATAGATGGTTGGGGTAGCCCGGACTCATCTGACGTGGCTGAGGAGGAGGAGGAGGACTCTGATAAGGAAGAAGACTCAGAGGAACAAGCTGACCGTGACTCGGACGAAGTGGAGGGGGGTGACAAAGAGGAATCTGAAGAGGATGCCCAACAAGAACCAAATGAGGAGCCCATGGACCAAGACTCGCACTCAGAATCTCAACAGGAGGATGGCCAGGCTGCCTCCTCTAGCAGCTCGGACCAGAACTCTACTTCGGCCTTAGACTAGCCCGGGTGCTAGGCTCTTTCTGGTTTTTTGCTTTCTTAGCATATTAGTTTTTTGAATTTGCTCAGTACTGCTATATAGCATTGATTAGTTCAATGCAGGGACATTTTCGGGACTTTATTAAGGTCTTTTGTTATTTTGTATGTATCTCCAGCAAGAGGGCTCTCTACTTGAGTGCCCATGATACTTCATGGTTCTAATTATACTCTGGTTTATGCATGTTTTACTCTTATTTTAAATATATTACTCGGCCTTGGCCCCTTATTGATCAAAAAAAATATAGAATCAATCATTACAAAACTAAAAAGAGCAATATAGAAAATGATGATGTCCTGTATCTTCAAGACTGCTGCAAGAGAGGAGAGTTTCTCTAGTTAGGAAAAGGAGGTTCTTAAGAAGTGGATTCTTTTAAAATTGCCATCCAAGTATGGCTTGGTTAAACAAAACACACGCAAATTTGATAGAAAACAAGGAAATTGAACTACTGCACCTAAATTTATAAAGAATAATTTTCTGGAGCTTAATATTCATTATGAATAATGAAGCAAAACACAAGATCTTTGAATTAGGAATAACAAAGAATTTAGAAAGTATATAATAGAGGATGACTCCAAGATAATGATAAGATCTGCAGTTCAGGGCTAGAATAAGTTGTGAAGTATCAAATCCAGAAATATCTGACTGGCCTCTTCTCTGAACCAATGTCATGGCAAGAAATTGTACATTCCAGGATTTTCTTCATCTCTCTAAATATTCCCTGTCTATCAGATTTTCATTTCTCCTTTTAATTTCCTTTATTTCTGGCGTGAACATGTCTTGAGCCTGCTCTATGCATTGCATCACCAACTCCTTATGAGCTAATACTTTTCTGCTCTTCATAATTCTTATGATGGAAGCATCAATTATATGATGTCTATCTTGAAATACAGCCTTCCCAACATTTTCTTTTACTTTGGCTCTGGGTGCCGGAAGTCTGATCTTTCTCTTGTTACATGAAAAATTTGCATTGAATTAAAAATAATCTGTTTCTATCACAGATTGGGTATCTGGTAATTTACTTAGGATTTTGTATTTTGAACATGCAAGGGATTTCAGCAATGCAATTGTATCTTCAACTCCCAAATTCAACTGGGATTTGACTTGTGAAAAACTTAGCCTGTCTGTTTCATTGAACAACAATAGTGCACTTGCATGACAAGGTGTTCCAACTATTTGAATTTCACCTTGTTCAAATCTTCCAATACTAATGCATGTTCCAAGATAATGTTTCCATGTTTGCCTTCTGTTCATTTTTTCTGTGTTATAGAACCCTTTGAATGACTCTAATTGTCTCACCATTTCAACAGGGAGGACAAATGATTCAGGTGATCTATACCTTGGCCAGAAGCCAGATGTCAACACTGTCACAGATAATTCTATTCCAGAACATGGATGAGGAGGATTCTGTCTGAGGTATTCCTCAAAATTTGATTGGGTTTTCATTGTCAATGCCCAATCGGTAAGCATGCCCTCCATTTTAAATGTAAATTTTCTTCCACACTGACACTTTAACTTATCTAGCATGCTTTTTTCATAATCAACATTTGAACTTTTATGACACAAAAGCCTATTTCCAAGATTTTTCCTATAAAACTCTGCAATCTTATCAATGGCATCTATCTCATAGACATGGGGAAATAATTTTGCAACCTTCTTAAGGGAATCTTCAACATCTACATATGTCATGTTCCTGTTTGTCAAAATGTTGTCACAAAATGTGACAAGCAATTCCCAAATACTATATTCTGCAACTTGTTCATTGCAAAAACTCTGAAAGGCTGCAATGAGTGCATTTTTGAAATGGCAATGGTTCATTAGATTCTCCTCAACACATTGCAAGTATTTCTGATGCAACTTGAAAACACTCCTCTCAAACTGATATTTTTCGCTTGCAATTACTTCTTTCTGATTATTTGCCTTTATTGCCTCTGCCACCATCTGTCCTCCACGTTTAACCAATGAAGTACCATGCCTGGTAACATGCTTTCTAAATATCTTGGCCATGAGCTGAATGCCTTTATCTATTCCGGAATACAACTTAAACACCTCTGAAAGATCATCCATCTTCTCATTTGTCAACAATGGATGGCAATGCAAAAGTTGGCTTTCATGCTTGCAAAGAAGTTCATTTTCTACCATTTCTACATACCTATTTTGGCTATGCTGATGCACACAATACATTGCAATTGCTTATTTCTCCAACCTTAAATACTTAACAACCTTCAACAGTAGTCTAGACAAGAATACTCACATATCCATGAAGCAGACTTTCTGGAATAGTATGTGGTGGTATTTTAAAAAATGGCCAACTCTAAATCTCGATAATAGTCGATCCCTAAATCCCACAGCATACACACAACATTCTTCAATACGGTCCCATCAGGAATGCTCTCACTCTCCCGCATCTTATTAATTTGAAGCATCACAGCAGCTTGCACACAAGACGCAATAGTTTGCTAACCATTCGTTTGTAATATTCTTTCAAAAGAAAAACATCCTCTTTCTCCCTCACTGCGGGTGCAACTGTTGAATTGATATGATCTTGTAAAGTTTTCTCATATTTAGTCCTCATCAAAGAGACAGACACATAAAGCTACTTTCTCTGGATTTCTCTGGATCTTGTAATTGTGCAATAATTTCTTTATCAACTTGATAGATGTTTTATATGCAGTATGTAGTGACAAATCTCTGAAACCAAAGTATTATTCAGAAATTGCAGTATACAATTTTATTTCCTGCATATGTAAATGATTGATGCAAGTTCTTTTTAAGTACATTTTGTTTCCTACTGTTATAATAAACTTTCAGATGAGTTGAAAAATTACACTAAATTTTGAGCTGTAATGTACTTAAGTGTAGGCAGGGCAAAATTGATGTACTTGTATTGTGTGAGACTTTAGTTAGGCGGTTCTTGATTGTCTCTATTTCATATTAGTGTGCAAAATGTTAGATTTTCTAATCTAAAGATGATGTAGATAAAGTCGTTGCCCTACAAACGGTTCTAATAGAATTTGCAAAAAATACAAAGAAAATTAATAAACACTCTTCTAGCATTCCATTCTAATGATGAATCATAAAATATGATCAAAAATGTTGATACAAAAACCAACACACAATCAAATCCAGAAACAATCTTCTTTTAATTTATAAATTGTAAAAATTAATACATTTAATCAACAATCAATCAATCCATCTTTTTTAATAGATAAACAAAACTGTGCTACAATCAATCTGTTTCATTTTTTAACAGATAAAAAACTATGTTACAATATAATCCATTTCATTTTTTAACAGATAAAAAACTTATGTTACAATACAATTTATACAATTTTGCTTATCTGCAATCATTACTATTAAATAATTCAATCGATTGACTCTGTGTTGACAATTTCTGTTACAATTGTTTGCAAGGCAGCAGCTTTATCTGCATCACTTTTGGTGCTAGGTAGTTAAGTGATTACAGACATTGATATTAATTATTATATTTCTAAAGAGTTTGAATTTGTTGGCTTTAATAATTCTAATTGGAGGAGTAGCTTGGACGATTAAAAGATTTTGTTTTGGTTTTGATTATTCTTTCATCTATAGAAATAGGGTATATTGCGATTACTTAGTTGTAAGAATTGTAACTCCATAAAATTTTTAGAAGAAATTGAGGGAAAGACGAATTCAGTTTAGTAAAATTGAGCTGGCTAAAAACTTAGTCCATCACAATAAGTCTAAGAATTTCAATTTGAAAAAGTAAAAAGTAAAATTGAATTGTATAAACATTTGTCAATGGGCCCTTGGTCTATTAGTGAAGTTGAATGGCTCTGAATGAGCCCACCAGAGATCAAGCCTTGCTGAGTGTGAAGGCTCTGATATCATAAGGGATGAGGCCAGGATCATGCCCTGGGTGTATTTAGTGGAATGGATACCCTTCAGTCCTTAGCTCTTAGCCTACACAGTAACAACATAAATTGTTGAAATTGTATGACTACAATATTTTTAATTTTCTTTTGAATTATATAGCCTCTATTAATCTATATAATAGCAACCTCGTCACTGTCTACTGTAATGAAAAGAAGACAGACTTGAAAGTATGCAGTTTGCAATTAGCAAGTATTATATAGATATTGCAGCAAATGGTTTTATTTCCTGCATATGCAAATGGTGGTTCTAATTTGTTGTAAGTATTTCTCTTTCATACTGTTAACAAAAAATTCTGGTAAAGCTTAGCTGTAATTTACTTATGAGTAGGCAGGGCAGAAATGATAATTCAGTTGTATTATGTTGCTCATTAATCTTCTACTTTTCTTTTCTCCATGCCATCAAATCATATATTGTAGCAATATATCAAGGAGAGAACAACATAAGATTTACAGTTCAGTGATAGAACAAGTTGTGAAGCATCAAATACAGAAATATCTAATTGTCCTCTTCTCTGAACCAATGTTACTTGTAAATTTCGGGATTTTTTTTTTAGGGGAATGTCAAACTTTGAGGAATCACCACCCTCCCCAACTTTGAGAAGATAAGATGGGGAACACTGAGAATTTCACTCTTACAACTTTTACAATCTCTGGCTACATGCGCAACAACTTTCCAGAAATTGAAGCATCTAATACAAAGACATTCATAACCCAATTTCCGAATCCAAACACCAACAACTCAGGAAAGTTTAATAGAGTGCTTGATTCCTTTTCTTAAATTAATCTTGATTGCATAAGTGGATAACTAATCACCTCATGTGGTGCTCAAACTTATGACATGTTCCCTTGAGAAGCTGCCAACCAATTTGAAGTTCAAGGGGAAGTTTATACATTCAGATCCATAATGGGGCATCTTAAACTATCCACAATATAGAATCAATCATTATTAAACTAAAAAGAGCAATATAAAAAATGATGATGTCCTGTATCTTCAAGACTGCTGCAAGAGAGAAGAGTTTCTCTAGTTAGAAAAAGGAGGTTCTTAAGAAGTGGATTCTTTTAAAATTGCCACCCAGGTATGGCTTGGTTAAACAAAACACAAGCGAATTCGATAGACAACATAGAAATTGAACTACTTCACCTAAATTTATAAAGAATAATTTTCTGGAGCTTGATGTTTATTATAAATAATGAAGCAAAAAGCACAAGATCTTTGATAATGATAAGATCTGCAGTCCAGGGCTAGAATAAGTTGTGAAGTATCAAATCCAGAAATATCTGACTGGCCTCTTCTCTGAACCAATGTCATGGCAAGAAATTGTACATTCCAGGATTTTCTTCATCTCTCTTTAAATATTCCCTGTCTATCAGATTTTCAATTCTCCTTTTAATTTCCTTTATTTCTGGCGTGAACATGTGTTGAACCTGCTCTATGCATTGCATCACCAACTCCTTATGAGCTAAAACTTTTCTGCTCTTCATAATTCTTACGATGGAAGCATCAATTATATGACGTCTATCTTGAAATACAGCCTTCCCAACATTTTCTTTTACTTTGGTTGTGGGTGCCGGAAGGGTGATCTCTCTCTTGTTGCATGAGAAATTTGCATTGAATTCAAAATAATCTGTTTCTGTCACAGATGGGGTATCTGGTAATTTACTTAGGATTTTGTATTTTGAACATGCAAGAGATTTCAGCAATGCAATTGTATCTTCAACTCCCAAATTCAACTGGGATTTAAATTGTGAAAAACTCAGCCTCTCTGTTTCATTGAACAACAATAGTGCACTTGCATGACAAGGTGTTCCAACTATTTGAATTTCACCTTGTTCAAATCTTCCAATAATAATGCATGTTCCAAGATAATGTTTCCACGTTAACCTTCTGTTCATTTTTTCTATACTATAGAACTCTTTGAATGACTCTAATTGTCTCACCATTTCAACAGGGAGGACAAATGATTCAGGTGATCTATAGCTTGGCCAGAAGCGAGATGTCAAAATTGTCACAGAGAATTCTATTCCAGAACATGGATGAGGAGGATTCTGTCTGAGGTACTCCTCAAAATTTGATTGGGTTTTCATTGTCAATGCCCAATCGATAAGCATGCCCTCCATTTTATTTGTAAATTGCCTTCCACACTCACACTTCAACTTATCTAGCATGCTTTTTTCATAATCAACATTTGAACTTTTATGATACAAAAGCCTGTCTCCGAGCTTTTTCCTATAAAACTCTTCAATCTTACCAATGACATCTGTCTCATAGACATAGGGAAATAATTTTGCAACCTTCTCAAGGGCATCTTCAACATCTACATATGTCATGCTCCTGTTCGTCAAAATGTTGTCACAAAATGTGACAAGCAATTCCCAAATAGTATATCCTGCAACTTGTTCATTGCAAAACCTCCGAAAGGCTACCATGAGTGCATCTTTGAAAAGGCGGTGGTTCATAAGTTTCTCCTCAACACATTGCAAGTAATTCTGATGCAACTGGGAAACACTCCTCACAAACTGATATTTTTCACTTGCAATTACTTCTTTCTGATTATTTGCCTTTATTGCCTCTGCCACCATCAGTCCTCCATGTTTAACCAATGAAGTACCATGCCTGGAAACATGATTTTTAAATATCTCGGCCATGAGCTGAATGCCTTTATCTATTCCAGAATACAACTTAAACACCTCTGAAAGATCATCCATCTTCTCATTTGTCAACAATGGATGGCAATCCAAAAGTTGGCTTTCATGCTTGCAAAGAAGTTCATTTTCTACCATTTCTACATACCTATTTTGTCTACACTGATGCACACAATACATTGCAATTGTTTCTGTCTCCAACCTTAAATACTTAACTACCTTCAACAAGTAGTCTAGACCAGAATACTCACATATCCATGAAGCAGACTTTCTGGAATAGTATGTGCTGGTATTTGCAAAAATGGCCAACTCTAAATCTCGATAACAGCCCGCCCCTAAATCCCACAGCATACACACAACATTCTTCAATACAGTCCCATCAGGAATGCTCTCACCCTCCCGCATCTTATCAATTTGAAGCATCACAGCAGCTTGCACATTACTGCGCAAAACTTCATGGTAGAAGCATCTCTGAGAAGTTCTAGTAGCATACCAATCGTTTGGAACAGTCAATTGGACGAACACAAGACGCAATAGTTTGCTAACCATCCGTTTGTAATATTCCCATTGCGTTACAATTTCTGTCAAAAGAAACTCATCTTCTTTCTCCCTCAGTGCGGGTGCAACTGCTGAATTGATATGATCTTGTAAAGTTTTCTCATATTTAGTATGCATCAAAGTGACAGACACATGAAGGTACTTTCTCTGGATTTCAGACAAAATCGTCGAATACTCGTCCATTCCGAGGTTTTGCCCATCGACCATTTGCTTAGCCTTTGCAATTCCATTGTGCAACGTATCCCATTCCACCATCTTGACTGGTAAATCTAAAACCACAGTAGATTATGAGTTTTCAGCCAAACAGTCTTCAATAAATTGACAAAGAACAAATTTTCAAATTATGATGCTTAATCAAAGAGAAAAATAGACTGAAAAATTATTCAAAATTTATAAGATATAAATAGAGCAACGAATAAATTGCAACATCCTCTACTCAACTTATTACCTATTTCAATTATGTATTAAATCCTTTTATTAATGATAATGTCTAATTTATGAAAAAAGAGAAAACTATGAATCATAATGTAAGACTATATACCATCTAATCAAATAATACCTAAGAATTATTGTTATATTAAAATAAAAATAATTTAACTCTAAATTTGACCATGTCATATGTTCCACTACATCTCATAGAATAGAGACTATACAACATGGATCCCTCTTCTATAAAATATTATCCTTAACACTTATCTATAGGTACTTTTGAGTTAATCTTCCCTTATACCATTTTCATGTGGTAAGATTTTTCATTTGATGAGATATTTTATTGTGAATGATGAAGAAATGAAATATAATAAGAAAATAATAGTAATGTGCCTGTAGTATACAATTTTTGTCTTTTTTTTTTAAGTTTATTTTTGACTTGAATGTTTTGATGGGTGAACCACAATATAGAAATAGATAATATAATAATTAATTTATCTGATACTAATACATAAAGAAATAACACCCAAATGTACAATATTCAAAATGCCTACATCTTAAAATGTTTAACAGATTTAATATAGTTTGTATACTACAAGTTATCATTAAATAGAACAATACCCAGATGGTCGAAATACATTAATATCACAATACAAACATACCCATTTGTTGTTGTTGCAAAATGAGACTGATATGGGTCTAAAAATAGAAAACTCAAACTTTTAAATAAAGTCAAATCCTTCAATCCCTAGTTGGTCCTTCTGCAAAATGACAATCAAGCATATCAATAATCAAGACACCCAAAATATTGCACAAATCAGGCAAAAACCCTAAACATCTAACTACAATGCAAGAAACCCTACGCCCAACAACATATGCTACAAATTGTTCAATAACCAAATTGCAATGGTAAATGAATAGCACTGCCCAACAATAGAATCAACTCCATAAATAATTTAAACAAAAATAAATCATTTAAAACTCCAGCAAACTCCAAATAAAACTCAAGGCAAAGAAGAGAAACTATACAAATTTGATAAACTCAATGGCAAATGCTCTATGAAATACCTCTAAGATATCTCCAATAGATTAGCTAGCTACACTAATCTTCATTATTAAATAGAACAATATCTAGATGGCCAAAATACATTAAAATCACAATACAAGCATTACCTATTTGTTGTTGTAAAATGAGACCAATGTTGGTCTAAAATACAACAAACCAAAACTTTCAAATGAAGTCAAATCCTTCAAACCCTAGTTGCTCCTTCTGCAAAATGCCAATCAAGCATATCAAAATCAAGACAACCAAAATACTGCACAAATTAAGCACAAACCCTAGACCACAATACAAGCATTACCTATTTGTTGTTGTAAAATGAGACCAATGTTGGTCTGAAATACAACAAACCAAAACTTTCAAATGAAGTCAAATCCTTCAAACCCGAGTTGCTCCTTCTGCAAAATGACAATCAAGCATATCAATAATCAAGACAACCAAAATACTACACAAATTAAGCACAAACCCTAGACGTGATTGAACCACAATGCAAGAAACCCTAGGCCCAACAACATATGCTCCAAATCATCCAATAACCAGATTGCAATGCCAAATGAGTAGTAGTGCCCAACAATAGAATCAACTCCACAAATAATATATGTGCTTCAATATCTAAATCGACTAGCAAAAATAAACCATTCAAAACTCCAACAAACTCCAAATAAAACTCAAGGCAAAGCATCTAACAAATCAAATCCTATAAATCTTCTGTAAAAAAACCTACACAAAGTAGATAAACTCAATCTAAATGCATTATGAAATACCTCTAAGATATCTCCAACAAATTAGCCATCTACATCTAATCTTCTTCAAGAGTGATTTACTGTACAAATTTAATATGATCAGTCGCAAATGCATTGCTGAATACATCTAAGATATCTCCAGCTACAACTAATCTTCTTCAAGAGTGATTTAGCAGAGGACAAGAGAAATAATAAACTCCAAATACCAAATGAGCTCTCAATTCGCTTTTTATAAACTTTTTAGGGAGCTTTTGAGAAACTTTCTAATAAAATTACTTTACTAATTTATTCAGCTTTTAACTCCAAAAACTAAGGTACTTGACAAAACCATAACGAAAATAAAATATAGCTCAATATTACACCCAATCAGTGGATGTATTACATGAAAATGACTAAATGAAATATGCATAAAATATAGCTTAAATAAAATCAAATACATGCAAACCTCAAAAGATCAAATCAAATATTGATGTTGATAGATTTGATATGGTTGCTCTCCAGCATATTGACAGCATAAAGATGTTTAGATGATCAAATGAATAGCATAACAATAGGAGGTCCTTATTAAATAGACTTCTCAATAATCGAAGCAAGGGCTAAGATTAAGAGGCAAAATGAATGGCTAAGATTAAGAGGTTAAATGAATGGCTAGGATTAAGAGGTTATGTTGAGATCAACGGATAATATATAAAGTTGTGTTGACTTTGGATAGTTATCTAGATTCAATGAATGTATAACAAAATGTAAGTTAGACATGTGAAGGAGCCAAGGTGAGACACTTGTCATGTGACTACGAATTTAGATTATAATCCATGTGAACAAAAATGAAAAACTATGATTAAAAAGATAAAAATAAAGATAATTTAAAAATAGTAAAATTAATTAAATAAATAATTTAATATTTATTTAATCAAGAGAAGAGGATAAAGATAAATTAAATGAATAACAAACATTAAGTTACTTTATTTTATTAAGGGCGCGAGATACATTAAGTTACTTTTCGTAGATTTCATTAGATACATTAAGTTACTTTTCGTAGATAAATCGCCGACTACTAAATCTGCCCTGAATTTTCTCGTTGAAAAGCAAATATCAGATTTTATTTTCCATTTACTGTAAATCAACGGATTTGTTGCATTCATCGCTGCACAAAAGAGAGATTTTTCACAACCATAGAACAATCATGCTATCAGACCTCTTAAATTTGTTTTTAATTGCATTATCAAAATTTCCCCTATTTTTCATTATAATTTAAATTTTGAGTCATTTCATGGCCAGAAACAATTTGAATTTAATGAGTTTGATACCTGTCTGTGGTTGAATAAGATTTGCCTTGCATTCTCATCATAATTGTTTATACATTGTTTATTCAAATTGGGTCATATGTTTTTAAGTTTAAAAACTTATATTTTTAATTTTTAAAGCTGGAAATAGAATTTCTATCATTCTATGTAATTATATGTTCGAAAGGGAAAAATTATATTCTTAAAAGAGAGGTTGCAAGTTCAAATCCCACAAAGAATAGAATAAGAAGAGGAAAATTTTGTGTACCAATTTTGTATTAAAAAATTAGAGCATACTCGACTTTAAAATTGTACTCTAAAAGAATATGCTTAAAAGAAATAAATTTATTGATGTAGTAATTTAAGAAGTAAGAATTATTAAAATCTTAAGCAATTGAAGTTATTATAAAATTTTTCAAAAAAAATGTTAGAATGATCTTTTAATTTAGTCGTCATTTTATTTATTATTTTAAAGATGAATCTACATGTCTCCCTACCAATTGATACATTGTTGGGTCTCAATGGTTCATATAATTATTATGGAAATACTTAATCAAAGAGAAAAATAGAGTGAAAAGTTATATCGTATTCAAAGATTGTAAGAGGAATAGATCAATTTATTTGATATAAATTGAGACATTTCAAAAGGACAAACTCTATTTTTTTAACGAGAACAAAATTCTCAATTTGTATCATCTTCAACTACTTATTGTCTCCTGTATAGTGAAAGCAAACTATGAATCACAATGTAAGGCTATAAACCATCTAATTAAATAATACCTAAGAATTATCATTTTATTAAAATAGAGATAATTTAAGCCCAAGTTTGACCATGTCACATGTTCCACTACATCTCATAGAATAAAGGCTAGACAACATAGATCACTATTTTATAAAGCATTATCCTTAACACAATACTACATAGTGGTGGTACACCGACCACTACTGGTGGTATCAATACCCATGGTAACCTCGTAGGGCTAGTACACTGGTAACCTGCAATAGGTACTATGTGGTCCCCACCCTATGAGTTATGATTCCTATGTAAATAAAAAATTATATAAATTTAAACCACCACTTTTAAATAAATTTGTTCTATAAAGGTTTTTTAATAAAAGGAGTTTAGAAAATGCCTTGTATTAATATTAAATTTATTTGGCATTTTTTATTATAAATTGCTACCTATTTTATATGTCCAATTTTATTTTTGTGGGGCCCAAGCTACTTTAAAAATTAAAATTTAGATTTTTTGGGGAATATGGGAGAAATGTAAAAATTATGGACTTGAAGGTAGATTAGAAATTTTGTTTGAAGTTAATGCATATTTGTTGACTTGCACATAGCCTAATAGGCTGATTTTCTTCTGAGGGGCATAATTTTTCCCTAAGATGTCAAAATTTGGACTTCTTATACTTGTTGGAAAGGTGATTGAAAGCTCTAGAGTTTGAATAGGTTTAGTTGTGTGATTTTGTCATTTTGACATGTTTTTATACTCTAGAAGCTAGATATTCTTCATTACATAGTTTTGGTCATATATTTTGTGTGTGAAATCAGATTTTTTATTTTGAATAGGCATTTGAGTGAATGTTTAGTGTACTTTGATTTGGTGTTTCCATTTTATCAATTTGATGAGTATGGAGAGTTATGTACTTGTTGGTGCATGAGATTTTTGGTGTGAGTGTGAGCACATCTAGATGAGTCAAGGGATGATACCTTAAGGGAGAGCATGCTATTATGAGATATTTATGATGCTACAAATAATTATCATATTTGATGTGTTGACCTGTGGCGTAAGGTTTTTTCATTAATGTCAAAAAGGTAGTAAGGTAGTTTTCATTTGCAAGGTTTGCATTGGATGTTCTCAAGTATGATAATGTTGTGATTCACATGTGTGTTGATGTTATGATTCACATTCATATGTGTTGATTTACATTCACATATCATATTAATTCATATTGTTTCATGATGTTGATAATGATACATTGATATAGTGCCTAATGATACAAGTTCAAACATGGTATAAGATGATAATCACTTTGGTACACTTTTGGTGTTTATGATACAAGTTGATGGTGTGGTTTATTTGTTAAATGTCGTATGTTTAGGTATGCAATGATACATAAGTTATAGATCAAATTTTGACACTGATATGGGGATACATCTTTTAGTTTCACGTGACATCTCTTGCATATTTTCACTTTGACATGGTTAGGAATATAGTATAGTGGATTCAAGAATATGCTCATAGGACACATTCAACAAGTATATTTGATTATCATTTCATATAGTGCTTATGATATGAAATATGATTTTAGAGTACAATACTTGGTGTATAACTTGCGGTATTGACAAACCTATTACAAGAACCACAAAATTTGATAGGAATTGATGCAAGTAATTCCATTTCATTTGAAAATTATTTTATAATTCATTTAGGATATTTCAAGAGTCATTAGAATCCCCTTGGAACTAGAAATGAAAAGTATAGAATTAATTTTTATTATTTTTTAGAAACTAATGCACATTGCCCAACAATATATATCATTGAGAAGTCAAATATGAACCTGAAGCCTCATACCTTCCTTTGTTTAATTATGAAGCTCCAATAAGTGACCTTTCATCCTCATGAATGTGGATGGGGCATTCGTTAGGCTAAAAGGAATCACTACTGGTCCAAACAAATAATCTTTAGATTTAAAAGCGGTCTTCCAAAAATCTGTTGGATCAATTAGTACTTGATGGTACCTAGATTTTAAATCAACTTTGGTGAAAATTTTAGCCCCTCTAAGCTGGTCAAAAAGATCATCTATCCAAGGAATTGGGTATCTTTTCTTCACTATGATTTTATTCAATGCTCAATAGTCAATACAAAATCTCCACATTCCATCCTTTTTCTTTGAAAGAACAATTGGGTTGCCACAAAGTGATGCACTTGGACAAATATGTTCTTTCTGAATCAATTCTTGTATTTATCTTTTAATTTCATCATTTTATAGTGTTGACCTCTAGTACAATAGCTCATTAGGCAATGGAGTTCCTAGTATAAAATCAATAGAATGTGTAACTTGGCAATATGAGGGTACCCTAGTTGCTAACTCAAATACATTCTGATATTTAGACAAAATATGATCCATTGATATTTTTTCTTTGTAGTGGTGTTCACAGTGGAAAGGGAATTACATGCTATTTTTATTTCTTCATTGGGATGAATCATCAATAATAAAAATGTTCTAGTTTGGGCAATCAATCTTCTACATTGTCTAGCACTAATCAAAGATGCAAAGTGTGCAAGACTTACCTCTTGTATCTGATACTTTTGTCCACCCAATTTGGTTGTCACACTACATGGCCTAAAATCATATACACCATGGCACTTATAAATATAAGGTTGTCCCAGCAAAACATCACAAATATAAAGAGGATCTACATCAAAAATTGCCTCATCTTTAAAGGTCTTGATGGATTATGAAAGGAAAAATTGCTTGTTCGCTTGAATATCTAACCCTTGACTTATCCATCCTATGGAATAAGGTTGTGGGTGTGTTTTTGTTTTCAAATTCAACTTAATAAAGTCTTAATAGACATTAAGTTCTTTTGGCTACCACTATAAACAATAAAGTGAGAGGCATTTCCTTCGTTCCAGACATGTGAATGTAATAGTCTTTCCTCATCCTCCTGGGGAAATATTTTTGCAATGGCTACTATGTCATATGGGCCAACCTCAATGACTTGTTCATTATATATTTCTTTGCAAGAATCTATCATCTCAAGCTCAACATTGTCTTCATGTGTTTCCATCATTGAAATTTTTATATTTTTGCAAAATTTTGTATTATGAGATGGACTTTATGGACTTCACACCACATACCTATATCTTGTTGTATTTTCATTACACCTCATGCTTTCTTTTTTGGTGAACTGGGAAATGACTCTTTGGTTGTTTGTTTTCCTATAGGTTTGCTACTTTCACCTTTCCATCTATTGTTCGTAAAATTATCCCTCCTCCCTTTTTCCTTGAATTTCTCCTCAATCTTTGAAGTGTACTTAAAAGCATTGGATAAAGTCTCTATATTCAAGAATTTCATCACAATTCCGATATACCTATGAAGTCCACTCTAATATTTCAAAACTTGATACTTCTTTGAGTTTTTTATGCCAAGTTTTGTTGAGAGAACATGAACATGTTGATATACTCCTAAAATTTTTTATCCTTCTTATGCCAAAGCAATTTCCACTGCATATAATTCTATTCATAGGTATCCATAGGGAAATAATCCTCTTTTATGTGTTCCAAAAAATCTTCCCATGTGGGTTTTCTAACAAAAATCTCAAATCCTTGGCCATCTTGGGTTTCCTAGATTGTCAATTTAACTTTCCATGCCAATTTTACCTCTGTCTCAACTTTAAAGAGGGAAAAGGTGAATTTTTTCAGCATCTAAAAAGTTGTTAACCAAAAAATATCTTTCTAGCTTGGATAACCAATGATCAACAACATTTGCGTCAATTTTCCCTTGAAATGTTGGAATGTCAAAATTCACCTGCATGTTAAATGGGTTGTGTCTACCAAATGTGGAATTTGTGGTATTCATTTGTGAACCTTTATTTTCAAGCATATGAAAAAATTGCTCCATCATTTCCTCATGTTACTTGTTTAATGCTTCTTCCATCAACATTTGAATGGTTCTTCCATTCCATCAATTTGTCTTGTCATCTGTGATCATGTGCATCTCGGAGATAGGTAATTTAAAGGATCTCATGTTTTCCACCCAAACTTCTAGTAATCTGACCATGTGCGATGAGACATACAAGAGAAAGCTCGAATACTACTAATCCAAATTATGGTTTCAAAGTACAATACTTGGAGTATAACCTACAATATTGACAAACCTATTACAAGATTAAAAAAATATGAGAAGAATTGATACAAGATAAAAGTAATTCCATTCCATTCAAAACTCAGTTTATATATTTTTTAGGAGATTCCAAGATTCATTATAATTTGTTGGATATTGCTAATGCATGGGGAGGTGATTGAGACATTTTATATGTTTAATCACTACATTACTGAATGGGCACTCAAACAATTGTCATTTTTGGTTTGTCACTGATGTCAACATATGTTTCTGTGAGGAGAACAAGTTGGTTATCACAGTGGACAGACACTATATGGATGTTTCAGATGTTGTGAAGTCATATGAGAGTTCAACAAGGTGTTGTGATCTTATATCCAAGATTGCATCATGTAATATTTCATATTGGATGAGTTACAGATGTTTTGGTGAAGACTGGTCACTGGATTGTGACAGTGAGAAATGACAAAGTTAGTCTCTATGTTTTTGGTATATCTTCCAGATGATATGGATTCAAGGTATACGAGCTTAAGGGATGATAGAAAAGGTACTAAAGGATGTTCATTGGTCAGTGCAAGGTACAAAGTGGCATGTGTTCTGGAGAAGACCTATTTGGAAGCTAACTTGGGAAATGTAGTGTGTGTTTTTCTTGGCAAACATAAATTAAGGATGTCGGTCCTTAAATATTGTAATGTAATCATTGTATACTTTTTTTAGATACTGTGTGTATCTTAACAAGGGTTTATGTAATTATTTGTAATTGGGAAAGGCTTATGGGCTGACCTGATTATGAGAATTGTAATAAGGTATAAATGAGAGGTCTTTTCTTTGGAAAAGAAATGGATGAAAAAAGGTGATATAAAGAGATTGTGAAAGCTACGAGCTTGTGTCTGTTGTATGTAGAGAAGAGGTTTACTGGTGGACTTTATTGGAACTAATCAAGCAAAGATAGTTGTTGCTGAACAGTTCAAAAAGATTGTGTATTTCTTCATATACACTTGTGTTGTGAACAATGAGTTCTGAAGGTGGATTTAACCTTCTTTGGGCAGTGAGCCTTGGGTAGTGAACCCTCCCTTTCTTCTTGAATCTTAACAGGGTCTATCCTCTAACAAGGACTATGTACTGTAATGTTTCAATAAGCTCATAATAGGGCTAAATCTTCTAACAAGGATACTATACTCTCAGTACATCATTTGTGGGTGCTAGTTCCCATTGGATTTTTTACCTTTAACAAGGTTTCCCCGACACCAAAATATTGTGTTATTGTGTTGGGATTTATTGTTTTTCAGTGGATCTGATATTGCTGCTACTTAAAGTTTAAAGTTTAATAATCTTCCATACAAGTGATTCACCCTCCCTCTCAATTGTATTGTGGACTATTATTCCTAACAATTAGTATTAGAGATTGTAGTCCTCAAAGAGAAAGCTTAACAACTTGAGGTGATCTTGGAGATGGCACTCTATAGGAAGGATGGTCCAAAATTTGATCCTGAAAACTTTGACAATTGGAAGAACAAGATGAGAACTCATTTTCTATGTTTGGGCATCGACTATTGGTTGATCACAAAGAATAAGGTGGCTATACAGACTAAGAGTGATTTTCCATCAGCTACTGATGATGAAAAGAAGGTATTCTCACACAACATGGTCGCAAGGGAAGCACTGATAAGCACACTATCTGAAGGTGAGTTTACTGTAGTTAAAAACTTGGATTCGACATATGATATTTAGAGAAAATTAGAAGCATTATATGAAGGAGACAAATATACCAAGAAAGTGAAGTTATAGAACTGGAAAACCAAGATGGAGAAGTTGAAAATGAAGGGTGATGAAAGCATTAGGGCTTATGTTCAAAGGGTTACAGAAGTTGTGGTTGGAATCAAAAATTGTGGAGGCACTTATGATGAAGAAGAAGTTGGTGTGAAGATCCTTAGATCATTGACACCTGTATACAAGTTCAAGGCTATGTCTATTCAAGAGACTATACCCTTAACTCCAAGTTTTAGCAGAGAGATGTTGATTACAAAGCTAACTACCTTTGAGGCTGTTGAAATGGGAGATTCAATACCTAAAGTAGAATATGCATTCAAGGAATCTGCACACAAGAAAATGTCAGCACTTCCGAGCACCAGCAGTGAAGACCTAAAAGAAGAGCTTGGTGAGCATGCTGAGGGATGAGAACAGATAATGGAAGAGGGGAAAAAGATGGATGAACTTGTTGAATTGATTGCTAGAAGAGAAAAGAAAGGTAACAAAAAATTTGAAGGCAAATTACCCTTGAAATGTTTTTCATGCAATAAGGTAGGTCATTTTGCATCTAGATGTCCTATAAGAGTTCCTAAGTACAAACCTAATTTTTTCAAGTCTAAAAAGGATAAAGAATTTTATTATGCTAGTGAAGGCATTTTTTATGATGATGATGATTTAGATTATGAAGAGATTGGATTTGTTGCTATTAGAGATGAACCGATGCATGAGGAAAAGGCTTTAGTATCTCATGTTGATAAGAAAACTGAATGGATAATAGATAGTGGTTGTTCACATCATATGAATGGATATAGAAACAAGTTTGTTAAATTAATGAAGTATGATGGTGGTGTTGTGAGATTCGGATACAATCTTCCTAAACCTAGCATAGGGGTAGGATCTATTACTTTCGATGGAAAGACTAATACAGATAATGTGTTTTTTGTTGATGGACTGAAATATAACTTGTTGAGTGTTGGATAGTTAATGGATAACTACTTTCAATTAAGTTTTGTTAATGGTAAATATTTTATCAAAAGTAAGGCAGGTAAGTTGATTGCAACTAGTACTAAATCTAGAGGTAATGTATTTGAATTAAATACATCTGGAGCCTCTTGTTTTGTTGCAAAGGTAGATGATAGTTGGTTATGGCATAGAAGATTTTGTCATGTTAATTTTGATAACATTGTGAAGGCAAGTATGGCTAATGCAGTAAGAGATCTGTCAAAGATTATGAAACCATCTAACACTATATGCAGAGAATGTGTTATGGGAAAATAGACTAGAAGCAGTTACAAAAGAAAAGCATATACATCAAAAGGAAAGTTGGATTTGGTACATATAGATCTATGTGGACCTACAAGGACAAGATCATACTATGCTGAAAGGTATTTCATACTTTTTATTGATGACTTTTCTAGAATGATGTGGGTTACTTATTTGAAAGAAAAATCAGAAGCATTTGATAAATTCAAGTTGTTCAAAGAAAAAGTAGAGAATGAGTCAGGTTTAAAGATTAAGTGTCTAAGGTCAGACAAAGGTGGAGAGTTTACTTTAGACTTATTCAATTTATACTGCAAAGAGTATGGAATAAAGAGACAAACATATGTTCCTAGGACTCCACAAAATAATGGGATAGCATAGCGAAGGAACAAGACTATACTTGATGCAACTAGGACAATGTTTCTTAAAGGAAATGTATCTCACGTACATTGGAGAGAGGTTATTGGGACAGCAGTGTATACATTGAACAGAATTCAGATTAGAGAAGGTACAAGTAAGACTCCTTATGAATTGTGGTTTGATCATACTCCTACTGTAAAATACTTCAAAATATTTGGTAGTAAGTGTTATAGCAAGAGAGATGATGAGATAGGAAATTTTGATACTAGAAGTGATGAAGGAATTTTTCTTGGTTACTCTACCAAGAGTAAGGCTAAAAAATGTTTCAATCTAAGATTAAGAAAGATGATTGAAAGTAATAATTTAAGGATAGATGAAAAGTCTTAGATACAAGAAAGGATGTATGATGGTAATCATATTACAAAAATCAAAGAGGCTATTGCTACTACAGAAGAAGAAGACCTTGTTGAGGCAGAATGTGAAAAAGAGATTTGTGATGTTGACACAAGTGAGGCTACTGAGGTTCCTAAGACTCTGAGGTATGTAAATAATAACCATCCAAAGAATCAAATTATTGGTGATTCTAATCAAGGAGTAATGACTAGATCAAAAGCAAGAGAAGAAAATTGTTTAATTTCTCAAGTTGAACCAAAGACTACAGATAAAGCATGTAGAGATGAATCTTGGATAAATGCTATGAAGGAAGAGTTAGATCGGATAAAGAAGAATAATACTTGGGAATTGGTTCCTAGACCTAAAAACAAAAATGTAATAGGAACAAAATGGGTTTTTAGAAACAAAATGAATGAGGAAGGAATTGTTGTAAGAAAAAAAGAAAGATTGGTATGTAAGGGATATTCATAGCAAGAAGGCATATACTTTGAAGAAACATTTACTCATGTTGCTAGAATAGAGGCAATAAGATTGTTTTCGGCTTATGTTGCACATAAAGACTTCAAGGTGTATTAGATGGATGTGAAATCTGTATTCTTGAATGGGGATCTTGAAGAAGAAGTATACATAGATTAACCTAATGGATTTCCTCTATGCGAAAATGGAGACATGGTATGCAAGTTGAAGAAAGCTCTATATGGGCTAAAGCAAGCTCCCAAGGGCTTGGTATGAAAGGTTAGATAAGTACTTATTTCAGCTTGGATTCAGAAAAGGTAATGCTAATAGTAATTTCTATTTAAGAACTAATAAAGATAAAATCTTAATAATAGAAGTCTTTGTTGATGATATTATCTTTGGAGGTAATGATGATCTATGTAAGAAATTTTCTAAGGAAATGGAAAGTGAATTTGAGATGTCCATGATGGGTGAAATGAAATTCTTTCTAGGACTACAAATAAATCAGAGAAAAGATGGCATCTTTATTTCTCAAACTAAATATCTTAAAGAAATGTTGAAATTTTTTGGAATGGAGGACTGCAAACCAGTCGGCACACCCATGGTGACTAGTAATAAGATAACAATTGATGATGAATAAAAGTGTATTTTTCAAACCTTGTACAGATCAATGGCTGGAGGATTACAATATCTGACCCACACCAGACTAGATATTGCTAATGTTGTTGGAATTGTGGCTAGATATCAGGCATAACCCAAAGAAAAACACCTAGATGCTGTGAAAGGGATACTAATATATCTGAAAGGAACCATAGACTATGGCTTATCGTATGATAGAAATGATAGCTTTGAGCTTCATGCTTATACTAATGTTGATCGGGTAGGAAACATTGATGACAGAAAAATTACTAGTGGTGGTGCATTTTTCCTTCAGAAAAAGTTGGTTTCTTGGCTAAGTAAGAAGCAAGATTGTATAGTACAATATACTATTGAATTAGAGTCTATTGCTACTACTATAAATTGCACTCAAATTGTTTGGATGAAACAAATGTTGAAGGACATAGGACTAACTTTTAAAGAGCATGTGGTTATCCATTGTGATAACACTAGTACAGTGAATATGTCAAATAATCCAATGATGCACTCTAAAACAAAATATATTTCTATCAAATATCACTTCTTGAGAGACAAGGTGGCAGAGAAGGAAATAAAACTAGAATATATTAGTACAAAAGAGAAGATTGTAGACATCTTCACAAAGCCACTGCCAAAAGATACCTTTGAATATCTCAGAGGTATGTTGGGGGTTCAAGCCCCTCCTAGTTAGAATTAAATGATGCAGAGATGCATCAGTCTAGAGGTTTTTAGAGCTTTATCATATTCTAGACTAGATGTTGGGATCTTCTCCTCGTGGGGAGTGATCATGGAATAAAGATGTTGGAAAATAGTTGATGACTCATGGAACCCTTTTTCATTGTTGTCAAAGGGGGAGTGCTTTGATGAGAAAATCCCTACTATATGGGGAGATTGTATGTATTATTGTTTGGTTGCAGAACTTTGGATTGATATAACTTTGGGATGATGGATTTTCCCATATGTTTCAACATCAATGCCAAAGGGGGAGATTGTTGGATATTACTAATGCATGGGGAGGTGATTGAAATATTATAGATGTTTTAGATGTTGCAAAGTCAGATGAGAGTTTAGGAAGGTGTTGTGATCTTATATCCAAGATCACTTCATGTAATGTTTCATATTGGAAGAGTTATAGATGTTTTGGTGAAGACTAGTCACTGGATTGTGACAGTGACAATTACTAGAGTTAGTCTCTGTGTTTCTGGTATATCTTCCAGATGATATGGATTCGAGGTATGTGAGCTTAAGGGATGATAGACAAGCTACTAAAGGATGTTCATTGGTTAGCGTAAGGTATGGAATGCTTGGTGACGTCAGCTATGGTGTGTGTTCTGGAGAAGACTAATTTGGAAGTTGACTTAGGAGATGTAGCGTGTATTTTTCTTGGCAAACATAAATTAAGGATGTCGATCCTTAAATATTGTAATGTTATTATTGTATACTTGTTTTAGATACCGTGTGTATCTTAGCAAGGGTTTATGTAATTATTTGTAATTAGGAAAGGCTTATGGGCTAACCTAATCATGAGAATTGTAATAAGGTATAAATGGGAGGTCTTTTCTTTGGAAAAGATATGGATGAAAAAAGGTGATATAAAGAGATTGTGAAAGATGCGAGCTTGTGTTTGTTGTATGTAGAGCAGAGGTTTACTGGTGGACTTCATTGGAACTGATCAAGCAAAGATAGTTGTGTCGAATAGTTCAAAAAGATTGTGTATTTCTTCATATACACTTGTGTTGTGAACAATGAGTTCTGAAGGTGGATTTAACCTTCTTTGGGTAGTGAACCCTCCCTTTCTTTTGACTCCTAATAGGGTCTATCCTCTAACAAGGACTATGTACTGTAATATTTCAATAAGCTCCTAATAGGGCTAAATCTTCTAACAAGGATACTATACTCTCAGTACATCATTTATGGGTGCTAATTCCCATCGAGGTTTTTACCTTTAACAGGGTTTCCCCAACACCAAAATATTGTGTTATTATGTTGGGATTTATTTTTTTCATTGGATCTGATATTGTTGCTACTTAAAGTTTAAAGTTTAATAATCTTCCATACAACTCATTCACCCCCCCACCTCTCAATTGTATTGTGGACTATTATTCCTAACAGAATTCCCTTGGAATTGGAAATGAGCAGTTTAGAATTATTTTTTATTATTATTCTTTCAAAAAATAATGCACGCTGCCCAACAATATACATCATTAGGAAGTTGAGTATAAACTTGAACTCTCGTGCCTAGATTTTTAAAATTCTAAACTTCCTAAAAGTTCCTGAACTTCTAAATCTGACACTTGAATTCCAAATTTAATCAAATTCTTTTCTTAGTTTCTTGTCAAGTCTAAACACCCTCAACAATATGTGTCATCATGGAATCATTTATAAATGCAAACTTTCATACTTTCCTTGTTTAGTTTTGAAGTTTATAAAAGTACTCGACCTCCTGACTTTCTTGTCATTAGGGAGTCAGGTATAAACCTAAACTTTCACATGTGTCTTCTTTTAGTTCTAAAGTTCAGAAAGAGGCCCAACATCTCAACTTCAAGGAGAACTTCGAAAGAAATTAACTTTTGACTTGTTTTCTGATCAACTTATTAGTGGATAGGAATACAATTTGATGCATTCAGTATGACACTTACTTACATATTACAGGATGGATAAATTGTATATGTGTTTGATATATCATACTTCTCATTATCTCTTTGTTACATTGTTACATTTGATACATTATATCTTTTTCATTTAAAACATTGATATTTTATATGCCCATAACCTTGTGCAATACTTATTACTTAGTTCATTTGTCAACACCTTTGACTAATTGATTATTGTTGATGTGGTAAAGACATAAATAAATTTGGTTTCAAATAAATTAATATGAGGTTATAATGGTTGGAAATCATGAGCATTATTGTCTCTACTCACTATTGTAGACTTAAATTTCATCATAATTCTTTTTGTCGACCAACCTTTAGAAGGTTTAAATAAAGATTAAGGCTTTTGATTATATTAGTTTCAAAAAGAACATTTACATTTATCATTTCTTATTGCACAATGAAAAGTACCATTTATACATTGTACTGACAAGACTCGTGCTTGTGGGAAACCACAATTCACATGACTGTATTTCTTTGGAAGTATGGATAAATGATTTCATCCATTAGACAAACATGCATATTTCTTGTCATTAAAGTTATTTGTGCTAACGACAACTTCCCCATTTTGTATCAAGACCTGTAATTTTCATTTCAGAGCCAGCCCTATGTGTTTTATTACTGTTATGGGGGGAGACTACAACCCATTAAACTAGGGAAACCAGATGATCTCAAGAATGAGCCCACAGTTTGGCATATCTGCAAGGAAGGTGGGGTTGTGGATTTTATTGAATCCATTAATGGGTTTGATGAAGGCATGTCTTCCTAGTTTGCTAGCTCCCAAGATAACAAGCGTTGGATGAATTATGGAAAGTTAAGTACTAAGAGGGGAGGGGTGAATCAATACTTCAAAACATTTATCAACTTTTAAACCATTCACCGAATTGAAAACTTTACATACATCATCACAAAAACTTATAAATCAAAATCATGAAACACAACTCATAACATCATGATTTTTGGTCTCGCAAAAATCCTTGGTCAAAGGAAAAAACTATGGTGGGGATGACACCCACAACACTTCACTACTATAGTAAAATGTTTTCTCGGTTAGAGCTCAAAAATTAGCTATTTCTACTAGCTTGCCTTGTTAAGAGTATTTACCCTACTAAGAGTATAAAGACTTATTCAAGCTACCTTGCTAAAGGATTTTACAACTCTAATCTAAGAGATCTACACTATTAAAGGATTTACAAATTAAGACCTATTAAGGCCTACTCGGTTAAAAGCTTTTACAATTCTGATTACACAATAAATCAATAACAAAAAATGTTTGTAATGTGTCTGTAATGTTTCATCAACATATGCTTATCGGACTCAATATGCTCAATATAAATTTACCTCATTCTTTGTTACACTCACAATTCAGCTTATGTACTTCATAGCTTCAACTCTAAATCACATTCACAACTCTGCTCTAACTTATTTGTTACTCAGTAGCTTCTTTGTTCATTTCCTTCACACTTATCTCTGATTGATTATCACCTACTCTCTCTCCTACACTGTGATCTTCATACTCTGATCCTTTTATACTCGATCTAGAAGCGATGGAAATTTTCTAGACTATTCTCCTTAAATGGTGCTACCAATGATTACATCTCCAATGCATATATTACACTTAATTTTCATTGGTGGATCTTACCCTTTTAATCATTCACAATCATCATGTTTAAATCTCAATGCTTTACCAAATAATCTCCTCAAGATCTATAAAACATTTTATGCTGAGTGTCTAGATTCAATGTATCTGTTATGTTGGCCTGTGTTACTCAGTATTACATTTTGTTATGATCTATAACATGTATACTCTTGGCTTGGTAACTACTTTGCACTGCTCGATGTGTGTCTCTTATTTCCCTTTACCAAAATTATCTTTGCCTTTACCGATTAACTTATTTTCTTTACCAAATGACTTTGACAATCAATATGACTTTTAAAAAACTAATGACAACAAAATAACTCTATAGGAGTATCAATCTCCTCCTTTGGCATCTTTGTTAAAAACTTCAAAGTCATCAAAATTTTATGTCGTTAAGCAAAATTTGACCATGTATTGTAATTCTCGATGAATTCTCCATATAACTCCTTATGACAATAAACTCCTCATGTAGAAATACTTCTTATAGACATATCTATCTATCTCCTTTACATATAATCCCCCTTTTCCTATACAATATATCCCCCTTTTTTGACAAAAATACCAAAAACAAAATTACTTATTGTGATCCGCTGGAGGAATCTTATCAAAAATGGATTTATACTTCTATTGTTCATATTTTAGTGATGTCTCCCATGATTCCTTAAGTGTCTGTAATACCACATTTTTTTCATCTATGTTAGCTACGAGACTCATCATGATATCCATAATACTGATATCAGGGGTGTTTGCTAGCTCTTTATCCTTATGAATATGTTTTTGCAGTGACTCAATCTGGGGTATCAAAATTGTTTGTAACTCCATGAGTTCCATTCTTATTTTGTTCTACTATTTTCTTAACTCATGTTGTACACCCATTAAATGTTTTAGCCTTTGATAGTAAACTTGAAATGTATTAGGCTCAGTTGTGACCTTTGCAAGCTATTCAGTCAGTTCTTTCTCAACAAATGCATCTTTCTCCTTTATATCCTTTGTAAAATTTAAAATTAAACAAATATTTTTGAAATAATAAAAGAATATCTTTTGATTCCTTTTCTAATTCGCTAACCAATTCATAAAGTGTTACCTTATCAAGTTCCACTGATTAAAGTAACTCTTTGATTATCTTTCTCTCCATTTTCTTTATATGTACTTGCAACATATACTTGATGATCTTTGTACCAGGTTGGTTGATTTGATTTACTAGTTTACCCAATTAGCTATATATAGTGCCATTCTCATTTATATCAGCATCAAGTACAATCTCCTGTAGTATCTCCTGAACACTCTCTAGTACATCAATTTTTTATTTCTTTTCTAGTAATTTATCTCGTGCTACTTTATTCTTAAGTAGATCTCCAAATTTTGATAGCTCCTTAGGTATTAGGGTGGAGATGTCTACCTTATAAATCATAATTGGTTTACTTAAGTCAACTTTTTCTTTTTCATGCTTCCTCTTCTTTGACTTTTTCTTTTCAATTTGTACACTTTCTCCAGTAGAGAACTTGACATCAAATGTAGTGGTCGTAGTTGTATCTTGTATTCTCTCATCTCTTTCCTCTTCTTGTTTTCCTTCCTTCTTCTCTTCTTGTTTCTTTTCTTCCTTCTTCTCTTCATGAACTTCTTCTTTATCCTTTTCCTTATCCTTCTCTTTTTCTTATGACTAATGTAGACCTTTACCCTCAGTAGAAATGATTGGCTATGTATTCTGATCTGTTGTGGTCTCAGTCTCTTTGGTTTCCTCAGTGTCCTTTTGTTCAATCTCTTTTACTAGTTCGGTGGACCTCTCTACATCAATAGGAACTTCTTTTGTAACCTTTGAGATGATATCATTAATCTCAGGAAAATTTACTACTTATTCAATAACTAGATCTTCATCCATCAAATTTTCCTTAGCTGAATCATCAATGTTCTATTGTTCCTCCTTATCCTTGGTTACCATCACATCTTCATCTTTTTTAATCTCTTCTATTAGGTCTTTGTCAATTATATCTTCAATAACAACCTAATATTTTTCTAAGGTCAAGTCAATAGGGTCTTACTTACCTTGTGGCTCCTTGATCTCTGTTGGTTGGTCAGGAAAGAAAATCTTTCTCTATATTACATCTGTTCCCTTTTGCAATTCTTCTAGTTTAATTACCATAATCTTCAATGCTCTTCTCTTGACTATAAATCTCTTTGAATGCTCCTTAAATGATCCCAACTGATAGGAAGGAGTCCATCTTGGCATACCAAGATTGAGGAGCCTGTTTAAGGTCATAAAGGGAATTTTGAAGGAGGAAAACAAGTGAAGGATCGTGAATGAACCCTTGTGGATGCTCTATATATATCTCCTCCTGAAGATCACTATGAGGAAAAGAACTCTTCATATCCATCTGATGAACTTCCTAATGATGGGAAGCAGCAATACAAAGGATAAGTCAGATGGAATTAATCTTAGCAACTGGCGTAAAGGTCTTAGAGTAGTCAATTCTAGGAACTTGGGAGAATCCTCTAGTGACTAGGAAAGCCTTATGCTTATCAAATAATCCATCTCTAGAAATTTTTTTCCAATAGATCCACTTGCACCGAACAAGTTTTCTTCCCCTAGGAAGAGGGCCTAAATCCCAAGTATGGTGTCTTTCTAAGGAACTAAACTCCTCTTGCATAACAACATCCTAATCGGGGATACCAAAAGTTTCCTAAAAGGATTGTGGATAAGAGGATGTAGCAATGAAGAGATGATGATCTTGCTCAAATCATGATCTTTTTCTTCTCTCATCTGAAGGATCACCAACCCAATCACCTACTGACTCCAATGTCTAATGAGCCCAATGAGGCCAGCTGAAGCATGTGGGGAATCTGGAGGAGAATCATCATCCTCTGAATGATGATTGAGAGATGAGGAAGATGGATCATCCTCATCATCAATTGAAGTATAAGAAGACTCCTCATATGGATCAGGACAATCAAAAACCTTGAAATAACTATCATTATACAATAGCAATATATCCATAGGAATGAATGATGGAGAAGTGATAGAAGAGGAATTGGAGGTATCTTCCTCAAAATGAACACTCCTTTCAATGAAAATCTCATGTGTGGTGGGATGAAGTCTATAGCCTTTGACACCCTCTAGATACCCAACAAATATACAAGGCCCATTCTATGGATTCTTTTTCGAAATATAGGCCCATGCAGGAGACCCAAACACTCAAAAGTGTTTGAATGTAGGTTTCTGACTGGTCCGAGCTCAAAAAGGAGTTACCCCCTTCATAGTTTGACAAGGAACCCAATTCCAAATGTAAGATGCATAGTTAATGGCCTCTTCCCAATACAGAGGTGCCAATGATTTGGAGTGGATAATAAAGCTGATCATTTCCTTCAATGATTGATTCTTTCTTTCTAAAACTCCATTTTTTTATGGAGTGTAGGGAACTGTGTATTGAAGATCATTTCCTTTTGAGAAGAAAAACTTCTCAAAACTCTAATTGACATATTCCCCCCATTATCAGTGTGCAAAACCTTCCAGATGAATTTATTTGTTTGTTTCTCTGCAAAATATGTGAATTCTTGAAAATACTCAAAGACTTTAGACTTTTGTTTGAGAAAATATAGAAAAGCGTATCAGGAAAGATCATCAATGAATGTTAAGCCATATTTGGATTTTCTAAAATAAGAATGTGGAAATAGTCCTGCCAAATCACTATGTACTAGCTCCAAAAGATGTGTGTCTCTCCATGCTTTACCTTTATCAATTTTTTCTTTAGGATTCTTTCCAACAATGCATTCTTGACAAACTCCATTGGAAAATTGAATAGAAGGAAACCCTTAACCATATCATGTTGACTGAGCTACTACAAGTAGTGGTAGTTCAAGTGGCCAAACCATTGATGCCACAAATGACTCACTTCATTTGAGTGAGTAATGAAAGTGAAGGAGAATCATGAAAAATGTGAGAGAATTGATACAGTCTGGACAAATGATCTTCCTTTCACACTATAATTTTAGACCCATTATTCATCTCACTAATGACCACTATGTCTTGAGTAAACTCAACTCACTTGCCTGAGCTTGTGTGAGTGATATGATAGATTGATAGGAGATTAGTTGACAAAGATGGAACAAAAATGACATCATGAAATGTTCCTTCACTCACGTCAACAAAGCCTCTCACATGCACTTCAGCAGGAGTGTCATCACCCAAAAGAATAGATGGCATAGAACATGACTCCAAGGAGGAAAAAAAATATTTTTATGAATCCATGTGCTGCAAAGAACCTAAATCAATAATCCAATAATCTAGTTGTGA
The DNA here is from genome assembly GCA_027943335.1 of Chamaecyparis obtusa. Classification (NCBI taxonomy): domain Eukaryota; kingdom Viridiplantae; phylum Streptophyta; class Pinopsida; order Cupressales; family Cupressaceae; genus Chamaecyparis; species Chamaecyparis obtusa. Next base: position 3,331,766 of record BSBK01001922.1, read on the forward strand.
GGCAACAATAACTAGAGATTTACCCTTTCCTTTCTCTTTACTCGTGTCCCTTGAAGATTCTTTAGATGAACTTGACTTGATAGAATCGGACACTTTGATATTGTTCTTTTCAAGAAGATGGGATAAGTGATCAATTTACTTCTTTAGACATTTGTGTCCATCATGGCCAAGTTTCTTACAATACGAGCACATCATTTTATCCTTCTAGGGATTATCACCTTTTGAGGAAGATGCATCATTTGTTTTTATTAGGGAAACCAATTTCTTTTCTTGCTTATTTTCTCCTTGGTACTTTTGTTTATTCTCTTTCTTAGAATGCCCTCTTTTTTTCTTGTGCCCTAATTTGCAGCCAAGGCATGAGACTTGGAGGGCTTAATTATTCCTATATGAATCAACTTGTCTCGTTCCTTCCTAAGTTCATTTGCAAACTAATCAAGAGAAGGAATTATATAGTCAATCCCTAAGGCACTTTTTGTAGCATAGAATGTAGAAATAGACACTGAATAGGTTGAACTAAATTTGTAAAGAATGCTAAGAATAAGTTGTGAATCTTTCTTCTCAATCCCACATGCTTTTAATTGCAATCATGAAGTCTTCATCTTTGTGAATAACTCTTGATTAGTTTCAAAGGTATATGGGTTTAATTCTATCGGCTCATTATCTAATTCATGCCCCCTTAATTCATCTTGTTTGCAAAACAACCCTTCTAATATTTTCCAGACATCATTAGGAGCTATAGCGAATTCAACATGAAAGAGAAGATCAGGATATATGGCCATACACAAAGTACCATATGCTTCATCACATTTGTTGAACCATTTGGGATTTGATACAAGTAGTGTTGGTTCAATTTCAACACCTATTGTTACTCTATATAACCCCAACTTCTTAAGATAGATTTTTATTTTAGACTTCCACTCATAGTAGTTATAGGGTGTGAGTAATGGTATTGATGATTGATGCATTTTAGTACAAAAAATAAGATTATTGTGTGGAAATGAAGAGAGAAAATAAAACAAAAGGAAAGTACATGAGACCACCCCCCCTTTTACTAGATCCAAAAATGACCCCCCCCCCCCCCAAATATGACAAGTTGGCACTTTATAATTCAATGCGTCTACAGAGCTTTTTGATGAGTTACAATCCTCAATAGGCTCATAATGGCCAAAATTAAAAATTTTGATTAAAAAATGAACTAGAGATAAAAATATAGAAAAATGACCTCTATAACTATGTATTTCTCTTTGCTAGCTTTCTGATGCCTATTTGTGTCCTAAAAATGGAGCACCGGGATGAAAATTATGGCCAGATGAGGAAATAATCACTACCTAACTTCAACATGCAAAAAAATGCGTTAAAAAAAAAATATGAACCAAACCACCTCCAATTTGTAGATATCATCTCCATCTTTCCAAAAATATTTTGTTTGAAAAATTTTGACACCCAGAGCCCATGTTATGGTCATTTTAAAAAAACACCCTTTTATAGGTGTTAAAGAGGAGCACATGAGACTTATGGGTGGAGCCATTGGAAGACATGGAAACAAGTGGTGCACTGATTGGAGGAGGTGGTAGTGGAGGTTGTTTGTGGTAGTCGATGGTAGGCAGGCAATAATGCTAGTCAGCCCCATTAGCAGCTCGACTAGCGGCTTGACTGGCAGTAATGTTGGCGACCATGTAGGTCGGCTACTAGTCAGTGACCGTTGCCAGCTGGCTGGTGATGAATGGTGGGAAGTCAATGTCGATATGCTTTTTAAAATCATTTCTTTATATATGTGTGTTTGTTTGTGTGTGTGTGTATTTGCCTTGTTTTACGTGTTGAGGCTGGTTGGGCAAAACAATTACCTTAGAGGATCCCAACACTGAAATGGGGAAAATTTTATATCAAAATTCATCACTCATGCCTCTTGAATGCAATGGAAGGGTCCTTTTTTCTTGAAAATTCCCCATTTGCATGCTCTCCTCTAGATCTAGTCTACAAACCCTCATTTTTTAACTATTACAAACAATCTCTTAAAAGGATGAAACAAAAGCCAATCCTGACTTTCTCAAGCCTTCTGAACACAATGGTATGCTAAAAACTTATCTCTAGATCCTTCAAGGTGTTGCAATCAACCCGATCAATAAAAAAACATATATGAAAAATAGAGACTACTGAATCTAATCTTTCAAAACGTGCTCTTATACTGTCATGCCCAAAAGTTGGGCAAACACAACAACAAATTTTTTTCTTCTAAAAGGAAAAATTTAAATATGAAATCACTTACTCATGTCTCAAACTGATTATAAGTTAGGTATGCAGGTACAAGTTTAGAACCTTGAACAGGTTTGAGTGGACATTTATTGACTGCATTGACTATGCATGTCCACTAGGTTTATAGGGAGTGCTTGATACTTAACGTCAATCTAACATGTTTACTAGGTTAATATCTATGGGTTAGGTCTAAGGAAGATACCCACGATAATTTAATTACCTACATGGTTAAATTCTTAATCAATTTCACATATTCACTTAAACCGATGCAATAATATAATAAAACTAGTGTTCGACTCTAAGATTACTTGTCTAAAGTTTCAAATAGATTTGAAAGGAAAATCAATTTTTAAAATAATACCTATAAATAGTATTGTAAAAGATAACCCCTCTAAACCTGATAAATTATTAAATGATTATAACCCAATTAAATTGATAACTTAAAAGAGTTAATATTTTACTATTTGATTAAAATTTAGTATACTAATATATTTAATATCCTAAAATAACTAAAAATTTCAAATTATATCCCTTTGAATATATTATAATAATCTATATTCAAACTTATGAATAAACGTTAATATTCTTAAGTTTAAAAATGTCCTATTAAAACAATCAATTTAATTCTATCTAAAGAACTTAATTAAATTAAACCTATAAACATTAACTATCAAAATCATCCTTAAAGAAAGTCAAAGAAATTTCAATTTCCATAGCAAATATAAATTAAACTATTTAACACTAAGCTAAAAATCTTAATTACTAATTTATTTAATTAAAAGTTCTAGAAATTTATTGATAAAAAAAGTCCACAAATTCAACTATGGACTCTTTTGAAATCTAATTCGGAGTCCAAAATCAAATCTAGAAAAATCTAATAAAATTAGAAAACTTAAAATATGCCCTTATTGACATAACTTAATGAAATAACCTTGGTTATTTCTGTTTTCTTTTACTTTTTCTATTTTTTAAATATTCTAATCCTCTGTGTTTTTTCTATATTATTATATTTTCAAAAAAGTTAACCCTACATTTTTTTAGGGCTTTGCATAGGATGCCAAGCTGCAGGAGAGGAAATGAATGGGGGATAGGGTTTTGAAATTGGCGTTGGCCACAGTGAGCGATGCCACCGTGAAGGATGACAACGCAGGGAGTAGTGGAGGGGGCCAAGGCAACGAGGCACAACACGACATTCCCTCTCCACTATGGTAACACAATGGGTGGGATGGGCCATCCTTGGTCATTGCCCACCCTCCAGTGTGTTCCACAGTGGAGCGACGATGTCTACATGCGACGCCCTAACAAAAGGGAGGTTGGGAAAGGGCTTCACCCCTAACCCAAATTACTTTAAAAAAAATCCATTTTAATAAAAATGAAAGGAAACATTTTGTTTTAATAAGAATGCAATTTAGTTTTTTTTATTATGTCTCATTTTTTTGAAAGGATAAAATATGTTTTTAACCATTTATATATATAGGTAGCAAGTAATATTATCTTTTAAATATATTACTAGATTTCTGGTTTTATGCATTTCATAACACTTTCTTCAATATATATATATATATATATATATATATATATATATATATATATATATATATATATATATATATATATATATATATACATATATATATATATATACATATATGTATATATATATATATACATATATATATATATATATACATATATATATATATATACATATATGTATATATATATATATACATATATATATATATATATATGTATATATATATATATATATGTATATATATATATATACATATATATATATATATATACATATATATATATATATATATATATATATATATATATATATATATGTATATATATATATTCACATATTAATTGATCTCTACAAGCATAACATTTTACACTATTAATAACTTTGAATCAATTTATCTAAATAAGCACCAAATTGAATATTTCTTTATCACAGCTCAAGAAAGAAGTTGCATTTAATAAAATTTATTTTTTTATTTTTTTAATACTATAGTGAACAAGAATATAATTTCCTTTAAATATTTCTAATATTATATAAAAAGGTAAATTCTTTCTTTAAATTCCTACAAAATACATTTAATCCTAATTAATAAAGTGAGATTGAGACAATATAATAAACAAGTAAGATTAATGTTTCAATAAATATGTCTGCAAATATAGGCTAAAATCTTTTCTTTCCTTATTCATAAAATAACATAATTATAGAATTCTGGGTCTCAGAAATACAAGGATACATCTCTACAACCTCATTACATGGGCCAATCTCAAAATTACAACATGGGCTTGAAACATAACCAGATTTGCAAAACTCTAAATGGATTATTCAACAATAACTCCTTACGAGCCTTCCAAGACTGTCCAACAAATCCTTGCATAAAGAATAGTGGGATGACCATGGGGGCTCACCTCCCAACCTAGGCCTTTGCAAGACCACCCCTGAGCTAGGAGACACAAGAATGTAACAAGAGACATACAAACATAACCATATTTTGAAAAAAAAATGCACAAGAAGAAAAATAATACCCAAACCCATGGATTTATGGGGCCTTCAAAGACCTAAAACTTTAGGGGTGAAGAGGACTTTCCACAAGAGGAGAAGTCAATCGCAAAACAAAGAAACAAGAGGAATAGGCCACACATGGGCTCAACATTCCCTTACAACAACCATCTCCTCATATTCAGAATCATGGCCTCAAGCCATCAAATTTTCCCTTATGAACCCCAAATTCCCTTGGGCATGATTGGCATCATGGGGACTCACACACCCATGTACATCCCTCCACACATGGAAGACTCTGCACTGCATGGGTAGTCACTAAATCTTCACCCCTTCTATTAATTCTTAGAGAGCTAGTCTTTCCTTACCTCATCCATTCTTGAACCCCAACTTGACAATATGTAAGACCATGGTAAGATAGGCCCAATATACAAAATAAGGAAAAAATAAATAGAAGACTCTACAAAGGACCTCCATGGAAACCCATGGAGTTGAAACAAATATACATAGACTCCATTAACAAATTCCTCAAACTATCTACAAGCATAAGAAAACAACTCTAAGATATTCTAAAAAGGAAACCAACCTCAAGTCCAAGATTAAGGTAAATAATGAAGTTTGAGATGAGCTTTCCCCTTTATGTTGTTTCCTTCTTCCAATCCTCTTCCAAAACTAGGAGTCTCTAAGAATAGAGAGCGAGTTTAAAACCTTCACTTTCCTCTCAAATCTCTCTAAAAAGGCTTTATTCTAAGAATATTGGATCTCCACATTAATGGGGAAGTGACTAGTCTTTCTCCTCTCCCTAATTGTCTAATCCCTTGTCATAAATGGAGTTTAAGGCTCACATGGGAAGGATAAGATGTTTTTTCCAAATTTTCCAAACTCAATGAAATTCAACTCTCTTGACCCAATCTGATCTCCCTAAACCTTAGGGTAAGTATGGGGACTATACTAGGTAACCCTTGGGTTAGAGTTAAGCCTATACTAGTTACATTTACGAGCCATGCAAAACCATTAAGTATATATGTGTCAAGTGACACAACATAATTATATAAGGAGTGACTTATTTACACATTTACGAAATCAAATTAAATATAATCATGCATAATATTTTCACAAATAAAATACAATACAACAAGGTCCATGTCTCTTTATAGACATGACCTTAGCATTATGGTATATACATGGGTCCATTCCTATCTATTCCTGAATCCTCATTGAGTACCATGGTCAATTTTTAGGCACACTCATTGCACACAACAATAGGTCCAATAAATCAACACATAACATAACAAGACACATAATGTAATTTAAACACATACTCACTCCCATTTGCATCAATGGTTCATTGGAATTTAAAAAATATTTTCATCTAATCCATATGCATAAACTTAATTTTCAACCAATCTACATCCTGATATTATCTAACATACATATCCATCATAATGCATTATTAAAACTTAACCATATTGTAAATAATCTTCATTAACTAACACAAGGTATCACCTGACTAGGTACACATAAAAATCATAATGCTAAATAACATAGCATGGGATCTTACAGATCCTCAAAAATAACATGTGTTCAAAGAGTCCAAGTGTCTCAAAATAGTGTCAACTGAAGAGCATAATAAGGGAAAAATGGTGCTCAGTTATGTCGGGCTTGGGTAGGCATCACATCCTCCCTCTCTAGGAATGAACATCTTCTTGGAGTTCATCAAAGAGGTGGGGGAATTTTGACATCATCTATGTTTCATCCTCCCATGAAGCTATGACCTCATCATAATAATCCCAAAGGAACCTAACCTGGTCCATCTCTCTGCCTCAAAGTTCTAGGGTCCGTTGAGCCAATATACGAATGGGCTCCAAAGTTAGTTGTCTGCCTAAATCTACCTACAAGGAATCCCAATCTATCACATTAGTCTCATTATAAATATACTTCCTCAACACTAAAACATGAAATACATCATGGATGCATGACAGGATAGGTGGAAAAGCTAAATGATAAGCGACTGGTCATATCCTTTCAAGGATCTCAAAAGGTCCAATAAATAGAGGTGCAAGCTTAGAGTCCTTTCTAAAATGGATTGGACTCTTATGCGGTCGCACTCTCAAGAAGACCCTGTCTCCAACTAAATACGCTTGATCTATCCTCTTTGCATGTGCATACTTCTTTTGTCTATCTTGAACCTCTCTGAGATGTTTCCTAATCATGGTTACTTGTTTCTCCATATCTTTAACTAGCTTAGGACCAATGGAAACTCTATCCTCGATCTTATCTCAACTGAGTGGTGTCCTGCAAGGTCTACCATAAAGAGCCTAGTAAGGAGGGATATCCAAGGATGTATGATGTCCATTTTTATAGGAAAACTCAACCAAATATAGGTATTCCTCCCACCAGGTCTGATGATCCATCACATACATGTGTAGCATGTCTACTAACACCTGATTGACCCTCTTGGTCTGTCCATCTATCTCAAGATGATAGGTTGTACTAAAATTGAGCCCAATGTCTATAGCTACCTACAATTCTCTCCAAAAGGCTGAAGTGAAGAGAGAATCTCTATCTGAGATGATCTTATGAGGTACACCATGTAGTCTAACTATATCCCACAAGAACACCTATGTCATTGATAGTGTGGTAAAGGTAGTACGCATAGGTGAAAATTGAGCCACGTTGGTCAACTTTTTAACTATCACCATGATAACATCGTGACGATGAGATTGCATAGGAAGACCAACAATGAAGTCCATTAAAATGGTGTCCCACTTCCACACTGGTATCTCATGAGGCTAAAGAAGACCACTTGGATTCCATTGTTCCACCTTCACCCTTTGGCATTCTAGGCACCTAGCTACCATCTCAGCAATCTATAATCTCATGCATGGTCAGTGATACAACTTTCTCAAGTCGGCATGCATCTTCTTAACTCTGGGATGCACCGCATAAGGGGATCTATGAGCCTCTAACATCAAAAACTCATGTAGTCCTTTGGAAGAAGGTATATAAATATGTCCTCTATGATGTAAGAGTCCATCAGACTCCAATGTATACTCTGAAAACTTCCCCTCTAGGGGTCTCTGAGATTGAATAAGCTCACTAACTTTTGCAAACATCTCATCCTCATGTAAGTGATGAAGGATGCGATCTCTCAAATTTGTGCCTATGGACATAGAATAAATCTCATGTCATCTCTTACTCAAGGAATACGTGACAAATTTTTCTTTCCCCTTGATGTAATGAACATCAAAATCATATTCACGCAAGAACTCCATCCATCTCATTTGTCAAGCATTAAGGTTTGATTAAGTGAATATTTTCTAAAGGATCTGATGGTCTAAATGAAGTTCAAACTGATGCCCTAAGAGGAAATATTTCCATCTCACTAAGGCATGCACCATTGTTGCAAGCTCAAGATCATGGGTAGGGTAGTTGATCTCCTGAGTCTTTTGTTTCCTAGACTTGTAGGCTATAGCTCACCCACACTACATAAGAACTGTCCCTAAACTATCTAAAGAAAAATCTATGAAAACCAAAAATTCTATTGAAGGCTCTGACACAACAAGAATGAATGCACTGGTAAGTTCTCTCTTGAGCTCCTAAAAGGCTCTATCACACTTCTCAGTCCACACAAACTTCTTTCCCTTTCACTGAAGAGAAGTGATAGGGTGTACCACTTGAGAGAATCCCTCAATAAACTATCTATAATAACTGGCTAGACCCATGAAACTTCTCACCTCAGTCATAATGGTAGGTGTTGGCCAATCCATAATAGAATCTATCTTTGATGGGTCTAATGAGATCCCATCACCAGATATCACATGACCCAAATATTGGAGCTCTAATCTTAAAAATGCACACTTCGACAAGCTTCCAAACAATAGATTATCCTTCAAGCCCTACAAGACTTTTATCAGGTGCTCTTCATGCTCTCTCTCATCCTTATAATACATTAATACATCATCAAGGAATACCACCACAAACTTGTTGAGGAATGTATGAAATACTCCATTCATGAGACTCGTGAATATAGATGGAGCATCGTAAGACCAAATGGAACCACAATGAACTCACAGTGGCCATATCTAGTGTGGAATGTGGTCTTGTCAATATCACTATACACTATCCTCAAGTGGTGATATCCTAACTTAATATCTATCTTGGAGAACACTCAGGCACCCTATAGTTGATCAAATAGATTATCAATCCTAGGAAGTGGATACTAGTTCTTGATTATTACTTTATTTAACTGGTGGTAATCCATGCAAAACCTAAGACATCCATCTTTCTTCTTTATGAAGATCATTGGTGCACCCCAAGGAGAAATACTAGGATGAATATGTCCTTTCTCTAACAGATCCTCAAGCTGTATCTTGAGCTCGTTAAGCTCATTAGTGGTCATCCTATAAGGTGCTTTGTAAAATGTCTCTACTCTTGGTACAAGATCTATGATAAATTCAACTAACCTTAGAGGAGGCATACCAAGTATCTTTGAAGGAAACACATCTGCATATTCCTATAGAATGAGATCGTCATCTAGTGAGCTCTCCTTTTCTACCTCATCCTCTATATTGCTTATGATGATAGAAAATACATAGCACTCCTTCTACATGCTTCACTTAAGCTGCATAGCGGAGATCATACAGAGGGACATAGGTCTCTGGATTCTTGAAATCACTATAGAATTTCCATCATCATCCAAGCATTCTATCTTCTTCTTACAAAAATGTAGCTTGGCCTTGTGGGCATATAGCCAATCCATGCCAAGGACTAGATCGTAGGATCCAAGATGAGTAAATTTGAGGTCTAATATGGTGGTTAAGCCACCAATCTAAATCAAAAAATATCTAACCATAGAGGTAATAGGTACTCTAGCTCTTGAAGCCAACTCTACCTCCCATCTAACATCTTGCCTAGCTACCACTAGCCTAAAATTCTCCACAACCAATGGAGAAACAAAAGATTCAATAGCTCAGTATCAAATAAGATAGAAACATCACTACCTCTGATCATACCTGTGGCCTCAATGATGATGGCTTGATGCTCTTCTTGGTGGTTATCAACAGCTCCAAATACTCTATGGGACTTTCCCATGTCCCCAACTATAGATTCTGACATCGATGCTCATTGACTACGTCCTTGAGGACTTTCTAGATAGCTATGTCCCCCATGGCACCACAAGTGTAACATGGTCCATGTGCCTGAACCTGCATGCCCTAAGGTCTATAATACTGTGAACCTCCTATCCTAGTAGACTCATTGTATCCACCCCTATAGATTTGATGAGTCCGCAGTGGAGGTGTATAAGGTGTTAGTGGTTTCTAGTGTCTTTTACAACCCTAAGACTACCACTACTTGGGCTTGGAGCCCTACTGATCTCAAGGTGGCCTCTTTCTCTAGATCTACTAAGATTGTTGTAGCTATTTTTGCTATGGATGTGGGGTTCTAAATGACCCCTAAGAGTTCCTTTGATTCCCCTTCCATGGGGGCCTCTAATAACCTAAACCCTGTGGTGCAGGGTTATGATTCTGATATTCCTTAACTATATCCTTGGCTACCAAGGCTCTACCACTAGTGAAATGCAAGTCCCCTAGTGGTACCATGTGTACCATGCCTACTATAGAAGGGTTCAATCCTTTAATAAAGTGATTGATCGAAAGGTTCTCATCCCTCATATACTTGACATAAGGGAGGAGGTCTATAAACTTTCCCTCATACTGGGCCATTGAAAGTCCACTCTGCTATAGATCATGAAATTTTTTTATGCGATGCTGCTTGAAATTCTCAGATAAATATCTTGATCTGAATACCTGTAGAAAGGTATCCCATGTAACAATACCAATGACCAAGTGTCCTTTGAATTCCTCATGCTTCCACCAAGTGGAGGCTCCTCCTCCAAGGAGATGAATAGAAAAGTGTGCCTTGAGATTTCTCTCATAAGGGTGCAACTCAAAGCATCACTCTAGGCTCAGAATCCAAGACTTGGCCTTTGTCCCATCTGTAGATCCAAAGAATAGAGGTGGTTGTAATCGCATTAGCTCTCTGATCTGATCCCCTGTGTCTAGGGGTCCTCTCTCAAACCTACAAGCCTCAATTGTGGGTGGAGGCTTTGGCCCACCAACGGACCCAGTTTCCTATTTAGCCTATCCCTTAGTGAACCCAGGAGGAGGACTTCTTCATTCTTTAGATGAGGACCCACGCCCTTCCAAATTTTGATGCACATTCTATTGTACAACTAGAGGCATTTGGTCAAGGATAATTTTGGCCAGATTCTAACATGCTTGTAGTAGATCTGCATTTGGATTAGGAGGTGGTTCGGGAGGTGGATCCTATTCCCCTCCATGATCTTCTACCTCAAAGCGTACCTCCTTGCAAGTTGTAGAGACAAACCTATGACCTCATCCATGTCTGCATGCCTACCATGTGAGTGGAGGCATCCTACACACATAAGGGCAATGGTTAGTTATTCTGTAGTGGCTTTAAGTTCCCAATGTTGACAAACCTGGCTCTAATGCCAAAATGTCATGCACAAGAGTTTGGCAGACACAAATACAATTTTTTTTCTAAAAGGTGAAAGTTAACTATGCAAACATTTACTCATGTCTCAAACTAATTATAAGTTAGGTATACAGGTACAAGTTTAGAACCTTGAACGGGTTCATGTGGACATTCGTTGACTGCATTGACTATGCATGTCCACTAGGCATATAGGGAGTGCTTGATACGTAACGTCAATCTAACATGTTTACTAGGTTAATATCTACAGGTTAGGTCTAAGGAAGATACCCATGATAATTTAGTTACCTACATGGTTAAATTCTTAATCAATTTCACATATTCACTTAAATTGATGCAATAATATAATAAAACTAGTGTTTGACTCTAACATTACTTGTCTAAAGTTTCAAATTGATTTGTAAGGAAAACTAATTTTTAAAATAATACCTATATATAGTATTGTAAATTAAAGATAACCCCTCTAAACCTAAGAAATTATTAAACAATTATAACCCAATTAAATTGATAACTTAAAAGAGTTAATATTTTACTATTTGATTAAACTTTAGTATACTAATATATTTAATATCCTAATACAACTAAACATTTCAAATTCTATCCCTTTGAATATATTATAATAATCTCTAGTCAAACTTATGAATAAACACTAATATTCTTATGTTTAAGAATGTCCTAAAATAATTAATTTAATTCTATCTAAAGAACTTGATAAATTAAACCTATAAACATAACCTATCAAACTCATCCTTAAGGAATTCAAAGAAATTTCAATTTCTATATCAAATATAAATTAAAGTATTTAACACTAAACTAAAAATATTAATTACTAATTTATTTAATTAAAAGTTCTAGAAATTTCTCAATAAAAAAAAGTCCACAAATTCAACTATGGATTCTTTTGAAATCTAATTTGGAGTCCAAAATCAAATCTAGAAAAATCTAATAAAATCAGAAAACTTATAAATGTGCCCTTATTGACATAACTTAATGAAATAACCTTGGTTATTTCTGTTTTCTTTCTTTTTTTCTATTTTTTAAATATTATAATGCTCTGTATTTTTTTATGTTATTTATTTTTACAAAAGCTAACCCTACATTTTTTTAGGGCTTTGTAAAGGATGCCAAGCCGCAGGAGAGGTGATGAAGGGGCTTGGGTTTCAGAATTGGCGTTGAATGCAGTGAGCAGCACCACCATGAAGGGTGACAACACACAGAACAGTGGAGGGGGTCAGGGTGGCAAGGCACGATGTGACGCTCCCTCCCCATTGTGGTAACACAGTGGGTGGGACAGGTCAGTCACTACCATTGCTTGCCCCCCACTGTGTTCCATAGTGGAGAGGTGTTGTCCGTGTGCGGCACCCTAACATAAGGGAGGTCGGGGAAGGGCCTCAATCCCACCAACCCAAATTACTTTTTTTTTAATTTAATTTATTTTATGTTCCATTTTAATAAAAATGAAAGGAAACATTGCATGGGGGGTTATTAATTTTAAAAGATTTCATATATATATATATATATATATATATATATATATATATATATATATATATATATATATATATATATATATATATATATATATATATATATATATATATATAGCCTCATAGGCTTATTGACATAATACAATTTAAATTTTTTTTAAATTATGTCTCTCTTTTTTTGAAAGGATAAAATATTTTTTAACCATATATATATAGGTAGCCAGTAATATTATCTTTTAAATATATTACTAGATTTCTGGTTTTATCCATTTAATAACACTTTCTTGAATATACAATATTAGGGGTGTGTGTGTGTGTGTCATTATATACAATTTATATAAAAAAATCACATATTAATTATTTTCTACAAGCATAACTTTTTACACTATTAAATAACTTTGAATCAATTTATCTAAATAAGCACCAAATTGAATCTTTCTTTATTATAGCTCAAAGAAAGAAGTTGCATTTAATAAACTTAATTTTTTTTTGTTTTTTTATACTATAGCATGAACAAGAATGTAATTTCCTTTAAATATTTCTAATATTATTTATAAAGGTAAATTCCTACTTTAAATTCCTACAAAAGACATTTAATCCTAATTAATAAAGTGAGATTGAGACAATATAATAAACACGTAAGATTGATGTTTCAGTAAATATATCTGCAAATATAGGTTGAAATCTTTTCTTTCCTTATTCATAAAATAACATAATTACAAAATTTTGGGTTTTAGAAATATAAGGATACATCTTTATAGCCTCATTACATGGGTGAAGCTCAAAATTACATGGGCGTGAAACATAATCAGATTTGCAAAACTCTAAACGGAGTATTCAACAATAACTCCTTACAAGCCTTCCAAGAGTGTCCATCAAATCCCTGCATAAAGAATAGTGGGTTGACCATGGAGGCTCACCTCCCAACCTAGGCCTTTGTAAGGCCACACCCAAGATAGGGGATACAGGAATATAACAGGAGACATATAGACATAACCATATTTTGAACAAAAACATGCACAAGAGGAAAAATAATACCCAAACCCATGGATTTACAAGGCCTTCAAAGACCCAACACTTTAGGAGTGAAGAGGACTTTCCACAAGAGGATAAGCCAATCGCAAAACAAAGAAACAAGAGGACTAGGCCACACATGGGCTCAACATTTCCTTACAATAACCATCTCCTCATATTCAAAACCATGACTTGAAGCCATCAAATTTTCCCTTATGACCCCCAAATACCCTTAGGCATGATTGAAATCATGGGGAATCACACAGCCATGTACATCCCTCCACACATGGGAGACTTTGCACTACATGGTTAGTCACTAAACCTTCACCCCTTCAAGGTTACTCTACCCTCCCAAGGGTGAGTGTGCCTTGAAGAACCCCATGTACAAAATAAGCACAAAAGAAATACAAGACTCTACAGAGGACCTCCATAGAAACCCATGGAGTTGAAACAAATATACATAGACTCCATTAATAGATTCCTCAAGCTATCTTTAAGCATAAGAAAACTACTCTGAGATATTCTAAAAAGGACACCAAACTCAAGTCCAAGTGTAAGGAAAATAATGAAGTTTGAGATGAGCTTTCCCCTTTATTCATTTTCCTTCTTCTAATACTTTTTCAAAACTAGGAGTCTCTAAGAAAAGAGAGTGGGTGAACAACCCTCACTTTCCTCCCAAATCCCCTAAAAAGGCTCCATTCTAAGAATATCTGATCTCCACATTAATGGGGAAGTGACTAAAGTCCTCCTACTCTCCCTACTTGTCTAATCCCTCATAGATGGAGTTTAAGGCTCACATGGAAATGATAAGATACTCTGTCCAAATTTCTCAAACTCTGATTTTCGCCATTTTCTAAAAGAGATATTTTAGGGGTGTCTTTAATGATTTATGGGGCTCTTAATGAGCTAAAAATGACCCCTAACCCCTAAGGTACCAAGTGGGGTGGTCAAATCTAACCCTAACTACCTTTTGGAAGCCTATTTGACCCTCTTAAACCCCACCTAAAGTTTTCCCACAAAATTCAACTCTCTTGACCCAATCCAATCTCCCTAAACCTTAGGGTAAGCATGGGAACTATACTAGGTAACCCCTAGGTTAGAGTTAAGCCTATACTACTTACATTTACTAGCTATGCCAACCCATTAAGTACACATGTGTCAAGTGACACAACATAATAATATAAGGCATCACTTATTTACAAATTTACAAAATTAAATTAAATTAAATTAAATACAATCATGCATAATGTTTTCACGAATAAAATACAATACAACGAGGTCCATGTCTTTTTATAGTCAGGACCTTAGCATTACTGTATATACATAGGTCCATTCCTAAATCCGCGTTTAATATCATGGTCAATTTTCCTGCACACTCATTGCACACATCAATAGGTCCAATAAATCAACACATAACATAGCAAGACATAATGTAATTTAAACACATACTCACTCTCATTTGCATTAATGATTCATTGGAATTTAAACAATATTTGCATCTAATCCATATGCACAAACTTAATTTTTAACCAATCTACATCTTGATAGTATCTAACATACATATCCATCATAATGCATTATTAAAACTTAACCATGTAAATAATATGCATTAACTAACAAAGGGTATCACCTGAGTATGTACACATAAAAATCATAATGATAAATATCATAGCATGGGATCTTACAGATCCTCAAAAATAACATGTGTTCAAAGAGTCCAAGTATCTCAAAACAGAGTCAACTGAAGAGCATAATAAGGAGAAAATGGTGCCAAGTTATGTCGGGTTGGGGTAGGCCTCACAAATACCATGTTAGAATCTGCTAAAATAGATATAACCCATAATCCAATTGAGAGTATTAGATCAATAATTGGAAATAAAATAGGCATAATAAAAATATTATACTATCTTGATGTAAATACTCATAGGCATAACAACATCAAGGAAAATCTTTAATATGCTATATTCTAGCATTTCAATGTCTCCAATATATGCAAAACACATGCAAGCTAGCCTATTTATATAGGCAAGAGCTGATAGGAGGTATGGAAAAGGTTGAGAAAAGTGTCTCAACTTGGAGGAAGTAGAGTCCTGATGGAACTCAACAACATCCTCTAAAAGATTAGAGTCCAAATTAGACTCAACCATATGTTAGGAGGAGTTTTAGTTCAAGTAGGAATCAACCATATCAAAGGAGGATTTGGAGTCAAAGTATGACTCAACAATATGTTTGTAAATATAATATCCAAATAAATAAAATCCTCCTAATAAACAAGTTCACCTAAATAAACTTAATCAAGAGCACTCTAACACTAATTCATTGTCAAAGGTTATCTATTGACATCATTGTCTAGATGTAAGGTGACAAAAGAAATAAGACTTTAACTGAAGCTTTTATAAATTGCCAATCCCACATTAATATAGCTGCAGAAGAAGATTGAACATAAATTACAATCCTTCGACTATTTTAATATGCATGTTTCAAGATAATAGATTAGTCCACATATAACACATTACCTCTTTGCATCCCAACTTTCCATAACCTTCCTAGACTTTCCTAGCCTTTGCATTTGGGTTTTTTTTCTTTAGTTATAATTGATTTTAAGTTGGATGTCTTTAATAATGTAGTCTCATGATTATCTTCAAGCTGTGGTGATTTTAATATCATCTATTTGTCTAAGGTAGAAAAATCAAGCGTATTTAAATTAGTTAAAATCCTAAATATGGACTTTGTCTTAATTATTCCTTTTAGTACACTAGTGAGCTCCATTTTGTAGCCATTACTTAACTCGTGCATTATGCTTTCATCAAGGAATTTTGCACCATGTCCATTGTTTAAGCAAAGGTTCTCTTCAGTAATAGGAGCTTCTACAACATTTCTAGTACTGTGTTTAATTCCTTGTTGCTAGTGCCAAAAGGGGAAGCTGACATCATTGAGATTCAAATCTTGGCTATGTCTTCTCCAACTATTTTCAATAGGAACTGAATGTTTTCACGTTTATAATTTAGCTTCTAGAGTATGGAAAATAAATTATTTTGCCTTCAGTACACATGATTGTCAATTTCTAGTAGTCCTTAGAACACCTCAAATTTAGTGAAGTTCCTATTCTACAAATTTTAGTACAAAATGACCATCTTTTGAGACATTGAGGAGCCTTTTCTTCATTTTTCAACTTACCGAGCATTAAAACAAATTAGTTGATGTACCAAACGAGAGAACCATTCTCGCTTTATTCCACGTACCATGCATGCAGAAAATCATGATTTGAATACACACCAGGATATTTCCTATTTATTAAATATAAATTCACTTGAATGGTTGTTCACATATTTATTTTTGTTTAAAAGCATGATTCCAATACTTTGTATATCTTACCTCCATGAAGTATTATAAAATTGCAGGAATCTTGCATGTTAATTTTGTCCAATGTAGGGGTATGCCCATCCTGAATACTTTCAAGTTCAAGAAATCTATTTGTCTATTTTCTAGACCACTTCTTTCAAATCCATAAAATTTGCATAGCAGCACCTTAAAGCTCTTCTGCTATTTCCCTCTAATCTCTATGACAGAAAGGAACCCCAACTGCTATTCTATCAACTGTGTATTCCGTTGGGATTCACAGAACATGGAATTGGTAATGTTATGCTAATTGTTTGAAATAAGTATTTTAATATCCAGGGAGTTTGTATCGGTGATGCCTCAGATGCTTGTATCAGCTCCAGTTTCCAAAGGTTCTGTAAACCACATAAAAGCCTTTTTCCTACAATCATTTTCAAACTCCTCTATTTTAATTTTTTAACCTAGTAAATGACTTGGGTTATACAATCAATAATGTGTTTTGTTCTCCAATGTTGTGTTTCCCCATGTAATTATTAATATATGCAATAAATTCTAGAGCTATACTTGTTGACTATCAATATATTTGTTAAATACCAAAACATGATTATGAACAAATATATTGATGGTCAACTATAGAACATACAATGAATTTTGAACTATATTGTTAGATAAAACTATTGAAGAAAATAGGAAGAACATGCCTAATGACAAAAGATTCAAATTCAGATAGATTGAGACACTTAATCTTCTAGTATTATAGTTATCTTGTTGATATATTGTTACACTTATAATAGTGTATTCATATGAGATATCCTAGGTGATGATTTGATAGCCTGGAGAATTAATGAGCAAAATAAGACCCACAATTCAGTTAAAAATCAGCAAGTGTACTCAACTTTGAGGATTCTTATAAAGTTCAGTGTTAAAATAATTTTTGAAATATCAAATCCAAAAGCATCTAATTGGCCTCTTTCTTAAACCAATGTCAAGAAAATAAATTGTATATTCCAGGATTTTCTTTATCTCTCTCTAATTATTCCCTATCTATGATATTTTTAATTCTCTTTTTAACTTCTTTCATATCTGGCTTGAACATGTCTTTAACCTTCTCAATGCATTGCATCACTAATTCCTTATGAGCTAATATTTCTCTTCTCTTCATAATTCTTAAAATTAATCATTTATTATATGATGTCTATCTTGAAACATAGACTTACCGACATTTTCTTTTACATTGTTTGTGGGTGTCATTAGTCTGATCTTCCTATTGTTAGGAGAAAATTTTGCGTTGAATTCAAAACAATTTGTTTCTATTACAGTTTCAGTATCTAATAATTTACTTAGGATTTTTTATTTTGAACAGGCAAACGATATCAAAAATGCAATTGTATCTTCAACTTCCAAATTCAACTGGGATTTGATTTGTGAAAAATTTAGCCTCTTTGTTTCATTGAACAACAATAGAGCACTTGCATGACAAGGGATTCTGATGTAGAGAGTAGGAGGATATCATTCAACAACACCCATTAAAGACTTAATACCTCATAAGAATGAATATTATAGTCATTAATTCAATGAAATATGTGTATAATACCAAGGTATAACTTTAACTTTCTACCCATTTTTATGGTTCTCCAATGGTTATGAATTTTCTTGTTGGCTGGAAACCCTAGTTTTATAACAGACCTATTTTCACCAAAAAAGTCATAACTCTCTCAAATCTTAACCAAATGGATAAAAATTAAATTTAAATAAAACTAGATTCATGTATTCATATTTTCCAATTGTTTTGGTATCATTATTGTACTTTACCAATCTATAGTACCACACATTTATTTTAGGCTATTATAGGAAAAATTAGACATTCAAATTGCATGTACCAAAAATACCATAATATCCACAAAATATTAATAAAAATAGATGAGACAAATTAGAAATGAAAATAGATTCACGTAAAAAAACTTATCCAAGTTTTTTCATATCATTATCTAAAAAATTTAATTCATACCAACCAAAACAAGAGCCTGCAACATGAGAGAAATTCAAAAAAACAAATACACACAAATCAAGAGTTTCTTCATCTCCAACAATATCTAACTCTCTCCAACCCAAAATTTGAATTAGTCTGATATATTTTTCATATAAAAACCAATTCAAACTTCCCAAATAACTAATAACTCCTCCTTTAAACACTAATGACAATATTGTTCAAGTTTGACAACAATTTAAAAGTTGCTTTTCAACAATTTTTGCAACCTTTTACAATTTAAAAAAATACACAAACTTGACCACCTAAAACATCTCCTAAGATATTAAACACATGAAATATGGTCTCTCGGGACCTTATTACATCCAATAAATACAAAAACCAAAATAAAATTAATACTTCCTCTTGGAGGCATGAAACTCCTTTGGTGCTCCTACACCACCATGGGATCAAAAATTTGGAATAGTAGATCCTCAATTGCAGATTAACGCTTTTTCAAGGATTGAAATGGTGGATTAGTGATGGATTGAAAATCCAATTTGGGGATGACTGTTGGGATGATGACACACCCCTTTCATCATTACCTTCTTTCTCTGACTTTTATGTGAAGGATAAATAATTCTTTGGGGGCAAGGTCACGAACTACATAGACCAATTTAGATCATGGAAGGAAATTATCTTGTGTTGCCAAGGCCTTCAACAATTAGTGTCACTGACTCTAGAGATAATATTCCCAAGGAAGGGAACTTTGTTTGGAAATTCACTTCTAGTGGAGGATTTACCATGAGCTCTACCTATCTTATGATCATCCATGATGATCAACAACGTGAGTTGTGGAAAAGGTCTGGAACTCCCAATTGGCTTTGAAGATCAATATATTTTGGTGAGGATTTATGCATGGTAAATTCATTACCTAGGACAACCTTACAAAATGTGGGTTCTAGCTTGTGAATCATTGTGTCTTCTATAAGTAGAATGAGGAGTCAGTTAATCATCTTCTCATTCACTTCCCTTTTACATCTGAGATATTGTGGAAGGATTTGCATCTTCTCCAAACCAAATGGGTTATGAATAATGATGCTCAAGATTTTATTTTAATTGGAAGGGACCTCCCTTGATCCTAGTATAAGTAAATTGTGGTGAAAAATCCCTTCACACTTGGGATGGAAAATTTGGAAGGAAAGGAACAACATTATCTTTTGAGAAAAAAAATTTCCATCAAAGGAGGTTTTATCATCTTCTGCAAGATGTTTCTAGATAATTTTAAGTGTTAGTAAAGTCTCTTGTCCTTGTATCCCTCCCTCCCCTAGTGATTCTCATATTGCAAGAAATTAGAGATTAGAGGATTCCTTTTGGAAATATGACCCATCCAAAAATCTCAAAATAAAGAATACAAAATTGATTCCCCCTTTCCCAAAATGGTCCAAGTTAAATTTTGATTGCATTGCAAAGTAATCATAGGGTGTGGTTGTCGCACAAGGAGTGATTAGGAATGAATCTCGCAATTTGGTTTCTACATTTAGTGGTGCACTTATTGGTTTCATGAACAATTATGTGGAGGGGATGGGCCTTCTCTGGGGGCTTAAAATTACTCTATCCATTAGGATCAAAGCTCTTTCAATCAAGGTGAGTTCCAATATTATCATCGATGTTATCAAAGGTCAGTGCAAGACCAACTAGTCTGTTGATAATATTGTAGGTGTTTTCCACAATCTCTTGTAGGGATTTGATTATTTCTCTATAAACCATGTCTATAGGGAGGGAAACTCTATTGCAGATTCTATTTCTATGAATGACTATAACCTAGAGGGGCTAATGTGTTGGCAACACCTTGCCTCTCTCACAGTTGATGTACAAATCATCTTGACTAAGGAGTGTATAAGACCCAATAGAGATGACATGTAGTACTCAATTTTGGAAGAAGTGTATCCTTATTTGTACTTTAGGGTTTTAGGTTTCTCACTACTTCTACATGTTGTGTATTGAGCAAGATTGTAAGATAGAGCTTAATTTTTTTGAATTTGAATAACAGTTTGATGACGTAGAAAATATTTGTGAACCCTTGGAAATGTATTCCCCAAAAGGGCTTCAATTATTATTTATAGTTATAGTATAGCTTCTTCCCAAGGTGGCCTCAACTTAATCATATTGATTAAATTAATCTCAAGGAGTACCTCAATATCACCAGATGATATCCCACAATTAGCATGAATGGGAACATTTGAATTTATCATTGCCTATTGTGCAATAAAAAGTACCATTTATACACTGTATTGACAAGACTTGTGCTTGTGGGAAACTACAATTTGCATGACTCTATTTCTTTGGGAGGATGGATAAATAATTTCACCCAATTAGATAAACATGCATATTTATTTTATTTAAATGAATTGTGCTAACGACATCTTCCCCATATCATATCAAGACCTAAAATTTTCATTTTAGAGCCATCCCTATGAATTTTGTTATTGTTATGAGGGGAGACCACAACCCATTGAGCTAGGGAAACCATATGAGTTCAAGAATGAGCCCATATCTGCAAGGAAGGTGGGGTTGTGGATTTTATTGAATCCATTAATGGGTTTGATGAAGGCATGCCTTCCTAGTTTGCTAACTCCTGAGATAACAAGAGGGTCCCAATTAGGGGAATTTTATTTGAAATCAATGAGGAGATCATTTCCAAGCCCACAGGGTTGTTGATAGAGGGAAGGAAATGGAAAAAGACTAGTTGCATTGTTGATAATGATAGTTTAAATTAATTTTTTAAGGGGAATGAGGCTCTGATGAAGAAGTAGGGTGGATATGATAGGGATGAGCTACCCACTCCTTGGGACCAAGTATTTTTTTATGATCATGAGGTACTTTACTCTTGATGGTCATTTTTAGGTTTATTATTGCTACCATATGTCTCTTTTAAACAATTTTAGGAATTATGATACCTTTTATTTTTATTTTTCTTATTAAATTCTCTTAAAAGCTTCATGTTTGATGCTAAAGATACCACTCGTTAGGGAGAAAAAATTTCTACTAGCATTAGGGCCTCATTTTTAATCTTTGCAAATCCTATCTAGCATTTTGTCCTCCTAAACCCATCATTATATATGAAGCCCCTATGTCACAGTCCCCCCCACTAGCCAACATTGTTGATATGTCTAATCAAAGCTAAAATAAGAGTGTAAAAAATTTAGGGGCTAATAAAATTTTCTCCCACCTGAGCCCTCCTAAAATCCTAAATTTAGATGTTACACCCTCAAAGCGTGGCCCTAAGGAAAAAGACTCTTCATTGTATACTTCTAAGAGGAAGATAAAAAACCCCTCTCCTTCTGTAACAAAGGCCAAATTTATGGTGCAAGAGGTTAATACTAAGGATGAAGAGGAAATGAAGGAGGAGCATAGTACCCCTAGAAGGTCTAATTGCCTAGCTATTAGATCTGCAAAAGAGGGGAAGAATCTTTGGGTGGACTATGATTCATAGGATGACATGGAACAGGGTTACCAAACAATGGAAAAGGAGAGTGGGGAAAACAAGAACATTAAAGGGGAAGGGTTAGAAAAGGAAGACAATACTAGCTCAAGAAAAGATACCACATTCATATCAACCCACATATTTTACAAAGTAAATGAATTACCTATTGACCATGGTACAAATATATTTCCAATTATGGTTGAACCAATTCAAATTACTTCAGCTTCAACTACAAAGTCGGTTGGCTTCTAGAATGAGCTAAGTAGCCCGATAAAAAGAGTTAAGGAGGTGTAAAGAAATCTTGGAAGCATCTCTAGGATTATTCTTCATTTAATGGTCAACTAGACAACCTCTATCGTCCTAATGCAACATAAAATTTTGGGAGAGGATGAGCAAGAGGAGTTCAATTACAAGGAATTATTCAAATCCCTTACTGTTAGGACTAGAAGATAGAAATCTAACAGTTACATGAAAATATAACCAATAATGAAAAGGAATAAAGCACAAAGAAGTATAACAAGAAGACACAATGATTCAACATGGTTCACCCAATCTTGGGCTACTTCCACCAAACAAAGAGTCCAATCTTATTATCCACTAATTTCAGCCTATTACAATCTGCAATCCCTTGCAACTCAATACTGTTGCAAGAAGAAACAAAATTATCTATTAAAAACCCTAAGCCTAAGCCATTATAACAAGACTTATGTTGGTTAAAAAATTAACCTTAAAAACTACTTGACGAGTCAACCTAGGGAAAATCTTGACAAGTCAACCTAGGGAAATGCTAGATGAGTCAACTCAAAAATGCTTGATGAGTCAACTAAAAAATGCTTGATGAGTTAACCCCATGATAAATGGTCAATGTATAGTATTTACCTGATCAATCACCACAAACCAACAATCTCCCACTTGGGGACTAATCAAACTTCACACTTAAAAACCTTCCACTTGAAAACTAGTCTTGTAGCAACACCGCTACCCTTAAAGCTCCCACTAGATTGATGCACCTTGGTCTCTATTTTTCTATTTATTTTTTTTAGTCTTGAAGACCAACTGAAGCTAAAGAGGATTTTAGCTTCTCCCTTGTCACTTCTTTTGTAAACATATCTACTAGATTTTCATTCATATGTATCTTTTCCAACTTTAACTATTCATTATCCAATACCGACCGAATGAAGTGATACCTCAACTATATGTGTTTGATCTTTGAATGCAATGCAAAATTATTTAAAAGATGAATGGAAATTTTGGCTATTTGTAAACAAATAATTTTAAGTTTGTGATTTTCCCAACTCTTCCATGAAAAATTGCAGCCACATCATCTCGTTAGCTTCCTTTGTAGCAGCACCATACTCTACCTTTATAGTGGATAAAGAAACCACCTTTTTCAATAGAGAAATCCAAGTAATTTTTTTCCCACCAACAATAAATACATAACCTATGGTACTCCATGTAGTATCTAAATCTCTGCCAAATCTGAGTCAACATACTCTTTTAAATCAATATTAGAGCCCCCCCAAAACATAAACATTTATTGTCTGTACCTCTCAAATATCTGAAAATCCACTTTACTACATTCCAATGCTCAACTTCAAGATAACTCATATACTTGCTAACAACTCCTACAACATGTATAATATATAGTCTAGTGCATACCATAACATAGATCAAACTACCTATATTTGAAGCATATGATACCTTGGACATTTTATCTTCCTCCTCTTATTTGGACACATCTTCTTAGTCAATTTCAAATGATTAGGTAAAGGTGTTCTAACAAATTTTGCACTCTCCATATGGAATCTTTGTAACACCTTTTCAAAATAATCAACCTGAGATAGAGTCAATTTTTTGTTCTTCCTATCTCTACAAATTTTCATACCAAGAATTTTTTTTGTTTCCCCCAAATCCTTCATAGAAAAAGAATGTGCTAACTGTTGTTTCAACCCCTTAATGTGATCCATGTTAGACCCCACTACAAGAATATAATCAACATATAAACATAAAATAATGTAGTTTTCATCATCCAAACTCTTAAAATAAACACAATGGTCTGAATTATATTGATTGTAGCCATGCTCAGTCATAAAGCTATCAAATGTATCATACCATTGTCGAGGTGCTTGCTTCAAGCCATATCTTTTATTCAATATGCACACTAAGTTCTCCTTACCTTTAACCTTAAAACCTTATGGTTGTTGCATATATATTTCTTCTTCCAAATCACCATGGAGAAAGGTTGTTTTACTATCAAATTGTTCCAAATGAAAATCTTCAGTAGCTACAATACTTAAAACAGTGCATATGGAAGTCATTTTTACAACTAGAGAAAAGATCTTATCAAAATCAATGCTCTTTTTTTGTGCAAATCCCTTAACATTTAACCTGGCTTTAAATATTTTTGTACCTCCATCCTACTCTTTTAGCCTATAAACCCATTTATTCGATAAATCCTTTTTACCTACAAGAAACTTACATAATTCCCAAGTTTGATTTTTCAGGGAGGAGTCAATTTTTATCCACCTGCACAACTTCATCATATCCTTCTGATTCACCATCATATGTTAATAAAATAGAATACAAAGAGGGAGAGAACCTTTTAGGAGGTCTACTTATCCTTGTTGACCTTCTAACATTCATTAGGGTTTGTGGTATTTGTTGTTACGGAGCATGAGGGACCACTGGAACATCATCTTTTTGAGTACCATACAACACTACATTAAAATTTAATTTCTTCTCATGTTGTTGCATCTGATCTTTGTACAACACTTTCTCATTGAATATGACATCCTTGCTTCTTACAATTTTATGATTTTCAACATCCCAAAGTCTATATCCAAATTCATTAATGCCATATCCAAAAAATATACATTTCTTTGACTTAGTTTCCATCTTGGTTCTATTTTCAGAATCTATATGTGCAAATGGTTCACAACCAAAGGTTCTGAGAAAATAATAACTTACCTTCTTACCTGTCCATGCTTCCTCTAGAATACCACAACCCAAAGGAGTAGAGGGATCTTTATTAATTAAATAAATAACATTTTTTGCAGCCTCTTCTCACATTGTTAAGGGTGCAACCTCATACTCCTTGCACACTCCATTATTATCCTATTCATGTGTTCAACCACTCAATTTTCATGTGGAGTCCTTGGAACCATTTTTTTCCTACAAATACCATTAGAGGAACAATAATATTCAAACTCTTTTTTGCAATACTCACCACCATTATTAGATCTGAGACATTTTAGTCTTTTACCAGTATATATGTACAAATGGTTCACAAGCAAAGGTTCTAAGAAAATAATAACTTACCTTCTTACATGTCCATGCTTCCTCTAGAATACCACAACCCAAAGGAGTAGAGGGATCTTTATTAATTAAATAAATAACATTGTTTGCAACCTCTTCTCACATTGTTAAGGGCACAACCTCATACTCCTTGCACACTCCATTATTATCCTATTCATGTGTTCAACCACTCAATTTTCATGTAGAGTCCTTGGAACCATTTTTTTCCTACAAATACCATTAGAGGAACAATAATATTCAAACTCTTTTTTGCAATACTCACCACCATTATTATATCTGAGACATTTTAGTCTTTTACTAGTCTCATTCTCAACCAAGATTTTCTATTTTTTTAAAGTTTCAAATACATCATATTTTTGCCTAAGGAAATAAATCCATACTTTTCTAGTTGCATCATCAATGATTGTAACATAATACAAAGAGCCACCAAGGGAAGATACCTGAGCTGGTCACCATACATTTGTATGCACAAGCTCTAATTTTTCATCTTTCTTTTCCTTCCCACTTTTTCAGAAAACTAACTCTCTTTTGTTTTTCATACACGCAACTTTCACAAAAATTCATATTGACACATTTTAGACTTGAGAAGATCACTTTCCTTGAATGAATTAATTTTGTACATTTTTCACTCATGTTCCCAAGGCTATTGTGTCATAGTGCTATTTTAGAATCCACAACAATCATTTTAGGTTCTACTTGCTCAACTACAGCAACTATTTCGAAACATTGACTTTTCTTTGTAACAATTAAAGTAGAAGGAACACTATGACCTATACAAATATATAAGGTTCGTGCTTTCACACCTTTTTTGACTAGTAAGGAACCTTTTGAAACCTTCCAAATTTTGTCATTAAAAGTAACTATGCAACCTTCATCACCTAGCTACCCCGCTGAAATTAAATTCCTACTCAACCTTGGAACGTGCCTTACCTCTTGTAGTAGCCAATTTTTCCCATTTTGAAACTTAATCTTAATTCTTCCCTTTACAACAATCAGACATGGCTCATTGTCTCCCAAATAAATCCTCTTGGACATATTCAAGAAAATAATGTCTATGGGATGTAAATGAAATGAGGCCCCTGAATCTAGAACCCATGAATGGTCAACATTTTTTTCGGGAAAGAATAAAAATTTCCTCTTTAGATTTATTACTTACCACATTTTCCTCCTTATTTCCTTCTTGTTTGTCTCTTTCTTTATTATTCCAAGACTAGCAATCTTTCTTCTTATGACCCAATTTCCCACAGTACCATGAATTGTTTGGTCCTCTAGATTGAGACCTCTTCCTCTTTGATTTTCCTCATGATTCCCATGACTCCCAAAAAAATTTCCTCTCTCCCTTGACCTGCTTCTATTTTATGCATTCAAAACACTACCTGATGTGGATCTACTTGAGATTTTCCTATGAATTTCCTCACTCGGAATAACACCAACAACATCATCAAATTTTAGGGTATTTGAACCAAAAATAGAGTTACTAATAGCCATTATCAAGCCTTTCTAGCTTTGAGGCAAAGAACAAAGAATCAAAAGAGCCCTTATTTATTCATCAAAATTGACATTAATAGAAGATAATTGATTGGTAATTATATTAAACTCATTTAAATGATCAACATTTTACCTGGACGTACCATTTTCTTATTAAATAAATACTTCATAAGAAATACCTTATTCAAAGCGGAAAGTTTTTCATATAACTTTTCTAGGGTTTCCATCAACTCTTCAGTTGTCTTTTCTTGTGTAATATTAAATACCATTGATTGTGCCAGGCATAAATAAATACTGCCAGGAGCCTTTCTCCCCAAAATATCACAATCCTCATTAGACATTCCTATTGGTTTCTTGGATTTTCCTCCTAAAGGTTTCCATAAATCCTTCTGATAGAGATAGTCCTCCATTTGCATTTTCCATAACTGAAAGTTCAGCCCATTAAACTTTGCAACCTTCAACTTACCCTCATCTTCCATTACTCCCACTCAATTGTGAGACTTCTACTCAACCATAAGACCTTCCTACAACGGATAATTGAAAATAACCTACTCTGATACCACTTGTTAGGATTAGAAGACATAAATCTAATAGTTACATGCAAATATAACCAATAATGCAAAGAATAAAGCACACTTAAGTAGAACAAGAAAACACAAATATTTAACTCGGTTCACCCAATCTTGGGTTACGTTCACCAAATAGAGAGTTCAATCTTATTATCCATTAATTTCAATCTGTTACAATCTACAATCCCTTACAACTCAATACTATTGCAAGAAGTAACAAAATTCTCTATTGAAAACCCTAATCCTAAGCCATTATAACAAGACTTATGTTGGTTAACAAGTTAACCCTAAACCAACGCTTACTTCTAACTAGTCTCATATTCTGCAGTAGTCAAACTGTGATATTAAGTCTCCATAGAATGTTTAGTGGAGCTCTATCTCATTACCCTGCTAGGATTATTTTGTACAATTTCTTTTGTAGCCTTTATGACTTATCAAAATTTTGTTATTTTTGTTAGGTCTATGGTAGGACTAGTAGGATTATGGCTAGATGTTTAGTTATTTTTTGTTACTTGATAGTACCAAGTACTATGTTGGTAACTTTATTGGTTATAGGCAAATCACCTATAACCTTTTTTAACTTTAATTACTTATCTCTATGCTTATGTTGATATTTCTCTTTTGTTAGTGTGTTGTGTCCATACGCTCTCAAGCTGTTGTTTTGTAAAGGGTCAACACCCTAGTTTCTTCTACTAATTAATTTCATAAATATTTGTGTGGTGTTGTTCAGACTATCTTCGTAATCCTACTTACTTTTGGGAAAGAATACATAAGACAAAAAATCATGCATGCTAAGTATGCCCTTATGATTCACATGGAAGCTTCATAATAGGATGACACAACTAGACACATGACCTAAAGCATAACAGACTTGGACCCTTAGAAAGGGAGATTTTTTATTTGAATAGGGGTCCATAGTATATATTACATTTGTTCAAAGTTATGACTTGAATAATTATGAACGAATGAAAGCTTTTGATAACATCCACAAGGCCAAATAGCCTATGGGACCTACAAATATCCATCAAAGAAAATAAGAAATTAAATCCCAAAATAGAAGGCCCCCACTAACCAAATCTCTTTCTCCTTCTAGTGCTTGGATCTTCTATTGTGTATCTTGGTTAGGAAATCTACAACAATTATACTTTTTTCTTCTTTAAACAACTTACTCAGGGTGTTCACTTTTAGTTTATTAATGGAATTCACCTAAATATCCTTGTAGGTTGAGCCCTCTATGATGTAATGTCATTCTTTCTCGAATACTTCTTGAGTGCAATAACATCTTTTGTCTACCCACCCTTCTTTAGGTATCAACCATCCTCAGAATTCATTGTCCACTTTGGTCTACAAAATCATCTTTAAGATCATATAAAACCTAATAGCGCAATCAACAACTAGGCTTTAGTGGTTTAAAGAACTTGTGCACTCTAAAAATATTAGAGGCTTTGATATAGGGTGGGATAGATTTGAAAGTTACAATTAAGGTAGAATGATTTCTATCTCAATAGATCTATAGAATATTGAATGCATATGAAATTTTTATATAAATTATTTATGGAGTTCCTGTGAATTTGGTGTATAGACAATATTAAATAATCTTTTATAAAAGACTTAGCTTGGGTAATATTCAGTACTTTATGTAGTGGTCTATTTAGAGAAGTGGTTGAAACACTTCGTTAGTAAGGTTGTCGCCAAGGTTCAAATTTTTCTCGTCTAATGTGCTCACATGCTTTGTGCCTACGTTGAGCCATTAAGCTCATAGGTTTGAGTTTGTCAAGTATTTAAGACCTCAAATGGATTCCATTTGTCAAACAAAAAAATAAAAAAATTTATAAATAAGTTTGATGACTAAAATTTATTAGCAATTATACTTATCAAATTATAAGTGTCTTCTAAGAATGGTATTTGTGTAATGTGGTAAATGATGTTATAAGACTATAAGATATATATTGATGTATTGTATAGAATAACTTCCATATATCAACATATTTGGTGAATTTTGAGTGATAGTATTTTCTTGTGGGTTTGTGTGAACTAAGGTAAATTCAAATTGAGTAATAAGGTTAGCCCCTAGGTTGATAAAAAAATGCTCAAGGGATGTTTAAGTTGTTTTATGAATAATAATGGGAAGACTTTGAATCAAAGACTTGTCATATTAATAGCCAGTGGTAACTTTAGTGGTGAATAGTTTCTATCAGCAATTTCAAAATTGGTGAATAGGTTGGACCTAATGGGGTGGCCAAATTGCATTGACTTTATAAATTTTGTGAGAAATGTAATTCAATTTTCCATCATTTTAATTAAAGAACTATATCATTTTAAATACCACCAATACAAGCTATGTTTTTACAATATTCTATTTAATACTTTCGCCTACAATTTTGGAAGTGTGTCTTAATTCATTGCCATATTTGCCAATAGTCATTAATAGTTCAATTTGTACAAGGACCCAATTCTCTTGGCATTTTCAAAGGTGTGTCTTAATTCACCTTAATCATATACTGTAGGGGAAAGATAATATCAAAGATATTTATAAAGGAGATAAAATAATCACCCATCAACTCTTATGTTGGACTCAAATTTTGACAAAATGACAACAAGGTCACAAATAAAAGTGAATTTTGCATTGATGACTCAAATCATGGAAAATAACGAGTCAAAATTTTGAACAAGCTCAAGAAAAAGAAGAGTGGATCGAAGAAATGGACAATGAAAAAGAAATAATTGAAATGAATGACACATGGGATTTGGTTCAATTACCTCCCAATAAGGAAATTATTAGTAAAGATGGGTGTACAAAATAAAGTATAAATCTAATGGGATAATTGATAAGCATAAGGGTACACTTAACAAGAAGGTATTTATTATACTAAAATATTTTCACTTGTATCATGAATGGATACTATCAAATTGGTTTTGGTATTGGTAGCTTGGTAGAATTGGATAGTTTACCAAATAGATGTGAAGAGTGCTTTCTTGAATGGATATATTGATGAGGAAGTGTATGTTTTGTTGGTTCCCAAAACTGCAGATTGGAATCCTACGAGTCTTGCCAACTTGATGCTGGGATATCCAACTGGCTATGGCCAACTTGATGGAACTGAACAGTATAATCCGAGTTCCCTGCACTTCTAGCTCTGCAAGGCCAAGGCAGGTGTACCTGATCCTGAACAAAACACTTAAGTCTAGGATGCTTATAGAAGAATGGTTAAAATGTGAATATAATGAAAACTTAGAAAATGGCAAGAATTATAGAAAGCTTTGCAAATTATGAAGTAATAAAAAAAGTAAATGATCGTATAAATATGAGAGTGTTTTAAATAATAATTATGGATTAATGCCACAAATGAATGTATTAAATCTTCAAAGGAGAGATGAAATAAATGCCAGCATATGAATTATGAATTAAGAGTAATATAAAGACTAGTGCCTAATTAAATGGGCATACAGAGTCAATATTACAAGCTGAAATGTACAACTTTATAAAACTTTAATGAATTTAAAACTATAAATAAATTAATAATCCAGACGCGATGGATCAACTATACGAATGCAATTTTAAACTAGTCCAAGATGCACTTTAACTCCTGTGATGCAGAGACAAACTAGACATAAATACAGAAATAATTAAGTATTTCACAATATCTATGTTTATCAAGTTTAAAATGCAATAATGATCCAGTCCACTTATCCGAATATTAAAATATTTATAGAAATCAATTAAAAATATTTATAAAGGACACAACTTAATAATAATTAAAAAAACTCTAATACACACAAATACAATAGATATGCTTACAGATTTTGCCTGGAACAAGTTTGCACTGGGGACACTCCTTACGGATGATATGCTTTTTCTATCTGTGTCAACCTCCTAAGAAATGTATGCTTCTTCTAGTTCATAGCTTTCCTCACCATGAAAGCAATATGGATTAACTTCACAAGGTGCTTTGTTTCTGGAAAGTAATTCATCATGCCTTATAGGGAATAAATTTGATAAACTTTCAAGATCAATCATAGGTTCATCAAATATTATACCTTCTAGGGATTTATCAAACACTTTTTGAATATGTGTTGTTCCACTATCCCATTTTGAGAAAAAAATTGGCCCACTCTTTTCAACATACAACTTATATTCCATGTCCAATAAGGCTGAAATTTCATCCACGCTGAGAGAATCTTCTTCCTCATTTCCATATTCCCCACAATTTAATTATTTTCTCGTCTCATCATGATCAAACTCTTCTTCAATGGGATCTAAAATTTCTTCTAGAGTTGGATCTGAAACATCACTTAATTCATATGCATATGTATTCTCTTCTGTAATCAATTCTTTATCCATAAGTTTGAGAAAGGTAAGGAATTGATGATCATGTAAGAGACCTAGTTCTCATACTCTGTTAACAAGATCAGAGGATGGAGGTCTACATTCCAAAGGTATTTCTTGATAGGCATTAAACATCCTCATAAAGAATTGTACTACAGATTCCTCTTCTTGCTTTTCTAAGTTCAAAAATGTATCTAAAGGAGATATATAACTTAAACTTTCAACTAACATTTGAAAAAGAAGCTTCAAATCAAGGTCATGTGGTGAGACTTCCAACTCACGAAATTTTCTTATGAGTTCCTTGCGTGAAGGCATGATATCTAAAGGCACTTCTCGAAAAATATTCACCATCCTTATGAACAAATGTACCGATGTCTCACCTTCATGTCTTTCCAAATTGAAAAAGGCATCAAGTGGAGACATGTTAGGATCATCTTCCATGCTACAACTTTGGTCTTCAAACTGTTCATAATACAAGTCATCTTCATCGCTTGCATCATGGAATTCATATAGAAACCATTTTTCAAACTCTTTCCAAGATGAGATACATCGTGTAGGTAGTGACTCATAAGCCTATCTCGCATTGTCCTTTAGTGTCCTGACAAATAACTTCATCACCTGATCTTTTGCATCAACCTCATAGTCTTCTA
This sequence comes from Chamaecyparis obtusa, assembly GCA_027943335.1. NCBI lineage: Eukaryota > Viridiplantae > Streptophyta > Pinopsida > Cupressales > Cupressaceae > Chamaecyparis > Chamaecyparis obtusa. The sequence continues at coordinate 3,364,707 of BSBK01001922.1, forward strand.
TGAATGTATAAAATTCATCCAAATGTTGAAGTGCAGAATCATCCCATTCTCCATGAAACTTTGGCACAAGTTGTGAAAGTTTTGGGGATAACTTACGAGGTTCATAATCAAACTTGTTGAAATCTAATGGCCTAATGCCATCTAGAATAAAAGGTTTTCTTTCAAATCATCAATACATTTGAAAAACCTATCCACCATCTCCTTCTGAGTCTACTCCCCCAGCAGCGCTACCAAATGAAAATTGTACTGAATAGAGTCGCCACCTCTTTCAAGGAATGTATTGATTTATTGATCTTCTAGGTTCTCACTTCCAACACAGTATGCTTCCAAACAAACTAATAGAATTACTTTTAGATTCTAGTCTGCAAAATTAGAAATTTTAGGTAACTTCACAATATGTATTGTGAGAAACTCTCCCCAGTAGAGTCGTCAATCTGTTGGTTCCCAAAACCGTAGATTGGAATCCTACAAGTCTTGCCAACTCGATGCTAGGATATCCAACTAGCTATGGCCAACTTGACGGAACTGAATGGTATAATCCAAGTTCCCTGCACTTCTGGCTCTACAAGGCCAAGGTAGGTGTACCTGATCCTGAACAAAACACTTAAGTCCAGGATGCTTATAGCAAAATGGTTAAAATGTGAATATAATGAAAACTTTCAAAATGGCAAGAATTATAGAAAGCTTTGCAAATTATGAAGTAATAACAAAAGTAAATGATTGTATAAATATAAGAGTGTTTTAAATAATAATTATGGATTAATGCCACAAATGAATGTATTAAATCCTCAAAGGAGAGATGAAATAAATGCCAGCATATGAATTATGAATTAAGAGTAATATAAAGACTAGTGCCTAATTAAATGGGCATACAGAGTCAATATTGTAAGATGAAACGTACAACTTTATAAAACTTTAATGAATTTAAAACTGTAAATAAATTAATAATCCAGACATGATGGATCAATTATACGAATGCAATTTTAAACTAGTCCAAGATGCACTTTAACTCCTGTGATGCGGAAACAAACTAGACATAAATACGGAAACAATTAAGTATTTCACAATATCTATGTTTATCAAGTTTAAAATTCAATAATGATCCAATCCACTTATCCAAATATTAAAATATTTATAGAAATCGATAAAAAATATTTATAAAGGACACAACTTAATAATAATTTAAAAAACTCTAATACACACAAATAAAATAGATATGCTTACAGATTTTGCCTGGAACAAGTTTGCACTGGGGACACTCCTTACAGATGATCAACCCAATACAAATTGACTCCAAATTCACAATACAAATATATTTACTCAAAAATTGGCCATTCACAAGCTTAGTTCAAAAATTTCATCCCTTTGCCAATGCAAGAATAATATATCCAAATATACTATTCTGCCAATTTTTCAACCGGCTGTGTTCTTGTCTCATGTTTGATTTTTTTATCTTATATTTATATGAAAAGTAAAAGGCATGCGGTTGCTTTGCCAAGCACCACACCTTTTCATAACAAGTAATTAATGAAGAGTTGTGTGGTTTCATTTTAAAAGACATGTCCCTTCATAAATATAACTGCATCCTATACTAATTTGTAATATGACTCAAAACTTATCATATCCAATTATCTATTTATGGGTGCCAGGTGGAGACTCTTGTGAACTGATGTGTTGCTTCTATTTTAACTTATTGCTATGATTACGTAGCATACGTTTTGAATATATAAAACAATATTTATTGAAAGCTTTATAAATGTTTGTCTTTTTCACCGTGTCTCACTAAGCGTATAGAATTCATCATGCAATCACTCCCACAAGTCACGACTGCTCCTATACATCCTACATGGACTTGGGATTGTCTCTCGTAGTGCCCGGGTTGATATCGAATAGCACAGGAGAATTCGAAGATGGAGAAATTCGAACATAAGGTTCTAGATTTGATTCATGTAGCCAATCTTCTCCCTGTCTAAAGTCATCTTCACAATCCAAATTCACGTGGCTTCTCTATTTTAATTAACATCCCTGTGCAAGACAACAACATATCAATCAAACATAATTTATCAAGTATGATCAACATGATAAATACACTCCTTTTCAGACGGTTCCTTATCGCATGGAGACCAAAGATTAAAACGTTAAGTATAATAATATTTTACATTAATTTGTTGGGCAATATTAGCCATCTTATGGATATGGAACAAATATAATTTATCATTTCAAATCTTCTTTACCATTCGTTACTCATCTTATAGCTCCAATGGTAATAGAGAATACTTCCTTTGAAATGTAAATGTTACAAACTTCTGATTCTGTTGTTATTTTGTGTGCAGGTCATTGCACATCGTCATATGTGAAACTCTTAACATTATAGTGCAAATAACGTTTGATTTCAGCATATGTGAAAGATATATTTTAAAGCACTTTATTAAACCAAGATTGTTGATTGATCCAATCATTTTAAAATAGTGCTTAGGATTAATATTGTCCAAAAATAATCCTTATCAATTTATAGAATCCTGTACAACAAACAGAAAATCTATGAAGGAATAGAACGAATCACAAAATATTTAAATCATAAGTATTATTATCACCTATAGTATAGCAATTTACTTAATATGAAAGTTTGGTTTTTAAGGAAAAATGATTAACAATTTAAAAAATAAGACCAAAAGTAGAAAAGGGATAAAAAGAATGGTGATCAAATGGATGCCCTGATTTTATGAAATCAGGGCTCCATCAGTGGCTCTTGCTGGTGACACATGTTCCTTGGAAGCATGATGAGTATCCCAGCTATCTCTAGAGGAGTAGACCAAGCATCCATGCTTCACATGATGCAAGGTGTAGATAGGGTGGCCCAGGCCCCCCAAAAAATGAACACCATGTCTTTCCTCTATCAAATACTTTATCTTGATCATGCAACACCTTGAATCTCCTGTATATGGTATCACATCGTTCCTTAATAAAATCTGATCCATTAACAAATGTTAGAAAACAACCATTGCATAACATGTATTTTTCCTTCATTACTTGTCTAGAATTAAATTTTACCCTTGCTTTATCAACAAGATCTTTTAAAAAGAAATAAACTTTATTGTCTCTTAATCCTAGCATTTGATCCCTTGGTTAACTCATTTGATCAATGCACGTGGAAAAAAATCCTCAAACGATTTATGATGAAAACTAAAAAATATTTCCACAAACATATCCTTAACAAATATTATCATAGAGTTCTTAGGGATACTTACCTTGGTATGCTGTTCATACTTCATACATGTATCAACTGCATCATTCTTATGAGCAATACCCACTATCTCTGCTTCATGAATACAATCCTCGGCATCTAACTTTTATTTAGCCTTTGATAAATTCTCATGTGTTATGTGCTCTTTACTGAACAGAAGATCCCTATGCTTTTGATCGATCACACAAGCATCTAGATAAATCTTCTCTGCACAATTCTCTAAATATTATTCCTCATCATAAGAAAGTTTTGAAAATTGCTCACATTCATAAATTATTTCTCCTCTTCCATCAAAAATATGATCAAATATGACATTTGGAGAATTTTCAAAACCATGTTCGTATGATTGTATTTCTTGCTCATAGGATGAACTGAAAAATATTTCACCTTCTAAATACATATCATGAGTTGTGTCAACCTCCTGAGAAATGTATGCTTTTTCTGGTTCATAGCTTTCCTCACCATGAAAGCAGTATGGATTAACTTCACAAGGTGCTTTGTTTCTGGAAAGTAATTCATCATGCCTTATAGGGAATAAATCTGATAAACTTTCAAGATCAATCATAGGTTCATCAAATATTATACCTTCTAGGGATTTATCAAACACTTTCAAAATATGTGTTGATCCACTATCCCGTTTTGAGAAAAAATTTGGGCCATTCTTTCCAACATACATCTTATATTTCATGTCCAATAAGGCTGAAATTTCATCCACGCTGAGAGAATCTTCTTCCTCATTTCCATATTCCCCACAATTTAATTATTTTCCCATCTCATCATGATCAGACTCTTCTTCAATGGGATCTAAAATTTCTTCTAGAGTTGGATCTAAAAGATCACTTAATTCATATGCATATGTGTTCTCTTCTGCAATCAATTCTTTATCCATAAGTTTAAGAAAGGTAAGGAATTGATGATCATGTAAGAGACCTAGTTCTCGTACTCTGTTAACAAGATTAGAGGATGGAGGTCTACATTCCAAAGGTATCTCTTGATAGGCATTAAACATCCTCATAAAGAATTGTACTGCAGATTCCTCTTCTTGCTTTTCTAAGTTCAAAAATGTATCCAAAGGAGATACATAACTTAAACTTTCATCTAACATTTGAAAAAGAAGCTTCAAATTAGGGTCATGTGGTGAGACTTGTAACTCACAAAATTTTCTTATGAGTTCCTTGCGTGAAGGCATGATATCTGAAGGCACTTCTCAAAAAATATTCACCATCCTTATGAACAAATGTGCCGATGTCTCGCCTTCATGTCTTTCCAAATCGAAAAAGGCATCAAATGGAGACATGTTAGGATCCTCTTCCATGCTACAACTTTGGTCTTCAAATTGTTCATAATACAAGTCATCTTCATCGCTTGCATCATGGAATTCATATAGGAACCATTTTTCAAACTCTTTCCAAGATGAGATACATTGTGTAGGTAGTGACTCGTAAGCCTGTCTCGCATTGTCCTTTAGTGTCCTAACAAATAACTTCATCACCTGATCTTCTGCATCAACTTCATAGTCTTCTATAAATGTATAAAATGCATCCAAATGTTGAAGTGTGAAATCATCCCATTCTCCATGAAACTTTGGCACAAGTTGTGAAAGTTTTGGGGATAACTTACTAGGTTTATAATCAAACTTGCTAAAATCCAATGGCCTGATGCCATTTGGAATAAAAGGTTTTCTTTCAACTAATCAATACATTTGAAAAACCTATCCACCATCTCCTTCTGAGTCTACTTCCCCAACAGAGCTACCAAATGAAAATTGTACCTAATAGAGTTGCCACCTCTTTCAAGGAAGGTATTGATTTGTTGATCTTCTAGGTTCTCACTTCCAACAAAGTACGCTTCCAAACAAACTGATAGAACTACTTTCAGATTCTAGTCTGCAAAATTAGAAATTTTAGGTAACTTCATAATATGTATTCTGAACATCTCTCCCTAGGAGAGTCGCCAATCTGTTGGTTCCCAAAATCGTAGATTGGAATCTTACGAGTCTTGCCAACTCGATGTTAGGATATCCAACTAGCTATGGCCAACTTGATAGAACTTAATGGTATAATCCAAGTTCCTTGCACTTCTGGCTCTACAAGGCCAAGGTGGGTGTACCTGATCCTAAACAAAACACTTAAGTCCAGGATGCTTATAGCAGAATGGTTAAAATGTGAATATAATGAAAACTTTCAAAATAGAAAAAATTATAGAAAGCTTTGCAAATTATGAAGTAATAACAAAAGTAAATGATTGTATAAATATAAGAGTGTTTTAAATAATAATTATGGATTAATGCCACAAATGAATGTATTAAATCTTCAAAGCAGAGATGAAATAAATGCTAGCATATGAATTATGAATTAAGAGTAATATAAAGACTAGTGCCTAATTAAATGGGCATACAGAGTCAATATTATAAGATGAAACGTACAACTTTATAAAACTTTAATGAATTTAAAACTATAAATAAATTAATACTCCAGACGCGATGGATCAATTATACGAACACAATTTTAAACTAGTCCAAGATGCACTTTAACTCATGTGATGTGGAGACAAGCTAGACATAAATACGGAAACAATTAAGAATTTCACAATATCTATGTTTATCATGTTTAAAATATAATAATGATCCAGTCCACTGATCCGAATATTAAAATATTTATAGAAATCAATAAAAAATATTTATAAAAGACACAACTTAATAATAATTTAAAAAACTCTAATACACACAAATAAAATAGATAAGCTTACAAATTTTGCCAGAACAAATTTGCACTAGGAACACTCCTTACGGATGATCAACCCAATTCAAATTAACTCCAAATTTACACTACAAATATAATTACTCAAAAATTGGCCATTCATGAGCTTAGTTCAAAAATTTCATCCCTTTGCCAATGCAAGAATAATATATCCACATATACTATTCTGCCAGTTTTTCAACTGGATGTGTTCTTGTCTCATGTTTGATTTTTTTATCTTATATTTATATGAAAGTAAAAGGCATGGGGTTGCTTTCCCAAGCACCGCACCTTTTCACAACAAGTAATAAATGAAGAGTTCTGCAGTTTCATTTTAAAAGATATGTCCCTTCATAAATATAACCGCATCCTATACTAATTTGTAATATGACTCAAAACGTATCATATCCAATTGTCTATTTATGGGTGCCAGGTGGAGACTCCTGTGAACCGATGTGTTGCTTCCATTTTAACTTATTGCTATGATTACGTAGCATAAGTTTTGAATATATAAAACAATATTTATTGAAAGCTTTATAAACGTTTATCTTTTTCACCGTGTCTCACCAAGCGTATAGAATTCATCGTGCAATCACCCCCACAAGTCACGACTACTCCTATACATCCTACACGGACTTGGGATTGTCTCTAGTAGTGTCCAGGTTGATATCAAACAGCACAGGAGAATTCAAGCAGCCAATCTTCTCCCTGTCTAAAGTCATCTTCACAATCCAAATTCGCATGGCTTCTCTGTCTTAATTAACATCCCTGCGCAAGACAACAACATATCAATCAAACATAATTTATCAAGTATGATCAACATGATAAATACACTCCTTTTCAGACGGTTCCTTATTGCATGGAGACCAAAGATTAAAACGTTGAGTATACTAATATTTTACATTAATTTGTTGGGCAATATTAGGCATCTTATGCATATGGAACAAATATAATTTATCATTTCAAATCTTCTTTACAATTCGTTACTCATCTTATAGCTCCAATGGTAATAGAGAATACTTCCTTTGAAATGTAAATGTTACAAACTTCCGATTCTGTTGTTATTTTGTGTGCAAGTTATTGCACAGCATCATATGTGAAACTCTCAACATTGTGGAGCAGATGACATTTGATTTCAGCATATGTGAAAGATATCTTTCAAAGCACTTTATAAACCAAGATTGCTGATTGATCCAATCATTTTAAAATAGTGCTTAGGATTAATATTGTCCAAAAATAATCCTTATCAATTTAGAGAATTTTGTACAACAAACAGAAAATCTATGAAGGAATAGAATGAATCACAAAATATTTAAATCATAAGTATTATTATCACCTATAGTATAGTAATTTACTTAATATGAAAGTTTGGTTTTTAAGGAAAAATGATTAACAATTTAAAAAATAAGACCGAAAGTAGAAAAGGGATAAAAAGAATGGTGATCAAATGGATGCCCTGATTTTATGAAATCAGGGCTCCATCATGTTTCACAACCTAAAATTACATTTTCAAATTAAAGGCCTTGTATGGTCTTAAGAAGGCACCAAGGGCATGTTATTCAAGAATAGACTCATACCTATGACAAAAAGGTTTTTTCAAGAAATCAATCAAATCCAAATCTTTATATTAGAAACTCATCTAAGGATATTTTTATTTTAGTTCTCTATGTTGATAATCTTATCTTCAGAGGGAATAACCTAGCTTTATTTGTAAAGTTTAGAACATCCATAATTACTTCATTTTAAATGACATATTTGAGACAAATGCACTACTTTCTTGGTATTGAAGTATGGAAAAACAAATATGAAATACTTATGTTTAAGAGAAAATATGTTTCAGATATCCTAAAAAATTTCAGATGAAGAGTTGAAAACCAATTGCAACACCCATTGAAGTTGGACTAAAATTGTCTAATTTAGATGTATTAGATCCAATGAACCCCACTCTATATAGATAATTGATTGGAAGTTTGATTTACTTAACTACTACTCATCCATAAATTACATATGCAGTGAGCTTGGTCTCTAGGATCATGTTAGAGCCTAAGGAAATAGATTGGAGTGTAGCTAAAAGAATTTTTAAGTATATTAAAGGGACTTTGAGTTATGCTCTCAAATTTCAACATTCAAAGGATAGAAAATTGGTAGGCTATATAGATTCAGATTGGACAAGTTCTATGGATGATTAGAAGTCTACTTCTGGTTATACTTTTAGCTTGTTCGACAATATTCTCTTGGTAGTTTAAGAAACAACTAAATGTATCACTTTATATAGTAGAGGTAGAAAACAAAGCTACAACATCAGTAGCTTGTCAAATTTTATGGTTGAGAAGACTACTAGAAGACTTACACCAAATACAAAATGGACCTACCTTTTTGTTTTGTGACAACAAGAGTATTATAAAAATGAAAAAGAACCTAGTATTCCATAGTAGAATCAAACATATTGAGATGTAACATCACTATATCAGAGAATTGGTTCAACATGGTTTAATTGAAATTGTTTACTTTGGTACAGAAGATTAGATAATAGATATCTTCACAAAGGCTCTAGCTTGTGAAAGTTACAGAAGCTCAGAAATCTACTTCATGTTTTTCCTATTGGTCATTATTGGGGAGAAAGACAACAATCATGCCCATTGGGTCATCCTTTATTGACTTTGCTATCCCATATTAATAATATGGTTACATATATTTATTATTTTAGTTTATATTTTCATCTACTTATTATTTTAATTCTATTACTGGTGAATATGGTTGAATTCCATAATGTAACCTCTCTTTTATTTTTCTATTTAATAGATGCCCTGCCTCTCATTTCTTCAACACAATTTGGAGATTTTGCATATTTATTTGTTTTGTGATCAACAGATCGCCATTCTTGACTTAGTTTCCTTCAACCCTATGCTTGACCAAGCACTACTAGTTAGGAATATTCAAGCCCCTAACATTCTATGATAGGAGCTTCATCACCTCTAGGGAAGGGGACCTTCTAGAGCATACATATTTGTTTCATTGGGTATATTTGCATATGTTGTATAATAAGTTGTCCACATGCTCAAGAATATTCTTATGCATAATTGAGAACGTGTTTTCACATTCATGCTCTAGCTTATGTCCACTTAGTTGAGCATAAATTTAGAACAGTCTAGCCTAGTTGGGCTCCAATTTGTACATTTTGCATATCATGCACTTATTTGCTGCATAAATCTAGCTCTATGTTGCTATTTTTAGTTCCACTTTACTTTTGCATATTTTTAGGTCTATTTCTATATTTAAAACCAATTGATGTCTTCATTATAATTTATCCTACAATCACAATCTTGCATATTGTATTCTTTTTGCACTTCAAGAATATAGGAATTATTTCTAGCTACTATTGCTTGTGGAAGGTGTTTTTCATTTGTTGTTCGATCCTTTGGTGTTTGTGTTGCAAACTTCAACATGTTATCAGAGCATGGTTCTCAAGTTTTGAGAGTTTCTTTTGTTAAGGACATTTCAGGGTCTCCAAATTTGTCTTCTTGTGTGGATATGGATTTGGGAAACTTCTATCAACTTTTGGAGCAAAACGGGCATCATAATTTTTTTTGGAAATTTCTCATTTTTGAAAACTTTTTATTTTTGGAAAATTTCTATTTTTAGAAATATTCTATTTTCAGAAATTTTCATTTTAGGAAAGTTTCAATTTTCAAAAAGCTTTCTATTTTTGGAAATCCTCCAAGCCCTAAAAAGCTTCAATTATTTTTTGGCCATAACTTTGTCATACGAAATCAAAATTGCAGAAATGAGATCTTGTTGGAAAGTTGATCCTAGCACCGATCTGTTCATTATATCATTTTTTTTATATTCTTCACCAATTTTCCATGTCAAGCCTCCAAATTCAAACTTCAATTTTTTGCTTCTGGGGCTATAACTTGAGAAAAAAGACTTTTTTTTTACTTCCAAACATCATTGGAAAGCTCTCAATGTCCTCTACATAGATCTCTAATCCTCTTCAGTATATTTTTTATCAAGTACACTTTAGTATCATAATTGTTCATTTTGATATTTCTCACTACCCTTTCTTATGGAAGGTGTTTTTCATTTTTTGTTTAATCCTTTGGTGCTTGTGTTGCAAACTTTAATAGGATCACCCTTCCCTAATCTCAAACATTGTAATTTTAACTTTACCCTCTTCTTCACCATCCTTTCTTCTCAACTTCCACAATGCTTTCCTCCCTTGGCCTTTCACCTTCCCAAAGTCTAGTATAGTCTTCTTTGAAATAGTTTGACTAATACCCAAATTCATATAGGATCCTTTCTCATCTTCCTCTATATCCTACTCTAAAATATTCTCAAATAACACATCTTTCTCCTCTCCTTCTAATTCACCTTTTAGAATATTTTTTTGTAAAGAAGCCAATCCTGAACTTGGATTGGTAGGATGCCACTAATCACAAGAAATCATCATCATTAATTTGATTATCGATGTCTATAGGAGGGGATGATATTTCATATCCTTTTAATCCTTCTTCATCTTGTAGATCACTAGCTAGCATTACTAGTGGATTTTCCATAAGTTTTGGTGGTTTCTTCATAGTAGGAGTTTTATGTCCTCTATCTCACTAGAGTAAAATTGTAGGAGTTAACCTTTGTCTATAGGAGAGAATTTGCATTTCTTATTGAGCTCTAAAATATCTTTATGGAATCTAATACTATTACCCTTCCCTTAATTCTTCTCTAATCGGCCAATATCCATTGCCACTAGATTGACCAGGAGTTGGTGAGGGCTCCATTGTTCAAGTGTGAATTTAAACCCTTTAATTTATATCTTAAATCCCTTCGGATCCTTTAAGGCGCATCCTTCAAAACTCTTCTAGAGGAGGAAACGTCCTACAAATTGTCCCTTCTCCACCGCCACCTTCTAAATCCATCTCCCATGATAAGTTCCAACCCTTCCAAAATACCAACATCGAGACCAAACTCAATAAAAATAGTTTATTCATTGACTTCATCATCCAGTTAAGAAATTGTATGGATCAAAAGTGACCACACTTCTATGAATCATTACATGTAAGGAAACTCAAGAATAAGCCCTCACAAAGCGATCCATAGCTCTCTATGCATGGAGTTGCAAGGGACTATGATGAATTTGCTCTCAACTAGAGCTACAAACTTGTGACCTTGCTAGTCAACCATACAATGAGAGATTCACAATGAAGACAAGGGCAACAATGCCAATATCCCCAAATGGAATCAAGGTATGCAAATGTAATGCAAACTAATATGAATATGCAAGATTAATCTATCAAAATGAAAGTACAATGCAACTATGAAAGGAAATAGCAATGGATTACAAATCCCCTAATTAAGCTATGTGAAGCTAATCTATTGCATAAAAGGAAACTAAGCTAGTATGCCATGATTATGCAACTAAACAAAGGAAATATGCAACTAAATGAGATGCAACAAAGATCTTCAAAGCTTGGATTCAATATGTTTTCAGAGAGCTCCAAAATAACCTAGAAAACCTGTAGCATAACACTAATATGAAAGAGATGGATATGCAAATGAAGGAGAGAGCTTTCCTTTTATAAGAAATGCAAAGGAATGGACCATTGAGATTAAGAGGCAAAAGTCTTAATCGGCGGTGGAGCTTGAAAGAGGAGTGATCTGTGTGCACAAGTATCCTCCAATAGGAATTGACTTTGTGTCTATGTGAGACAAAAGTGCTTTTTTCCTTTTTGTAAAATAAGAATAATGCTTTATTTGTGCAACTTAGGACAAGAGGAAAGGTGGGGGATTTTTATTTAATTAAAAGGGGAGGAGATATTCCTTTTAATCAAATAAAGACTTAGGATAAATGATTAGCCCATAGGCTAAAAATCTAATATATGATCGAAATTAAGACTTGATCAAGAAATTGATAATGTTGAAAATATTGATTATTGATAAAACTGATTCAGGATTGATAAATTGAATAAATGGGGCCCAAAGTCTAGGTGACCATTTTTGGGTGCATACAGAAATACTTCCTCTATGCCCACAAAGGACCCTAGGGTATCCCAATTTTGATCAAGGATTCTAAATTTTGATATTTTATGGGAAGTTAAGATCAAACTTACCCACAAAGTAATTTTCCTCATTTGTTGTGTTCGTTGATGGAAATTTGGGATCCACTCAACAAAGTAAAAGATAAAACCATCAAGAAATAGTGGGCTCCCATGCAAAATGTCTTGCTTAAGAAATGCATCAATACGTTCAACAAGAAATAAATCATTCAAAAGAGTTTTGATACTTACCCTACCTTTAAAGATTTTTGTGCACCATTCCATAATTTTGTTTCTTGGGCAACCTTTTCTACACCATTTGATGAAGAGAGATCAAACCCTCAACCTATCCACAACCGATGTTAGAATCTTTGAGGAAATGACGAATGCCTTACTATTAACTAGCTTTCGGGTATTATATTTATAACCGTCTGATGTAGAGTCCCTTTGCCTAAAACCCCCCATTATTTCCTTTCTCACTCTTGGCCATTGTTTGTGCCTGATGCCAAGTGAAGGTATTTGGATTGAATGATTTGACAAATTTCATTTCTTTGAGTGGGATAGCATTAGCCCTGTGGTGAATATCAAGATGTTTGAGGATGTGTTTCCTCGTCTGCCTATGTTTTTCTACCCTCTGTTGAAACTTCACAATCCTAGGTGAATATTTACCCTCTTACTCCTTTGTACCTTTTTCTGCAACATCATGAATTTTTATTAATAATTCTTCTAATGCAAAAACTTACAAGTAATCACAAGTATTTCCAAGGATATAATTGCAATTCCTATAAGGAAATGCCAAAAGTCAAATTCCAATGGCATTCCTACAATACCTAGTCCTAGAAATAAAAGATCAATGTCATGATTTCTTAGCAAAATAATTTCCAATAATCAAACTGTCAAAATAATTAAACGTAACTGATTAAGGTAAACTTTGCATTGCCTCATCAGTAAAGGTTCAAGTCCTCAAAATTGTCATTAGACAAAACATTCTATAGGTTTCTACTAGCAATTTATTTTGAGAAAAAAGTATAGGCTTGTAAAGTGATTCACAACCCTATTTAATAAACCTATTAAAACTTGTATTTCTCAATAAAAATTACCTTTTATTCATCTATGTATTCAAAACCAAGACTGGTCAACATCATTATTATTGAAGACATAATATTTCCATGGCACTTAATAGTAATCTAGACTGCTTCCAAACATCAGTAGTGTCAGCACTTTTACATTAACATTTCTCTTCATTTTAATTTAGGCCACAAAGTATTTTTTGAAACATTGGTATAAGAACTCTCAACTATAGATTAACAATATCATTTATTTCTATCCCTATTTTAAAAAATTAATAATTAATATAAAAGATTTTGGAATGTCATACAACTGAATTAAGACATAATAAATGAACAAGGCCATTTGTCATATGATAGTTTTTCCCATTTCCTTGGTTATTGAGAAAGTTATAACATTATGTTCCATTGCAAATGAGAAAAAAACTATATTGCACCAAGAACTCAGCATTGTAAGACCACCTCCACTTATCAAAACAAGAAAATACATGTCTAATTGCACCAAAAGATGAATTTCCTATATAATTACTAAATAGCTTAGGCAAAAAGTCTTGAAAAAATCCTCATGTAATTTCAATTACAATACATTAACATTAAACCCATTACACATTCCCCTATTACTTACATATTCTCGCAAACTATCCATTGTTGGTTTTAGAAAGAAAGCTAGTGAAATACATAAGATAGGATGCTCCTCTTTTAGCCATAATTGAGTCCTTTCTAAATAGCTTCATGAAAGAGTTGGACATGACGTACAATATAGCTTCATCTCATTTGATAGAATGATATGGCTCCCTAGTCAATTGAAATCATCAACCACCTCACAAAAATCTTAAAGGTGTTAGCTTCCATTTTTTATCCCTTGGAAGTGTTATCTTCAATTGATGTGTAAATACAAAATATCACAATTGTTTTAAGAGTATAGAGCAATAGACAATTGTTTTTAAAAAGGTGAAAGAATGGAAAAATGCAACAATGTAAACCTTGAAATCAGCATAATTACAAATGTCAACTTTTTTTTACTACTTTTTCAACAACACTCTTAGAAATTTCTTTGTGTAATGTTCTATAATATAATTTGCGTAAGTCAAAAGTTCATGAAGATGCCAAGATACATATAAAATTTTAATTTACAAAATCATTTAGATGGGCAACATTGTTCTCCATTTGTCAACACATTCATATGATTGAGTAAAAGGGATGCATTCTATCATATTTTAAACGAAACATGAGTGTGTTTTCATTTTACTATTTAATCAATTGGGAATATGTTAGAGAGCATATTTAAGTTTTTTATCTAAACAATTGTGTAAAAAAAATTATTGTTAATACGACCAAGCCCGACATTATTTTTCCACTAAATTAACTAAGAACTCCCAATAACAATAAATTCAAGTTCTTTTATAGACCAACAATTCACGTGTGATGTTTTCAATATGTAATATTTTATAATCATAAATGAATTGAAATGTTAAACTTAGAAAGTAATAATCAAGCTAACAAATTCTACAATATAAGACTACCATAATCATGGGAAAACCTAATTTTAGTAATTAATAAAAATTATCAATTTGACGTGACATTTACTAGAGTTGAACCAGTTTTCAAATATATAAGGTGCAAATTCATTTTCCCAACAACACAAACCATGCCACCTCTCTTTTTCATGTCATGTTGAAGGGCACCATGTTTGCTCCACATAATGCCATATCAACTAGTCAAATTTGGTAAAGAGATAAACTTACATTTATCTGAGACACATTATTTGTAGAAATGAAAAAGTTTTTGAAATCAAATAACTTGTTCATATTATGTACTAACTTTAATTTAATTTTTTCACATATAACAATCTAGGATTTCTTATATGATCTTGAGCTCAGTGGTAAAAGGCCAATAAATTATTTGGTGCTCTTTACTAATCATATTTTGAATGGTGTTTCTTACTTGAAGCAATGTACCGAGATTGTGTTGTGGCTACTTTGTTCTCAAAGTCATATATGTAGGTCATTGCAATTTATCTTACTTTTAATTTTTATGGCAAACTTTGTTTCTTTTACTTCTATTATTCATCAGGGTTGTTATTTAACCTTGTTTGACTAGATGAATTGTTGTGTAAATTATTATAACTAAACTAATTGAACTTGTCTATTGTTTCTAGTATCTATACATATAACTTAACCATACTTCGAACACAATATGTAGGCAATTACAAAGCATCTTGCTGATAACATTTATGGCAATCATTATTTCATTTGCTTCTATTATTCATTGTTGTTATTATTTAACCTTATTTGACTAGATGAATTGTAAATGTTATTATAACTAAACTGATTTAACTCACCAATTGTTTCTAGTATCTATATATGTAACTTAACCATGCTGCTAACACATTGATTAACTAAATCAACTAATTTTTAAATATATTAGAATTATTGACATTAAACTTAATGAACTCATTTAATTTGTAAACATATTAAAATGGTATAGACTAGTTGGTGCACAACCCTTTTTTATTGTCAATGTAAAGTGATAAAAGAAAAGTGAAGTTCACCTGATATATGTGAAAATTTTGTCTACCTCTAGAAGTACAACCTTTTTAAGAATCAAATTTGATTATGTGGGTTAACCATATATTAATAACTCTCATCACATTTTGATGCAAGACATTCCATAGCAAACAACCTAATCCAAGAAATCACCACTTATTTTTTAATATAAAATTGAAATCACCTTTCTTTTAGTCTAGTGAGAGAATTGTTAACCTTGCTTTGGTGCTTCAACATCAAGTTGTGAGAACATGGTGTATGTCCTTGTGCAAAATACTAAGAAACTAATAGGAACAAGAACAATAGTATAAGCCTTAGATCATAAATCTTAATAATGTAACTTGCATGTTCTTGACTTGTTACAATAGGCATGTTTAGTTACACAGAATTTGTGTTTGTTAATGACAAGAACTCGCATAACATTTTGCCAAAAATAACATTGTAAAATTGAAAACAAAAAAGTTAATAGACAAATAGGTTCTTTGAGCTTATAACAAAACTATTTTTATAGACGAGTTCAAATAATACTTATGTAATGCTCAATTAATTTTCTAGGGAATATCATTTTCTTCACTCCCTCATAAGCATCTTAAAATATGGCTTATTCCATTATGTCAAAAACAATTCATAAGTATGATATTAAACAATGTTTTGGCTAAAGATAGATATTATATGCAATATTAGACATCAAACAATTTAAAGGAACTCGATATAGTTTGCATTGTGTCTTCCATGTTCTTCCAACGTCGTTCTAGTGTACCTACTTCAAGCATGTAGCTTTTTCCTGTCACAATTAGCACAAACATAATTAAGGTGATGAATCAAACATTGATTTACTTATCTAACAATTTCAGTATTCATTATTTGCAACATAAAAGAGAGTTTTTTTTGCAATCAGCATTAAAGTTATATTATGCTAAAAGTAAATATTACAAAATGCTTCAACTAGCTTGGTAATACCCCTATTTTGACATACACATTCTAGTGTAGACAATTTTCAATCCTCCAAAAACAATTTATATGGATGATATGAAAAACATATACCCTAGAGCATAAGCAAGTACGTAATATTCATCAACATGTCATACTAGATCTACTTCTTATTTGACATGGTTGGTAAGAAACCAAGATAGGGGGATTTGGGCCTCAAAGATGTTTAGGATATATAAACTTATGGAAATTCAAATATTACCTAGACCCAAATGTCAAGGTAACTGAGCCTCTGAGCCTAAGGGTCAATATACTATATTTAATGTCTTGATACTATCAAAATCTTCACAAAAAATTGAAATAATTTCAACTTATTGAAGTTAACAAAGTTAGTGGAAAGGATCTAAATCAACCATCAAAGCTGTCATGCTAAAGTGAATACTAGTTGACTTCAACCAAAGTGACTCTCATGAACTAAAGAGGGAATTCATGGGTTGCAAGAAATTTTTCCAAAACTTCAAAATCCACCTACATGACTAACATGCGCCCAAGGGCATGGATTCTCCAAGGGCAAGGAATTCCTCAAAACTTAAAAAAATCCAGCTCCCATGCTCAAGCGCGCTAAATCACAATGACCAAGGAATTTTTCCAAGTGTTAAAATCCCTCCCTATGTCTCATGCATGCCCAAGGAAGGCGTTGAAAAGGATGGGTATAATTTGCCTAAGTATGGAATCCTTCCCCCTATCTAATATGCACTCAAGATTAAGATTGAACAAAACATTAGAAATATTGAAATATGCCCGTGTCAAAAATCCTCTTACCTATCTAATGCTCAAGGAAGAAACTGCAAGGTGTAATTAAAATCTGGTTAAGTGTGAAATCCTTGATTGTCTCAAATGTGCCCAAGACTAAGAACAAAACATTGGACATATTGAAATTTCCATGTGATGAAAATCCATTTCCATATCTGATGTGCGCCCATGAATTAAAGTGGTGAGATGGTGAAATTAAATGCCAAAATAAGTATTTTTCAAAAGCAAATGAGATGGCATGACACATGGCATTTAGATGTAAGAGATTTTTTAGCAACTAGTAAGATGACTTTTCATATGAGCTCCTATGTTGTATACGTGCTGGCAAGGATAACTAGATATGAAGTATTGAGATGCAGAGGACTTGTGGGATCTGGTCCAAATCAGTTAAAGGTGCACAAATGTTATCCTCAGTTGCAGTTGTATAATATAGTTAATTGCTTGAGAGTCAATGATGCCTTTGCCATGCATATTGTCAGATCTCTTTAGGGAGGCTTTCATACAAAGTTATCATAGGAAGCAATGAAGTTGGTGGAAAAGTACGATTCCTGGTTCATCTAATTCCCAATATTCTCTTATATCTGGCTTTAAGGATTCCCTTCTCATCCTTGTGAACTTCCACGATATCCAACTAATAAGATGGTGTTGGTGGAAGTCATGAGGCAACTAACAACATATGACAAAATCTAGAAGAGAAAAGGTAGAATTGAATTCCCAATCATCATGGGACTGATAAGGTATATCCATCACTACTAGTAGTTGAAAAGTCAACAGAGGAGTTGCAGTTCTATCATCTATCAATTCATACAAGGTCAGATTTTGATCTATATAACAAAATAAGAATGGTGGCTTGCAGAAAATACAGGCATAAGATGCATCTTGAAGACTATTGGGCCAATGCCAAAGATGAATATGAAGTTAAGAAGAGGATGTATTCTAGGTTACCATCCAGGATGATCAAAACATGTAGGATTCATCTAGTGCCAGATTAGGTGGAAGAAGATTCGTACATGGTCCAACCTGAGTTCGAGAAGGAGAGAAATAAGACCATCCAACTGCTCAATTTGATTGGGCTTGAAGAAATAGATCTTGATATTTTATCTAGGCCAGTCAAAAAATTCACAAGGTGGTAGATTGAACGTCAGGTCAGCAGATTGAAGACGAAGAATGTTCTCTTGACTTACAACCTAATGCGAGATCAAGGGCTGTAGGATGGTAGAGTTGAGCAATCATCAGAAGTTGGAGTAGAAGAAGAAGATTCGCCAAAAAAAGAAGAATGTGGAAAAGGGAAATGCATCATCCAGGATGAGTGGCCAAAGAAAAGACCAAATGAGCCAAGTGAAAGGCCTCTACAGAAAAGACAAAGGCCAAAGATAACATCATCATCACTCACCATTTCCTCAAGTGTACAGGAATTTGATATTTTTACAGAAGAAAAGATTGGAATCAACAAAAATGATGGTGACACAATCAAATAACTCTACTAGTACAGGATAGTAGAAGTATCAATTCTTTCTACGAAGTTAGCCAACAAAGGAATCAAGAGCAAGGACCACCTGCAGAAATAGATCTCCAATTTTAGGAATCTCTCAAGACAATATTAGGTAAAGAATTAGTAGAGCCAGAGATTCCCATCCCAAAGGAGGAGTGCCACGAAGAGACAATGCTAGAGCAAGAGCAGATACAAGCATATGATCAGCATTCAACCGCGACAGAATGGTTGAAGGAAAGGATGCAAAAGGATCGTGAGGAAGAGATTGATCTTGCACTTGAATCAGGCAAAGAAATTCTCCAAGGTCATGAGGGATGAGTTAGGATCCAGAACTCTACATGTAGCAATGCCAAAGGTTGACAAGGCCAAAGATAAGATTACTCTAGAAGAGTATGATGTGACAACAATTGACTTGGGGTATGCAACCAAGGCACAGGTGATGGAGAAATTTGATTATTCCACCTAGGCACTAAAGGAACAAATGAAGATGGAGGAGAAATACGAGAAATAGAAAAGTGAGAATAAAGCTTTGTGTGGATATTTGTAGCATCTAACAAATCATGTTAGACAAGAAGATCAAGCATTTGTTCCCCCTACAACATCAAAATTCAATTTCGCCCATCCTGAATCAAGTGGCAGCCAAATTTTCATTTTCCCATAAAAGGGTAGAATCAACTTTGAAAATTGTAATGTCCCCATTTTCGTGAGCATTAGAGTTCGAGGTATTAGCCTATTAATTGACCCTCATAGGCTAATGAGGTTGGATAGAGGGTCTCTTGAGAGATGCAGCTTCTTCAAAGACCTGAGCTTTGCAGGATTGGTGTTCCGTTGAGGTCTCTATGACTCTGTATGCAATGATTTCTATTTATAGTGAGTTTATTGCTATTTATAGCAATTTTTGGAATGGTAGAGATGGACCCTTTCTATTTTTAGAAATGGTATTTGGTCACATGGGGGATTACAGGATGAACTCCCAGTTCAAACGACAGAGTGAAATAATAAGTGGTTTGAGAGTTTTTAATAATTTTGTGGCCAAAATGATATTAAATTGTAAAAATAGTTTATTATAAAGTTATAACATAACTTTATAATTTCACTTAAGTTGAGGGTCTATTCATCATTAGAAGGGGGCCAGTTGAGTAATTATTATAAATGCCAAACTTAATGAATTATTAAAAGATTTCCTAAGTTGAAATAAAATAACATTTAAAATGTTATTCAAAATGCGTTTTGGGGAAATTGCACTTCTTGAAGGTATTTTATAGTTGCAAGAGAAATCGAATTCATTATGTTGATTGATGATTTTGATTGAAGATTTCTAGAGCATTGGAGTTGTAGAAAACTAGAGGTTTCTGCAGGTTTCAGGACTTGTCAGCATTGAAGAGCATGGCTACTTCATTGTATCAGCATATAGGTATCAACGTTTTCCATTCTATCCTGTAATGGAGGACAAAAACTCATAATTTGACATAATTCAATTTTTTGATAGTTAAACTCACAAACATAACAAAAGATACAAATGACAAAAAGTTTTTTTTGCAATGTCTTTATTTGCTATCATCTTATAATGTTAGTAGTTATGATGCTAACCTTGAGCAAGCAAAGACATTAATAAAAACCTAGAAGAAATTCAAGATGAATTCAAATGAATATGTTATTAATAAAAACTTATTCTTTTAGATGCTTGAGAAAGTTATTTGGCTATTCATTTTTTTTTTACTTTAAAAACGACTTAAAACCACTTTTCTTAATTAAAGCAAGGGTGTGCAGTATCATTTGATTGAGCTAGAGGGTGTGGCTTCATCCAGAGGTCAAAATTGGGCTGATTGGTAGAACAAATTTCAGAATTTATTGTTAGATTGAGGGTGAATGTTTGAGCAAATTGCATTGACTGAATGAAAGATTTGCTTGTTGATTGTAGAGGGTTGTACTTATTGCTTTTTGATTGTTCATTTTCAGTTGTACTCTTTACACCTTCATATGGTACGATTTTTGGGTTGAGAGCTTTTGGAAAATTATTAACAATCATAGATGGAGGCGCCAAGGAGTGAAGGACAATATGGCATCATCAATTGGGAATCTTCTTAGTTGGAAGGTGGAATTACAGAGTGTTCTTCTTGTTGCTTTTTCGGCCAGCAAGGGTCTTGAAAGGGTTTTATCAATAAATTGGTATGTCATCTTGATGTAGACAATGTTATGTTAAGTATTGAAGAGGAATGAATAAAGAATATCATCTACCATTGAAATATAAATTAGCTTTCAATTTTAGAAGCTTCTTTTCTGTGTATGTCTTGCTTTTTATGCAAAACCCTTATAAAAAATACAAAAACTTGAAAACAATAAAAACCAAAACAAGAAATTTCAATTCAACACATAGAGCCTTAGAAGGGTTCTTACAAAAACCCCATTAACAAGCGTGCTTGAAGTGGCTTATTATCATCAAGTATCTGCAAACTATTCCAAATATTTTCTAGTGCATGCTTCTCTTGTGAAAGTTATCTTATTACAAGTGGTACTAGAGCTACAATTTGGCCAAAGGTGAGGATGAGATCCTAATTTTTTAAGAAAACTACTAACAAAGAGGATATATATACAAAGTTAGGATCAAGTGGGACTTTAGATACTATGCCATTTTCATTAGGTGACAAAATGCACCATTTGGAAGAAGAAACGCACATCAATCGGTATTGTTCTCTCCATGGTTCTATTAAAAATCTATTAGTATCACAATCAAATGTCCAAACTCAATGTGTCATCAATCAAGGAGGACAAACCAATCCCAATCCAAATACTAGCACTCATTGTGTTGGAGCAATGCTCCCAAGCTACTAGGATCACAAATGAAAACACTTTCACCGAAAGAGAGATAAATTCCCCAATAGATGAAATGAATTGATTGATATGAAAAACAATTTTCAACCAACCTTCTTTTAAAGGCAAGGCAAAAGAGAATGAAGGGCACAAAAGAGGGCATGTGTCCCACTCATGTGCAAGGGTAGGTAGAAATAACTACCTGAAAACTATATGCACGAATAATTATGTAACCTAGAAAATGATTAAAAAAACAACTAAAATGCCCAAGTGGAACTTAAGCATAGAGTAAATAATAATTTACTCTAACACTCCCCTTTAAGTGCAACTTAGGGAGAAAAATACAATATGATGATGATGATGATGATGATGATGATGATGATGGGTCCTAACAACCATGCTAGGTACCCAAGTACAATACAATGTAGTGAATCTCTCACAAACAAAGAAAATGAGAAAACCTCGTGAAGAAAACTCCTATCCAAAAGAGAAAAGAAACAAGATGCATGGATGGACTCAATTACAACCCCCAAGGACTGCATATATCGTGTATACATTATCAATAATGCCCCCATAGGAAGGAGAAAAGGACACTTCATGGCCCCACCATAATGAACAATGTCTTGAAGAAATAGAAGTGTTTGAAGACAAAACATAGTCAAATATCTACAAACAATATTTTTCCCCTACAAAAGAAGATAAACCAAGTATAAATGTAGGAATGCTTCACATTCTGGATTGGAATTAGGAAGTGGAATCCAAATGTAGGATGATGAGATTGTCTCTGAAATCTGTTCATGTGTTGCCAAGACGTTGGAAGATGATGCTATGAACCAATCATAAGAGAAGGTGACAAGCAAGGAACCACTGGAAATTGATCTTGAACAAATCCAAAGATGAAGTAACAATTGATGTGTCACAAATGTCATCAAATAAGAGAGACAAACCCTCAAATGTGTCTCCCAAATTTGAAATGTGGGACTCCACAAATAATGAACCAAGGTTTGGCAAATAGGAATCCTAACAAGAAGGCAAATAGATACTTTGTGCAATGAAGTGCTGACAACGTGTCCTTTAGCCAAGGCTGAAAGATGATGCTCCTACTGATCAGGAATGATGGAAGTCTTAACTGATTCTGGACAAGGAGTCAATGCAAGTGAAGGTCAATCAACTATCTCTGACGAAGAATCGGGAACCTCTGAAGCAGCCTCGACCTCATCTTAAGTATCAAAAACCTCCAAAGGATCACAAGCATGGAGTATCTACTCTAAAGAATGAAGGGGCACATCTAAATGGGAAAGGGTATCATCGAGAGATGGTAGAATATCATGATCTCCATATAACTCCCGAATGTGAGTCCAAAGAGCATGAGGACACTCAAAGTGAACAAGTGACTCGAAATGTCATAATCAACATTCTCAAAAATCACTCTAAAGATCTTAGCCCTAAACCTTTCCAAATAATATACTTTCAAGGTGTGTTTAGAATAGGAACCTCATTATACAATTCAGGCAATAGTAGGAGCTCACTCAAATGAGTGACTATGAAATCACTCCATTGCCTATAGTTCCCTCTTAAATAAAAACCCATTACAAATATGATGATTCCTCAAAAAAAAATTAGAGATAAAGCCAACATATAATTATATAGCTTCCAATAAATGATAAAAAATAGCCAATGCAGCTAAAAACCATATAAATACCTATCTCGGGTCAAAAATTTGGGCCCACAAAGGGCTATACGAATGATGATATGCTTGGCAGTTTTACACACCAATTAGAATGTCACCATAATCAAGCAAGAATCAAATCACACACTTAAGTATCAAATAATTTCCACATCAATCACTGTGCATTGTTCACAGATATTATCAAACAACACAACATGGCAACCCCACTTGCGTGCACCTTCAATGTGACATGAGAGCCTTACCTCACCATCTATTTAGACTAACTTGAGCTATATGTATAGAGACAATATTGTCTGCATAGACCATGCGGGACAAAAGAGTCCAAAAAAACCAAACAAAACTGCAATGAGAGCACAGAAGTAAACCCTAAGATCCACAAGCAGCTGAGATGAAGGGTTTGTATTTGGGCAATGTGAGGCTGGCAAGATGACCGAGAAAGGTGCAAAAACAAACGCCAATAGGCTATGAACTGCAAGTGACAAAGTGTCAGTTGTAAGGAAAATAACTCCCAGATGAATCTAAGAAGATCACCAATCTTCAATCAGTTTGGGAAGATCTAATTGCCCAACAAGAATCCTGCTAAAAATGATGCCAAATATATTGTGCTTGAGAGTATATCGTTGTTGAGGAAGGTATTGCTAGTCAATCACAGATCACTGCCTCCAAACAAATTGCTTCCTCCAAACAGATTGAACCTTCAATGCCGATCAATAAAGATGAAGCTCACTTCCAAATGGAAGTACTGTCGGTCTGCAAACATGTGGGAATTGCTTCTTCTACCACCCAATCAGATTTATCATTGCAAAATAATGGATGATGTCATTAACAAGGAATGAAAAGTGTCGCGATAGAAGCTCCAAACACTATTGCTGATAATAATATCACTGTCAATAAAGCATATATATATATATATATATATATATATATATATATATCATTGCACAAGGAATTCGTAAACACAGATCTTCGATGTTTGTCGACCCAACAGATAGGAGTGGTTAGCTACCTTACACTTGGTTGGAGCACACTGAGTGAAGTCAAAGTCATCTAGGGAGATCGCTTCTTTCTTCTTTTTTGGTGTAAATTGCTCCCAGCCATGGAGGAAAGTCAGAAGTGTCTTCCTTAGTACCTGTAGCAAGATTCTAAGAAGGTCTAGTCTATTCTTGTGCAATGGTAAATACAATGGGTGGAGTTTGTGTCAAGACTGCAGATGTGGTTTCTACAATCAACACATTGGGAAATAGATCAAAAATGAACTTATCAAAGTCAATTGTAATGTATCTGCAATACTTCTCTTCATATACTAGATCTATAATATCCCCATCATCCTCCATATCTTCAAGAATATCTGCTAGGTCAAGATTTTCAATCTCTTCCAATGTAAGTCAGTTATAATCTAGCTTCCTTACATCCTCATCTGTGTGGAGATCAATCCAAATGTCTCCAATCCTGTTTACATGTGTGTAGCGTTGGGAAATGTTGTGACTGAATACCTGCCAATTGTGAGAGGAAACTTGAAACTAGCTTATGAGCCTCCACTTGTTTACCATGTACAATCATGATCTGTTTGCACAACTCCATCAAGATAATCATGTCAGTGGGATATCTTGGTAGCATATATGGGATGTGTTCAAAACAACCTACCCTGAGATAGGTGAAAGTGGGGAATTGTAGGAACATGCAACAGAACTCATTGACACACTTCCAAGCATCATCAGACACTCTCCTCTTCTGTAGATTGTTGTCAAATAGACAGATAAATGGTCCATAGAGAGCATCATTGACTCTCCTATAGTGGTGCATACTTGGTTTCAAAAGCAATTTCTCATTGTACAAGTATGCTAAAATTTGATTTCTATTGCATGTTCCAGTGAATCCTGGGGTGTTTCTCATAGATGCAACGACGTACACCAAGTATGAGTGCATGTAAAACTTGAGAGTTGTGGCTACCTAAAAGAGTTGTTCACAAATAGTATCACTAATTTGCTTGCCCCAGAATATCTTCAACTCCCTTTTCTGATGACAAGGATGTACTAATACATCCATTCATCAAAGACATTGGATTTGTGTAGCCCTTTGATTTTGCTTAGAAGAGTTATCATGTCATTAATCTCTTCCTTGAAATCATTTTGCCATAGTGTCTTTGGCCACCTAGTAGTTGTAGGCTTTGGTGTCTGAAGCCAATTGCTATTGATGTTCTTTATGCACTTATCCATATTTTGATTGTAATAGGCTTGGGTGGATTCCACACTGATATCAACATATTTTGTAATGTCTGGACACTTGAAGATTCTATCGAAGAAGTTGTCATCCAGTCTGATTACTACTTTACTATCTGCATCTTTCATCGTGCTGGTTTTTTTTGTCAAAGCGAGCGGCTACTGCCAACACAAATTCAAGTTCAAGGGAAACTACTGGGAAGGATGAAACTAAATGGATGCCACCGTTCAGGAGTAGCTGTGTGCCTCCTGATACTGGTTGCTTTTCAATTCTCTCAATGAATTGAACATATCAACATGCCCAATTTTTGTCCTTTATCTCATCAACATTTGATGAGAAATAAGATGCTGCAATTACATTCTAGTACTTGAAATTTCATCTTCTTGCCAAGCGGTGAGGATTCTGAAAATTCGATCTTTATTGCAATGTTGTGATGAAAAGTTTCCAGAGTTAGAGAATATCTTGTTGTTTGCATAACAATGGAGAATTTTCATCTTGCTATCATTTGAATGGACGTGTTGCAAAATCAGGTTAATTCCCCTAATTTACAAAATTGTAGATCGTGTGTGCAAGGAAGACGAAAATCAGATTTTGCATAGCAGGGGTGAAATTGGCTAAGCGTGCAAGGTTATGCAAATCAGGTTTTAAAACCCAACTTGCACTTTGTATAACTGTGTGTGATGTGCAAATCGAGTTTTAAAATCTGATGTGCAACTAAAAGAGCACAAATATAAGTTGGGAAGCAGATCAGGTTTTAAAACCCAATTTATATTTGAAAGATGTAAAGTGCATTAGCTTGTTGATCAGGTTTTCAAATCCAATCGACATATGAGTGTTGTAGTGTAAAAGGTATTAAAACCCGATCAACACTGTCACAGTCTAAAATTCGATCAACATTGTTGATCACAAATGGTGTAACTTGTAACCAGGTTTTAAAAACTTGATTACAACAAAGATGTAGGACATGAAATCATGGGTACTTAGGACGGCAATCAGGTTTCGAAAACCCGATTACCATCTTCACAGCATGGTAAAACAAAATGGTGAGTTGCTGGATGGAACTCGAGGCTCAATCCCTAGGTTGCATGGGAGACTTGGAATGGTATGAAAAATCAGACAAAAATCCAGAAGCTAGGATAAAAAGAAATCAGAAATTGAAATCCAATCTCCATGCACAAAATCAAATGAGAAATAAGAAAACAGGGTTAAGAAACCCTCTCCGGAGGAGAAGAAGTCTTCCTAAACAATGAATAAAAACAAAGGAGAAAATGAGAAAGATTACCTGAAGAAAGATGTCAAAAATCCATAGGTAGAAGACTCCAAAATGATGAACGAACAACCACAAAGCAGCACGAGAGAAGTGTGGAGGACGCAAAGGAGAAAGTGTGGTTACAAGCAAAATGCGATAAGAACAAACTAAATGAATTATAAAGCTAATTAAAAAGGCCACTTTGAGTGACATTAACGTAGTTTGGGTTTTAAAACCCAAATTGGAGATATGCCATGTTGGGGAGAACACTCGACATTGCAAGAGTCAAAAATTGTCTAACTCCCAATAAACATGACTTTGCAAAACAGAAACGACAAAGGGGGAATCTGATCGAAGGGACAACTCGAGGGACCAAATTACGCTCAAGAACACTTGATGAATGCCTTGTAGAGTATGATTAGAGGACATGGGCTATGAAATGGACAAGTTTTGTAGGGTTGCTGTAGTTGGCATAAAATACCTATTGTTATGTTTGATGATATCAGTTATCCATCAATGTATTGATTGCATGTATTAAGTTTGTTATCACTCTCGAGTAGTTGTCATGTCAGTTGGTTGACGGTTGTGTTCCTCTCGACAACTGTCAGGTCTTTTAAATATGTCATGTACAACCAATGAAGGGTGAGATAGATAAAATTGTAATCCTTGGCCAACCATCTCTGGTCTTCTTCTCTGTAATAAGTTCACAAGTGAAAAAAGATATATTTTACTCTTGTATCTGGTACACACTGCCATCTAAATTAGTATTCCATGTATGTAATTTACCAAGGATAGCAATAAACATTTGGCATCATTGCCTTAAAAGAAATTGGGTCAACATTGCGTAATTCATGCCCTTGGATCCCAATAAAGGTGAGAAGAGGTCACAAGGTGGTCAAGACCAAGTGATTAAGCGATCTTTAAGAATTGCAAAACAAAGAGAACGAAGAAGAATACTACGAGAAATTGCCAAAGACTTACCATTCCTTAACAAAACGTACATCACCAACCAAGCAAGATAGTCGTCCGTACAAACATCAAATGAAGAATATGAATAAGGAAATCTTGAACAGATAGACATACTCCATTGCATTGAGAATCTTTCCATCTCAAGGGAACCTAGAATCAAAGGATCTAAACTATAAAACCTCAGACATAGGGAGTACAAGTCAGAGCCTAAAAATACCTGAGGTGTTGGGGATGCTGGAGGTGGACATGTAGAGGATGTGCGCAAGGCCGAGAGTGCAGGGAAAGCACCAAAACGTAGTGGTCGGAACAATCCACCCAGGTTCGACACACAAGGAAGCAAGCAGATGAGAAAGATGGTGATTCCTCTGACAAGTTTGAATGTGGATCAACAAAACTGTCAAAGTTCATGAGGAATGGGTCAAAAGATCCTACAAGATAGTGGAAGATGTACGAGAGTAGGTAGCAAATGGTCAAGTTAACAAGGACTATTGGCTGAGAGTGTTTCCAGCAATGCTACAGGGTACAACTATCAACTAGTTCATAGAACTAGATGCTTATCAATAACCTCTTGGGATGCACTCAAGAGGGCATTCGAGGCAGAGTTTAAATTGCTACGAGAGGACAATGAGATTGTCGCTGAAATTTATAATACCAAATAAGGGAAGAACGAGAGAGTACGGGCTTACAATCATAGGCTCAAAGAATTGTTGGGCAAGTTGGAGAATCAACCAGCTGACGGGATGAAAAAGAGGTGATTCATTAAGGAGTTGATTTCCTCCTTGTGCAAGAAAATGAAAGTGCTGCCTCCACCCTCATACGTCGATGCCTACAATTAGGCGATGGGCATCGAGAGTGAAAACAAGACATCCTCCCGAGGGAAGAGGAAGATGGATGATGATGAGAACACTGAGGTTAATAGAAATGATGAATCGACAACAATCCAGGCCCTACAGTGGGATATGATGAGAATGATGAAAGAATTAAAGGCCAAGAAAGGAACTAATAAAGAAAGTAATGAACAATGGTGTACTAAGTGCAAAATTGAGGAGCATACGAAAGGTAATTGTCTTAAAATGATGTTTTGTGAGATTTGCCAAGTGATGGGTCACTCAATAAAGGAGTGTGCCTATAATTTGAAAACTAGAAGTACACAAGTACTCTTTACTCAAGGAGAGTCCACTCAATGGAAAGCAAAAGATGTATCACCAAGTGGTAATGGGACTCAACGAGGAGGGTGAAATCAAATACAGTACGACTCTAGAGGACGTCCAATCATACAATGCCGACAATGTAGCGAATGGGGACATTTTGTGAGTTTGTCAAAATACGAAAGACAATGTACAATTATTATGCAAATGGTGTGGACCAAGTGACCATGAAGACACAACTACCCATAGCAGAAGGGTATTAATATGTTGGACGTGGAATAAGACGAGGCAGTTTTGGCAATCACGAGAGCACAAACGGAGAAGGCGGTGTACACAAACCCTCATACAAAGGAGCGACTCCGAGAAGCAAGAGTAGAACAAATGATGGCGAAGGAACAAATAACCTCCAATGGAACTGCAAGTATGTCATTACAATTGAAGTAAAAAAAGAACATAGTTCGACAAGTGCTTAAGACAACCGTACCCATCAAGGTGGCAGACCTTCAAGCTATGCCGCAATTGAGAGTGGCAATTAACAACACAGTTAGTGATGAAACACTCAAACAGAATCAAGGGAAGTCACACGAGGAACCAATAGAAAAACCACAACCTCAAGGTAACAAGGCCATTGATCACATGTTGTTGATGGCAAGCATCAAGAGAAAGCCGACCATTGTCGAGATGGAAATAATGGGGAAGAAGCTGACAAACACCATCATCGACGGAGGTTCAAGAGTAAACGTACTGCCAAAGGATACTTGGAAGTGTCTCGGAAGACCAACACTCTCGTTGTTAACCTTCCACTTGCTAGGTGTCGACCAACATGGAATTGTCGTTGGGAACATTGATGGCACAAAAGATAACAATTCTTTTTCCTAGATTTTGCAGTTATCCCATTGGAAAAGAAGGTGTATGATGAGCTTCTTGGTAGAGGTCGGTTCATTGCTACCAAGGCGAATCACAATTGGAAGCGGGACACACTCTCGATCAAGAGCAAAGGGGGGAAGTCCGTCATCGACCTGAGGAATTCGACGGTGAGTGAAGAACTGGCATCCTCCAACTTAGAGTCTGGAGATGGTGAGTGGAGTACAAAAACGAAGAGAATGGAACCAAATGACAAAGGGGTACTGGAGTTGGACGACTACTCAGAGGATGAGAAAAGTTTTGTTGGCAATTTAAGTTGTCATTAGTGTATTTCACAAACCCCATTCACACTGGTAAAGGGTCACCGGCCACTCTTATTACTTAGAAAACACCGGTAGACGAAGGACAGAGTGTAAGCACCGGTTGACCATTTCGATAGATGCACCGACAACCAAGTATTACCAAGTATTAAGTACCGGTCTTATGAAACAACCAGGACAAACCGAGCATAAGAGTATACCGATCCACCTACAAGATAGATTCGATCCGGATTTTGTGGATCAATCTAAATTACAGTTTGAGTTAAAAAGCCTGATTATGCGAGACATCCACCACTCAGAAGTGGAGTTAACTTTTTAACAAAAATTAGCTTTAACTCTACGGATGATCTCAAGGTAAACTCTAGATCACAACGCACAGTTCTCAAGCGTTGCATAAGTTATGGCTAAGTTTACTCCCTAGCGGTTCTATGAGTCAAGAGGTTCACTCTTGTATAAATAAAAAGCATAGGACACAAGATAGATGTTGTTGTTGTTGATAGTTGAAGATTGCATAGAGCAGAGAAGAGATATCTTCTAAGTAGTGCTACAAGCACAGAGGTGAGGGAAGAAAGAGAGATCAACAGCCAGGCAGACCGGGAAGAGATCTACAAATATGATCTAATCTGGCAGTCAGTGTCATAATAGATCACAGTTTTTATAGTGTTAAAAGCATATCGAAATCCCTCTATCAGGGTGAACCTAATCAGTTCGTTGTAAAAATCCCCTAACAGGGTAACATCTTTGATGATGTTCAAAGTCCTGTATCCAAGCAGCTCTTAACAGAGTTAGATCTTAACCAATCTATGTAAAATCCCTTAATCATGTAGCACTTTAACCAGTGTTTTGTAAGCTCCTAACAGGGCACCTTCATTTGGTACTAGTGAAGTTGTGAGCTCTGTCTCACTATGGTTTTTTCCTTCTCACCGAGAGTTTCCACGTATAAATACTTGTGTTGATCTGTGTGATTCTGTTTATATTTGTAAATGATTGTTTACATTCTGTTTCACAACTGAAGAATCTGTTTACAAGTTTGAAACTTCTTAGAGATAGTATTTACTAATTAACCCCCCCCCCCTCTCAGTAACCAGTAAGCTATATCAATTGGTATTAGAGCCAAGTTTCTCTATACAACAAAGTCTAACAGCTTGAGAAAAAGATCATGGAGGGTTACCGGTATCAGAAACAGCTAGAGGAAGCCAACAACATCATTGTCTCGCTAGAGAGTAGACAAAGGAAATCACTTGCAAAAAGGAAGGAGTTGGCTCTGCAACTAAACGAGAGCAATGAAACCATTGATGAACTCTCTGGACAAAGTGGATCTGATGAGGCTGAGGAGGCAGTCTCTGAGCTAACGGAAAAGAATCAGATCCTAACCGGTCAAATTGTTGATCTCAAAAGGGAACAAAAGGTAAATGCCCTGAGGATGACTGAACTGACAAAGCAGAAACAAAAAACTGAAGGTGAGAGAAACACGGCAGTCAAGACATCCACAGCCTCAGAGAAAGCAATGAACTGAGCAGAAGAAGCTGTAAGGGAAAATGAACTCCTCATTATGCAACTTCAAGAAGATATGTTGATTGTCACCCAAGAAAATGCCAATATGCACAAAGCGTGGCAGACTAGGGATGAAGCATGCAAGAAGCTGGCAATCGAGATATATCAACTCAAGGAACAAAAGAAAGTCCTTGAAAAAAGGAATGAAATGCTGAGAAAATACAATGAAAGCTCGGTTAAGCTTGATGAGCAACTCAAAGCTCAAAGAAAGCACAACGATAACACCAGTCTTGGATTCACCGGTGCAGTCACCAAAAGGAACAGTGAGTCAACTGGTGCAAAGTCGGGCAAGAAAAACAAGAAGAAGACACTAGCACAAAAAGGTATGAATACCTTTAACACTTCTTGTAAGCATTGTGGAAAACTGGTTCATAACACTAATGACTGCAGAAATGCACCGATAAGAACCAACAACAGTTGCTATAAGAACTGTTACAAAAATGGCCACAAGACTAATGAGTGCTTGTCCAGCCCCTTATTTGTGTCCAATGGAAACAGGGGAAGCTTCAAGGGATATTGTTATGCCTACAACAAGTTTGGACACAAGACTAAAGAATGCAGATCAAAGACAATGGCATTCAGATCACCAAGACCTGTATTCTCCAAGAAAAGCAAAAACCGGAACGCAACTATTCATACAAACAAAGGGATGCATTGCAACAGTGAATCATGGAGCAAATCCCCTAATCCAAGAGGGATGAACCCATGGAAAGCAACCGGTATAGTCTGCTATTACTGCAACAAAGTCGGTCACCTAGCTAAGGACTGCTAGAACCGGATCAAGAACAAAGGCAAAGAATCGGACAAACCGGTGATGAAGTCCTTGACTTCTGATAAGAACAACAAAAATAAGGAGACCAAGAAAGAGGTGAAGAAGATATGGTTCGTTAAAGAATCAAAAAACTCCACCGAGGAGAAAATAGAGGCAAGATCATCATCACAAGATGGTGATATTTCTTCTGCAAACTAAGCCTCCAAGGTTTAGGGGGAATCGGTAGTGTACCTACCGTTCCCGGTGGTACTAGTGAGTTTCACTCTCGCTCAGTCCACAAGTCAGACTGAAGAAGCATAAGGTGATCAACCGGGGCATGTCTAATCAAAAGGGTCGGACTACCGGTTAGCAAAGGTAGCAAGAAAGGTTAGGTAAGTCATTTAATGCTGTAGCCATTTAACAATAGTTATTGTTTGGTAATTACCGTTATGCTCTAATCCTATAAAAGCAAAGAATGATTACTCATTTACTTTGACCTTGCGATCTTGTGTTTATCTTAATTTTGCTTGAGCAATATTCTTGCGAATCGATCATTGTGTGAGATTGTTTGCAAGAATCGATCAATCATCTCTCTATGGAACTGATTAAGAGAAATGACATCTTCATCATATGAAGTTAAGCTAGTTCCAGCAAAACAAGTTGATCATCCTCCGTATGATATCTTGGTGAATCAAAACAGGGAGATAAACATGGATGGTGCGCTCTCTTCAATACCTCAAGGAGTGCTCCTGACAAAGGATGTAACTGCATTCATCCATGCAAAGCAAGAAGAGTTGGGTGAGGCATACATAAGAAGCGAGTATCGCTTGCTATGCAAAGATGGAAAATATCCCAATGGTTATGCAAAATTGGTATCATCTGGGATCATCAATGGAGTCTCCTACCCCACCATATTCAGACCAGAATGGATTCGAATGGTGGTGAGTCGAGTGCATGAACCAGGATTTTGGGTCACAAAAAGAGTCTACACTCCGATCACAAAAGACGATCTCCATAGGGTAACCGGGTTCTGCAATCAAGAGGAAGCCCTAACCTTGAGAACCATATCCAATATAGTGGTGGCCAATCTGACTAAATCAAAATCCAATAAGCGATTGATGACCGTAACTAACATTGAAGATCCAGTTGTTCGGTTCGCATCCGCTGTGATTGGTTACAAAGTATATCAATCCAGTAACCTAAATAGCATACCGGGTGGAGGCATACATGCAGCCTTCAGAATTATACATGATAATGCACAATATGGTATGTACAAAATGCTAAGAGGACAGATCTTTGAGAACATGAAGAAGTTAGGGATCGTCAAAAAGAAATCACTAAAATTTGGCACACTTCTGGTTTGTCTCTACTTTTACTATTCTAATTCCTTCCCTGGAATAGGAAAAGTATCATGGACAACAAATCGACCGGTCATGATGCAAATCAGCGATTATGCCAACCAACTGGGAGACCAGTTTGACAAAGCTATGACCGATCATTTCAAGGCACTTCAGCTGAAAATGCATGCTAGACAAAGAATTCCGTCACCTATCGTTGACCTATATAAAAAGGAGGTATGTTTTCTGGTATCAACTGACTTCTGCATTATTCAAGCAATAGAACCGAGAGATAAGTATGCACCAGAGATTGGTTACGAAATCACTGCAAAGATCGCAAAGGGTATGTAGAAGCCTTGGATGAAGCACACCTGGATCTCGGCGCTCAACGGTTTGGAACCTGTGAGGAAATAGAGCTAAATCTGAAAAGGGGAGCAATCAAGAATGTGTATGTGAAAAGAATGCCTACACCAAAGAAGAAACTAGAATATGCACAACCTAAAGCACGAAACAAGAAAGCTCAACCGGTGGGAAGCGCACAGGAGGAAGAAGCTGAAGAAACCGATTCTGAAGACACAGTTCCACTCAGCGAAAGAAAGAAGAAAACCGGTATACCAGCAAAGAAGGATCCACCAAGAAGAGGCAAGCCAACAATTGATGAATTTGTGTCAAGATTGAAAGAACATGGAGGAATGGCTAATGTCGAAAGAAGATACATTCTGGCAAATGATGAAGATCGAAGAAAAATTGAAGATGCTATAGTTATATGCCTTCATAAGTTTCATTTACATCCTACAGAACTTCAAACAGTATTACCTAAGGATCTCTTGGACATTCTTCAAGATAGGTGAAATGACTCAATGAACAGAGAAAAGGAATTCAGGATTCGTGCTCTGTTAGAAGTCCAGAATCATCTCACTCCAAAAGAAGCAACTCAACAAGCTGAACTACATCAGCAAAATTTCTTGATGAAGAAAAGGATAAGTCTTCTATTAATTGGAGAAACCGACAAAGTACATGATGAAGGAGTGGCCATCTGGACCAATCTTCTTCAAACTCAGCAACAAGTTGAAGGAGCACGCCAAAAGGCAACAGCTCCACCGGTCCTTGACACCAGGAAAGGAAAAGGAGTACTCGGAGTAGATAAACTGGTTATTGTTAACATAACTGATGAACCTACAAATCCAACACTCTTAGTTTCTCCAGAAAAAGGTGAGGCTCGCACTATGACTGTAAATGATATTGTAGCTGAAATTACAAACTTCAGAGAGATAGATAATGCAGCCAAATGGTATAGTGTACTAGCTGAGGAGGACAAACAGGAAATTGAAAAAGCTCTTGTTGAAAGTCTACTAGATTTCATCAAGACTCCTAGGGATTATAGGGGCAAATTTCCTCCCGAGTTAAACAGTAAGCTTCAAACAAAATGGAGAACCGGTCTTGAAGTAAATTCTAAGATCAATAGGGAAGCACTGGAAAAAAGCTAGACCTGGTCTAAGCGACAAGAGAGTAAAACTCCTATTAGAAGAAGCATCGATGAATTTGGATACAAATTGCAAAGTTGCCAAGATTCTCAATGGGTACGAGAATGACGTCTTCAAGGAGACTTTAGATTTCTGGTAGTAGTATGACTTCAATACTCTTGAAGCAACAGGTCCTCGGGATCACACCGCAACAATTAATGATCCACCTGTTCAGTTTACTGCAACTCAGATTCCAATAACTGAAGAAGATGAAGTTCTTACAGAAATGTTCACCTCTGGTGAACGGGTCACATTGAGACAAACTTCTGTCAATATTACTACTGAAAGTCCAGCTAAAGGAGATGAAGGAATAGCTGCAAATGATCTTCATATAGCTGAAGAGAAGCAACACGACCAAGCCCCACCAAAAGAACCCTCACATCAAAAAGATGATACTATGCCTGAAATACAAGTTCCACAATCGGAAACCACACCGGAAGAAGGAAGCAAGCCAGACGAACAGGATAAAGGCGAACATGAGCAAGCTCCAAAGGCACAGGAAACTCTTGCTAGTTCCTCTAAAAGAAAGTCGTCATCCTCTGAGGAATCTGAAGCAAAACGAAGCAAGATAACTAATACAATAATTGACATCAGCAAAATGTCAACAAAACAGCTGAAAGAGCTTACTAAAAGAAAACAAGATATGGTTTTGATCAAAGTAAAAGATATCCTATACAATTTCATACCGGATGTCGATATAGATGAAGACGAACCAGTCATCGACCAGCTGGAAGTGTTAGCTCGAACAATCGATGAGGATCTAACAGATCCAGAGACAGTAGCAATTGACCACTATGTGAAGAAAAGAGTGGAGATTCTTCATAAACAAGCTGCAGATATAAAGGCTATTCTGACAGACAACTTAAAAGTTCTTCAACAGCAAACACAAGTTGCAGGAGGTTTGATGAGTAGAACCTTGAACCTTGAGATATTCTTGCAAGATTTAACTAACAAAGCTACAAAGACCTCAGAAGACATAAGAACTTTGTCAACACAATTTGACATCAAAAATAAAATAGCGACAACCTTTAGCAAAGAATGACAAGTCTTGCTCAAGTATTGAGAAAGACAATTGAAGAATAGAACAAGAGAATCCAAGATGTCATAGGATTTCAAATGCTTATGGCCCCAACACTGGATATCATGCATCAAACAGTTATTTCTACAAATGCTCTGCTCAAAGAACCAAACCACAAAACAATAGAAGATATGGAAACTATTATTGTTTCTCTAAAAGCGGCCCAAAAGAACATTGAAAATATAACAGGTCAATGGGCACCATTCCTACACTCTGCAAAGAACATCTATAAGCATATCTTCACAACACTACAAATGTAATCTTATCAATCAAAACCCTTTGTCCTATGCAGGCAAAAAGGGGAAGATGGAAATGGAAGAGACAAAGGAATGAGCAAGCAGAACAATGAAGAGCAGGCAGAGCAGGTAGGACAGTGACAGTACAAAGGAATGAGCAGCACCCGGGAGCATTCAGTCAAGGGAAGTATGTTCTACCGATACATGGCACTGTGATTAGTAAGTGAGTGAAGTGTGAATAGTTTTGCCACCAATGACAAAGGGGAAGATTGTTGGCAATTTAAGTTGTCATTAGTGTATTTCACAAACCCCATTCACACCGATAAAGGGTCACCGGTCACTCTTATTACTTAGAAAACACCGATAGACGAAGGACAGAGTGTAAGCACCGGTTGACCATTTCGATAGATGCACCGATAGACTGGACTAAGTATTACCAAGTATTAAGTACCGATCTTATGAAACAACCAGGACAAACCTGGCATAAGAGTATACCGATCCACCTACAAGATAGATTTGATCCGGATTTTGTGGATCGGTCTGAATTACAGTTTGAGTTAAAAAGCCTGATTATGCGAGACATCCACCGCTCAGAAGTGGAGTTAACTTTTTAACAGAAGTTCGCTTTAACTCTACGGATGATCTCAAGGTAAACTCTAGATCACAACGCACAGTTCTCAGGCATTGCATAAGTTATGGCTAAGTTTACTCCCTGGCGGTTCTATGAGTCAAGAGGTTCACTCTTGTATAAATAAAAAGCATAGGATGCAAGATAGATGCTATTGTTGTTGATAGTTGAAGATTGCATAGAGCAGAGAAGAGATATCTTCTAAGTAGTGCTATAGGCACAGAGGTGAGGGAAGAAAGAGAGATCAACAGCTAGGCAGACCGGGAAGAGATCTACAGATATGATCTAATCTGGCAGTCAGTGTCATAATAGATCACTGCTTTTATAAAGTGTTAAAAGCGTATCAAAATCTCTCTATCAAGGTGAACCTAATCGGTTCGTTGAAAAAATCCCCTAACAAGGTAACATCTCCGATGATGTTCAAAGTCCTGTATCCAGGCAGCTCTTAACAGAGTTAGATCTTAACCGATCTGTGTAAAATCCCTTAATCAGGTAGCACTTTAACCAGTGTTTTGTAAGCTCCTAACAGGGCACCTTCATTTGGTACTAGTGAAGTTGTGAGCTCTATCTCACCGTGATTTTTTACTTCTAACCGAAGGTTTCCACGTATAAATACTTGTGTTGATTTGCGTGATTCTGTTTATGTTTGTAAATGATTTTTTACATTCTGTTTCACAACTGAAGAATCTATTTACAAGTTTGAAACTTCTTAGAGATAGTATTTACTGATTCACGCCCCCCTCTCAGTAATTGGTAAGTTATATCAAGTTCTTTGAATGGGCTATTTCACTGGCAGATAGAAGATTATGAAGTCTCCCACCTCGAGTGCAGCATGCTACATGTCCGAGAAGTGGAGGAACTTGGTGGAAGAACAAAAAAAGCTACTTTTCCCCTGGACTACGAGGACTATAGAGAGGGAGTGGCATATGGAGGATACACTAGCGCACCATAGTGTCATACCAAGAAAGTCAGTCGTCAAGGATTATAAAAGTTTACTAGGTGGTGAATTGATTCCAAAAGTGAGAAGAACAGGGATCGAGCAAGCAATAGGAAGAGAGGAAGAATTGATTGAAGGCAAGTGTAAATCGAAGGGACGAAGGGAAGTTGATAATTGTATGAAAGGAGAACCACCCTATACGAAAGGCAAACAATGTCATGTAAAGTTGCTTAGAGAACAATGGAAACAACATACAGAGTTGAATAGGACAACAAAGTAGAATGATGCACGATGTACAAATCAGATTGAAGGACATACAAAAACTACCATGGCACCACGTACAAAAGTCCCATTTGCAAACCTTGCCAAGGAATCATCAGTCGTATGGTACATGGTGAAAGCACAAACCACACTGATCGTACGATGTACGAAAAGAAATGGAGAAGGAACAAGTACACAAGTTGACCGCACGGATAGAGAAGCGACAAGTACGCTAGTTGACCACACGATAACAGGAGAAACACATTGTACGAACAAGAGGTTGTCCATATGTTGTGTGGGAGGTGGGATTGGGCCAGCAACTGCACAATGTATGATCAAAGAAGCACACTGTATGGGTGGAAGAGTTGGCATATTGAGTAGGGCAAAGTTCAACTGTACAAAGCAACAACAGGTTACTTGTATGAGACGGATCAACCATGCGGTCAACTATACAGCGCAGTAATGAAACTATTGTACGGGGCAAAACAATTGTACAAAGGAGGTTGAAGGTTGGCATACAACAGTAGAAGATTCCTATATGGGAGTAGTCAGCTGCACGAATTGGCAGCAAGAAGTTGAAAGCCATACACCATAGGAAGACACCTTTGTACGATGTCAAGCTACCTTACATTGAAGACAAATTAACATTGCATGTCCCAGAACACTCATACAACCAAGGAAGCTAGTGATCAAACAATATTGTACACAGTACAAAAGACATAGGAAGTCGTATCACATAAGAAAACTTGCACAAAACAAGCACACGGAGAGGAAATATCACAATTCTCACATGAAATCTCTCTTTTCGATCTTTATTTTTATTGTATTTGTCATCAGGAAGAATAAAAAAAATGATGTGCACCATGGAGTTGCATGTGGTTCTGAAGGTGTTAAATTAGTCTTGGTGGTTTCCCTTGAACCCTACGAGGGGCGCTACCCCCAAACCCTCACAAGGGCCATTGCCCCTTGACACCACAGGTGGCGTTGACCCAAGAACCCCATTTTATTTTTGAAGTACGCTACAACTTTGAGTTTGCACAGTATCCATTAGTCTTCCTGGATATTACTTGATGTATACTTGTCATCTGGAAGATGACTTTTCTTTTGGGGGGATGATGCAATTGGCATAAAATGCGTATTGTTATGTTTGATAGTATCAATTATCCATCAATGTATTAATTGTCTATATTAACTTTGTTATCACTCTCAAGTAGTTGTCGTGTTGGTTGATTGATGATTGTGTTACTCTTGGCAACCATCATGTCCTTTAAATATGTTGTGTACTGCCAAGGGGGAGATAGATAAAATTGTAATCCTTAGCTAACCATCTCTGATCCTCTTCTCTGTAATAAGTTCATGAGAGAATAAAGATATGTTTTAAGATGTAGTTTACTCTTGTATCTGGTACACACTGCCATTTGTATTATTATTCTATGTATGTAATTTACCAAGTATAGTAGTAAATAGTTATCGCACAATTTGAGTCACTTGAAAATCAGGGATAACAGGTTTCTAGGGTGAATGATATCCCTACAAATTTATTGGAGTTTTTGATGATTTTTTCACAAAATTGTGTGTGATCTTAGCGTTGCATCAAGGGTTTGATGATTTTTCCACAAAATCATGGTGCTATTTTGCAGCAGCTTCTTTTAATGATTTTTAGCAAAATCATGGTCCTAGAGGTTTTTTGTAGATTTTTGGTAAAGAAAAATCAAAGGTTTTTCAAGTTGGTCTTGGATTCCATGTCTCTAGCTAATGGAAGGGATGAGTTGGTTACCCAACATCAAGTTGGAAGGCCCTCATCTTATTCTTGCTTTTGGTTATATGGAGAAGTCTAGTAGAAAGTGGTTCATTGATCAGAAGTCCAGCCAAGAAGCATATCAGAAGCAAGCCCATGTCACAGAATCTTCTGAAGAGAAGGAACCATGGCCAAATGACCTACAAATTATGTCAAGTCAACTTTAGGGTAGTTAGAAGGATGACTATTAAGGGAGGCTATTAAAATTTATTGTAATATTGATATAATGGTCATCTTAGTTTGTATTTAGAAACTTCCCTTTATGTCTTTCATCTTTAGTAAGTTTTAGGAAGTTATCTTTCTATCTTTCATGTTTCTATTCTTGATCATTTCTGTTATGGAAAGATAATTTTGTATTCTCTATTTAAAGTGTATTCCTCCGCTTTTTTTAATATTGAATATCTCAATCAATTATCATTTTAATACCTAGGGCAAATCATTAATGCACAAGGGGTACAAGTGCACCAAGAGAAGATTCAAGCAATCCTCGATTGGTCACTACTGAGGGCACTCATGGAGTTGCGAGGGTTCTTTGGCCTATGCAACTACTACAAAAGATTTGTTAAAGGATTTTCA
Organism: Chamaecyparis obtusa; assembly: GCA_027943335.1. NCBI lineage: Eukaryota > Viridiplantae > Streptophyta > Pinopsida > Cupressales > Cupressaceae > Chamaecyparis > Chamaecyparis obtusa. Next base: position 3,405,516 of record BSBK01001922.1, read on the forward strand.
TAGCTAGGAGCTCCTTTGACTGATCTCACTAAGGGAGAATTCAAAATTTCAAATGGATAGAGGATGTGTAGCAAGCATTGATAAGCTAAAGAAGGCTATGAGCACTTGTTGAGTTTTTGAATTACCAAATTTCACTCAGCCTTTTATGTTCAAGTGTGACACATAGGGATAGGGCATTGGGGCAATCTTAATGCAAAACCATCACCCCATCGTCTACAAGAGTAGGAAGCTTAAGAATGTCAAGAGACTATACTCTATTTATGATAAGGAGATGTTTGCGATCATGTGTGCTTTGGAAAAATTAAAACAACATTGGTCGGCAAGTGGTTCATAGTTAGGAATGATCATAACAATTTGAGGTACTTCCTAGAGTAGGACCTAAATGAAAGGCAACAAAAATGGGTGAGTAAGATATAGGAAAATGATTTCAATATTGAATATGTGATGGGGAAAAAGAATGTGATAGCCAATGCCTTGTCCAAGAAAACCGCCATATGTTCCTTATCAGAAGTCTCAACAAACTGGAAGGATCACATGTTGGTTGTGTATTCCAAGATGATGCAGAGGTACGAGCATACACAATAGTTTCAACATACAAAGACAATGGTCACATACTCCACCCTTTTAGACACCCTAGGATGCATACTTGGTTGCTAGGCTTTGGAATGGCTACAAGGTCCATGTCCTCTTCTCTTGTCTTTATGAACTCCTTCCTACCCACCATCATCACATTAGATCCCATAGGTTGTCATTTGTCTTCATCCTTCACTAGTGTCAAGGTATAGGAGACTCCATCTTTCTCTATCTCAAAAGTATTCATCCTTCCATCATACTTGGCATATATATCAAATTGCCTTGGTCTCCCAAGGACCACATGACAAAAACCCATAGGGATGATATCACACAAGATCTAATCCTTGTATCCCCTATATGGAAATCTACCCAACTTTGCTCATTCACCAAAACTTGTTGACCCTTATTTAACCAAGAGACTTTGTATGGAGTGGGACGAGGCAATCTCTTCAAATTTAACTTCTCTAGCATTTCAACAAAAACCAAATTGTCAGTACCATAGATTAAAATATCTCCAATATCTCTACGATAAGACAACTTATCGCAAGAAGTTTTGGCTCCCAATAAACTGTGTAAAGTTATTGCGACAGATAAGTTTCAATTTCTTGCCAATACTTTGATGCTTTATCACCAATATATTGGCAATTTATCGCGATATTTAATGAACTTATCGTGCCAAACCAATTCATACAGCAATCATACTCACATATACAATATTATAATTAGTGATTTTATGCCAATCATTCAATTATCCGAATGAGGAACATTATTGCCAATCGCGGTCTATACCATTCGAAATAAACTTAGGGACTTTTGCTAACAGGAACATTGTAAGGAAGAAGAAAATCATCATAAAGGAGTCTATTGGCGAAGACATATCTTAACCATGACTATGTTACTAAATCAATGGCACAGCTATAGAAGCGATGAAATACAATTAGATAACTAACATCATTAATATTGGTGAATAATATATCCAGTGCGGTGATCGGTGGTCAACTAATATATGTTATTTTTAGTTTGCTTTAGAGTTCAAACTATCAGACTATGGCTACGAGCCATCAACATTCCACATGAGGATGCGATTTTGTATCATATTTGCATTTATATATATCTAGATCAGCTTGTTTGGTTTGTTTACTCATTTATTGACTCATTAGATGCATCTCCTCATTGAATTTTGCAAAAAATATGCATTTCTAATTAAATTTAAGCAATTTTTTAAGTTCCTGATATTTTCCCGAGAAGTTCTGGACTTATCTCCGATATTTGTTGATATCTTTTTTTGCCCCTGGCAATAAGTTGCTGATAACGATATTTTGAGCTATGGTCAGTACTACCAGAATCAATGATAACTTTGCAACATTTACCTTGTCTCTTGCATGTAGTCCTGAAGAGTGACTTTCTTTGTGGTGGTTCCTTCTCCATGAGTACTTTGATCAAGGTTCTTCTCATCAGCAAGGATTCTCCACTCTTTGGATCAGCATTTTGTGATGGAGAATTAACACTCTCATTATCCTCTCCTTGTGCAATCTTATTTCTTCGTTCCCCTCCAAATGAAGTAGTGGACTGGTTTTTAGGGCATTGCCATGCTTGATAGCCTGCAAATTTGTTACATTTGTAACATTTTCCTGTGAATCCACTTGATCCTCCCTTTTGATTTCCAAATCTGCCCCCAAAATCTGATCTTCTTCCCCTAAAACCACCCCTTGACTCTGAGGTTTGTTCTTGAGAGTTACTTGCCTCTCCTTCAAACTTTTGGGACTGTCCTCTACTAGAAGTTGTCCTTCCCCTACCTCCACTTTGTTTCTCTTGCCTTCTCTTCAATTTATCTCCAGCCTTTATTGCCAACTGATAGCACTCTTCCACTGTTCTTGGACTTGTCAGACTTAATTCATCCTATAGATTGTATCTCAACCCATTGATGTATCTTGCCACTTTTTCTATATCATCTTCCATGTGGCCTACCCTTATACTCAATTTGTATAACTCCTCTGTATAGGCCTTCACATCCATGTCTTTTTGCTTTAGGTTTCGAAGTTTCTTGTATAACTGAATTGCATAATCTCCAAGTGGGAATTTGTCTTCGAGTTTGGAACCATCCTATCCCAACAGGTGATTTTGGATTTACCCTTCTTCCTCCTTTCATTTTGCACATAGTCCCACCAGAGTGAGGCATGGCCCTTCGAACTTGTCTTTGCCAAGTTCACCCTTTGTTCCTCTGGTACATCTTCATACTCAAAATAATTGTCTAGTGCTCCTATCCAATCTAGGAGTTCCTCACTGTCCAAGTTTCCTCCATACACTAGTAGATTCATTTTTATCTTGGGACCTCCTTTGACTGCCTTCATAGCTTTGCCCATTTCAAGTCATCGGGATTCAACTCTTCTTGGGACCCTTCTTGGGAGTTTTCTTCCTCCCCTTCTTCTTCTTCTTCTTGGTCACTCAAATCTCCTATGACCACTCTCTTCTCTGACTTGTTTCAATATCAGCAAGCCTAGCTTGAAAGATTTCTGTCAACTCCCTCATCTCTCTCATCTCTCTTGCATGTTTCTCTTTCAACTCACTCACCTCTCTGGCAACTGGATTCCCTTTTGGAGGCATCCTTGCTTCTCTTCACTTCAATTTTTCCCTCTTCTCGACCAACCTTCTCTCTATTACCAATTTGATGCAGAGGTAGAGCTATACACAATAGTTTCAACATACAAAGACAATGGTCACATACTCCACCATTTTAGACATCCTAGGATGCATACTTGGTTTCTAGGCTTTGAGACAACCAATATGACTTAAACCATAAACATAAGGCAAAGTGAACATCATGGTATACTGGTCTTGGGCCTGTGACATCACAACAAATACAGATTTGTGGTTTCCAACACTCCCACACACACCTTCATTGACCAATACTTGTCCTTTGCAAATAAAACTGTCAACATTGATGGTCAAGGGCCAATTCAATACTTGGAGGACCCTACAAAAGTTCCAAGTCCCATGGACTTCGAACACTCAAACTTCCCGCTGAGACTTTGATCATGGTAATTATCACTGGTAAAAACAAGACTATGACAGGAAGGTTACTTAGGACAGTCATACACATGGGGGTCTTTTTGGTTCCAAAGGTCACCAAATCAAAGGGACAGATCTGCAACATCACTATGCATCTTCCTCCATGCTTGGCCCATCATACCAAATACCAAAACATTCATCCATGCTTTCAATGCTCTCATACATTCTTCAAAAGCCTGCTTCATCAACTTATCGGACCTACAGTCCTATAAATGCACATGCAAACTTTCACACCGACCCCTGCACATTTAGGATATTAATTTTTAAAATACATGTAAAGCCATTCCACCAAGTTTCAGAATTTTTTATGGGTTGAAGGCAAAGATATGCATTTTTCTTGCTCACTGGTTACCCTACATAGGGTTTGGACTAGTCTGAGAAGAAATTGCTCTAACTTGCTTATTTTTTAATGAAAATGGATGAAACAAAAAGCAATGGAAAGTAGATTCAATATAATTTCATCCACAATCAGTCTCAAGTCTTTAAATTCACTGTACAATCCGTACTAGGCATGGAAACAGGACTATTGCAGGAAAATCTGAAAGTCGCCATCATTGTTTTGATCATAACTTTCATAAAACACAATGAAAATTTACCAAACCAAGTGCATATGAAAAGTAAAACACAGGCCTATCTTTGAAAATCAATTTCAGACCAGTACTTATCCATACCAATCTATATAATACAAAGGAACAGGACTATTGTAGTAAAAAAAGCAGAAATCTTCTTCAAAATGATTCAATTACTTACCAAAAAAACATCAACCAACCATTGGGTCGTGGGAATCAAGCCTATTTATGCTTGTACAAACAAGTTAGAGCCTCCAGCTGACCCTTAACCAACATTTAACAACTTTCCAAAAAGTTGTCATTGACAACAAACGAGCTACTTTTGCATCTTTTAACCAATTAACCCCAAACTTTTACAAATGGGTCCAAATGATCCATAATTATCCAAAAGAACCTTATTTACATCAAACAAGACAAAAACCCAAATTTTAGTATTATGAGCATGAGGGTGCTCCTGCAATACAAGAACACTTTTGCTTGCAAGTTTATGGATGGCCAAATTCATGATGAGAGGGGCAAGGTATTAGATGAAATCATTTACTACAAGGAAAGGGTTTTCTTAGTCCTTGAGTCTAAACTAAATGACAAGATCCTAAGGGCATCTCATGAGACACTATTGATCGGACATCTAAGGTACTTCAAGACATATAGACAGATCAGAGAGAGGTTCTCCTGAAAGGGCCTCAAGGATGATGTCCTACATTTTGCCTGAGAGTGCACTGCTTGTCAGTAGAACAAATTAGAGCATACATTTCTGGCAAGGTTACTACAACCCTTACCTATTCCAGAGCAAAAGTGGGAGAGTATCTCAATAAATTTCATCACAAGACTCCCTAAGATTCAAGGCAAGGATTGCATCTTTGTGGTTGCCAATTGGTTGACCAAGTATGCACACTTCTTCGCTATCTTGGCTGAATACAAGGCAACATAGATTGCAGAGCTGTTCTTCACAGAGATTTTTAGGTTGCATAAACTACCCAAAAACATTGTCAATGATAGAGGTATAGATTCCTCAGTGCCTTTTGGACAGAACTTTTCAGTTTGGCAAGCATTGAGCTAACCCTGAGTACTTGTTATTGTTAATATTATGGCCTTTACGGCAAACATCCTCTTACTTATTGTGGAAATCTGATGTTTTTAAACATCCTCTTACTTGAGCAATAAATCGATATGATAAATAATGATAATAATTATTGGTTATATTTATTATTCATTGTTTATCACCAAAATCGATATATATATATATGTTGAATGAATTAATTGAGGGCCCAAGGTCGGCCTCTTGGCTTTAATACTTGAATGGATTTTATGAGTCCAAGTCTGCCTCCTTGTTGCTGAATTCATCTCATATATAAGGTGTTCGAATCCAAAGGAGAGAAGCACCAAAAACATAACGTGCCTTCTCTCCTTCAAGATTCAATCACCCTTGAGTCTTCAAATGCAGCGAGGTTAGTCTAGATACATCCTAGAAGAGCGAATGCATTATGGGGTGCTGGCGCAGATGCATGCTGGAGCGAATTATGTTGGATCAAGGGCAGATCGTACATATCAAATGGAGCGAACTTACTCAGCTCTTTAGCGATTTGCTTGGTGCAATTTAAGTCTGCTAAATATAGCAGAATTAATGGAATGTAAGATTATATTGAGGCATGACAGCACATCATTAGGGTGCAAAATCATCAGCCTTGTTTATGCGAATTGTGCTGGAGTAATGTATCAGTGATATTCTTGATCTAATGCAATATATTGCAAAGACTTGCAATACATTGCATATATGATACATTGAGGAATCTATCTTAAATTAGTACAGATCGGATTGCATGTAGGGCAGATTGGACTATTCTTATAGTGCAGATATGGATGTTGTTTTCACTCTGATTTGTGTGCTAAATCAGATCCAAGGAACAAGATCTTGAGAGGACAAACTTTGAAGGCATCATAAGTTCTCCATATCCAAGTAACATCTCACCTTGCTTGTGTATATTATATTTTATCCCATGCTTAGTTTTGTTAGATCTCTATAGATTGTCATATTCCTTGCTAGAATCTAAAATATACTAACATGGTATCAGAGCGTTGGTTGAGTAAAAGATCCATTTCAGATTCAGGAATTCAATCTAACTCTTTCAAAACTAAGGAAGAATGGTAACCAAGGGTTTGGCCTAGATATAATTTGGATTTTATGAAGAGCATAAAGTAGGTCTAAATTTTGCATTGAGGTTGAATTTGCAAATTGCCCTAGTTCGTCCAAACTACTCTAAGAGGGAGTTTATTCATGGGCTCCCTTACTACATGTGTGGATCATTCCCTATTGGATTAACTTAGCTTACAACATATGGCATATTATTATCAGCTGGGTCATTAATATTTACATTGATTTAATTGACTGGCTCATGATTTGATTCATGCACTTGATTGGCTCATGATTTGGTTCGTGCACTTGACCAGTTCATTGGTATTAGTACTTGCTCATTGGCTGGTTCATAAGTATTAGCATATGTTTCTATGTAAGAAACTACTTGGCTTTTACTTCTATGTGTGGTCACATCTCTTTTGCATAACACTTGGCTTATGTTAGCATACCCTTCTTCACTGATATGGCTGAGTCTATATGTGACATATAGTTGAGACATATTGCTTTTGGTATAGTTGGGTAATTGTTTCATATATCACAATTAAGTGTGAAAGCACACTTTATGTTGGCTTAACATATTTTACATTATGGAGACATAAATAACCATTTAACTATCATTGACGATTTATGTGAAGGAAGTACTTCGGTACATTGACAGCACTGGGTTGTGTTGGCCTTTACATCAGTATTGGACTTTTTTTATTTAATCTGGTATGTATCTATTGCATATTGAGAGGGAGTTTTTTCTATATGCAATTGTGGCAACTTACATAGCTATCTATCTATTTGGTATACATTATACTAGCTGTTGTGTGAGTTATGCTTGAAAGAACTGCAGCATACTACCTTATTGGCCTATTCATGTATGAAAGGCAACATACTTGACATACATTACGGGAAGCATACATTGGCTATGTATATATGGATTCAGGATCACAAGATCTTATTGGCATTATCCTTCCTTTACTGGTTGAGGGAGTTTTAACCTTGTTAGAGGGTGAAGATAGGATCATCCAGAGGGAGTAGATCTCCTTGAGTAACATATACCCTGGGGTAACTTAATTGTGGGTATATGGTTTAAGAGGGAGTTCAATTATTGGCTCACTTACACCTAATTTTGAGTTATGAACTCCTTATGTCTTGGATTATACCTCATTGGCTTGATCATCATAACTGGTTAGTTTTGATATATGACTGTATGTGTGGAACATGCATAGCTGATTGGATCAGCTGGTTAGGAATGTCTTATTAGCATAACTGATTATCTGTTTAGCTGATTGGCATAGCTGACATTTCATTATGTACATTATGCATGAATGGATGCATACTTCAGGTTGGCATATGGAACATACACTACATTGGCATCTGTTATGCTTATGTCATGTATGAGGAGTATACCTTATATTTACATTGACATATATTTCTGTTATGTAGGTACATACTTTACCTTGACATATGTTATATCTAACGTTGTTCTGGGAACATTCACAGTTGATTGTTAGTATAACTGATTAACTGTTTGATGCATGGGTGCATACATTATTGGTTAATGAATTGGCATATGTTGTATATGTTACATTTTACAATTGGCATATTTCTTGGGAACATACATTATGAAACTTAGAGATAATGTTGTTTATGCCTAGGAGAATATTTTGTGGACATATGTTATCCTTTATATATGTCTTGCTATTGATCATATATATGTATGGATACACTTCTTTTTAGAGAGAACTATTGCATCTTGTTGTGATCACATTGCACCCGGTTATATGTTGGTTACCTTTAGGTGGTGAAGACTTATGTGATTACGCTTATGCTTGTCTATAGATGCTGGATAAATTATGCTGGTTCTATGAGAGAACTGCATTTGGATATTGATTACTTAATATGATTGTATGGGGCATATGTCATTTGTATGCTTTAGCTTGTGAAGCATACTTTAGTGGTTTATTGTGTATGAATGGATCATACTTTCTTTTATAGCTGAGACTATATTTCATATGGTTCTATTTGTGAAATTTACATTTAACTTGAATCTTATGATCATATTGGTCACTCTTATGCTTATGTGGATTCATGAGATGAGATTTTGATTATGAGATACATTTGGTTGTGTTTGATTCATTTGATTACATCTATGCATATGGCTAAGTTGTTTCTTATGAATTGGATACTTAGAGAATATCATGGACTTGATATTCTTCTCATGGATCAGGGATCCATTGTTGATCATATGGTGACATCATGGACTTGATGTTGGGAGACCATTACTCCGAGCATTTGGTGATCATGGACTTGATATTGATTAGACCAATGCTCGAGGATATCATGGATTTGATATCTCGTGGATCAAGGATCCACATCCGAGCACTTGGTGAATATCATGGATTTGATATCTCTTGGATCGGGGATCCATGTTTAGATATGGTGGACATCATGGATTTGATGTCTGGAGGCCATTGCTCCGAGCACTTGGCGAATATCATGGATTTGATATTCATTAGACCAATGCTTGAGGATATCATGGATTTGATATCTTAGGGATCAGGGATCCACATCTAAGTAATTGGTGGACATCATGGACTTGATGTCGATAGGCCATTACTCTAAGCACTTGGTGAATATCATGGACTTGATATTCGTTAGCCCAATGCTCTTAACATCATGGACTTGATGTAGGTTTGATGTCATGGACTTGACATTTTTTGAGTCTTGGTGACTCATGGATTTAGTTATCCACAGATTGGTTGGTATACATCATGGAGTTGATGATACCATGAATATCATGGCCTTGATATTCGAAAGAGTTAGGGTGACTAGTGGATTTAGGAAATTCACAAATTGATTGGAAAATTGATATCATGGACTTGATATTCAAAAGAGTCAAGGTGACTAGTGGATTTAGGAAATTCACAAATTGATTGGATAATTGATATCATGGACTCGATATCACTTATGGTTGATAAACATCATGGACTTGATGTTATCATGAATATCATGGACTGATATTCTTGAGTCATGAAGACCAGAGGATCTAGGAGATCCACATTTGGATGGTAAGCATCATATGATATGATGTTTCTCATATGAATATGAGATGTATGGTTAAGGAATGATGAAGAACAATTGTGTTCTCATTATATCTTGTAGATAGAGATCTACTATCATAGATGAGAGATCTATAACATTATTGGATATGGAGTCCATGTTGTTTATGTTTTTGGCATCTCTATCAAGGGTGATAGAGGGAGATCATTGGGTTGATCTTTGCCTCAAGTCCAAGAGGGAATGTTAATATTATGGCCTTTACGGCAAACATCCTCTTACTTGAGCAATAAATCGATATGATAAATAATAATAATAAATATTGGTTGTATTTATTATTCATTGTTTATCACCAAAATCGATATATATATATGTGTGTGTGTGTGTGTGTTGAATGAATTAATTGAGGGCCCAAGGTCGTCCTCTTGGCTTTAATACTTGAATGGATTTTATGAGTCCAAGTCAGCCTCCTTGTTGCTGAATTCATCTCATATATAAGGTGTTTGAATCCAAAGGAGAGAAGCACCAAAAACATAACGTGCCTTCTCTCCTTCAAGATTCAATCACCCTTGAGTCTTCAAATGCAGCGAGGTTAGTCTGGATACATCCTAGAAGAGCGAATGCATTATGGAGTGCTGGCGCAGATGCATAAGGGCAGATCATACATATCAAATAGAGCGAACTTACTCAGCTCTTTAGCGATTTGCTTGGTGCAATTTAAGTCTGCTAAATAGCAGAATTAATGGAATGTGTGATTATATTGAGGCATGACAGCACATCATTAGGGTGCGAAATCATCAGCCTTGTTTATGCGAATTGTGCTGGAGTAATGTATCAGTGATATTCTTGATCTAATGCAATATATTGCAAAGACTTGCAATACATTGCATATATGATACATTGAGGAATCTATCTTAAATTAGTACAGATCGGATTGCATGTAGGGCAGATTGGACTATTCTTACAGTGCAGATTTGGATGTTGTTTTCAATCTGATTTGTGTGCTAAATCAGATCCAAGGAACAAGATCTTGAGAGGACAGACTTTGAAGGCATCATAAGTTCTCCATATCCGGGTAACATCTCACCTTGCTTGTGTATATTATATTTTATCCTGTGCTTAGTTTTGTTACATCTCTATAGATTGTCATATTCCTTGCTAAAATCTGAAATATACTAACAGTTACTGCCCTTAGACTAACAGGAAGAGAGATTGTGAATAAGTGGGTTGAATGTTATCTATGTAATTATGTGGCAAAGGGATAGAAGTCATGGATTAGATGGCTCCACCTAGGTAAGTATTGCTATATACCACCTATCATATGTCCATTAAGATGTCATTGTACAAGGTGCTATATGCATATGAAGCTACTTCATTTTTGGCCATGGAGTTCAAAGATAGCAGAGCTTCCAAGGCTCAGGATTGGCTATAAGAATGCCAGGACATCCTTAAGTCCCTTAAGGATAACTAACAAAACACTTAGAATAAACAAAAAATATGCAAATATGCAGAGGGTCAAGCGTAATTTTGAGCTGGGAGACTTGGTTTACCTTTGCCTACAACCTTATAGACAATCATCCCTAAAGAAAAGCAGTGCAGGGAAATTGAAGCCTTTAATCTATGGTCGGTCCCTACAGCGTAATTTGGTGAATAGGTGAAGTGGCATATGAGCTGGAGCTACCAAAGAGCAGCAGGATATATAATGTGTTTCATGTTTCTTACCTCAAAAAGGCGCTTGGACAGCGAGTAGCCATTTCAGAAGAGCTTCCACCTCTCAATGAAGAAAGCGAACTGGAGTTGATTCCCAAGGAGGTCATGAATATCATAGAAAGGAAGTTAAGGAGCAGGTCCATCAAGGAATATCTCATCAAGTGGAAGGATTTCCCGGCCAAGGATGCCACATGAGAAAGTGAGATCTTACAACATCCTAATCTGAAATTGCTTATGGGCAAGCAATTCTGGGAAGGGAAGACTATAATGTGTTTTCCAAGATGACAAAAAAGGAATTAAATTAACATCCTATCTATTTCCTAAAGGTTATTAATTATTGCAAGGGAATTAACCATTAATTTATTAACATTATTCTCCTACAAACGCATTTTAAAGAATAATATAATTTACTTAATTCAAGTGGCCCATTGAATTAAAATATCATTATTTGGGGCCACTCTTACATATTCCCTCCCAATTAAATTCAAATATTTTGGAAGGAAAATTTTCTTATAGTGAAGAATAAAAGGAGGCCGATGGGAAGCATGAAATCATCGAAGTTTTGGACATTGATCAATACCTTTGCAATCAGCTCTGCGTGCTTAATAGCCTTGGAGTTTTGGTGGCAACCTCATCCTAGTCTCCAAATTTGTGAAGTCTCCATTTGGAGATGAATTTGGACAAGGAATTGATGATTATCAGGTCATGAGTGATCTACCAAGTTCATATTGCAGAGAGTGAATGGGAAAAGACTTGGCAAGGCAGAAGTTGCATTGAGACAGACTTGTCGATTGCAGCACTCACTGATTGCTCTGTGATCTCCATATTCCTGTTGGTGATATTATGCTGTGAAGCGGTCCAACATGAAGCATTGTCCAACCAAGATCATGACATAGTGGCACAACGATATTCTCCTCAATCGTGGACATTATAGACCACCTTAGGACTGAGCATCTCAGAGATATTGCAACAACAAATAACCGGAATTCAGGACCGAAGATTTGGACAAGTACAGGTAATCTTTTCACAGGAACTCCCTTCAATCCAAACACCACGGGTTTGCATTACTGACCCACGACTTCCAATGCAGATATATTGCAACTATCATCCTCCGTGCTTGTTAAACCATAAATAGGTGCCAATTGTATCTGTTGTACTTGAATCAATCAATAAAGTGAGAAGTGATTTTTCAATTATTGTCTCTTGTCTCATTCTGTATTCAATTTGGACTACACTGCATTTGCAAAATTTGAAGAGAAAACATTTTGCTCATTTTTTATGGTAGTTTTTCTTTGCAATCGGTGTAAAATTGTTCAGGAATATTTCATCCTAGGTGGAGTTTGAATTGATTTTGAAGGTGTTTCAATGAAAGATTCCATTTCTGTAGCATTTTATTAGACCTGCAACCTCAATACTGAAACAAATGATGAGTTTGGAGTGTGTGTAGGAGGTGTCTATAGGTGTTTCTTCTACCTTTGATCACTTTGAAGTGGTTTGGGAGTGTTCCTAGGCTGGTTGATGCTCTCTCTGGTGCTGAATAAGTTACAGATGTGCTCAATAGTTATTTACAGTGAGTAAACATCCACTTCCTGGCCCATACCAGCATATTACCGTCATCTCCTGCAAGGTATTTCATAGTTGACCACAATTCGTGTTGTTTCATGCAAGGTTGGCATAGATGAGAGGAGTCAATATTGTTGTTTCAGACCCGCTATTTGTTATTCCTGTGACTTGAAATACAATCTAGTGCAACTGGGTTGAATTGGCGATTGTTTGGTTTTTGCAGGGCTTACTTCCCCACATTTGACTTGAATTGGGTGGAAAATATGGTCACATTGGGCGTGATTTGAAGGAATTGAGAAGCAGATATTCCATGCTACAGGGTTGTGACAGTCTTACAACTCTTTTTTTGTTATAGCTGACCCATAATGTTCTCCTTCATGCTCCTAACCAAAGTATTTTGATGTATTTTCAATGTTAGCACTTCATCCTGCTAGTTGGTGATGAGTTTTGAAGTGAATGTACCATTGTATTGCCCAGTTCTTGTAATCAACATTGTTAAATAGATAAATCACATTTTTTGGAAACCATTCATCATTTATTGGCTTGTTAATATTGAAGTACAATATTGGAAAATTTCAGAAAAGAAATCTCGGGTGGTTATTACACGCTGGCTTTGCTGCCTGCCTGTCATTGTATGCAGTCCATGAAAGAGGTATTATTTAGGCTGACTCTACCACCTACGTATTTTGGTTGACTTGCTACCATATCATTGGCAATTACATTCATTTAGAAAGTGTTGAAGAAATTGAAAATTCATATTTATATTGCAAAATAAAAATAAAAAGTAGGTTGGGTTGTTACAAAAGTTTACCAGCTTAGAAAGTGGTTGGCACTCGTTATGCCACATTGTGATCACCTCATTATAATGTATAAATTCTAAACATTGTTGAAGCACACAGGGGATGATTTGTGCATGCTCAACCCAAGGTCATCCAAGAAGAAGGGTAAAGCTGTCCATCATTAGAATGACATGACACGGGATGAGAAGCTCCTTCAATATAACAACAATCAGTAGAATAATGCATCCAAAAGTGTCCATAAAGTACATCACAGAACTTCAAGGCTACCCTAGAGGCAGCAGATATATGATGTTATGGGGGTAGTACTTATTTGATGCATGATATTTATGATCAATTGGAGAAGAAATTTCAGATGATGGTGTATTTGGGCTTGGTGTTTTACTTTCTGGGTATTCAGTATTTGCAAGTGGAGGAGAGGATTTCTAGATGCCAACTTTGTTCTAACTCAAGTCAGGAATCAAGCTGACAGCAAAGTGTACCACGCTAGCAGTTGATGCTACTTTGTACAAGCAGCTTTTTGGGAGTTTTTGTATTTGAAGTCATATAAGCTAGAGCTTTCCTTTGCAGTTGACATGGTTTGAAGGTTCATGCCAAAGCCTAAGAGGACCTATTGAGGAGCAACTAAAAGGATAAACTCCACTTGGTTTTATGTACTCTTGTGGATGTGATGGACCTGGTCAAATGATTTGGCTTGAATTGGGCTGAAGATGTCAATATGGGGCAGTCAACTCTAGGATTTCTTCAATGTGGATTTTGGTCATGTTAGCTGGGCATGAAAGAAGCAGAAAGCTATTGCTATATCCACCATTGAGGCAAAGTATAGAGGTGCAGTCAATGTATAGGAGATTACATGCTTGAGGGATTTTTTGATAGAGTTGGGTCTACTATAGGATTTGCTAGTCATTTTGTACAATGCCAAGCAGTGTACTATGGAAGATCCTACAATTCAATCAAGAGGTAATGGACGATGGAAATTATTCAATTCAACATGCACTCCATTCATATAAATGATCAGATTCCAAGCATCTTCACAAAGCCACTAATTGGCTTCACATTGCAAGAACTCATTTGTCTTTTTGAAGCTGTCAGTAGAGGATAAGGCAAGTGAATGCCTCTTGCAATAGAAGTTTCAGCCAGTGAATGTTTCTTTAAGGGAAATTCCAACTAGTGAATGTCATGTTCCTCAAGGCCTCTATGTAGCAATTTAGGGGTATTTTAAGAGTGGATGTAAATCTCTCTTATTGGGCCTTTGATATTTAATGCATGGAATACATTGGCATGTATGTCAACAATGTAAGTGCTTCAGTGATCAAGTCATCCTACAGATCATTGTTTTTAAATCCCACATTGTAAAATCGATAATTTTGTTATTAAACTAATGTGATCTGGGATTCCTTGGGGAATTCCACCCCAATATCTTTGTGTTTCACATATGATCTCTTGAATGTTTGTGAATATTTCTTTATGTTGATCACACAAGACACCCTTCACTTTCACACATAGCCTGATTAGGACTATTTATCTATTCAATTACCTGATTAAGAATCTTATAACCTATTAAATATCAAAATTATGAGTTGTTTACTATCCATATGACCCAATCAAGTAACAAGCATTATTAATACTCAACTATGTGGAATAAATTTGAGATGCATTTTTATGGCACAACACAATTTTAGGCAAAATGGGACAGATGGAATGAAAAAACCTATGTTGTATTATGAATTAACGACGCTTCTTCATAATTCTCAACTATGGTTCATGTCTCTTAGTTTACAACTGCAAGCTTATGAGACAATTTTGTTGAGTCTGGTGACAACATCGTTTCTGCTATGGCTAATTTTTGTTTATATTCATACAATGGGCACTGAATTGACAGCAACATACTTATAGAAAAGCCAAAGAGATTTACAAGGTTTCTCATATAACAAACCTTTTTATGAGTATGCAAGTCGTCACTCTTCTAAAAAGATATGAATAACAAAGAAAAATGAGAAATTCAGTTTAAAAGCTCAGTTATCCATTGTAGAGCTAAATTACGTAACAACTTTTAGAGCAGACAACTTACAAGAAAAAAAAATCCATCCAATTTAAAGGTGAAAGTGGATATGTATACATTATTTCACAAAAGAGTTACATTAAAAAAAGTTTTTACATACCATTTCCAATAGCAAGGGTCACAAGAGCACGGCGAGAGTATACTCTAGAATAAACCAAATAATCAAAATTGTAATAGCTCTTCCCATCAATTGCATACTGCAGGCCATAAGATTGACGTCAAACACTACTCATCATAGAAAATAGACCTTTCCTAACAATTAAGATGCAAGCCTTTGTTGAATCGTAATCATTTGAAGTCATATCAAACCATTCTCTTATTGAAAACCACATGTAGAAATGTTTTGGTTCATAGCAGTCTGTTAAACTGCAAAAAGAGTGATTTATTAATTTGCAAGGATGGAAACCAGCAATACTACCCATAGCATAGAAAAAGTATACATATAAAATATGAAAAAGGAGTACAACAATACTAAGCCAAAGTTGCAAATCAACTTTAAAAGAAAGAGAAGGCTTAAAGATTGAGAACTGCTAGAATCATTACAACATACAGAAAATGGAGTATACCAAAACCAAAATATATATAAATAAGCATTTGTTATGTTGTGTTAAAAATAAATAAATTTTGTACTTGTAGGTTACTCGTAAATGTAACTAAAACGGAAAGGCTAATAGTCGAACAAAAAAAATCAATGAAAGAAAAAGTTGCACTATTCTTTCAAATGAGTGGAGAAATGGGAAAAACCACACCATTGTCGATTTTTTGGTAGCTTTAAATGGCAAGGTGATTTTTTTTAAATCAGTTGATGCCCCTAACAATGTAAAAAATGCATACATATTGTGTCTAATGTTGGGTGAAGTTGTCAAGGAGGTGGGCATAGAGAATGTGCTACAACTCTTAACTAATAATGCAACAACATATGTGGCGGTTGGAAGATTGCTCCAAGACAAACATAAGCCACTTTTTGGACACCTTGTGCAACACATTGTCTTGATCTCGTTTTGGAGGACATAGGCAAACTTGATTGGGTGAGGCCAATTGTACATGATGCAAAGAGCATAACAAAATTTATCTACAATCACCCCTTGGGTCCATAATTTGATGAGAGATCATACTCAAGGGAAAGAGTAGGTAAGATCGAGTGTCACAAGCTTTGCAACAATTTTCCTAACAGTGCAAAGAATTATTGATTTGTTGATTTCATTAAAATAGATGTTAGTGAGTCAAGCATGGCTACACTCATCTTATCTAAAAAATCATAAAGGATAGAGGGCTACAAGTATAGTCTTTAACAACTATTTTTTACACAAAGCTACAGAGATTATTAAGAGACCTCAAAATTTTCAATTTAAAAAAATTGAATATTTTATTATTTAATTTAAGTCTTTCATTATAGATTTGTAACTTTAATCTTTTCATATTTGTAAATTGTAGGTGTCGAAGCCCTTAGTGAGACTTGTTTGTTTGGTAGATGGGGATTAAAACTCAATGGGGTATACTTATGAGGCGTATATAGGACCAATGTGTCCATTTAAAATTATTAAAAGAGGGACAACCTCAAATTTGATCCTATTTGTGAAATTGATCAGAGGTGCAACAATCAACTCTACCAAGCCATCCATGTAGGAAAGAGCTTTCCGTTGATGTGAGATTTCTTCCACTACAACATACAGAATCAAATACTCAATGTTTCGGACTGAAACACCAATTATTCAATCCTCTCTTGATATAAGGTCATCTCTCATGCTAAGCTTGCAAATTAAGATCATGAAATGACTTCAAGGATCCTTCAATTTGTGGATTATCGCTCAATGAAATAATATGATTTGTTGATAATCAATTAGGGGACTTATGCTAGTCCATTCAATGGATACCAACTCTTGCACTTCTAAAGATTTAGCTTCACAATGTGCAATGAAATATAGTTTTTGATCTTCAAACTTCCACTTCAACTTAAACTTAAAGTTCTACTTCTACTTCTAAATATGAATGCAAGGAATCATGGATGAACTTGGACTCTACTAGGTGTAGCTTTATCAGCGACACCACCCACCTAGTGCAAGCTTCTAACGAATACTCAAATGGTTTTCAAATCAATATCTCCCATTTAAATCCATCAAATGGATGCAAACTAAAGATTGAATATCAATTGAAGTTAAGTGCTTTCAATCATTGACTAACCACATAAGACACACTTACAATTAGCAAGAGGCTAGTGGCCCGGTTTTGTTCGAGTCAAGCAAGTAAACATCCACAATTTCTTTCATTCAACTAAGCTACTTCTAAACAAAATAAAATGAAATCTACTCCAAGTGAAAGATTGAGGAAACCATGCAACACTTCAAAGCCACATTAAGTAATCCACCACGAAAACCAACAATGAATTATCAATTACTTTGATAGCATTATAGCAACAATTTGAACAAGTCTCTCCCTTAGCTAGCCTAATCTAATCTAACCTTCTACTCTCCTCCAATCTAATGAATTGCAAATGAGAAGGCCTTGGTCTTTTATAGATGTTCAAATACAATGAAGGGCCAAGATCAATTCCTACAAACCCTAATTAGGGTTGCCAAATTCTCAACAAATTACATGAGGGCACCAACTTGTGGGCCAATAAGAAAGTGTAGACACCTATAATGCCTTTGCCAAAATAAAAATATTTTATTTGGCAGAAACCCCTGATGACATTATCATTTATTAATTAATTAATTATTTAATTAATTAATTAATTATTATGCCATTATTCCCTCCTATTTTAATTAAATAACCTTGGCCAAAAATCAATTTTCAATTTATTAAATCATTTTAATAAATTCCCAACCCAAACCCTCCTTAAATAAATTAAATATTTATTTAAATCCAAAAAGTCCTAGAAATCTTCTAGACTCTTCTAAACCTATCCTCTCATCCCTAATCACTCCCTAACCTAGCTTAAGGAGTGATTCCTAACCCTCTTAGCCAAAACCCTCTCCCTTGACCCAAAGTCAACACCCTCATTAATGACCTCTTACACCCTCATTAAGGCTCTTACACCCTCATAATGAAGCCTATATCTCCTCTTCCATTTTGGTCTCCCTTGCACTCTTCCCTAGTATTGCTCACACGTGTGAGCAACCCTTAACCCTCACCCATCTAACCTTACCTCTAACCATACCCTAGACTTACCCCTAACTCTAACTCTGACCCTAACTCCTCTTCCTAACCCAAGCCCTTCCCAAAATCCTATAAATACTCTCCCTTCCAAGAGCAATTCATTAGCTTAAGTTTTTATCATTTATGCATTGTTATCATGCTTATTTTTACCTAGATCATTATAGCTTTTAGCATTATTGTTAGATTTCATTATCTTCAAAGCTTTTTAATTCACAATAGAATAGCTTAATGGATTAATATAGTTTATTTCAATCTTTTCTAATCATTCTCATACCAGCTCATTCATATTTGGTTAAAATGAATCTAGTATAATCCTCATCATAGCTTAGATGCTTGCATCAATCCATTATTGCATCCTTGGGGCCTTAGGGGCAAATCAGGTTTCCTATACCTGAATTTGTGTCATTTTGAGGTGTCCTTGGCTTGCAAATAAGCTCAATCTACCCCCATCTATATTGGGGATGATTTCATTGTGCTTGGAAAGCATACCCACATCCCTAAAATCAAGAGCAAATCAGCTTAATCTGAGGTAGCTTTCATGAAGATATCCTGTTTTTAAACTTGTTTATATAGAGTAGGCTAACTTGTTTGACTGTCTACGTCTGTTCCAAACAAATACAGGTTTACATACCTCACAGAAAGTTACAAAGCTTTTAATAGCCAATGAGAAGATTGGACAATTCGCACAATTTGATTGAATGCTCTTGAATCTGGAATTTTCTGATTGGAGAAGACAACTAGGTACCACCTCATCATCCTTATCCTGTAGATTTGGGTAATCTTTTGATAAAGAGAAAATATCTCTTGATACTCAACATTGTCCAGCTCTTCAACATGATGGCATATTCCCAAATAGCTTCATCTTTCCAAATCTTCTTCATCTCCTAGAATTTTCCTCACGGCCTTAACTTGAATTTGCACTTGTATCTTGATCTTGATGTATCTTGATGTTGAATCTTCTTCTCATCTGAAAGTCCTCAAACTTGGAGCTTGAAGTTTAGAGCTGGATCCCAAAGGCTTGAGCATCTCCCAGCTTCCAACTTCTTTAACCTAACTTCACCTTGCAAAACCTAAGAGGGAAAAATGCATCAAGCTCACAAAATTGACAACAAATACACTAAATGAAGGAAAACTTCAAAATTTTGTGAAATAAAATTGCATCTAAATCCCATTTTCCTTATAAAATTTTTATCATCTAAGTATGAGAAAATTGGGAATTCATTTTCTCATAATTCCGATTTTGTGTTATGAAACTTGAGATGAAATAGAAACATGTCAAAATCTGGAAAAGAAAACAAATGAATTTCACAAGATCATGCACCCAAATTTTATTTCTCTCACCCTCCAACCTTTGAAATTTCCTTTAGTAACCTGCCCGAATTGGCCCAAAACTAGTGCCTTTCAGATTAGGAAAATGCTAAGACTGTTGTCCATATGTCAATCACTTAATCTAAAACAACTCATTGACTTTAAAAGGCCAGTTCATTGCCACCCGGGAAGTTAATGGAATCGTTGTCTAGTTGGAAAATGTTGATGCTTGTTGGAGTAATTCATTGTCAACCAATTGTAGAGGCGATTCACTTTGAGTTTGTGAGAAATGAAATAAATCGATCCCCCTTTATATACAAATTGGAGTGGTGAAAGGTCGCATTTTTCCAGAAAGCCGACTTGGCTCTAATAGCCAATAATAATAAAAAATGACGGTATTTAATTGTTTTCCATGTTAGGCCGACCAAGCTAGAATTTGGGTATGGTTTTTAAAAAAATCGTATTTTCCCTCCAAATTCAGTGTTGTCTTGATACCCCTTGATGAGTCACATTGGAGGTTCGAAAATTTGGTGCGTATGAGGAAAAACTAATCCACGTGGGATGGTGGATTCTGCCCTCCACCAAGGATTCTTTCTTTGTCACCTCTAAACTTTCATCGTATTTCCTTGAACTCATATTCCTCAACGTCTTCGACCAATTCACTCAAACACTTAGACGCCCAAAATCACGCGCCTATCTCAAATACTATCTTGGCGAAAAACCAAAGGTGCCTGAGGTTTAGTGTGAAGGCTAGGTGAATTTCAAATTATAAGAGGAATCTATTCTCGGGAGATGTCGGAATCCGCTATCTCTCGAGGACATCCAAACTCGCATTAATTTTCTTACTGGGCCTCAATTCCTTTGAACATGTAACCGTCTTCTTCTATCTATCATTTCCTTACCCAAATTTCAATCTCAAGTCGGTTTTAGCTTCTTCATCGGGCCAAATTTTCATGCTTCCAAGGATTTTTCATACTTAAGTTATCGTTTTGGATTTATAGTTTCATCCCCCAACCTGACGTGTTCATCATTTCTCATCTTCCCCTTGAATATTCCGAGCCTCTTAGACAAGCTTTGAGCCTCACCATCCTGGGGCGGAATTTATGATCACTTGAGGATTTCCAACCTTTATCTTCTCATTCCCATTTTTGCATCATCTCTTCATTGGATTTGGCTAAGTCTTTGACCTTCGCTTCACTCTTAGAGTGTGAGTTTCATTCGTGCTTCACCCTCATGCAAGGCGGAAACTAGAGTAGTCTCAAGATTTTCATTCTTGGAGGATAGCGGAATCCACCATTCTTCAACAAAATATTCACTAAATTTGGTCAACTTCAACCTTAATGGTTTATTTCACTCCACTTTCTCGTCATTTTCTTTCAACTTCATGCGGTTTGATTGATCCAAAACAAGTTTTTAGCCTCAAGGTGAAAATCACAACTTCTCAAGGATTTTGATTGTTGGCTGGGCGGAAATTTCATATGAGAGGATTTTTGTCCCTGGGCGGACATACCAGGCCCACGAGGATTTTGTCTTAACTTTCTTCACATATCGTCAACATTTCATTCCTTTATCGCCTATGCTCATACTTCCTTGCCCCCTTGGCAATTAAGACAATCACTTGTGCAAGGGCGGAATTTAGTAGTTCATGAGGATAAAATCCTTGGGGATGGTGGAATTTCTCCATCCCTAAGGAATCACTCTTGGAACATTGCATCCTTGTAATCACGTTCAACCTCCAATTGAACGCCCCTTCCACCTATGACTCAGTTTTCAATTTCATCCTCACAATTTACCTTTTAATTTGCAAGTGGAGAAAGTTTGGCTCGGATTTAGCTTCCCTTAAGGGCGAAAATATTGCACTCATGAGGATTGAATCTTGGAACTAGGCGAAAATACGGGAGGCCCGAGGATTTTACATCAGCCTGATTGAATTGCCCTGTGCTATGCTCCTTGATTTGGAGACTCGAAAATTGTTGCTAACCAAGCCTCCACTTCCACAGCTGAAGCGAAAAGAGGGGGTACCCATTTGCAATGAGGCGATGGTGTGAAAACCTCACAACATCTAGCACCCACCTAAAGAAATGTTCCTAAAATTTTCAAGGATAAAACTCATTTGGAACCGAGAACCTTTGACCAACTCCATTTTCACCTATCAAACTAGGAAATGCACTCAAAATGGAAGAAGCCACAAATTGGGCTAAATGCGTTAATCCTCAATTACTCACATGTGCAAATGTATTTATTCACCGCTTGACAAGAACATGGAAAGCTTCTTGGATCCATTGGACTTAGCTATTTCGATTTCCTTGTTCCAAAAGCATCCTAGATAGAGCCTTGCTGTCAATCAAGCATCCATAGCCTCGACAAGGATATCGTTATGGTTCCCTACGAACATTGCTCTACCTTTAGTATTTTTTATTGAGTAGCACCAGTAGAGATATTCACACACCCATAGCCGAATTGCTTCATTTTTCTCATTTTTCCTTCTTTTGGATTCTTTCTTTTCTTTATTTTCTTTTGATACTGCTTTTCTTTTTCGATCTTTTGTTTGGCTTACAAGTAGTGAAGCTTGTAGAGGGTTTGGAAAACCACAATGGCGCTGAAGCAAGTGTATGATTTTCGCTAATTCCAACTTCACTTCGAGAACTCCCAAAGAACTTGGAGCAATTTATTGTGAGTAAAATGTTGTAATCGAAAGACTCAAGTACTCAAAAACACAACTATGATCCCATCCAACTTTAGGATAAATCATTTTTGAAAGATAAGGCTATTAGGAATCCAATCTCTAATTCATGAGAACCTTACAAAGAGATATCCAGGAAATATACCAAACAAATCTAATGGGAAAATACCAGAGAGTGTTGTATGACGCCTCGCCCTTCTCACAAATTGGGATCCCTCAAGCTAAACTAACCAAAGCAAACACCTAAACTAAAGAAAACTTGGCAACTAAGGAAAACAACAACTTGGGCCGAAAGACTCAAGGAAAACCTACAAACTGACTTTCTAAAGCAAACTAACTGTGCCCCTCAAACAAATCTCAAGTCAATTGGCTCAAGGCAAATTAATCTCTAGGCTCCTAAGAAAACTATGCAAACTGACAGAAAGGGAAACATATCCTAACTCTCTCAAACCAAATGGTTCAAGACAAACCTACTCTAACTATGTAGAAGACTCCAAAGGGACAACACTCAAAAGACTGATATATACACATGATCTAACAGGGTTTCTCAAAATGTTCAAGAGCAACAAGGCTTTTGTATTAGTTCTCAATTTGGCAAATTCATCATTGTACAAAAAAAAATTTACTACCCCATTTTCAAATTCAGGAAAATCATCGTGTAAAATCAATAGTTGGAGCAATTTATTTGGTCCATGGTCAATCCAAATGCAAGTTGTCTTTCTTAAACCACCATAATCAAAATAATAACCTTCAAAATTTTCAACATTAAAAGCAAGGAAAGAGACAACCTGGTGTGATTTGAATAAAAATTCTTGTTCAAATCCTTGTTGATCCTTCACAGCTTCAGTGTAATGTCCCCGTTTTTCAGACTCTTGGGATTAGCTTAGTTCGATGACCCTCGTAAGCTAATCAAGTTGTCAGAGGGGATCGATTGGCAGAGCCAGTGGTAGGATTCCACTCTAGAGGTTCTAGTTGCCAGGTCTTCTCTTTGTTGGGGTCAGATTGGATGACTTACTATAGGTATTGCTATGTTTGGCAAAGCACCTAGGCAGGGGTTTCAGAAGATTCAGAGTTCCTTATGCGGAATCTCCAGTTTGAGAGACTTACTATTTATAGTAAGTCTATTTTGGTCAAATGGCTATTTCTGGCAGGGCAGTGTATGATTTGGATGCTATTTCAGAATTCAGGATGTTATGGTCATCAGTTGTTATAACATTGCATTATATTTGAAGTTATTAGATTAAGTCTACTTTAACTTAATAACTATGCAATTAAATGTTATAATTCGATGGTGTGTTGAAGAAGGCTCTTAAGTGAAAAGTGTAAATGAGAAGCCTTCATTAAAAAGCTTATAAATAAAACATGAAGAGCTTTTTCATTCACCTTATGTCATTTTAATGAAATTGAAAAGTGAAGAAGTATTTGTGCAAGGAAGAAATCGAATTTCTTCAAGGAAGCTAGGGTTTGCAATGAGTTTGGTCTTTAGATTTTGGAGAGAACTCATCAATTTTACATGAGCATTGAATGGTAAATGATCATAATTTTTAGGTGCTGCTAGTTAGAATTTATTAGCATTTATTAGAGCTGTCGTACATTTAATGCAAGGGTCATACAAATCTACTTAATGTTTGGTCTTCAGCTTTGGAGAAAACATTGAATTCATTGCCTAGTTGCAGAGTGGAATTGGAACAGAATTTGCATTATCCAAAAGTGAGTTATTTAATTTTATTCTGATCCTTGTGATTGTCGTACAAACCTGGTACTAGTTGTCGTACGGACTTGGCTTGTATGTGAGAAAAGGTAGTGTTGGGGCTGTTAGAAGTCGCCATTACAAACAGCTTGTTTGGTTGGGAGTTTGGCTGCTAATAAGGTTTAAACAATAGCTGGTGTCTATTCTTCTCAGGCTGCATTTCATCTACAGCAGTCCCTATTTGCGAAATTAAGGTGCCAAGTTTAATTTCTTGATAATCTAATGCTTGTTGAATTGTATTCTTGGTTGTTATTTTAATTGGTGAGCAGTCAAAAGGCACTTGAGAATTAAATTGTTGCGCTTTGTTATGTGCTTATTGATTAAATTTATTAAATTCATATATGTTCTCAAAATTGAACAAAATAAATTGCAATTACATTTGAGGAAAAATCCAAAATTACAATAGAGAGCTAGTTGGGCTCATCACAGTGGTATCAGATAAATGATCTTGCAGAGAAATGATGAGGGTATAGCAATGGCAGATAGATTTGTACTGGGAGTGCACTATACCCGCAGGGGTAGAGTTTCACCACCTCCCAAAGGTAATGAACAGGGCCTACAGATTGAATAGGCAGGAGACATGAACAGGAATAACATTGGGAATGATGTTGACAGGGAGGCCAGAGATGTCTTTAGGAATTTAGCAGATGGTCAGCATCATGTTGCAAATGTATTGCAACAGCTTTCAGACACTCTTCAATGTATCACATTACCCAAGTGATCGTACTAGAGACAGAGGTGCGCAGAGTGTTTCACTTAGCTCACACAGGTCTCGCACAGATAACATGCATGATTATAGAGCTGACCATACAGGTACTTATAATAGACCTCTTCATCCTACTCTCTTGAGGCCTGAGCTGGATACAGTTAGTGTAGAGATAGAGCCGACACCATTCGTTGATGACATGGTGGCACACTTTGCAGAGTGGGATGCTCTTCCAGAAGCAATCAAGAGGAATTTGAATTTTGACAGGTAGAAGAGAGAGCATTCCAGAGGCTCTTCTCAGAAGCATGTGGCTATGACAGACTTGTTTGAGGACAGTTGCATTGAGTCTCATCATTTCCATGAGACAGGAGCTCGTGATCATGGGAATGTTGATGACATGATAGCCAACATTGATGGCAGCCCTACATGAACTAGTAGCAATGGAATTACTAACAATATAGGTTCTGATTTTTATGACAGCAATCCTATGTTTGAGCCTATTGATGTCGTTGATGACAGGGCAAGTGTAGAGGATGTTGTGGATATCACTATGGATTTTGACCCACATGATGAGAGTGTTAGTTTTCAGGATTGCATGCTAAATGCGAGTTCTTCTAATTCTGATTTCTATGACAGCAGTGAGTCACATTGGCAGAGGCATGAGATATCAGAGATTTTATAGGTTGGTGATATTGGCATTGATGATGTGGACGCTACTATTGTTATCTATGAGGATGATTCATGCTACAGCGAGTCTGGTATATCATATCAGATATTGGATGATGACTCAGAGTGGTTATTGGATAATGATAGGTCCCAGGATCATAGTTTACAGGGACTTATTGCAAATAGTGAGGGTTCTCAAAGACATGAGTCCATTCAGGTAGAGATGATTACACATCATGTCTCTCGCAGTTCGTAGATTTTCAGCTCAAATCAGCAGATGGGAGCAGTTCACTTTGTGAACAATCCCTTATTTGATGTAGATGTTGTTATGACTTATGACAATCCGTTGTTTGAGCTCAGTGATGATCCCTTTCATGTGATGAGTGATGATGATGGTGATGTTTGGGATCCTATTAGTACACTTGGTTATCAGGCAACTGTTACAGGGGGCCAGTCAGGCCTAACTGAGTAGTTTATAGGGGTGTATACAGTGAGGAGTGCTTATAGTTTCACTTTTGATCCTCACGTTCAAGACATCTACCAATTGCAAAGTTCTTCAGTGCATCCATTTGATGACTAGTATGATGGTTTGGTTGGCACGAAGAATGGGGGAAAGTCCAGTCTGTTGGTTGAGTTACTCCCGTGTGAGTTACTCTCAATTGAGTTTCTCTCACGTGGTGTTCCTGTTGCAGTATCTTTGGTTTGGGTGTTGAGTGCAGTATCTCAAATGTTGTTAATTGTACTCTTGATGCTGATGATTTCTTCACAGGAGTATGGTGATGATAGGGACATTATACATGACCATCCTTGGGACCCAGGTGGGCTGTGATGTTCCTTGTTTTTCCTTATTGCTTGAGGACAAGCAATCTTGGGAAGGGAGGACTGTAATGTCCCCATTATTCAGACTCTTGGGATTAGCTTAGTTCGGTGACCCTCGTAAGCTAATCAAGTTTTCAGAGGGGGTCGGTTGGTAGAGTCAGTGGTTGGATTCCACTCTAGAGGTTCTAATTGCCAGGTCTTCTCTTTGTTGGGGTCAGATTGGATGACTTACTATTTATAGTAAGTGGTATTTCGAGTATTGTTATGTTTGGCAGAGCACCTAGGCAGAGGTTTTAGATGATTCAGAGTTCCTTTTGCGGAATCTCCAGTTTGAGAGACTATTTATAGTAAGTCTATTTTGGTCAGATGGCTATTTCTGGCAAGGCAGTGTATGATTTGGATGCTATGTCAGAATTCAGGATGTTATGGTCATAAGTTGTTATAACATTGCATTATATTTGAAGTTATGAAATTAAGTCTACTTTAACTCAATAACTATGCCATTATATGTTATAATTCGATGATGTGTTGAAGAAAGCTCTTAAGTGAAAAGTGTAAATGAGAAGCCTTCATTAAAAAGCTTATAAATAAAACATGAAGAGCTTTTTCATTCACCTTATGTCATTTTAATGAAATTGAAAAGTGAAGAAGTATTTGTGCAAGGAAGAAATCGAATTTCTTCAAGGAAGCTAGGGTTTGCAATGAGTTTGGTCTTCAGATTTTGGAGAGAACTCGTCAATTTTACATGAGCATTGAATGGTAAATGATCAGAATTTTTAGGTGTTGCTGGTTAGAATTTATTAGCATTTATTGGAGCTATCGTACATTTAATGCAAGGGCCGTACAGATCTACTTAATGTTTGGTCTTCAGCTTTGGAGAAAACATTGAATTCATTGCCTGGTTGCAGAGTGGAATTGGAACAGAATTTGCATTGACTAGAAGTGAGTTATTTAATTTTATTCTGATCCTTGTGATTGCCGTACGGACCTGGTACTAGCTGCCATACAGACTTGGCTTCTATGTGAGGAGAAAAGGTAGTGTTGGGGCTGTTAGAAGTTGCCACTACCAACAGCTTGTTTGGTTGGGAGTTTGGCTGCTAATGAGGTTTAAACAATAGCTGGTGTCTATTCTTCTCAGGCTGTGTTTCATCTACAGCAGTCCCTATTTGCGAAATTAAGGTGCCAAGTTTAATTTCTTGATAATGTAATGCTTGTTGAATTGTATTCTTGGTTGTTATTTTAATTGGCGAGCAGTCAAAAGGCACTTGAGAATTAAATTGTTGTGCTTTGTTATGTGCTTATTGATTAAATTTATTAAATTCATATATGTTCTAAAAAATTGAAAAAAACAAATTGCAATTACATTTCAGAAAAAATCCAAAATTACAATAGAGAGCCAGTTGGGCTCATCACATGAAAGTTGTTCTCAGAGTGTGAAGGCAGATCTGATCCATAGGGCAGATTCGAATTCTTTCAAGGCCAAATCAGAATTTAGTTTGTGAAGGGGAAGAGCCGACTTCCCATATAGAAGAGAAGCTACAGATTTCTAAAACATGCCATTTTTTTTGACAGAGTAAACTACTGATTCTTGCCCCAACCTATGCCATTTTGAGGAAAATTTGCAAAATTTTGTGAGTAATTTAACTTATTCTCTTTAATTGTTATCTTTCATTGGTGTTGTTTGTTTGGGTGTCGGAGATAAGTTTCAAGATTGAGAGAAGGTTGGCTCATTGAGCGGATTTCTCGATTTGTCTTGATTGGATTCTTTCCTTTCTTGCTTGCATCATCCATTCCATCACCTCATCATCTCATTAGGGCTTGAAGTTGGGAGATATAAATGTAATTTCCGTTTAGGATTTGGAGCAGGCGATATAAGTGGTAGTCCCATCCCTAGGAAAGAAGTTGGGAGATATAAGTGTAGTCCATCTCATAGGTAACGAAGAGGCAGAAATAAGTGGTAGTCCATCTCACTAGGCGAAGAGGTAGAGATAAGTGTAGTGTGATAGGAATTGGCAAGGAAGAAACATGTTTGATCACCCCTAGGCGAAGAGGCAAAGATAAGTGTAGTCCCACCTCACTGTAGAAAGAAGGGGCAGAAATAAGTGTTTAGGATGGCGGATGCTAGTGCAAGCAAGAACCGAATTAATACCAAAATAGGAGACAAGGAAGATATGATGCCCAAGACCACATTCTTCTCGAAATTGAAGTGAGTCCAAGACACTAACATCGGTGCCATTGACATGATACAATTGAGAGATAGGTTGAAAGAAGGCCAGTCCTCTATAGCAGAGAAGATCAGTAAGTGTGGAATTATATAAGGAAGAGTTCAGTATACCCCAACAGTGGACATGGTAAAACAGAATTGGTTACACGAAGGCAAGAAGGGAGTCACCAAGTCATCAAGGCTCACCAGGTCAGATTTCAAATTAGAGTATGGCGACCTCATTGTGCTTCTCAACCGAGTCATGGGCTCCGCTCAAGGTATGCAATTTGAAACTTGGATGTATTATTTTATTGAAGGAATTGAAAATGGTAAAGAAAGTTTGATGGGACTAGGATCATTAGCATGAATTTAGGGTTGCAACTTAGGATAGTGCAAAATCAGAGGCAATTCTACATGAGGTCCTACCTCTTCTATTTGGTTGCAAGATTGTTGGTGATGCTTTGCCAGTCGAACCAAATCCAATTTTGGAGAGATGCACTGCACCACTATGGTTGAGGCAGATGCTCATGCCAAGGGGCAAGGTTGTGGCAATCCGAACAATTGAAGGCATTCAGGGGTTAGCCATGGACAAGAGGGAAGCATTAACTAGGAGGCAATTGATAAACTTAACAATTATTTCAAATCAAGTAATGGGTGGATTGTGGAACAATCAAGGACATATGGCCAAGGCAGGTGCCCCCAGAACCCAAGAGTATTGAAGCAGAGGGGAGTGCATGCAAACCAAATTCAAGTAGGAAGGAAGGTTAGAGAAGACCAGGAAGGTTAAGGAAGGCAAGGATAATGAAGGAAGAGCGCGAGACGAAAGGTTGAAAGGGTCTAATTCGATTTCAGGGAAGTGGCCAAGAGCAAGGCTCTAAAATTGCAAAAAGGTTCACATCCAAGCAATCCACTATGGCCAAGGCAAGATTACCCCAAGTGCATGGAGACCTCAACCTTTTCAAGGTCAAGACATCAGGTACAAGCAAGTTTAAGTGGCGATGAGAAAGTTTCTAAGGACGAGCTCAAGCATCTAAGGCTTCACCTCATCTCAAGGATTAAATGAATTTATAAGATAAGGTTGATGAGGTGGCAATTTCATGTGCATGCAATCAAATCATGCCAAGTGTCCTATGTTCTCATTGGTTGATAGATTATTGTACTTTTCTCATTGGCCCACAAAGTTGGTGCCCTCATATAATTGGTTGAAAGATGGTAACCCTAATTAGGGTTTGTAGGGTTTAATCTTGGCCCTTGATTTTGCCTCTTAATCTTGGCCACTCGTAATTTTGAGCCTCTATATAAGGCCATTTGTTCTCATTTGTAAAAGGGAGCTATGTTGGAGAATTGTTGCCAAAATACTATCAAAATTGTTCTCTATTCATTGTTGTGGTTTGCATGGTGGATATACATGATCATTTTGGTGTATTGCATGTTTCTTCTCATCTCTCAAATTAAAGTAGGATTTCATTTCATGTTGTTAGAATAGAAGTAGATGGCTAGTTGTATGGTGATATTGGTAAATGTTTGATAGGGATCTATATACTAGGCCACTAGCATCTTAGCGGCTTGTTAAGAAGCCTTGTGTGGTAATCTAGTCTTATTCCCCTTGAATCATTCAACCTATGGAGGTAACGCCACTGGCAAGCTTTCATTAGGTTGATCCCCGTCCATTTGCTAATTTCTTCATTCAGTAGGAGTAGTAGTAAAGCAGTCGGTAGTTTAGTAGTCGAAGTTTGAGAAGAAAAGTTGGAAGTGATATAAATTGGAAAATCATTGAAGTATACATTGCAAAGCTAAATCCCATCATCATCATAACAAGAGTTTGCTATCCTTGAAGTGAACAACGTAAGCCCGCTGAAGTGATTACCAGCAAATCACATTTATATAACTGAGTTAGTATCCACAAGTGTAGGGAACCTTGTAGTATTCTCATATTCTTTGTGAGTATATACTTTTCAAGAGAGGGTTGAGTGTTTGGTATGCTATATCAAGTATTCAATTGCTATATGTTATGTAGTAGTACAAAACTGACATCAACATGTACATGTGGAGTCCACATCATGCCTCTACCTTGTCTATTTTCTCATTGGCTCTCAAAAGCTTTGTAATTTTCTTATTGGCCCACAAGGTGGTGCCTTCATGTAATTGGATGAAAGTGGTGGCAACCCTAATTAGAGTTTGTAATGGGTAAAATCTTGTCCCTTGATCTTGAATTGATCTTGGCCCTTCATTGTAATTGAACAACTATATAAGGCCAAGGCCTTCTCATTTGTAACTCGTTAGATGAAACTAGATTCATTAGAGAGGAGATTAGTTTTAGAAGAGTAGGAGAGGATACTTGTTGAAATTGTTTCCATAGTGCTATCAAAGTAATTGTTGATTCATTGTTGGTCTTCACTGTGGATTACTTATGTTGCTTTGGAGTATTGCATGGTTTCTTCACTTCCTCACTTAGATTAGATTTCATTTCATGTTGAGTAGAAGTAGTTTAGTTGAATGGAAGACACTTTGGATGCATCTTTGGTGAACTTGCTTAGACCAAACCACTAGCTGCTTGTTGATTGTAAGTTTGTTTTGCATGGTCAAATGGCATTTATATGAACTTAACTTTAACTATTGCTTGCACATTGAAATGCATCGATGAATGGTGTTAATGGAATGGTGGTAGTTTGAACATCTTACATTTACCTTAGGAGATTGCACTAGCTTAGTTGATGTTGATGGCTAACTAAGTCTAGTAGAGTCACAAAGACATCCATAATTTCTTACATTCTAGGAGTAGAATAACTCGTTAAAGTTTAAACCCTTATCCTTGCAATTTATTTGGTTGGAAATGATTGAAGAAGTTAAAGTCAAGTTGATATCCATTGATTAAACAACCTAAGTCCCTTTGTGATAACCAACATATCACATCATAAAACTGAGTGAAAATCCACATTAAGAAGGAACTTTGAGGTTTTCTCATTTGATCACACAATCCATATACATTGTTTAGCATATGAGCATCCTTATTCAAGAGAGTTGGAGATTTGGTGTTTCATCCTAGAATACTAACTATTCGATTTTGTATGTTGTAGTGGAACAAAACCTAAGATGCTGAATCGTGAGATTTTTCAGGTGATTCCAGTACGAAATGTACCGGAATCAGATTCTGAAACAAATCTTGTGTGGGTACATCCGGGTGTGGTTTTAGGTGTCATAATGTTTAGTGATTATAGTTTGATCTTTTTTATATTCTTAAGACCTACACTGCTTATTAGCAAACTCTGAACTTATCTATCATGATATTCTAGTTTGATCTTTTTGATATTGAAACCTGAATTTAAATTAGAATGTTATGTTTCAAAATTTGAAATTTGTAATCGTTTTGTTTAGCATATATATTTGTTTATGACATTCTAAACTAAATTCTATTTTTTAGCTGCATATATATATATATATATATATATAATTTTATTTTTGTATGAATTTGTCAAAAACGTACCCAACCCACATACCCATTCCCGTTCTCATACCTGATTCGGCAACTTAGAGCAAAACTCACATCAACAGGGCTGAGGGGGACAGAGTATCTACTCTTGGGCGTAGGGCTGTGACAAAAAGGGCACATCATCATATCTTCTTATTCATCCCTCACTATGGTTATGGCCCATGAAAAGTGTAATGCTACCAACGTTTTCTTACCATAAGTCTAAATATATTATAGATCTGCATATCTTTTATCTATTTATGGGCTACTAACAATCTAATTAAGTTACACACACACACACTTATCTCATGGTTGCAGGATTTATACTCAAGCATAATGAAAGGAATTTCCTACTTGGTGAGATAACTTTCTAACTCTAGCTCTTGCAATTGTGTTTGTGGGATCTTACTAGGGCATATCCTAGAAGGGACATTACAAGTATCCACTCTTGGGCCTAGGGACAAAAAGGGCACCTCATCATATCTTCTTATTCATCCCTCACTATGCTACAAATGTTTCCTTACCATAGGTCTAAATATATTATAGATCTGCATATCTTTTATCTATTTATGGACTACTAACAATCTAATTAAGTTTTATATACATATATATATATATCTGTACTTATCTCATGGTTGCAGGATTTATACTCAAGCATAATGAAAGGAATTTCCTACTTGGTGAGATAACTTTCTAACCCTAATTGTGTTTGTGGGATCTGACTAGGGCGTATCCTAGAAGGGACATTACGGATTAGGGAAGAGGAAGATACAAAATGTTGTATTTACTATTTTCATTTTGCGAGCTATCTATTGTATCAGGCTATCAGCCATTAAGATTCAACATGACAATGCAATTTTGTACTCAATTTGCATCCAAATCAATCGAAGTTAATAGAATACACTTTTGTGCTCATTTATGGAATCATTAGACACATCTTGTCACTGCATTTCCCAAAAAGAAATTGTTTCTAAAGAAATTTAAGCATTTTTTTAAATCGCTGAGTTTTAAGCCAAGTCAAATTTTTGGGTGTGCCAGGTCTTCGCCAATTCAATGTCTGCCATCCATGGTTGCATCTAACTTACTTTTCCCTAGTGAACTATTCACACTACATTTAAGCTCACTTAGAGCTTTTTTAATATTTATGTCTTACCTCATAGAGACTTTACAAATGTCCTCACACTTGTCCCAAGTGTTCCACATGTATCGCACCTTTCATAGTGTTAGTCAATAGTCTATTTCTACCTTTCTTCTTCCCCTTTGTCTTACATACAAGGAGCCATTTGTATTATTTTATTCACTTTTATGACAGCTTTTGGCTTTCATTGTGCAAGTTCATTTCTGGATTTTACTGCTACTTGTAATGTCCCCTTCTTGGATCTCTTAGGGTTTCAAACTAATTCCTTATAACTCCAATTGAAAGGGACTTCTTTCTACCTATCACTTGTACACCACTCTTCTATTTATCACAAATGAGTGTCTTGATATTGATGAAGACTAATTTGTAAGGGATATGTTGCCCAACAACAATTCTGATTCTTAGTTAATGATGGTATACAATGGAATTTGTCTTCAGTCCACAAGATTGACTTTATGTCCCAATTGCTTTACGCAAGGTAAATGTTGTTATAACAAAGGTTGGTCTGATTAAATATATGAATTTGTATGCCTTATGTCAATCTTAATACGATAGAAGATCTACCCATATTTGCTGACATAACCAAGCATTGACTCAATGTATTGTATCCTTTATACTGCGAGTTATAATATTGATCTGAAATATAAGTATATCCGACCAGTTCTGCTATATTTATGGTCTTATATGAATCCAGGGAAGTATAATTATCATAGCAATGTGCAAGATGAATATCACTGTTCTCATCTACCCCTGTTTGTGCATGTGATGGTTAATTCTCTGATTCAGGTGTTGATTTTACAGAATAGCTAGTCTGAAGTTCTTTATCACTGTCTTTGATATGATGCTTATTGCTTGTGCTGTGTTCTGCAGCTCCACCGAATGATCCGGATCTGGATGGAAAGAGGTAAAAGAATGTTCGATGCTGGGATATGGTGATGAATAACTAAAAATATGTTCCTCTTGTCTTAATATGAAAGGAGGTGATGGTTCAAGAGAGGCGACACTCTGAAAATGAATGTTTGCCCTTCTTGAATACGTGCCTCTTTCCTAATATTTTTCCCTAATGAAAAGTCACTGCAAATCCTAACTGAACATTAAATCAATCGTTGTATATACTCTGCAAATTCATTGTCCTCAATCTCTTACTAAAGCGCACTTCTTTTTCTTAATCAAGTCACTTATTTATTGTTCATTGTTTATGAACAATCAATGGTAATTGTTGCCCATACTCTTTCCTTGATAGTCGACGGTTACTCCCTTTATTGTATTTGCTGTACTTGAATAATATTAATCGCTCCTCTTAAGTATTTGCTGCATATTAATTAGACGTTCTTATATACGTATTTTTTGACTTAGTGTGTGATCAAAGCTCCTCCCGTTGATGTTGTAATCTTTATCGCTTGCGGAGTCATTTCTAACAGGAAGCATTCACAAATATTATTCCCACTTTGCCTGTCTAACATTGCTATGCATTGGAAACAACTCGCAGAGGGGATGTCAAGGTGAAAGGAACTATAGCAGCCAATAATTTTTGTTGACGTTAAATTCCATGTTGTCCCAGTAATTCTTAGTCGATATCACAATGTATTCGCCCTTCATCTATTCTTTGTGGATATTGGTGGTAAGTTATCACGACAACCTATATTATCAATACTTCATTTGTTCAATGACAGATGGTCTTAATACCATATCTATGATTGTAATTACATCTGTCATATCATAGTGTATACGCCAGTGTCTAAGAACGGGAATGATTGATGAACTGGATACACCTAGAGCACTACCAAGGTTTATGGACAGATCACCGCGGCCTTCAACCAAAAATCCTTGGACCAAGTGTGTGGTCTCGTTGTATTCATTTATGGACTCTTCTAAAGTTTGGAGATGAATTATTTATTTTTAATTATTTATTTATTAATATAATATTAGACTTTAGTATTAGCTGCCACTTGTAGCTCAATTGGCTGGGACTTGAGGTCTTCTCCCTCGAGGTCACAGGTTCAATTCAGCTTCGTAGTGGAAAGGGCTATGGGTCAATTTCCTTTACAGGAATAGTGTGCCAAGTACCTGCTCCACTGACCCAAGGTATAGGACTCGACTTTGCCACTAACATTTTAATACAATTTTGATAGCCCGCACGGGTAGCAATGTTGGCTTGAGGTTGTGGGTAGTTCTCCATGGTCTTGGGTTCGAATCTTCTCTCAGATTAAAGAGGTGGGACGGCTTGCAAGTGGAGGATCTTACCCATGGGGGATTAGTCTCGCCCTAGCTCGCACAGGTACCCAAGATAAGGGTTGTTGGGCATTGGGCTAGGTCGCGAGGATACCCCCATGCATAAAAATAAAAATTAAAAATTAAAAAGTAAAAATTAAAAAAATATTAGAATTTAGTATTATATTATATTATTCCAATAATATATTATATTAATAATATAGTATATTTATTTTAATAATATATTTAAATATTATAATATTTTAATAATATATTAATATATTATTATATTAAGAATGGATTATTTATGTTATTTTATTTATTGAATTTTTCTTTTATTATTATTCTTTATCTGGTAAAATGTAATTAGTATTTATTATTAAATCCTATTTCAAAATGGATATGATGAATTAGGGCTCCAAACGGGGGGACATGACACTACTCCGACATGATGTACACACCACACAGAGAAGCACAAGGCCCAATGGCTTCTATCTAATGCTGTGAGAAGCAGCTACTCTCCACCTCAGTTTGATTTTTCTGTGGACATTTTTGCTATACCATGTACAAGGAGGTATACAAAACACAATTTTAACCATAAGAAAGCAAATTTTTTTGCAACAGCATTAAAGTTCAAAGTTTGTGGTTTTTTTCAATTATCTCATTTTCTACACGTGTATCGTAGATCAAGTGACTCATTTCTCTGTGTATTTGAAGTTTTTTTTAATATGAGATGCAATATAGGTAGCTTTTTTGTTAAAATTATTTATTTTCAAATTAGGAAAAAAAAATTGCCAAGACTGCCCTGAGTTTTGGCACCAAGTCTGAGCCGAGATCCTCTTGCCAAGTTTTAACTGAGTACAAGTCTCAACAGGATGTCTGCATATCCTTTCCTTAGGTACATGTTTTAGCTTCACTATGACACAATCAACATTCATAGATGTGACTTTCTCACTACTTGTTGAAATGTTGAAAAAATCATATCGTTCAAATCCTATAATCCTGTCTGGAGAAAGGAAGATGAGTTTAAAATACATAATCAAATCCACTCAAAATTGTAACAGCCTCCACATCTAGAGGGAGACAGAATTTCCAAAAAAATCAAATCCCCCAAATTTGTGACTGCCTATCCATTTAGGTAAAGTATTTACATGGATAGAGAAGAGATGTAGCATCTGATGACCAGCTGATGAAATAATATCAAAATACATCAAAGCTATTTGACAGAAACGGTTGAAGTTGAGAAACGCATACTACTATAATCCCCAGCCTTTCACAACATTTTCATAAACTGTGGAATAACATCTGTATGCTAGAAGCACTAAATTCAATAAATATTTTTGTTTGAATACAGGATTTTCTGTCCACGCACTAAAAAACTATAATAAATGATGAAGATAAGTGTTCCATATGAACCAAGAAATGACCTCTTTTATGTTGTAAATCTGTGTTCTCTGATCTGGGGTAGCCAAAAGATCTTTAATTAACTTCTTTATAACCTGCCAATCAAATGAAACCGGCTTTCATGTTAGCAAAAGAATTTCTAACCAGGAATGTATTTGCAAAGGATGCAGCATTCATGTAACATTATTAACTACACATCCATTCTATCTTTAGCAAACTACAAGAAATATGATAATCAACAATGTCGATATTCACCATAGTCATACCACATCTGGTGGTCCAAGGTCGTGGATGTCTTGTTTATCTGTTGGTACAAAACTAAGCCGTACATTTTCCATAGCTTTTCTTACATCTTTAAAGGCTGCATCCTGCCCTCGAAATACATAATCCTGATGAACTGAAAATGTATCAGAGCTTTCTCATTAATTGATTTTCAACTTGTCTTATTTCTCAAAACCCTGTTACCAACTGAATTTGCCATTGGTTGAATGTCTACAACGTCCATAATATCCAAGACATGGATATTTCTACTTGTTGCATTTTTCATCAGAGAAAATGACACTTACCCTCCAATCTGATGGGTAGATAAATGAATATCCATCTCGTCTGTCCAAGTAAAGCTCATATCCAGTTGGCACTTCTGCAGAAGTAGACTCATCTTGACTCAGCTTGCATATGACAGCTTAAATTGCTCATGGGCGAACAGTGAAAACATGAGACACAAACTGCAACATGGAAAAAAAAAGTGTGGTACTCACCTACAGCCAAAGAAATGTTTCTGGAGAAAATACTTGTAGCAGATGCCCCTGCCCCTATTAGCACTTGCCTACGTCCAGTTACACCTACTAAGTGAAATAATATTAAAAACACATTTTAGTAGCTTTGAATACAATATACCCTTTCTAGATATACAATGACAGATGTGGATTAAATAATTGCAATCTAACATCTAACAATGAAATTATAGAAAGATCTTGAATCTGGCCAAGAAAAGCTCACATTAATCAAAAAATGCCTGTATTAGTATGCTAATAATTCCTTACAGTAGTAAAATTAGCCAATAACAATGCTAAACTCATCCACTCATAAAGTTATCCCTAACAAAGCTGTCAAGGAATTTACTCATTTAAAAAATGCAAACTTCATTGCCAAAAACCTCATGAGGCGATAGAGATGGGGGGTGCTGAAAACACTGCCCAAATCATATTGGACAACATTAATAATTGCAGAGGATCAATTTCATTGGTTGAGGCAACATGTGGACATATTTTTTGGACACCATGTACTGTCTACTCCCTAACTTGGTGATGCAAAAGATTGGCACATACAGTGGATGAAAGAAATCTACATTGCAGGTGAGATGATTCAGATGTTTGAGACAAAACATCTTTAGATATTTATCCAAGTTGGAGCTCTAGAAGTTAAGTTTGTGAGATTTCAATGCCTTTTAAATTCATCTTAAGTTTGTAGTAAATTTCTATTTTTTTACACTATATTAGGTTGTCGAGACTTCACATCTTCCGCACAATCTTCTTGAGACAACTTGTGAATGTGTGAGAGGCATTAGGCACTAAAGTCATTATCAGCCTTTGGGGTGCATGGAGGCAGACAAAATTAAAAGAGGGCCTAAAAGGTTATATAAACCATAGTAAGATACAACTCATGATATGAAGAACTGATTACAATATAGCTTTAGGCTCAAGGCCAAGGTAGCTCACCACTCCTGATTTGACTTGCAAACTAAAGCGCACAACCTTAGGGCAAGATACAAAGGGCTTGCAAGCTGAGACACACAATCTCAAGGCAAGATACAAAGGACTTGCAGACTGAAGCTCACTGCTCCAGGGAAAGATACAGATTTATACAAAGCTGCCAAGGAGGACACACTGTCTTCCAATATGAACAGGAATAATATGAATTGAAATGAATAAACATTCAACACATTACCTCCAGCAAGTCTCCAAGCATGAAACTGTCCTTGAATCACTATCTCAAGTGACCAATTTCATGACAAACACCAAACACACATCCGCTATCTCAAACAATAATATACAGAATGATATGATCATGAAAGTGCAACCTCAAACTGATCTTTGCACTTCACATTTGATCCATGCTCATAATCCACACTTCAACAAGCTGAAATGATCTTCTATATATATCAACTTCACCAACAAACCCTCAATTAGGTGGGCCAAAATAGAACAAACATAATTCCAACCAAGTCAGCCACCAAATAAGATTGCAATAAATGTGGTCCACTTCAAGAGATAAATGGGGCTCAAATACATAATAACACATCTTTCTAAGTAGCTCCAAGTGGTTCACAAGCAACAACATATCCTCCAAAGTCAACATCTAACGTAACGTGTAGATAAAGAATGTAGCACATAACCAGTCAGCCAAAAACACAATCCAATGCAAATAATTCAATGCAGATCTTCACACGCCACAATAAGACCCAAAACAACATCTTAACTCAGCCTCCAATGCAAGTCCGAACCAAAAGAATATGATCCAAACAAGAAAACCAAGTCTGCCAGAGACCAACACAAAACACACCGCCAAGAAACAGAACATCACAACTTCTCTTGTGGAGCAAACCAACACCTAAAAGCTGAACTAAGATACTACAAAAGCATTCTGAACATGTCCTCTGAACCACAAAAGTAAAAAAACACTACAGAGCAATGCGGAGCATTCTTTGGAACAATTTTGACTGACAGTCAAATTGTCAGCAAACGGTAACTACCAACCATATCAACTACAATGTTGAGGACCTTAAAACATAATAGTGCAACATCCACAAAACATAAACATTATACCCAAAACTACAAGCTCTCATCACCAAATGTGGAGGAATGCAAAGCGTTCTCCCATATAGACTTCAAATACTTTTTTCTCCATATTCCAAATTTTGATACAATTACATTCCATAAACAACAAAATATGAACATTTGAACACTTATTTCTAGACTTCTTACATCTAGTTCACATCAATGACAACACACTCATATTGCTACAGTTCACATCAATGACAACACACTCATATTGCTAACAAAGATGACCACACCCTTGCATCTCCTTGCATTTGCATTGTCTCTCACATATGATGGCACAAAGATACTTTCAAGATGTAGAGGTTGCTAATTGGTACAAGGCTACACTTTGAAGAATCTCCAAGATGAAAATATGGAGTACACTATAGTGGATGAATTTGGTAATCTCATAAAATCAAAGAATCAAAGTCTTAGCACTTGAAAAGTACAATAAGGATGCTCATACATGGTGGTAACTCCATGGGTGAGGTTCTATGTACTAACAACCTCTTGCAATCAAAGCTCTATCACACGTAAGCATTTTTAATTTTTCAACACTCTTACTATTATTTTGTAACCATATAAATATTTTTTATTATATAATTAAAAATCTTGTATTGACTTGGTTCCAATTTCAGTAAGATCTTCAACTAAAAGGAATAAGAGTACATACTTTTTAAACCACTCAATCAAATGCAACCAATTGCATAAGATAAAAAGAGTTGGCATGTGTGCATTCCAACTGGTGCCTTCTATCATGTAAGCATGTCAACTTCAAGGGCAACAAAGAATTGGAATGTAACCCTCGAGTGTGTAGAGTTGGATGTACCTATTGCATGGCTTGCCATAGTCTCTTTACAGGATGAAAAAATTTCTGCATAGGATGTAGCTAGTGGGAGTGACTCTATGGAAACAATATAGATTACAATATCCTAAAAGTCGGAGATCTCTGATTCCACTATTTGAGGACAAAAGGAAACATATAAAGGATCCAAGATGTTAACTAGATAAACTAAGATAAATAGGAAGTAGCAAAAGACCACATTGATGCCTCAAAGTAATCAATCAATCCATTAGTGCCCCCCACTCTCAATCTATGATGCTCTAAAAAAAATCAAGATGAAGATTATTGATTGTATTGTATTGATTTGACATTTGGAATTGAATTATCAATTACCTTTATCACTATCAACTAGTACATTATCTTTATTTGATATTGCAAATATATATATACAAAATTGAAACTTTTGATAGTTTTAAAGATACTTGATAATTAAATGTCAAATGCCAAATCAATACAAAAAACAATATACTATAAAGGCACTCTCCCCTTAAAGTTTATCTCACAAATAAATAAATGCACATAATTGTAATAATGTAAAAACAAAAGATAATAACACAATAACCATGTTAAATGTCAAATACATCTCCATAACATAGTGCTTAATCAAGGTATTAGCGCGTGAAAAAGATATAACAATAGTACAAAGGCATCACATGCCATATGTCCAACACAATACCATATGAGGTACTATATAAAAGATACATTTACAAAATGATAGAAAAAATATAGACAATAGGTCTCCAAGAACCATTGACCTCAACAAGCATCTACTTCAAGAGACAAGAACTTGACTTGGGCACTTTTCCGCTCAACCACAAAGCTTATGCTCCCCAAGTATTTTTCATGAAACAAAAGATACCCTACCTTGCACAAAATGCCTAGCTACCTGGAAACAATAAGAAAGAAGGAAACCATGTTAAATGTCAAATACAACTCCATAACATAATGCTTAATCAAGGCATTAGCATGTGATATAACAATAGTACAAAGTTGGGCATCACATGCCATATGTCCAACAGAGTACCATGAGGTACAATATAAAAGATACATTTAAGAAATGATAGAGAAAATATAGAGAATAGGTCTCTAAACGACATTGACCTCAACAATCATCTGCTTCGAGAGATGAGAACTTGACTCAGACACTTTTTCGCCTAACCATGAAGCTTATGCTTCCCTAGAATTTTTCATGAAACAAAAGATACCCTACCTTGCACAAAATACCTAGCTACCTAGAAACAATAAGCAAGAAGGAAACCTAGTACAATTTGATATATCTACATGCATTTGTTTGAATGAAATGCAATGTCCTACTATCAGGATATAGCAGAGAAACATAATATATTATTTTCTAGGCTAATTCATCTATTTCAATGAATGCGTGTCTTTGATCAAAGCACTTTTAAAATAATAGAAGGTCCTGAAAAGAGGACCATCCTTCTCTATTTGTCCATATTCGACACCCATTCCTAGGAACGCCAACCAAACTCAAACAAGGAAAAGAAGAGTACTTTCCCTAAGAAATTACTCATGCAAACATGCACATATTTCAACGAATTCAATCCTCACTTAAACCAATTGTATTCATTTAAAAATTTATATATATGCAAACATTGTATATATATTTAATTGTTCAAAATTCAAATATGTCAAACCAATGCAAAATACAATCAACAATGTTCAAATATGTTATATGTGTATCTACACACACACATGTATGTATACATATGTATATGTATATACTATATATATAATATGTATATATACATATACCTAGCTATACTAAACCCAAAAAAATATCATACATGCAACCTTGAACTCCAAACCAATAAATGAACTTGTACCTAGCTGATAACTTAGGTTATAGGTTACATGGCATCTTAAGTAGCTTCTACTTCCCTATAATATATGTATATATACAACCACACCCAACTGTACTAAACCCAAAAAAAAAATTCATAATGCAATCCTAAACTCCAAACCCATACCCAACCTCTTACATAATTGACAACTTAAGTTATAGGTTGCATAACATATTAACTAGGTGCTACTTCCCTTTGATTGAACCAAGCATAGTCGTAAATTATACCACAAAATCTTTTGGAATGCATTATAAGATGATGTAATCCACATTTCACATTTTTGTTGATGATTTGATATTTACCATATGCTTCCCTTAAGGTCTTAGATTTTGATTGCAAAACCACAAGGTGTTTATTGGGTTTGTAATATCAAGGGTACATGGGGACATGTCCCTTGCCCTTAGTTATTATATATCAATATATATAATAGAGATAAAAGGCTCTATTTATAAGAGATTACAAGGCAATGTTTCTAAATGAAACACTTGATAGTAGAATGCAAAAAAGGAAACTTCCTAAACCAACTAAGATGACCATTTTAGAAACATTACAATATTTTAATACCATCCCTTAGTGGTCATCATGCTAACTACCCTATAGAAGATGTAATCTACACGTCTTTTGGTCACATATGTATAGAAGGTTGCCCCCTTCTCTTCAGAATGCTCTGCAAAATGAGCCTACTACTGAGACTCTCCCTTATTCTGAATTTCGAGATACGACCAAGATAACCACAATTCTTCCAACTTAATGTTGGGTAACAAAGTTGTCCCTCCCTATAGCCAAAGACATCGAGATCAACTTCTCAAGCTGAAGTTGTCTTTTCCTTCAATTTATTAGCATATACTTCTGTTATAAGTAGTAGTTGTTGTTCCACCAAAAGATCAACCTGTTAATGCCTAATACAACCACTAGACTTATAGAAGACACAGGAGGTTATTAAACCATGTCATGAATCCCCAGGGGAGCGTTGACCATTTTTCCAACAATCTCCCCCTCAGCGTTACCTGAGGGGTTCGAACCTGTGACCAAGCTCTAATACCAATTGATAGAAATAGGAAATACTGAGAGGGGGGGGTGAATCAGTATTTCACAAACTTTTACTTTTGCCCAATTATGGATATAACAAATTAACTTAACAAGACTCAATTCAATTTATTCTAACTTCTACACTATTCTAATACTTTACTCTAACACATAATTCATGAAATAAATGTTTAAGTGCTTTG
Organism: Chamaecyparis obtusa; assembly: GCA_027943335.1. Taxonomy (NCBI): domain Eukaryota; kingdom Viridiplantae; phylum Streptophyta; class Pinopsida; order Cupressales; family Cupressaceae; genus Chamaecyparis; species Chamaecyparis obtusa. The sequence goes on from BSBK01001922.1 coordinate 3,449,308, forward strand.
AGATGAATTAGGAAATGACTCACACTTACTCTCAGGTACTTCACCTCTCCGATTTCCTAGTATACTGAATGTGCTCACTTGATATGTGGCTTTAACAAATTCAACTTCTTCCAAGTTACTACAGTATCCTCTCTGACTGTTGTTTGTGCTCACATTTCTCCTTGTATAGTTTCTAGGATTAGGGTTTCTCATGTTGTTCATTCTGCAAAATCTTGTTGTGTGACCAAAATTGTTGCATATCTAACAAACTACTCCATTGTTTCCATATCTCAGTCCTGTCTGACTGATTTGTGATCTGCAATTTCTAGCAATATGTCCAATCTTGTTGCATCTATAACACACAACTCCATTCCTTTTGTTCATGTCCAATAGGTCGGCCAATGTGATGTCCCTATTCTGATATAGAATTTAATAATAAATAATATTAAAATAGTTGAATTTTATCCCAAAAGAAAGATTTAATAAACAAATAATATTTAAAATAGATAAATAAATATTATTCACTGGCAATAATAATTCCATTAAAAAATAATATCCAAAAAATAAATAACAATAATAATATAATACATTTTCAATAATATCAGTTAGAATAATATCAAAATAAAATAATATAATTAACCCTGACAGAAATACGAATCAAACAAATAATAAATCAAAATAATACAAAGATGTGGACAAGGCACTTGGTGAAGAGGCATGAAGCATGTCCTTTCCAAACATGACTTACCAATCTACTAACAATATATAAAAAGACATTTATATTCATTCCTACAACATCAGGGGGTTACGAATGAAAAAAAAAAAAAGGAATTAGGAGCGATGAAGATAGAGATCAGTGGTGGGTAAAACTAGGAAGAGGACTGTCAGATTATAAGGCATCTGTGTGGCATTAATAAATGGACACAGTCAGCAGCAATGGGGAATCAGTGATGGCTGTCTTACGTGGCTTCCTACTGTGTCCCAGTACAGATCAAACAGGAAAAAATAGACAATCACCAGTCAGCATATTAATTGTTAAATGAGGGGGATGGAGGTAATAATATACATGGGAATTGAATAAAGAGATTCATGAAAATCAGAGATGAAATAATATATTTGATTGTCATCATTGGATAATATAGAGAATAAGGGAATAAAAAGTGGCAGATCATTATATATAAATTAGGAATATCTGCAGATTGAATAGGGGAATGATTTAGGATTTCTAATTGGATATGGTGGAGATCAATATAAGTATATTTTACAGACTTTCAGAAGAACAGATCGCACAGAAGATCATATAAATATGAGGAAATCATGGAACAATAAGATAGATATATATAGTGAAATCAAAAGTGTATATATATAATATAATGATAATAATAATAATAATGAATCAATATATATATTTATAATGAATCAGAAATATATATGTACGAATATATACAATATTTATATATGTAATAATGATAATCAGAAATAGTCTCTCTATATATAGAGGCATCTGTTAATAATAACTAATCAGAAACATTTATAATATATTATCTATAAAAAATATCAGAGATTATATATAGTCTATTATATGTATTATATGTTAATAAGAATGATATCAGAATCATAAATTCATATATATTTATACACTCAGTCCTATTGCTATTCTAATCTGAGACAGAAGATGTAATGTTACCAAGGAGGGGCTTGTATAAATCCAAGCAATGGATCTTTGTCCCAAGATAGGGTAGGGGTCAGCATTTCGTAATCCTTCGTGATATGGACTTGGACCTGTAAACTTTGAGGGAATCCATTGATAGTGGTATCTAGGCAACTTGGTCAACACCTACTCCTGTCTTGAGCTGAAATAGTAAAAAGGTTGGACATGAGCATTAAAGATAACTTAAATCTAATGAGATAAATGATTGATCCTATCAAGGAACATTACAATCTAAACCCTAATTGAGATATTTAGGATAAATCAATTAACGTCCCAACAGGGGACATTACAGCCGAGAGGTGAGAAATAATAAATAATTTCAATTTTTGAAAGGGAAAAGTCAACCCCCTCCTTCAAATGAACATGACTCTTCATCCAATGTCTATATAGAGGCAATCATAATGTCATTTCAAACCACAACCACAGCTGATTATAAGAAGATCGAATTAGAGGAAGAGCAGATCAATCTCAAACAGCAGCTAACTGCATTTGAAAAACCAAATCTGTGAAAGGGGCATTGATCAACATTCATGATCAGATCTGAAAAGCATTAGACTTAGGCTATTCGATTGTTCAGGCCCAGATTTTTTGTGAGAAGTCAAGCCTAAAGGCTGAAAGTTAGAGGTATATGTCAAAATTACAAAATATGAAGGTGATCAGGCTTTGAGGGGGTCGAAACATCTCAGATCTGGGTAGAAAACTCAGAACTTTCATTGCAATCAGTGAGGTATAAATGGAAATGAGGGCTTTGAGTGCATTTTGGAACTTTGAATTCAAATTTGATAAGTTGTATGGTAAAATTATTTTCAATTCAAGTTATCATTCAGCCTGCAAACAAGTAGATGCAATCAGATTTTGATCATAGGTTTTAACTTCCTGATATTAATCCTCTTGAATTGCTATGAAGAATGTGAAATGCAAAAATCTAACAAATGATGTTGTTTTGCAAGGTGGCTGTGAAAAGAGGATGTTCGAGGATGAGGAAAAGCTATTATAACTTCAAGGATACATGAATGAAGGAACTCGAGCAAAAGATGGAAGCGGGATTACAAAGTACAAAGGTTCGAGACTTCAACACATGTACAAGCATTTGTGCAACATCAAAGACAACGTGGGGGGCATTACCAATGCAATCATTTGTGATTCATCATCAAAGTTAAGCAAGAAGTTCAAGCAAGAAAAAATCAAAGTAAGACAAAGTGAAGTGCAAAGAAAGACCAAATTCAAGATTATTAGAATGAAACTTAGAGGATGAGTGTAACATCATGACAGGTCTACAAGCAAATGAAGAAAATCATTACAAACTTGAATTTCCTTCAGAAATCCAAGTTCAATTAAAAGATTCAATTACATGGAGTACTTGCTTCACTTCTACAAGTGCAAGACCAAAGTCAGAGCATTAAGATGACATCAAAAATTCAACAAGGAAAGTTCAAAGTCAAGGCAATGAAAAGGTTTCATGGTGAAGAACTTCAAAGGATGAAAGACTTCATGAAGATGAAGCAATTTGGGAATATGAGCCATCACCATCAATCCAAGGTTGGGAAATGTTGAGTATTAAGAGATATTGATGAAGTGTTCAAGATAAGCATGCTGAGGTGGCACCATTCATAATCAACCAATTAAAAGACTTCACTTCCACATGTCCAACTACATCCAATCAAATCATGTCAAGAGTACATGTGGAATCCACTCAATGCTTCTACCTAACCTATTTTCTCATTGGTTTATAAAGGCAATGTAATTTTCTTATTGGCCCACAAGGTGGTGCTTTGATGTAATTGGGTTAGGATTTAATAATTGTAAGTGGTAATTGTGCACACCCTAATTAGGACTTTGTTGGATTAATCTTGGTCGTTAATCTTGAATCAATCATGGCCACTCATTGTACTTGAACAACTATAAAAGGTCATGCCTTCTCATTTGTAATTCATTAGATTAGTTAGAGTAGAGGGGAGACTTGGAGAGATTGTTGCAATAATACTGCCAAAGTAATTTCAAAATCATTGTTGGTCTTTATGGTCGATTACTTGTATTATTTTGGAGTATTGCATGGTTTCTATATTTCCACACTTAGATTAGGATTTTATTTCATGTCAAATAAAAGTAGAAGTAGATGAATGGAAGATATTGTTGTTGGTGAATTTATGGTGAAACCAGTGTCCATACCTTTTAATATTTGTTGATTGCAAATATCAGTATAAAATTAGATTGGGCCTTATTGCTTCCATCTAACTTCAATTGGGGATGTTCATTTGGATTGCATCATTATTGGGTATTTGAATAAGTGTCAACAATATGAAAATCATCCATGCATCCTTAGAAGCAAGCACCCTCCTTTATGTAGTTGATTTGGCGAAGCAAGGACTGGTTAAAGTCTCACCTCAGCATCAATGATCTCTTGCATTGTTAGAGTTAGATTAGATTTCTCGACCCTATCCTGTTTGCAGTTTGTTTGATAGCAGAAGTTGAATGGCGATCATTGCCATATCATGTGTTTGCAAAGTTGAATTCCATCGAATGAACAGCATAAGTCCTCAAATGATTACCAGCAAATCACATTTATACAACTATGTTAAGTCCACAATAAGAAGTAACCTTGGGGTTGTCTTTGTTGATCAAACAATCATATAAATTGTTTAACATCTAAGCTTCCTTATTCAAGAGAGGATTCAATATTTGGTGTTTCATCCTAAAATACTAAGTGTTTCATCTTGCATGTTGAAGTGGTCACGAAACTCGCATCAACACGTTCCCTAGCCGTCCCCAAGTCCTTGGATCATTTATGATACAGGGCCAGGGATTTTAAAGCCGAGGACGCATTCCCAAGTAACGTAGATAATTAGAAATGAAAATTCTATGAACATCACCAACATGCACAGGATAAGCAATTTGTGAATGCAAATGTTTATATCTATCAATAAAATCAATCACTTTTTCTTTAACTCCTTGCTTACAATGTATTAAATCAGTCAAAGTAATTTGAAGACCGATGTTATTTCGAATTGTTGTATGAATGCATTAGCCAATTTTGAAAAGAATCAATAGAATAAGGAGACAAAGAACAATACCATTGCAAAGCTTTATCTCTAAAAGTTCAAGCAAACAATTTTTCCATGAGCCTTTGATCATTTGAGAAATCACTACACAAAGTTTGGAATGTTTTCACATGATTTAGGGAGTCACCTTTTTCATTATATAACTCTAGTTGGGGAATATCCATGTATTGAGGGGCAATAGCATAAACTATCTTGGGAAAGTAGGCTAGCTATATCGCATGAAAGAACATTGAACTTGGATTGGGTTAGGGAAGCCAATTGTTGTTGTAAGGATGACACTTTGAGCTAAATTGTTGATAGTGGCTCCGATGGATGAATTAGTGTTGGACATGTTGCATTGTGATGGAGGTGTAACAATGTGATAGGTAGGTGGAACCAAGGATGGCATACTGGTCGAGTAATCGCCGAGTTTTCCAGCTCGGCAATTAACTCGGCCAAGAACTCGCCAAGTTTTAGGAAAAACTCGCCATTTTTTCGGCGAGTTTTTAAAAAACACTCGCCCGCATTTGCATAATATAGCTGCACGACCAAAAAAACGCATTTTCCACTTCAAGGGCAGGAGGATTTATACAAATATAACATTTAAGTATAAGTTTGATTTATTATCAAACTTATACTTTAAGTTATATTTGTATAAATTATAAAATATAATACTTCCAGGATGTTTGGGATAGGTTCCAGCTTCATAGGAGTTAAGATGCAGATTCTAGATTTTGGGGGTTTTTGAAAAATTCTAGACTTAGCCAAATTTCAAGATTCAGCAAGCCTTCAGTAGGGTTACCTCCCACAATCCAACATGGCTTTCTAAAGTCAAATTGAAGCTGGCAAAAGGATTCCCAAAGGGTCTTAACTCGTTTTATCACAAATCACTTGGTTTCGACCCCATCTCTACGAAAAACTTAGCTTAGCTCTCGCCCAAATCCCAGATAGACATGACTTCAAAAACAGGCCAAAATCACTCAAACCTCATTTGTCGGACCTAGGGACTTGAAAACAGCCACCAAGAAAGACTACCTAAGACCTAGTTATGAAGACTTTGACATTTGGTATTGATCAATGATCAAGCATCATAGATTCATACTAGTTTTGTAGAAATTGTTTACTATTTTGCTTCTAGTCATCAGCATTCCACATGAGAATGCAATTTTGTACCCACTTTGCATTTATATATATCTAAACTTAGCTTGTTTCTTTTGTTTTCTCATTAATTAACTCATTGGATGCATCTTCTCATAGAAATTTGCAAAAAAAATGCATTTTTAATTAAATTTTATGCTATTTTTAAGTTCCTGAGTGTTTTGCCGAGTTTTTCCAAAAACTGGCCGAGTTTTCCTGAGTAATCTTTTTCAAGGCTTGGCAAGTTTTGGCCAAGTGAGAGTATTCCATCTTTGGGTGGAACATTATGATAGGTGGGTAAAGGAGATTGTTGGGAAACAAATGGAAGGTTGACAAAAGGATGTATGTAAGAGTATTGATTAATAGGTTGTCCCCCATGATTAACATGTGTAAAATTAACATTTTGTGTAGAGGTAGCCATGATAGAAGATGTATATGTAGAAACATTAGGCAACGATGTAGGCATAGGAATGGGAAGCACTTCGACACAACATTTCATGGGCATAACATTAGTATCAATAATATAAGTAATGCTACACAACACTTCCATACCATGTTCAAATCCTTCAATTAAGTGAATTGCCTCACTTGGATCAAGTAGTCCTTGTTTGAGTTGGAAATGAACAATGGAAAAATGTGAATTGAAAGCTAAATAGAGTGCCAAGTGTGTAAAACAATAGAGAGTATTTAACATGCATAGAAAGCATCAAATCAGATATGCAAAAATGGTATAAAGATCTAGGAAGAAGAGAGGAACCTATGCCTGAAAATTGAGCTGAAATCAGGAGCTCAAGAACAGTCTTGGGCACTGTTGACCCAGAAATGTCGTATGCGAACAAAAAATATGTTTTCTAGATTAGGATGTTGGCATGTTGATGAGAACCTTCTGCAAAAAATTTGCCAGAAAAGTGTCGAACACTGGCAAGAAAAAGCCCCGTTGACCCTTCTTTTTTGGCTCCACGAAAGCCCAATCTGTAGGCCTCTGTCTTCTCTTCCTAATTCCATATTTGTGTCTTTAAATCATGTCGCCTGCACATGCAAAAGAGAGAAATTGTTGGGTTGATAGGGGTTTGCCTAGGTCAAACCCCAGGTTTGGAAAACATTGAAATTGAATTGAAAGCGTGCCTTGATAGAGAAGACCCCCCCCCTCTCTCTCTCCCCCACCTATTGAACATAAAATACATCTGGCTACACATTGTAAAGGGTTGTTCTTTTTGTTTCTTTCAGAGACATGCAATTTTGCAGCTCTAGTATTGTAAACAGGCTCCATGCCTATGAACTAATAAAATCGCTATTTCTTACTTCTCACTTCTTTTGTTATGTGTAAACTACTTACCTTTGTGGACGAATAAATGCTCACTATTCTTGCATGTTTATATGTTGTGTTAAATCATTTGCAGGGCTTAGTGTGTATCGGTTTTCTTCCATTAAGCGTAACTGTTTTGCATCAAAATCACTCTGTAATCCATGATCAAGAAGAGGATGGAAATGAAGTAAAATGCAGAACAAGTTCCTTAAAAATAGACAAAATGGGTTGAAATGGGGTACAAGGGATCCAAGGGAGGACCTACTATTAATGAAACATAAATACCTAAAGAAAAAAAAAAAGAAAAATGGCAACAAATTCAAGAAAAGGAAGTATAGTGAGAGCAATCTAATAGGAACAAATTACATGAGAAAGAGAGCAAAAAAGCTATACACAGTTGTTACCAGAAGCTTTACAATTTAATCTTCAGCTAGCTAGAGCTGCTATTTTGTTGATTTTGGGCTGCAATTAGTATGATGTACCCATTTTTTGAATAAAATTGAAGCTTGAGGTGTATGTGCAGTTAAACATTGTACAGGATCATTTAAAATTTTAAACCCCTAGAAGACATTTCATGTGTAAATTTGAGTAAACTATGGCATCCAACCGGTGCAACCTGCCTAGATACAAACTCTTGAAGAATTTGATGCAATAGGTAACCTTTGGTCACAACATCTAAATTGAGGGTAGGCAATTTATTTATTCATTATTATTTTAATTAAAAAGCAACAATTTATCAAACAAAAACATAAGCAGAGTCAAGACTCATAGCACCTCTAGTTAGAAAGCAATGATTTATGAAGTCCTGAACCAGAAAATATGGAACATAAGGAGCTACGTAATTGCAACTGAATGGTTGAACATTCTGAAAAACCTAAACACATAGAGTGTTTACAAATTGGGTTGTGAGAATGGGAAACTACGTGTATTAATTGAAAAGGAAACAGCTAACTTACCATGTTTAGGAATTGAACCATTCTCTGTGTGTGCCGAAACAGTAAGAAGGTATGGGATATATCTTTTGTAAGCAATGCCCGAGCTTCGCCTGAGGTAAGTCCCCTGACAAACAACCAAGAATTTTGTAGTCATCAACTCCATTTGAATTTTAATGTTGAATAAGTATATGTATGCAATCAATTCTGGGAATATAATGCTGAATATCAATAAGCTTGTGGATATTACGGAATTCGGAGATATAGAACAAGTACCTGGCAAGAAATGCATGAAGAACATTTTGTGGGTAATGCAGGTGGGTTTTGCAGGCTTGCCATTTTTAATTACTTTTTATAGCAAAGCCAAAAAAATCAATTTTATGATTGAATTGTCGAGCAGCATTGTCTGGCATCGGGAAGAAAAGGGAAAATTGTGGGCATACTACTACCTTATCCTCTAAAGTTTTCTGGCCTGCCTATCACCACCCTTTACATTCAATTTTTTTTTGTTAAAACGTTATTTCACAGTTACGTTTTATGGAAATTACCTTTGCTGGGGAATCGCCTCTTGGAGGAGTACAAAGGCTCAGAAGGGACCAGGACACAAACAGAGAAAAATCAAATGAAACTCATCAGCCACTTTATATAAAATTAAATTAAAAACAAGTGCCACTTAGTGGCTACTTGTTTTTTAGTATTTTAGTGAAAATATAATACATGCTTCTATTTGATTTTCTAAATTAAAATAAAAAAATAATTTGAAGTTTTATATTTGACTAATTAGTTGATTTTAAGTTTCATAGTTTGATTAATAAGTGGAATTTAAGTTGAGAGATCATGATAGAGCATAATAAATTTTATGTATTTAGAAGCTATATACGTTATAACATTATGTAATATAATTTAATGCACTTATCAAATTATATGTGTACTAAATATAATAAAATATAAATATAATAATAATAAATAATAAATGCACAAAATCAAATTTACATATTAAATTTTTGAATTATTTAAATATTATTAAAGAAATAATTATTCTATTTTATTTTAAATTTATTTAAAAATAACTTTACTATATATATACACCCACTTAATAAAGAGAAGAATTCTAGAAGTGGCTCACATACATGAGTTCTAAGCTTCCATTTAAAATTGGTTTGAATAATTTTTATTTAATATTCATCTATTTTAGTTGAATATTTATTATTAATTAATTTTAAAGAATGTTAATTTTTTATTTTAAATTAATTGATTTATTTAAATTAAATTACAATAATATTAATATTAATATAAATAATTTAAAATTAGTCACATTAACTTAAATCTAAATTATTCTATTTTATCTATTTCTTATTAAAAACATTATAATAATATATATTATTAATTAATTATTTAAATATAATATAATTATATATACAATATTATTTCTATAATTATAAAATAATATTAACATTTTTATTTTATTTTTTAAAGTAAGCTCTGTCTAGTGGGCAGTACCCTTTCTATTGATATTTGAAAAAAAAACATTACATAAGAAGAGGGAGCTTCTGCTCTTAATACATATGACCTAGATCAAGTCAATGGTAGAGATACATAATCCCACCAGCTATGGCCTTCAGCCTTTCCACTACCTATTCTGCAAAGAGATCCTTGTTGTCTTGAATAAAAGCCTCGAACTTAGACAAATCATACTCCTTTACTATGCCAGTCTTGTATATTATCCAAGCTTTTTTCATGCGGGTCTTCTTCCCTTCCACTTCAAGACAGAAGTGGCCCAAGGTGCATTTGTCATTCAATTTAGGATTGATAAAATCTAGTGTTGTCATCACCTCCAGGTATACCTCATCTAAAACCATCCTTCGCACCATGCCTGATGCGCTCAGGGAGTTCCCAAGAACCTGGACTATGGGCTGAAATAAGTCTGCAACCAACACCCCATCGTGAGCATGTCCACCGGCCCAATACTCCAAGCCTAAAATTATCACCATACTTTCCCAATCTTTCTCATTTGCTTTTCCGAATAGCCGCTGAATCTATTCTTCCAGTGTTTTCGTTGTCGCCTCCTCTTTCCTGTAGAAACATTGGATTCCATGGTTTGTCACCATGTTACTAAGCCTGGCAGAAGCTCCAAATGCCTTCTATTTCCCCCGAACCAACTGAGAAAATATTTTCTCTGAATAAACTTGAGAGCAGGGGGATATAAATAAATAAAACTACATCCTCATTGAAGGCTTCTATGGTGAGCCAAGAACTGTCTGCGACAGAGTACTAGAGTACATGATCGATCATGAATCTCTCTAGCGTGTCTTTGAAATATCCCTTCTCTCTATCTCCAAATTTAGAACTAGACCTGCAACACTACATCTAGTACCTTGGATACGACCTTCATGTCTATCCACTTCTACAAACAATCCTTGGGATGAGATATACATACATATATTCATAAATGTATTACAGATATTACACGGATAATATCACTTCTGAAAACTGATATTGCCTCTTCCTACCACTACCCTATGCCTTTCCTAGGGGAAGTACTCTAATCTTCTACAATAATCTCCTGAAGAATCTTAGGCATGTGACCAACATGTTCAAATTGCTTGTCCTCGTTGGTGTCAATCCCCAAATTTGCCAATAGATCTGCCACCCTATTGCCTTCGCGAAAAACATGTTGGATATGATATTCCCCTATTGCCTCCAAATACATCAAGATTCTCAGAATCCAATCAGCTAGTCTCCGGGATTGAAAATCCCTTTTCACAATACCATTGATGATGACCTGCGAGTCTCCCTCTATAACTAGATTATCAATTCTATTTGACGCACACCATTTAAGACCAGCCTCTAATGCGGAGATTTTTGCCACATTGTTGGAGGTGATGCCTACAAGACCTGCTATTGCTTTGACCATTCTTCCTTCCTTGTTTCGAATGATAGCACCTACACCACTTCTCCCCGGATTACCTCTGTTGGCTCCATCAAAATTTAATTTCATCCATCCTTGCTATGGAGGTTTCCAAGTAACTAACTTCCTTACCAACTTCCTGTCACACAAGAGATGGTCCCTTATTTTTTTGAATGCCCATATCTCCTCCATCTCGTGATCCCACTTTGATTGATATTTGAAATCTAGCCCATGAATTATGCTATTAACCACTTCTTCTATGGTGATTTTAATCTTATCCTGTAGCATTTCTACTCCCAATTCTTTTTCTTCAAAAATCCTTCTGTTCCTCTCCTTGCAAATATGTCATACAAGCAAAGAAGGGCTAACTATCCATAAGACTCCCCATTTCGAGTATCTCCTTTCAATCGGCCAAGAAACCAGAAAATCTTTAAGCAATTCATTCCTGACCGCATTCCAATTTAACCTTTAAAGAAGCCATATCCAACATTGTTGCGCAAATGGACACCAAAACAATAGGTGGTCCGACGTCTCCTCTTTTTCTTTGCATAGAATGCACCAATTCGGCCCTTCTATCCCAATACTTCTCAAACAGTTACCTGTAAGAATCCTACCATGTAATGCAATCCACAAGAAGGCACCAGCTTTAGAAAGCACCCATTTACCCCAACATAAGATTGATGGCCACTTAGTATCCCTAGTTTTGTGTCTCTGCAATTCATACTCAAGATTAACCTTATATTCCCCTGATTTTGATGCACTCCAGGTCAGTTGATCTTATTTATCCGAAAGGATCACAATTTTAGCTTCTAGAAGGTTTAATAGCTTCCTCTGATTATCCAAAGGGCCTATCTCCATCGATTTCCACCCAACTAGAGATGAATTCCCAGGAATGCTAACATAGTCCGCTACTCTGTCGCCCATCACGGATTCAATTTCAAACACCCAATTTTTATCCTCAAAGAAGTTAATTAGAGAAGGATCTTTGTTCTATGAATCTCGCCAAAACTTTGCACTACATCCATCTCCTACTCTCCAAGTAAGATGATATGTAATGAGATTGTAGCTGTTCCATAAAAAAGGCCACATGTGTGAGCCTGTGGGCGCATTGGCCACTGTAAGAATTCTATTGGGCTCGACAGAGTCCAAATATTTGGCTGACATGACTTTGCACCATGGCTTCTCGAGATGTTTATACACCTTCCAAGTCAACTTAGCTCCTAAAGCACGATTTTGTAGACCCATCTTTCTCAATCCAATACCTCCATCTTCTTTTGGTTTGCAGGCTACATCCCAACTAATTAGTGGGATCTTTTTTACCTCCTTCAATCCTTCCCACATAATTTTTTTCAATAGACCATCAATGATTTTTGCTGCTTTGGTGGTCATTTGATAGACTGACATGTAGTAGATAGGAATGGCTGCTAAAACAGATTTGATCATTTGTATTCTACCTGTTTGAGATAGCCACTGATTTTTCCACCCTGAAAATTTTTGCAGGCATCTATTTGAAATATCTTCCCATAATGTGGGGTCAACTCTTCTTGAGAACAAAGGAACCCCTAGATATATCATAGGGAATATTCCTTCTTCAAAACCTAGAATATTCCTAATTTTATTACACAAACTCCTATTCGAATTGAAAAAATATACCTTAGATTTTTCTTGGTTCATGTTTTGCCCCGAACCTCTTTCGTAATCATCCAACACCTCTCTGATGACCAACGCTTCCCTAATAGAAACTTCCCCAAAGAGGACAGTATCATCCACAAATTGCGAATGTGATACTGGATCTAAATAATTTTGAATATAACTTCCTTTCCAACGAGCCACGCTGGTTTGTATTTTGATATTTCAACTCAGCACTTCTGCCATCAACACAAAAAGGAAAGGAGATAGAGGATCACCTTGCCTCAATCCATTAGTAGCTTGAAAAAAGCCACAAACTGAACCATTGACTAGAATCGAGAAGTGGACTGAGGAAATACAGTGTTTGATACATCTAATCCATTCTTGACCAAATCTGAATCTGGAGAGCACGTCACATAGAAAAGATCATCTTACTCTATCATATGCTTTACTAACATCTAATTTTACTATCATACCTAGCCGCTTGCTTGTGTTCATAGAATGAATGGCTTCACCTGTCATCAATGTACTATCTATAATTTTACAGCCAGGCACGAATCCATGTTGCTCGACTGAAATATATCTATCTAGCTTTGATTTTAATCTATTAACCATCGCCTTGGAGATGATTTTGTATAATGAGTTACATAGAGAGATTGGTCTATAATCCAATAGAGACTTACAATCCTATTTTTTGGAAATCAGGATGATAACCGTGTTATTGATTTCCTTTACGAACCTTCCTTTCCTCTTGAAGTCCTCTGCCACCCTTAATATATCTTCCCCCATAAAGCTCCAACATTTTTGAAATACTTTCGACGTAAACCCATCTAGGCCTGGTGTTTTATCCGGAAGGTTATCAAAAGTAGCCTTTTTAATCTTTTGGATGGTGAAGGGTCACATCAAATCCACATTGTCCTCATTTGAAACCACCTTCGGGATCACGTCAAGCAATTATTGGGCATCCAGATATGCAAAATCAGGAGAATCTCCTAATAAGGATTTGAAATGATTTATTGCCAACTCTACTATTTCACTTTCGTCCTCTTGCCATATTCCTTGATCATTTTAAATTATGTTGATCCTGTTATATAATCTCCTAGTTTTAACCAAAGCATGAAAAAAAATTGTATTAAGATCCCCTACCTTTATCCAATTGTCTCTAGACTTATCTCTCCAAAACACTTCATCTCTTTGGAGGATTTTCGCTGGATTGCTTTTCAGTCTATTTTCTTGAAGGAAATCTTCATTGGTCATGCCAACCGTGATGACTTTACTATTAAGCTCGTCCAACTCCGCTTCTATTATGATTTTCTTCGCAAATGTATTTTTTAACGATACCTTATTCCAAGTTTTAATCTTTTCTTTGATCATTTTCATTATTTTCAAAAAACAAAAGCTTGGTGTACCATAGAAGATGTTGCTTTCCTTCCACCAATTTTCCATATTCGGCAGAAAATCCTTATCTCTCCACCACATGCTTTGGAATCTGAAACTTCCTTTGCCCTTCTGGAGAGACTCTTGAATAGAAAGTTGAACTGGAAAATGATCCGACATGGAGTATGAAAGAATACTCAAATTCACATTATAAGAGGATTCTACCCAAAATGGACCTACCAGGAATCTATCTAATCTCTTCGTGATTCTGGTAAATTTCTCTCTACAATTGGTCCAAGTGAATTTTCCATTTGTCGGAACCACATCAAATAATTGATTTTGATTAACAAATTTTCTGAAATCCTCCATGATTTGGGAAGACATCCTTAAGCCCCCTGATTTATCTTCTTGGTCTAGTAAAGCATTAAAATCCCCTTCTATGATCACTTTATCACTATCAATCGAAGCAAGCTTCCATGGAATCTCTATCCAGATCTTTAGTTTATCGACCATTTTAGTAGGGCCATAAACATTGACAAATGGGAAGGCCAAATTTTTATTCAAACAGGTTACTCTACCATATATCCAATTTGATGATCTCTCTAAATCTGTCACTTTTAAGTTATTAGGATTCCAAAGGAGACCCAGACCTCCTGAAGCCCCAACCGATTCTTGAAAGAAACCTTCCCATTTATTACAAAATTTTAGGAAGGTAAGAGCTTTTTCTAGATTAAGTTTTGTCTCCTGCAAGAAAACCATATCACCTTCCATCATGATTAACACTCGTTTTACCAAGCATTTCTTGTCAAGGGCAGATAATCCCCTAACATTCCATGTAGAAATTTTCATTTCTCACCAAGGGAGATCCCTACTCCCTTGGCTTTCCTTAAGTAATAAAAAACATTGATAATCCATTTCTCTTTCGCCCTCTCTTCTCTTTTCTGTCTGTTGGATCTCCTGCCCCTGCCCCCTTTCAATTTGCCAAGGAGGATGTTAACTGATTGACTCATGCTTCTGGGATCAACATTTTCCAATTCATTCAAGGTGAGAAAACTATCCTCTGAAGCCTGGTCATAGTCGACTTCCATATCTAATTGCATATGAACTTGCTCAGGAGTCTTCTTCAATGGTGACTTCTTCCTATCCTATTGTCATTCTTATGAAAGTGAACATTCCCCTTCCTCCCTTACAGAAATCTGATTTGGTGATGATTTTTTCTTCTCTATAGAAACAGTTTTTATAACCATTTTCTTAGGAACCCAAACCTTGCCTGGGTTACCCAAAGTTGATCAAAAACTCTCAGGAGGATTAATGATGTTCCTTATATCTTCCAAGGTAGGATATTCAATCTCTACTTGTTGCTTCCATAAGCCACTCCCTGATTTTAGATTTACAAATGTCAAAATACACTTTACCATTGTGATCTTCATCCTAGCATACAAATATGAATCATCATTGATAATCTTCTCATCTACTTCCAACAAAGTACCCAACGATCTCCCAATGTGATATAGGCTCTCGTCACCCCAATATTCTATAGGTAGATTGTACAATCTAATCTAGATTGGTTCCTTATATACTACTAAGGGTACCGGATCAAAGTTCATTTTCCATGGTTGCAAGTACAAAGGTGATGATTCAAAGAACCAATTTTGTTGATTCAGAATGTTATTCCTGATTGATTCTTCGCTAAAAACAACAATGAAGAATCCTTTGGGAATGAATCAACATGATGTCTTCACTCCAATTCTTAGTCACCCATTCCCTAATTTGCATTTTGGTATGCCTCGAGCCTATAAATCTACCAATAACTACCATCTTCCTCCAAAGTTCTATGTCCAACTCTATATCATCAGACATTTCAATATCAATCGGGTCTCATGTCTTTGTCACCAAATTTGCTACGCCCTTCTGGGATACTCCCCTCTCCCCTCTGAACTCTTGTCCTCGACCTCCATTTCTTTAACGCTCTGCAAACCTCCTCTTCTACTGCATCACTCCCTAATCTAAAATAATATTAACATTATTTAGATATTATTATAATTAATAATTTGAATATAATATTTATTCTGATTAATAAATAAATTTTGGCAACAAAATCGTATGAGAAAAAAGTGACGGGAAAATGCTATAAGCTAAAAAGTTCCAAGAAAGCGATAATGGTGCAGCATATTCTGAGTTCCATAAAATTTGTGTATAAGGCTTCAATCAAATTACCCAATCACATTATAAAAAAATAATTTTTATGAATTATAAATTTTAAAAAAATTGTAGTTATACAATAGAGAACATCAAATTTATAATTAAATATAAAAAATATTAGATTTTAATTGGTAGAAATGAAATTTTTTAATCACTAGTTAAGAGAGGAAATCCAAAAAAAAATGATGCAATAGTACTTGCTTAGACTACCGGCAAGTACTAATAACAACATATATGTTATCCTTGTATGAAAGCATAGGGCGAAAAAAGTGCAATTGCAATTTTTGTTTAGTCTACACAATTTCAGAGGAAAAAATGTTTTGAATTTAGTTCATTAAATTATATATTTTATCATATAGTTAGTGTAAATCAGTTTTTTAATAAGTGGGTGGGTGGGTGATATATAGAAAAGTTTGTGCTTATTATTATAGAATATAAGTTATTATAATTTTGAGAAATTTATTCTTTGTACTTTTATTTTCTATTTCACATCATTTTGTGTCGGTGTTTTAGCTACATTGCTCTAGTACATGGTTTTGACTATTTGGACACTCCTATTAACCCCTTAAGTCATGTTCCCAATTAGAAATAACATCTAAACTTGGCATAGAACATTTTGAAATCTCAAATTACAACTTTCTCTATTGTGTTCATAATAGAAAGTGCACAACAACCCAAGTTGGGACTATAGTAGAGTTTGATGAATTATTTAAATCAAAATATTATTGTGGACCCAAGGTGATTCAATCCTAACTAGTGATTATTCACTAACTCTTGCAATAAAATTTTTAAATGATGCATGTAGGACAAGTATAGAAGGGCACCATTCTTGGTCATTTCAATCATCAAACGTCATTAAGAGAATCTATTACAAAGATAAATCAACAACTACTACTTAGTCTTGTGTATCAAACATATTATTATTATTATTATCAATTATTGCATCAACAAAACAAAACCTTAGGTCTTCCAATAAGTCACTCTCACCTTATCTTACACTTCATAACATTAATGTTCTAAATGCTTAGTGTGGACATGTTACATCATGGTTAGTTGTAGTAGTTACTTCATGTCTTCACACTATCTTGCAAAATTATTGAATTGATTAATGGGGCTTGACTAAGGTAAAAGGTAGGAAGTTGGTCACTTTCTTTTCTAGCAGAATAAGTTCTAAAGATGTTCCTCACACAACTAAGGCTTATCTTTATAGGTACAAGAACAAGTGTGTTGTTGGCCCAAGTTCACATATAGTCATGTATATTTTATAAAGCACAATCATCATCTGAATTTGTTTGTCTCGTAAACAATTTCAAATCTTGAGTACAACAATCATTTGCTATAGTTTTTTTAGTTCTCACTTCCTTCAAGGTATGAATTTACTTTAGCTTTTATTCATGTTTCAAATTTAATCAAGTATGGATTTATGCATATAGCTTTCTTTACTAGGATAAGTTATTTATTATTATTTATTTATATTTTTTTACCCTAATTGTTTGTATAGTGTGGTTTTATTTTCTTATATAAATTGGAGAACGTGTTTGATCTTAAACACCTCCTAAAGTTTTACCTCAAGATTTTATCCCTCTATGTTACTATTTAGATTTGATATTTCTAATTATTTTCATTATTCATCTCAAATCTTATGGACATTTTTTTAGTATTTGGATCCATCCTTGAGTCGCTTTCATTATTAGATCTTTATCATGGATATCTTTGTTTCCCTTTGTAACAAAACTTGCTTCCTACCCACCATGCCTTATGCTAATGATACCTAATACACAAGGCATGTAATAATGCCTTATATCATATTACTTCATGTTAGGATTTAGGTCACATTGACCAAGTGTTAATCCTTTAATTAATTGTTCCCCTTATGTTATTTGTAATTTATCCATAAAAGGTGAAACTATTTAAGCAACTGTAGTGAAAGAAATCATCTTAAGGAAAAGTTACAATTATTGTTTGTCTTCTAGGAAAAGGAAAAAAATAGTGTCTTGCTTGGAATATCCTATTTGGAGGTTCTTGAACACTTTTCAAGAGTTTTAAGTTCATGCATCATGCTTATGAAAGTCATTACGAGTTCTTAGGACAAGCATTAATGATAATGACTACTATATTAGTCTATGGGTGCGTACATTAGCTAGATGTCGTATGAAAATTGTAAGAAGCATCTACAAGATGCTATTCTAGGAGGTCAACATGATTTTTCCTAGGT
The DNA here is from genome assembly GCA_027943335.1 of Chamaecyparis obtusa. Lineage (NCBI taxonomy): Eukaryota > Viridiplantae > Streptophyta > Pinopsida > Cupressales > Cupressaceae > Chamaecyparis > Chamaecyparis obtusa. The sequence goes on from BSBK01001922.1 coordinate 3,467,742, forward strand.
AGTTTTATTACCTTTTGTTTTGTGATACCATTGTGATATTCATCCTCACAAGTTTTGATAATTGGGGCCTTGAGCTAATGTTCATCATCATTTTTTGTTTAGTTATTCAAGTAACAAAGTCTTGTTGGATTCTATAAAGGGATTTACTAAGTGTATTGCTATTGTAGTTTCTCAATGGATTTGTAATATACTTTCCTCTCTTTTTTGGTGGATTTTTTTCCCCAAGGGGTTTCTCCACACAAATTTGGCATTATACATGTTATGGTTTCTCTTTCTTGCATTTATTCTATAATTGCTTAGTAGGATTTGATCGTTGGTTTCATATTTGCAATAATAATAAATTAAGTTGATATGGAAAGTTATCTTCACCTTGTTTTACCATATTTAGCATTAGAGCTAACAGTTTTGTTAAGGGAGGGACATCTTTCTCTAGATAAGTGGTGAAGGTTTTTTATTGCAATGGAAGCTTTTGGTTTGTGGGTTTTTTTCGGATTTGAGAAATATTTTTTAACATGGCCTCTACCTCTCATCAGGATATTGAGAAGTTCAATGGAGCTAGTTAGGAGATGTGGAAGTTGAAAGTTGACAATCTTCTTGAAGAGATATATCAATAGTTGTATGTTGTAAAGAAAAAAAATCAGCTAACTCTCAGTTGTCAGATGAAGAATGAAAGAAAAATGAAAAGAAGGCATAGTGAACCATTTAGTTATGTCTTACAGACTCTATCCTCCTAAATGTCTCTTTAGAAGACATCACCTACAATATATGGAGGAAAATAGGTGAAATATACAACACAAACTTTTTCTAATTAGATATATTTGAAAAGATGATTGTATTCTCTAAAAAATAAGAGAGGGTGATTCAATTGTTGAGAATTATAATACTTTTAGTTTTATTATATGTTGTCTTTCTGAAATACATGTTAAGTAATTAGATGATGATAAATGTATTGTTTTACTTTTCTCATTGCCTGATTCTTGGGAAAATTTAATCATATCCATAAGTAGTGGTTGTGGAAAGCCTAAAATGAACAATGTAGTTCCCTTACTTCTTTTGGAAGAGATGAGGAGAAAGACCATGAATCTTGGCTCCCAATATGTCTTAAATATTCATGGAACATCCAAGGAGAAAGATGATAAATAGAAGGATAAGTTTAAAGGACATTCTGAAACTCCCAAAAAGAGGATATTTAAGTGAGGGGACTGTGGAAAAAGAGGACTCGAGTGAAGAAGTATAGGGATAATAAAAAGAGCACTGAAGCTTCCATGAATAATTCCTTCAATACTAATGATGCTTGGGTTGTTGATTCAAGTGTTTCCTACCATATGGCTCCTCACAAGGAGTATTTTCCAAGATATAAAGAATATGATAGAGGAGAATATTTTCCTGTTGATAACACCTCATCAAATATTATTGGAAAAGGAAAGGAAAAATTGTGTCTCAGTGATGGGAGGATAATTTCCATTGATAAAATTTTACATAATCAAGATCTTGCTATACTTTTACTTTCAATTTCCAAGTTGAATGATTTTGAAATGCATGTGACATTTGATAAGTCTAGTTGTAATTTTTGGTAAGGGGGGGTTTGGTGGTTGCTAAAGGATATCGAACAAGGATTTTTTTAGGCTACACGCCTCCACTCTTTGTAAATATATTTTTTTAGCCAAGACTAAAAATGCATGTATGTTGTGGAACCATAGATTGGGTCACATTCGTTAAAAAGATCTTAAGACAATTTGAGATAAGAAACTAATAGTTGGTGTTTCTAATCACTATGTTGGTAAGATTGATTTATGTGAAAATTGTGTGTTTGACAAACAAAATAGATCATCATTTTCTAAAGGATTTAAATAATACTTAGAGACCTTTAGATATTATTCATTTAGATGTATTTGGTCTAGTGGATGTTGACTCTTTGAATAGATCTCGTTGTTATGTTTCTCTTATTTATGATGTCTCACGATATACTTGGATTTAATTTATGCATAAAAAATTCAAAATTTTCACTAAGCTTAAGGAATTTAAGAAATTGGTTGAAAAGCAATGAGACTATAAGATAAGGGTTGATGTAGGATCACAGAGGGTCCAAACTAGGTCCTTAAGTGACAATGAAAATATAGAAAAAATAGAGTTAGCCACCTTTTTCAATAAGTTATTAACATAGTTCCAAAAATATGTAAGAATAGAATTTGTAATAAATTGAATATATTTTTTAAACTAGTTTTTTTAATCAGTAAACAACATCCTTTTAAGCTTCCAGACACTCCTAAAATTCAAACCCACAAGCACATCAGCCTAGCATAGGAACACACCTACAAGCACAATGGCCCAACCTTGGTGGCAGCCCAAACAATAAGTGTTTCAATCCCTACTCTACATGGGTCACCTCTAAAAACTTTGAACCTTGGTTGTAAGCTATATAGGCAAGAAGCCCCACTATTTCACCAAGGGTCAAGGTCAAGGCTCTCCATTATCGACACGATAGAGAGCAACCCCATGAGGATTTGAACATTGGTTGTTGGCACTACAAATAAGAAGCCCCACCATTTCACCAATGGTTTAAACCCTAAAATTTTATGAACCTTGGTTGTAAGCTCTGCATGCAAGAAACCCCACTATTTCACCAAGGGTCAAGGTAAAGGCTCTCCATTTTTTACCTAATAAAGAGTGACCATGTGGGTATTTGAACCTTGGTTGTTGGTACTATAGGAAATAAGCCTCACCATTTCACCAAATGGTCAAGCCCTAAAAATTTTTGAACCATGGTTGTAAGCTCTATAGGAAAGAAGCCCCACTATTTCACCAAGGGTCAAAGTACAGGCTCTCCATTATTGACATGGTAGAGAGCGACCTTGTCAGGATTTGAACCTTATTTGTTGGCATGATAGGCAAGAAGCCCCATCATTTCACCAAAGGGTCAAGCCCAGTTTCTAAACTCTAGTTAATTTTTGGAAAAAAATTAAATTTGTCTGTTGAAAAATTAAAATTTCAATGTAATAGTACTAAAATTTCATTAAAAAATTAAAAAGAAAGTATATATCTAAACAACCTATGTACACGCATAGAATAATGTTTTTTTGAAACTTTCAATATAAGTAGAGAACACATGCTCGAATGTGCTACATTTTTAAAAAAATTTGGTAAGTAAATAATTAATTATACATTTTTATTAGAAATTTTTAGCAATATAAAGCTCATATGTCTAAACAGCATAACTTGGTCAAAACTTTATCAAATTTAATTTTTTATTTTTTAATTGTATAGTATGCAAACCATAGAATGTGTCACATCTTTTAGATTCAAAAAGTGAGAAATAATTTGAAAGTTACCTTATATTGGTGGAAAGTTATTGATTTCCGTTATAAAAAAATGTTATCAAATTCTGAAGAAAAAAGAAGTCATCAACCACAAGAACAAAGTTTGAAAGCCAAGAAAAACTTCTAAACATGTTTTTGTTCATGACTTTTAAGATTTGACACCCCAAGATAAATCCCCAAAAAATCTAAAGCTCTAGATTTTGTCATAAAAAACAAATATCCCTTCTAGATGAATATATTTTAATGTTTGTGTATAATTTTTAATTATTTGTAAGTTTATTTTTTTATAATTAATTTGAATTTCCTAGGTCATATGAATTACAATAAAAAATTGAAATATCACTCAATCCAAAAGCACTTAAAGCTAAATTTGTATATTGTAATGATTAAGTATGTTAACCCTTGATCATCTTGTTTAAAAAATATTTAGTCTTGTGATGGTCATAATGTTTGGATAGAATATTTAATTAGAATGTTGATCGATAAATGTGAATATTATGAAATTATGTATTTTTTCATTTAATAAACATATTATCATTTTAGAAATGTGTTTTAAGTTTGACTCTATACAAGAAACTTGTATATTTTTAACCAATAGAAAGCATGTGAAGGAGGTTGAAATAGATTTCGCATATCTATCTCATCTTACTTATTACACGAGGTTGAGCTAGTGACTATGTAATGTCAAAACTTCCAAAATCACCTTGAATCAATTAAATTCTAGATCCCCTTGTGTTAGACTCATGAATGCCTCTTTTTGGGCAATCTTTATTACTTATGTATGTGGTTGATATGTACAAAAAAAATGTAGTCATCTATTTGAAATAGAAAGTATGCAATAGATAATTAGAAAAGAGAAAAGTAATTGTCAAATTTTATCAAATTTATTAATATTATATTGTTGTGTAAAAAGGAATTGTTTGAATTGCTAGAGATCTAGAAAATATAATTATGTTTAAAGTCTAAAATATCTTAGTTGAGATATTATCTCATAGTTATAAGATGAAAGTCAAAATGGATAAAACATTTAGGAATAATTTCCTAGATTGATGTTCATATTAGTTCATGTCATGGCAGAGAGCTATTGTGGAGGGCTAGCACAATAACTAGTGATTAATCTTCAAAGGCACCAACCAATTACAAATTAGATTTTTGTAAGTTTCTATTTTAAAGCTATGTTTGAACAAAGAGAAGTGCAAGTTTTTTAAGTTCAAAATATGTTAAAAAATACTTATTGTTGATTTGATTGGGGCTACAATCGATAGCAACAGATGATTAGAGAAATTACATATTATGAAACAAGAGAACACATTTTTCTCAAGGTCTCTAAGAGGCTTGTTGGAGGTTTGCAGATGGATTTTTTCCTATCATTAGGTATGCAGGAGGCTTGCAAAGAGTGTTCAATGCCTCACATAGATTTCAATATGAGAGAGCACCTGATAATCTAGATTTTGTGAGAATGTGAAATTGGTTAAAAGTGGTCAAGGCAGTTGCAAGCAAGAGAAGGTACATATATTCAAGAAAGAGGTGTGGAAACTTTTACAAGTAATTAGTGGTCTAGATAGCTGACGATTAGGATTTAATTATGTCAACAAGTTGACATAGTGGTAGTTTATTCTTGTAGAGAAGATGTGGATAGTATCACCAATGACATTCTTTCAAGTGCATGCTCCACCTTTCTTGATACCATACCTACCATCATTTGAATTGTCACTCACCTTTGCAAAAAATTATTCCATCTATCTATGGTCATTAATCAACCCTTCCAACAATCAACTTTTGTATATCATCTTTGGGTTTCCAATTGCCATCTACAAATATTTGATGTGTTTCAAACTAGGGCAAGTTGTTTTAATTTAAATGTCTTTAAATCTAATTTGAAGAATTTTGATTCTAGTTCGAAGTACTTTTTTTGGGTGATTGTGCAATATCTTAGAACAAAGGTGGATTTTTTTTATTACTATAATATTGTAAAGAATGCTCATGGCAATGGTCTCCCTTCATTGCCTTAAAAGATTCTCTGGTTATATACTTCAAAAATTATTGTTGAGACATACAACTCTTCCAAAAAAATAAAGGAGCCACATAAGCATTACAAATCCCCAACCAAAATACCCAAAACACCATCTCAAAAGCCTGGTAAATCATCCCATTGCTCTTGTGATTATTCACTTCATCTAATAAAATTTTATGTATTGGATACACTTATAGTCATCAAAATTCAATGCACTAAAATGTCACTTAGCTTAAATTTTTAAGATGCAAGGGATAGACACTGTATCCTAAATGATAGACTTGTACTTCATCTCTCATGTTGTTTCTCCCTCTTGCTCTCTCTTCTCTCGGCATCAACAAATTAGCAAGATGGACCTTTTATGTTGGTGCTATGATTAGTTATAAAAGAGCCATTATATATTCATGTATCTCTATAAGTACTTTTTATTTTCTACTTTCCATTATTCTTTTGTTGGAATATTTGACATAGTTCATATTTTGTATTGTGCTTCTAGGAAGATGTGGCCCTTAATTTCAATTTAGGACGAATATAATTTCTTCCAACTTTTTGATTATTTTTAACATTTTGAAGTATAGGTAAGGTGTAAGTTTGAAATTCTAATAGAATTCCAAACCAACTGAATTTTATTATATTTTTCATTAGGTAAATCTTGCAATATGGAAACTATCTATACTCTATTTATATTCCCTCAAAGTTGGCAAAATTTGGAGATGTATTATCATTTATTATGTATTCTGAGATAAGTTGTGTCTTAAAGTTCTTCCTAAATAACCATAAAGTAGATATTTTTGTATCATTTATCATTGGTATTTAAATCATTGTTAGGGCAATATCTTCAAGTTTATGTTCCTTTTTTTACTTATAAGAATAGTTGATGAATTTCATGATAAGTTTCTAATCAGCCTATGGAGTAATGTTAGGTCAACCATAGCCCAAGAGTTTGCATTATACACTAGATAGGTAAGTTTTCAAATTGAATGGTTATTGACATCACATATAATCCTTTGATCTCCTCCCCAAAATTTTGCATCTTGCATTAGACAGGCGTCCATACATAAGAATTCATTATTATGAGTTATACTATTAAGATAATTTTCAATATGATCTGAATGTTGGTTTGAGAATATAAGTGTCAACCAATGTTGTATTTGGACTTTGAAACTTTTAATCTGGTGAAAATTTCCAGCATGCTTCATTAATGTCTTATGGGGAAAATTTACATATATTTTAATTTTCAACTGATATTTTATGTGTTCTAAATATATTTACTTTAGAAGATTTTAGAATTGTATTAAAATTCTTGTGGATTTTATTCATTTTATGGTGCAAAGGAAACTGTTAACATTTGGTGTTTTTCAAGTCAATTATACTATTTTGCAATTATTCTTAACACTTGTTTTGAAATATTGATTCTGGTATCTACATCCTTCATATCAAATGTTAGTTGATGTTTTTTTTATCAATTATAAGACAATACCTTGACTCACAACAAATTAAATGTGGCCATGGATTTTTTCCATCTTTATATTGACATTTCATGTATTGCTAATGACAATTTAAAACTATGTCTAAAATTTTGCACCTAAAAGTTATGCTTGTTATGCTTGCACATCCTACCTTTATTCACTTGATTGACTATTTTTAGATGAAATGTTTGTAGTGATTTATGGTTTCTAAAATATTTCCCCATATAATAAAGTACCACACTAACACAATCATTGTGTAATCTTTAAAGTCATTTTTTAGATTGCCTACAGCTAGCGGCATAGCTAGTGACCTCAAGTACAAGCTCATCTATCATCAACGATGTGGTTTTTGGAGTAGGAAAACTTCAAGATGTAAATATTCTTAAAAACCATGACTGTTACTTACTATGACAATATCCCTAGAGCTATAATCCTTCGATACACTCAACAATATGAAGGTGATGTATGTACTCACTTATTCTTGTACAAACAAAACCAAAACTAAAATATAAAAAACTAAAATCAAAATTGTTTTTTTACTTTGGAAAGAACTTTTGTCCTTTTATCCATTGTTAGAAAAGCATATATGTTATTTAATTATTATGATATGTTAAAGAAAATTGGAGTCTAAAAATCGTGAGAAAATGCATTTTCAACCCCTTTCCTATGAAATATATATTTTTGTCTTAGAGAATACTTGGAGTTAATTGATTTGTTGAAACAGAATCATCTTGAAATTGCTATGGGGTTCATTGAAGTTGTTTTCTATGCCAGGTTTTAATTTTAATATATATTTTAAATTTTTTTTAAAAAAATTATTATTTTCTATGTAACTTTTAATGTTTTTTAAAATTATTATATCATAATGAAGGTGTGTTGTTGGGTAGATTAATTCATGAGGGCATTCTTATTATCTTGATTTAATGTAGTTATTGTTTTTAAGAAAATAGAAAAAATATTCTTCAATCCCAATTAAACATTTTTAAAAATATTATGTGCTTTGAAAGTATGATGTTGACAAATTTAGAGAATTGGCATGTTGTTACATTTTTTGTTTAGTGACATTTTATTCTTGATCATCTTTTTGGGAAGGTATCTTGAATATTTATCAATGGTGAAACCTAGATATTTATATATTGATGAACATATATGTTGTCATTGATGTCACATGAGTGATGCTAGTAGGAGTGTCAAGAAGTGCCAGCAACCTACAATATCTAGAGGAAGGTAGATTAATTGTCATGCCATGTCATAAATTTGCATGTTGAGTTGTGTAGTACTGTGGATTACAATCTTTGAAAAATTAGTTCGAAGATGCTTGTAACATTGTGTTGCATGTATTCATGTTGAAAGTGTCCCACGAGTCTAAACCAAAATTTATAAGTAATTTATATAGACAATAAGCTTGTTTAGGAAACCCTATATGAGCTAAATTTATCAACGCTTAGGCATGATGTCTTACAATTTGAAGGGAGAATATGCTTGCACATGTTTCAATGTTATCTAGTGTTTCTTGAAGTTGTGTGTAATGGTCAACAAGTTTGAATCATCAAAAGTATCATTTTACTACTAAATTGATCAATTTTTTATTTTGGCTCAAGATGCGTCTGCAACTCATGGCATGTTCCTTTAGGACATTGCATGAGTATGAATGGTGGGATCAATAAAAGATATACTAGAATCCATATAGAATGTTCAATCATCTGGAAAAGCATGTAGGCTGTTGGACCTAACCTACTACATGTTTAATTTAGGACTTAGGGTAAAGGTTGTCTTACATGTGTAGTACTTTCTCTTATAGATCAGCCTATGTATGCAATTAAAATTATGATGCATATATATATGACTTTATGATTTGTCCCAAAATGTAGAAAAGTAATGAATATTCTTCATTAAGAACTATTTGATTAGATGAGAAGTGCAAAACTATAAAGTGATTAATTAGTCCAAGAAAAGTTGAAGATCCTCAATTCCATTCATATTTTTGTTGAGATTGAAGCCCTAGATGATGAGTTAGTTTTTAAATCTAGGTAGAGGGCTTTTACGTAATCAATGGGTTGGTGCTCACATATATAAGAAGGAATTTTTGTCTTCAATAGGTTGATGCTTACTTCATAATTGTAACTAATTCATTATTTTGTGAGGTTGGGTTTAGGAAATATATCTAAGTAGCTATTTTTGTCATGTTTTTATCATCTTGGATTTCCACTTATATCTTGATTTCATGCGTGTTCATGTATGTTGTAAGTTATTTAATTATTACATATTATGAATTTTGTTAGATCTAAATTAAGGTACTAAGGCTCGTGCTTGGAGAAATTTATTAATGGTAATCAATGTTGAGTTAAGTGAAATTTTCAATATACTAATTCACTCTCCCCCTCAATGTAATGTGTTCCCTATAATTCATATTAGAGAAAGGTTCCATTGAAAAATTTTAATATCTTGAGGTAGATCTCAGATGACACACTTAATCTCCCTAGAATGTTTGTCTATAAACTAAGCTCTACTTTTTGTTTTATCCAATTATGGCTTTTGGAGTGGAAGAATGGAATCTTGTTTGATGGCTATAGGATTTGAGGTTTGATAAATAGTTTGGTATTGATATGAGATCCCTAATATTCATCCAAGAGATCATGTAGATAAGAATTCTTACGATAAGAATGCTAAAGCTAGGCATGCACCTATATGTAGTTTGACCAACTTTGAGTATGTGAAAGTTATCAAATACAAAGATATAAAGGAAATTTGTAAAAAGTTGGAAACAATCTATGAAGGAGATGAAAAATTTAAGGAAAAAAATATTCAAACTTGTCGAGCTCAGTTTGAAGACATCAAGATAAAGGAGGATAAGAACAATGCTTTACTTCTACTCCGAGTAGATGAGATAGTACACTCAATCAAATGACTTGGTAAAGAACTAAAGGAAATGGTGATAGTGAATAATATCCTTATATCTATGCCATAAATATTTGATCCTAAGATAGCTACAAATGAAGAAGTTATTTAATTCTCAACAAATTAACCTTAGATGATTTACATTGGTCACTAATTGTGGTTGAGATGAGATTTAACAATGATAGATCTATAAGGAAGGAGGTTATTTTCAAGGTGTCTCGAAACAAAGATGATTTAGAATCTGGTGATGAATCAAGTTTGGGAGAAGCAAACTCTATTAGAAAATCGTAGAATGGTTTTTGTAGCTACAAAGGCAAGATACATTTTAAATGTTTCAACTGTAGAGAGATGAGACCTAAATGTCAACATAGATAATCTAACAATGAAATTTAAGAGATTTGAAAGAAGTATTTCAAAAAGAAGAAGAAATTAAAGAAGAACCAAAAGAGCTTCTTTGTGAATAAGGATAGTGGATCATTTGCTAAAGAATAAGATCAAGGCATTTTTGGGAATATGATGGTGAGGAAGCTTTATTCATTGTGTGGAGACTCATGTTGATAATGTATCATCTTAGAATGGAAGCACTTCTATGTTAAGAGCATTTAGCCCTCCAAGTAAGTGGTTTGGGGTCATGTCAAATGCATTGAATTGGTCTTTTCTTGGATCTGGCTTTTTCCCCATTTTCCACTTCTTTTCTGCACTTGAATCCTTCATTATAGGTGAAATTAGGGTTAGGATCTCGAGGATTCTCCTTAATTTCCCTCTTTTATGGCTCTATTTTCTAGGTAGGGCTTACAAATAGGTCCTCCTAGCCTTATTATGTTCATCATAGGATTGTGTGCCTCTTCCTGGCACTCTGCCCTAATTCTACCCCTTTTTCCACTTTTTGGTTGCATTTTCCTAACATTCTGGATTGAGACCCTAAGATCTGTGACCTCAAGGTCAAGGATGACCTTAAGGGGTCAAGGATGACCTCATCCATAACCTAGGTCAATTTCAACCTCATCTTTGACCCTAGGTTCAATTTTCAAGGTCCCGTGATCTCCGGATGTCAGGTTTCAGAAAGAATTATTTTCCTACTTTCGGGTCGGTTGTTTTGGTCTCTAAAAAGGTAAACTCTTAAATTATATTTAATTTAGGTCCATTCCTAAAGGGTTGAGGCCTAATTGGAATTTAATTCCCCAAGGTGGTCCCTATAGAGGATTGTGCCCTAGATCACTATAAAAGGAAGCCTTCCTCTCTCATTTTCTCCATCAAGTTTGGCAATCTCATCTCTCAAGATCTCAAGCAAGATCAAGCAAGAATTTCATCAAGAATTTTCAAGGAAGCATTCAAGTCCTCTTCTTCATTCAAGTTCTCCATTGAAGATCAAGGATTCAAGCATTCAAGCCTTTGAAGGGATTTGGCTCAAGCAGTCAAGATTCATCATTCAAACCCTAGATCTATCCATCATGGTGGTGTGATCTTCCTTCAAGATCCTTTGTTCATCTTCAAGATCCATTCATTCTTCCCTCAAGGTGGATTCCAAGCATACAATCATGGAGGTTTAGATTTAAATTTAGTGTTGATTCCAAGCTTTCATATTAACATACTTGTTTACATTTGAAATACAATTGCATATCTATTGAATAATATAGCTTCATTGTTAGATCTACTTCTACTACTTGCTAGCATTCTCTATTTCAATTCCATTATTAAGGTTGATTCCAAACTGGGGTTTTACTAAGGCAAACCCCTCCCCCAACAAATAAAACCATTTTTCTTGTAGGTACAGGTGTGGGATGATGAATTAAAGTTTAGATCTGGATACCCTTTTCGCTAACCTTTTGGGATTCGAAAACAAAGTCAAAGTCAACCTTCAAAATCTTGAGGTAGTCTTTGACCTTTTATCGGGGTCAAAGACTACCTGCTTCTAGAAAGATAAAAGTTTTATGGGTTTTCTCCCTCTCAACATTTCCAGTCCAGGATAGGTTGTAGAATTCCCTGAAACTGTACACAAGCACCAGAAAATAAGTATTTCCAAATTAATTTCATCATGAGGTATGTATCTTATTTTATCTGATTTCAAGTATTTCCAGATTTACATTCCATCCCATATCAATACAATTCAAATATATGTGTAAAATATTGGTTTTGGGGTCTCTTTTATGTGCAAACCATTGTTCTAGGACCCCATCCACATTTTATATCTTACATTTTGGTGAACCTAACACGCTTACCCTCCTTTCTTTTGTAGATTTAGATGCTCTATTGTGTTAGATCTTCCTTTGTTTTCCCTTATGTGTTCACCTTCATTATACATTTTGGTGAACCTAACACGCTTACCCTCCTTTATTTTTGTGGATTTAAATGCTCTATTGTGTTAGATCTTCCTTTGTATTCCCTTGTGTGTTCACCTTCACTATACATTTTGGTGAACCCGACAAGCTTACCCCCTTATCTTTTGTGGAATTAGATGCCCTATTGCATTTGATTTTCTTTCCATGCTTATAAGTTTCATTTGAATGCATTTGGATATATCTAGATCTATTTTCTATGCATCATGTTGCACAAGTTTTTTCAAGTGTTTTCCAAAAATTCTTCTATAACTTTTGGGATTACACAACATCCTCCTCTTACCTTACCATTGCATGATGTTACACCTAGAAATACTTTATCTAGTGTGTGTGATGTTGCTTTGACCTCTTTTGAATTACCTTCTAAGGATATATTAGAGAAAGAAGATGACTTTAATCTATCTCTCCATCATATTTCTCTTTATGGAGATGAGTTGAGGATTGATGTTAATTCTTATCCTAATATATGTCTTTTATATGAACCTACTTTAGAATATAATTTACCTTTTTTCCCCTCTAGGGATCCTAAAATGTGCTTTATTGGTAGGGATGATAATCCTCCTATTTGGGAAGAACCTTTGGATTTGGATGTTGATTACACTCTTCCTCATGACACCATTGTGGATGATCCCTTGGATAAAGACATTGATTTATCCCCTCCTCGCGAAGAAGCTTTGATAAAAGAGGGTGATTTATTAATGGATGACATATTCATACATGATGATAACTCTTTTTCTAAAACACATGTAGACATTTTAGCAAAAGAAGATGATATTATAGATGCTTTACCTCCATTTGGGACTCCTTGTAGTGATATTAATTCCATTAATACTCTCTCTTTTAGTAATGATCATATGGAGAATCAAGATCTTACCTCATCTCCTCCTAGGATGTCTTATTTCCATTTTTTGAATCTATTTGTAGTGTTGATACAACTAATATGGTTTATCCCAAACCCTTGTTGACTGTCAAAGGTTGTCCTCACATTACTATCAAAAGTAAACCTATGGATTCTTTAGAGTCTTTTAATGACCATGATTCTATAGCTCACACATATCGTATAAGGCATAATCTTCAACCTAATCCGGTGGTTTCTACTTCTTTACCACCTTCTCAACCTATTCTTCCTCCTCCACCTCGTCTTCCTAGCAATGAGTATGATTTGATAAACCAATTGCAAAATACTCCTGCCAAGATTTATTTATGGGAGCTTCTTCAAACTTCACCTAATTACTATGAAGCCTTACAAAAAGCTCTAGCAACTCTTCCCACTCCACCTCCTAATCAAGAGAACATCAATAACTTCTTGCAATGCATGCATGCTACCCTGGGTCCTCCTGACATTGTATTTACTCAAAAGGATTTGCCTTCTAAAGAAGTTCAAAATCAATATGATGCTCTTATGGTTGTTGTTTCTATCAATAAAAGTATCATTCATAGGACCTTGATTGATAATGGATATGGGCTTAATATTTGTACATGGACATACTCAAAGTGATTAACGCTGATCTTTCAACTATTCAACCTGAAAATGTTCCTATGGCTTTGATAACATTGCTAAGAACACTTTAAGAATCATTACCTTACCTATCAAAGTAGGACCAATCATCCTGAATACACCTATATTCATGTTATGGCTGGACCTCTCAATTATAACCTTCTTTTGGGTAGACCTTGGTTGAATGAGATGCATGTTGTTCCTTCCACCCTTCACTGTAAAGTCAATTTTATACATAACAACAAGATGTATTCACTTCATGTGGATGATGTGCCTAATCCTTGTTTGAATATTCAAACCCACACTACTCCTACTTCTAATAGTAATCCTTCTTCCTCTAATACTCTTCATAATGATGATTGGGGAACCTTGGATTTTACTCCTACCTTTATTGGAGAGTATAAGATTAATGATCTTGATTTTATGAAGCAATAAAGAGAATTTGAACAATGATTTTTTATTTCTAAAGCCCTTCATAATAACTTTGTCACTGCTTCTACCCACAGTGAATCTATCAAATCTACCAAGGATGATATTATGGCTGCTAAAGTTCCATTGACTCCTTCTGATATGGCTTCTTGTTATGGTCTTGGTTATCATTTCCTTGTTAAACAAGGATTTAATGGTCAAGGATGTGGTAAGCATAAACAAGGAATTCAAATGCCCTTAAACATTGTGGGGCATGAGCATTCTTATGGATTGGGATTTAATCCTCAACAACAAAACAATGTTAACAACATCTCAAATAACACTTTAAAATAGATGAAACTATGGAGGAGTTTGACCAAGAAGCTCTTTGCATAAACTCCTTCGTGCTAAGATGATTACTAGACCTAAACGCAAAAAGAAACGTAGTCCACACTTGAAGACTCTTCCTTTTTGTTTATATCATAGATTTCATGATCACTTTACTAATGAATGTCAAGATTTACATTATAAGATTAGGCAGCTCATTGATAGTAATGTTATTTATATATCATGTGGCAATGAGTTGTATTTCAATCCTATTTTCTCTAAATAACATTTATGTTCCTATTATGGAGCTCCACATTATGTAAACAATGTTAGCCTAATACTTGGGGGCTCATTGTCTTGCATAGTGTTGCGAGTGATATAATAGGTTGTCTTCCATCTTTGTTCCTACACTTGGGGGGCAAGGATGTCATCTCCTTTTTTTCTATCTTTTTGGGATTCACCTCTTTCCTTGGTTAAGCGGTAGCTATCTATTATGTGATATCCAATCATACATGAAAATTTTGGTTTGCATTAAGGATCTACATCCTTGATCACAACCTATTTTGTTATTTGACATTGGGTTTCCATGTTTGATATATCTCTCACCTTGGAAACTAAATAGTGTGCTATCCCTCACAAGGGTTACCTTTTCTCTTCTTACATGATATCTCTTTGTACTCATCCCTTCCATGGCCTCATAGGAGTTGTGACCTTCTTAGCTTGGACTGGGTGTTGTTTATGGATATTGTCTTGATGTTGAGGAAGGATTTATCATTGTTCTTTTCTTTCCTTAATATGTCAAAATAGTATTTATTTTGTCATACTAAGGAGGGGGGCATATATACGGCCTCCCTCATTCTATATTATGCATTTTTGTTCTAGCCTTTTATTTTGTAGCATGCTAAATCTCGGAAGGTAACGCACATAAGTTGCTAAATCCTGAAGGGCCACACATTTCCAAATTTCAAATATGCTAAATCCTCTTAAGGTAACACACATAAGTTGCTAAATCTTGAAGGGACACACATTTCCAATATGCTAAATCTTTCGAAGGTAATGCACATAAGTTGCTAAATCCTGAGGAGACACACATTTCATATTCATAGTGATACAAGAAGGTAGATCCATGGGTATTCTAGAAGCTTTCGAAAGATGCATTACAATTTCAAGCATAGTTTATGGGTGAACCTATTGGGTTCTCCCTCTAGGGTGATTCATAGTAAGGTGGGCATCTTATTGGGTGAGGTAATCACTTTCTCCTTTCTCTCTTTTCACTTTCATGCTAGTAGGACTGGATCATGAAGCTATGTTATTTATAGTGTTGCTTTTGTCTTTCTTATGTAATCATTTATGCTTTATGATAGCTTTCCAAATATGATATTAGTATGAGAAATATTTCTTAGCGAGGTTTCTTATGCTAATTGATTTGGGTTGTTTAGTACTAACCCCTGTTCTTTTGGTTTTCTCTTTTCGCACCCTCGTGCATGTATGTTGAGTTACAATCCTTAACTTGGGGCATTGTTTCCTTAGCTAAGTGTTATTTTATCTCATTTTGAATCCACTTGGATCTCCTCTTTCTTCTCCTTTACCAAGAGTTTGCATCGAGTCCATAGTCTTGCTAAAGTGGGGGCTTAATGTATCATCTTTAAATGGAAGCAGTTCCAGGTTAAGAGTGTTTATCCCTATGAGTAAGTGGTTTGGGGTCATGTCAAATGCCTTGAATTGGTCTTTTCTTGGATCTATCTTTTTCCCAATTTTCCACTTCTTTTTTGCACTTGATTCCTTCATTCTAGGTGAAATTAGGGTTAGGATCCTAAGGATTCTCCTTAATTTCCCTCTTTTATGGCTTTATTTTATAGGTAGGACTTAAAAATAGGTCCTCCTAGCCTTTATCATGTTCATCATAGGATTTTGTGCCTCTTCCTAGCACTCTGCCCTAATTCTGCCCCTTTTTCCACTTTCTAGCTGCATTTTCCTAGCATTTTGGACTGAGACCCTGAGATCTATGACCTCAAGGTCAAGGATGACCTTAAGGGGTAAAGGATGACCTCATCCTAGACCTAGGTCAAGTTTGACCTCATCTTTGACCTGGGGTTCAAGTTTCAAGGTCCCGTGATCTCTGAATGTCAAGTTTTAGAAAGAATTGTTTTCCCACTTCCGGATCAGCTGTTTTGGTCTCTAAAATGATAAACTCTTAAATTATATTTAATTTAGGTCCATTCCTAAAGGGTTGAGGCCTAATTGGAATTTAATTCCCCAAGGTGGCCCCTCTAGAGGATTGTGCCCTAGATCACTATAAAAGGAAGCCTTCCTCTCTCATTTTCTCCATCAAGTTTGGCAATCTCATCTCTCAAGCTCACAAGCAAGATCAAGCAAGAATTTCATCAAGAATTTTCAAGGAAGAATTCAAGTCCTCTTCTCCATTCAATTTCTCCATTGAAGACCAAGGATTCAAGCATTCAAGCCTTTGAAGGGATTTGGCTTAAGCATTCAAGATTCGTCATTAAAACCCTAGATCTATCCATCACGATGGTGTGAACTTCCTTCAAGATCCTTTGTTCATCTTCAAGATCCATTCATTCTTCCCTCAAGGTGGATTCCAAGCATACAATCATGGAGGTTTAGATTTACATTTCATGTTGATTCTGAGCTTTCATATTAATATACTTATTTACATTTGAAATACAATTGCATATCTATTGAATAGTATAACTTCATTGTTAGATCTACTTCTACTACTTGTTAGCATTCTCTATTTCAATTCCATTATTAAGTTTGATTCCAAACTAGGGTTTGACTAAGGCAAACCCCTCCCCCAACAAAAAAATCCATTTTTCTTGCAAGTACAGGTGCGGGATGACGAATTAAAGTTCAGATCTGGATACCCTTTATGCCAAATTTTTGGGATCTGCAAACAAATTCAAAGTCAACCTTCAAAATCTCAAGGTAGTCTTTGACCTTTTATCAGGGTCAAAGACTACCTGCTTCTAGAAAGACAAAAGTTTTCTAGGTTTTCTCCCTTTCGGCATTTCCAGTCCGGGACAAGTTGCAGAATTCCCTGAAACTATACACAGGCACCAGAAAATAGGTATTTCCAAATTAATTTCATCATGAGGTATGTATCTTATTTTATCTGATTTCAAGTATTTCCAGATTTACATTCCATCCCGTATCAATACAATTCAAATGTATGTATAAAATATTGGTTTTGCGGTCTCTTTTATGTGCAAACCACTGTTCTAGGACCCCATCCACATTTTATATCTTACAGATAATACTAGAATAAAATTTAGTGGAGGATGGAGAGGTTGACAATATGGAATATTTGTTCTATGTTGGTCAAGAGATAAAGAGATTAAAGAAAAAAAAATTGAAGAAGTGAAAGTTACAAAAAGGTTGACTCTAAAAATTGAGAATGTGGAAAATGTTGCCATTAATTTGAAGGTTCTTTGGAAGAAGAAAAGATGACTTGGAAAGTATTGATAGAGTGATCATTGATTAGAGATAAATATTGTGAAAAACTTGAAGCAGATATTGTAGAATTAATAAGAGATATTGATCAAACTAATATTCAACTAAAATTTAAGTTTGAGAAAAGAAATTAAATCTTTAATTAGATAATTAATAGTCAAAGGTTACCATATATCAAAATTGGCACTAGTTTTACTAAAGAATGAAAAGGAAAGAGTACATAATAATTAATGAAGTTAGAAGCAATGAATTTGGAAGAAAAAAGGATGTAGAAGTTCAAGATCAAAACAAGTTTTTTGACAATTGAATAAAGTAGAAAGATGGATGACAATTTCATAAAAGTCAAGAGGGAGAATAGGAGATATGTTAGACAAGAACCAAGAGGGAAAGTGTTTAGTACCAAGTTGAATCATTAATTTTTTGGTTATTGTTTTAATTAAAATCATTTTAGTCATAAGGTTGTGGATTATAGGGAGGAGCCATTAAGAATAAATAAGTTTATTAGAAAAAATGTGTTTGCATCATTATTTGATTTTAGTATTATTTGTCACAAGTGAAACAACTATGGACATATTGTAAGAAACTATAGAAGCAATTTTGTGAGGTAGGGTGTGCTAGAAAGAAAATGAACAATTATGTATAAAAGAAAGAAAAGAAAATGAACAATTATGTATAAAAAAAAGAAAAGAAAATGAACAATTATGGACCTTGGTATGAACAATTAGAAAGAAAATAAAATGAAAGAGATATAAAAGAATAAATCAAAAGAACTAAAGACTAATAAGGCACTTGTGGCTCAAACTGTACTTGATGCCCAAAGGGAGAAAAGTATGTTGATCATTGATAATGAATGCTCAAGTCACATGGGCAAAGATAGGAGTAAGTTCGTGAACTTCAAAAAGTATGATAGAAGATATATCACTCTTGGAAACTATACACACCTAAATTTGATTAATTACATTAATTGAAACTACTTAGCCCAGTTGCATTTATTGGTTAAGGGTAAATCCACAATAGTGGGTTACACTTTTTGGAGGAAGAAAAATGTCCCGAAAAGCACGATTGGGAAAAAAAAAAACCCATCATACTTTCAATAGAAAGTAACTAGTACTTTTGATCATAAGTGAGTAACTTTCAATCAAAAGTATGAAAAATTCATACTTTTGATCATAAGTGAGTAATTTCCGATCGAAAGTATGAAAAATTCATACTTTCGATCAGAAGTTACTTTCGATTGAAAGTACTTTGCTCACTTTCAATCGAAAGTAATTAGGTCAAGACTTTTGATCAAAAGTCAAAGCTAGGAATTTTAGTGGGGTTTTTATCCCTGCCGAAAGTGTCATTTTCACTGTCACTTTCAGCGGGGTTGAAACTCTTTGGCTTTCAATTTTTTGACCATCATTTTTCAAGTATTTTTATTTTTAGTTTTCATTATTTATTGTTTTTTATATATATTTTTAGTATATATACATGTATATATGTGTGTATATGTGTATATATGCATGTATATATGTATATATGTGTATATATACATATATATGTATATATATGCATACATGTATATATACATATATATGTGTGTATATATACATGTGTGTGTATATATACATGTATATATGTGTACATGTATATACATGTGTGTGTGTATGTGTCTATATATATATATATATATATATATATATATATATATATATATATATATATATATATATATATATATATATATATATATACATACATATGTGTGTGTATATGTGTACACATATATATACATATATATACATGTGTATATATATGTGTATATATTTGTATGCACATATATATACATATATACATGTATATATGTGTACATGTATATACATGTGTATATAATACATGTACATATGTGTGTGTATATATGTACACACACACACACACATAGATATATATATGTGTGTGTGTGTGTGTACGCATATACATGTATATATATGTATGTATGTACACATGATATACATGTGTGTATGCTAAAATATTGTCACACTTCTATGAATTTTTACATGCAAGAAAACTCAACAATGAGCCCTCACAAATTGATCCATAGCTCTTTATGCATGGAGTTGCAAGATTTGTAAAATTGCTCTTAGCTAGAGCTATAAACTCGTGACCTTGCTAGTCAACCACACAATGAGAGATTCCAAATTAAAGACAAAGGCAACAATGCCAATATCTCCAATGAAATCAATATGGATGCAATACAATGCAAACTAATCTATGAGAATGAAAGATGTAAGCTATGTTATGAAAGGAAAATACAAGTGTTACAATTCCTCCTATTAAGCTATGTGAGATTAATCTATTGCATAAAAGAAATCTATACTAAAAATGCCATTATCATGCAACTATGATGTAAGAAAATAAGCTAAATGAAATGCAACAACAATGTCTTCAAAGCTTGAATGCAAGAATGTCTTCAAAGAGCTCCAAATGACCTAGAAAACTTGCAGCATAACATTAGCATAAAAACTTAAGATATGAAAATGAAGGAGAGAGCTCTCCTTTTATAGAGAATGAGAATCAATGGATGATTGAGATTAAGAGGAAAAAGACTTAATCAACAATGGAGAAAAATAGAAGCTTGATCCTTGTGCACAAATATCCTCCAATAGGAAAATAGGAGTTGACTTTAGTGTCCATATGAGACAAAAAGTATTTTTTCTCTTTTTATAAAATAAGAATAATGCTTTATTTGTGCAACATAGGATAAGAAGAAAAGTGGGGATTTTTTATTTAAATAAAAAGGGAGGAAATTCTTTTTAATTAAATAAAGGCTTAGGATAAAGTGATTTTATTATTTAATTAAAAGAGATTTTTAATTAATTAAAAGGGAGCATGTTCACTTAATTAAATAAGATTTTTATTATTTTTTTCTCTTTTAAATTAAATAAGGCTCAAACCTTAGGAAATATTGAATTGATTATGATTTAATCAAGGAAACTAATATAATTGATATTGTTGATATTTAAAAATATTGATTCGGGGATTTGATAAATTACAGAAATGGGGCCCAAAGTCTAGACGACCATTTTAGGGTGTATACATTTGCCCCTCTTTGACTAATGTGTGATCATTTCGGGAACACATGCAGTCAAAGAAGAATTGAAATGTGAGATCAATTTGGGATCACAAAACAACCCAGATGTGTGTTCGACGGATGGGAACACATTGGGACAAGCATAAGCAAAAAGTTGAAAGACAAGACCAACACCGTCGCTGCTAGGTGCAAATCAAGCCTTAGACAAAACTATCGTCATCGCTGCTAGGCAATAATCAAGTCTGAAAAATAGGAGATAAAAATTGAAAGACAAAATCACCATCGTCGCTGCTAGGTGATAATCAAGTCTCAAAAATAAGAATCTCAAGCTGAGCTGAATGATAAAACTGAATAAAAGATTAAAGCTAGTAGGTACTGCCCCCTCGGAATCAAAATTGAAATCAGATAAAGGAGAACAACAAATTGATAAACCTGATCAAATCACAATAAATCATAATCGAAGGATGGAGCATGATAGGATAACCATCAAACAGTGAAGATATGCCCCAGGTTGACTAGGTTTGACTGGGAAAGATATAGGATAAAAATTAAGTCAAACCTTAGAGAAATGAAGTGAGTGATAATGAATGATAGACTAGAAGTTTGAAAGACATGAAAAGGAAGAAATTCCATAAAAGATCAAAGAATTATGCCTCAAAAGGTCAGTCAACTGTGTAGAAGAATGAGAAAACTTGGAAACACGACTCAAATTTTGATTTCGAGTCTGAAAATGGATAGAAAATGATTGGATATGAAAGACCAGAAATGAAAGATATGATGAAGAAGAATTAGAAAATGAGCACAGTTGACCAACTAGTCTGTAGATGATAAAAAGGAGAGCTCTCTCCATATCCAAGATGCAAAAACTAAACTATGATGAACCTAAGAATGCAAGCTACTATGAAAGTGGTTGACTTGCAAGGTCACAAAGCCTATAGACATCTAATTATCATCATCGAGCGTTATTGGTAGCGCCGTAAGATCATACAATGCACACTAGCATAACTATGTGGATATGAATATGATCTTTATTAGATAGAAATGTGGAAATCCCACCTAGGCATCAAAGACATGGAGGTCAAGATGACTAATGCAATGAGATTACCTAAGTTTGATATGGTGAGATTATGTTTGTATCAAGACACATGAAAGTCAGGATAACTAGTGTATGCACCCTAAAATGGTCACCTAGACTTTGGGCCCCATTTATTTGATTTATCAATCCTGAATCATTTTTATCAATAATCAATATTTTCAACATTATTAATTTCTTGATCAAGTCTTAATTTCGATCATATATTAGATTTTTATCCTTGGGCTAACCATTTATCCTAATTCTTTATTTCATTAAAAGGAATATTTCCTCCCCTTTTAATTAAATAAAAAGCCCCACTTTTCCTCTTATCCTAAGTTGCACAAATAAAGCATTATTCCTATTTTACAAAAGGAAAAAAAGTACTTTTTGTCTTACATGAGGCTCAAAAGTCAACACTTCACTCTCATTGGAGGATACTTGTGCACATGGATTGCTCCTCTTTCAACCTCCACCGCTGATTAATACTTTTGCCTCTTAATCTCAATGGTCCGTTCTTTTGCATTTCTTATAAAAGGAAAGCTCTCTCCTCCATTTTGATACCATGTTTTTATGCTAATGTTATGCTGCAGGTTTTAGGTGCACTTGGAGCTTTTGAAGATATTGAAAACTTGCTTCATTTCATTACATCATTTAGTTGCATATTTCCTTTGCTTAGTTTGCATGATCATGGAATATTAGCTTAGTTTCCTTTTATGCAATAGATTTAACTCACATAGTCTAAATAGGAGGCATTGTAACACTTGTTATTTCCTTTCATAGATTAGTTGCATTGTACTTTTTTTTCATAGCTTAGATTGCATTCTCATTTAAATTTTCATTGCATTGCATATTTGATTCTTGGAGATATTGGCATTGTTGCCCTTGTTTTCACTTGAATCTCTCATTGTACGGTTGACTGGCAAGGTCACAAGTTTGTAGCTCTAGCTGAGAGCAAATTTATCATAGTCCCTTGCAACTCCATGCATAAAGAGCTATGAGCCGCTTTGTGAGGCCTCATTCTTGAGCAACCTTGCATGTAATGGTTCATAGAAGTGCACCATTTTAGTGTGTACATTTCTGGCACCCACCGTGGGGTAGAGTAGATAGGCTTTGCCCTTTGTTTCATTTGCATTTTCGTCATTTTTCGGATTATTTTTTAAAAATTTTGCAGTTCTGATTTTCTGTCTCAGAGTATCGCACGATACTTCTCAGGAATATCGAGCGATATACCTTTGTATAGTGGTGCAACACTTCGCGTGAGAGAAGAATCGCCTGCCAGTACTGAGGTATATCACCTGGCGTCATGCGAAGTCTCGCCCGCCCATAGTGCAGAGTATCACTCAGACCGAGGTATATCACCCGACTATAGGAAACTGTGTCGCGCGATACTGGTGAAGTCTAAAGTATATCGCCTGATCTGACAGAGACCCGCATTTCTAGTTTTATCATCTGAATTTGATCATTTTAGTTTGCTAGTTTATTTTACTGTATTTAGATAGGTCTAACCTGCATCTTTTAGCTTGAATCTATCAGTTTATTACATATTTACATTTGGATTTTGCTTTTGCTAACCTTGTTGGTCTAACAAGTTATGTTTGTAGGTGCTCTCATTGCTTGAAATTTGCTAAAAATGCATGTCATAGAGGGCTACTAACAGTTTTTGCACGGCTGCCCAAGCATAAAAACAAAAAAAATTCTTACTTGTTTATTTGCTTTCCTTTCAAGTGTGGCATTCACTAATTGTATTAGGAATCTTTAAAACCTTGTGAAAGAGATTTTGAGGTGGTAGGAGAAGTATGCTCTTCACCTTTAGGTGAATCAAAAAATCTTGACCCATCTTAAGGTTTTGGAAGCAAGGGAGTAATTGAATCTCTTTGCTTGGTGTGGCTGGGAGAAGTTTTTGAGATAGGGGAGTATGCTCTTCACCCTCGAGGTGAACCAAAAATCTTGAACCTCATAAATTATCCATTTTTGTTTAGTTTAGGAATCCTTTAGCGGGCCTACTCTTGAGCAATCAAGAGGAATGACTCAAGTGGGGACAACCTTGTCATCATTTTTCTTGGTGGCAAGTGATTCTAACTTACTATAATCTCAAGGCTATCAAGGACACCAAAAACCTTGGTAGACATAACACTTATCTTCATTTGATGTGAGTAGCTCATGGGATTGCGACCATGGGGAAAACATTGAACAAGAATGCTTAAGGTACTCTTGAGGTTGCGAGGTCCTAGTCCTTTATGAGGAGCAAGAGGGGTGTTGTGAATGGAAATCCTTATTAAGAACCATTAGATAGAAGCCACCTTGTTTAGCCACTTATCTTCTTAGTGCAAGGATTGATCCAAGTGGTTTACCTGGATCCCCTTAAGATACTCACCATATGTGTCCCTTTGGTTGTGTCATTTGACACTTCCATGACAAAGCCAACATCTCTTGTGGGTAACCACTTGGTGTGAGGCAAGGGGGCATCAAGTTGTGGGCTAAGTTGGTAAGTATTGAGCCTTGAATTTTTAGGATAGATTTGCTTGAATTGTCTTCAGTTGTGTGATGCCAGTATAAATGTTCTTACATACAAACAATCGGTAGCATTCATAGGGTGCTTTTTCAATTTCGATATCACAAGTGTTTGCCTTGGAAAGGTTGCTTTTGCCCTTGTTTCAAGTGTTTTGAGACATGTTTGATCCCTCACTGTATGCAAACCTGCCAAAATTCTGCTAATATTGTGACTGAAACTGAAAACATCAACCCTCAGACTGAAAATTTTGACCAAGCAGACCCAAAAAATGCAAATTTTACATAATTCTGGTCAAGAGTTGAACAATTTTGCAACAGTATCACACTTTGTAAAGTGAAATATCGTGCGATACTTCGCGCTTGCTAAAAATATCACCTGCTTTGAAGAGAAATATCGTGTGATAGTTCACCCTTGACGGACTATCGCCCAACCTGCTTGGAATATATCGCCCGCCAGTACTGAGGTATATCACCTGGCGTCATGCGAAGTATCACACGGTTGTAGGTATATCGCCCCAGTATCCTAGAGTATATCACCTGGGTAATTTCTATCGTGCTTGCAATTTGGTTAGTTTCAGTTGCTATTAATCAAGTTAGGTCCTAGAGTAGGCTTCTTGCTCTGACGTTTGAGACCTATCTTGACTCTAAATTTCTGGTTTTAGTCCTCCGGGATAGCATCATTTGATTTACGAAATCACTTTGGAATAATTGTCAAATTAGAAGGTCATTCTTGGTGCCAAGGTTCATCTCTAAGATTGTTAGCTACATTCTTGGAAAATTTTAGTGCTCTTATTGTCCAAATCGCTTTCATTTAAATCTCAATTTCAATTGTATTTTGGCCTAGTCCAACCTCTTGGTTCAAAAGTGCAAGGGTAGTCACCCTTTGATTTGAAGCACCTCTTTGACAATGTTGGTAAAGCCCTTTTTTTTTATCTTCTCATTTCTCTTTGGACAATAGAGGACTTTGATTATCCTAGTTTGGCATTGACACTTTGAGAGGTCACTTGATCATTGAGAATATCTTTCTTTCATGTCAGTTATGACAAGGTACCAAGTCAATCAAGGGAAGCGACCCCCTGTTGCCTTTAGCCAGTTACCACCCGTCAAGACTCGTCGACAGCATAAGGGAAAAGGACCCCTTTTTGATCAATCACCTAAGAGTGAATCTGAGGTTTATTTTAATCCAGGAGCTAATCCTAGTGAAGTGAGCACCTCTTCTGTACCACTTTCATCAAGTATGGATATGAGTTACACTTTCACCCGACAACAAAGAGAAGTCATGAATCAAACTCTTGAGGATATCTTCCAATGACATAAAAGAGAGTACAGTGGTTCTTCTCATGCTAGTCCACCCGGGTCACCTCCCAACAACGTGAGATATTTTGATGCTCACCAACGAGCTGAGAGACATCATAAGCAAGCTCACTCAAATTCAGGGTCACAACACGAAGACCAGAACAACGAATCTAGTGATCACCACATAAATGCAGCCAATGCAATAAGGCATTCGAGACCATCCTCCCCACTTAAAGACACCTCTTGATATGCAAATACAAGATTGAGAAGCATTGAGAGGGAAAAGCAAGCCTATTTGGATGAACAAGCTGCCAAAAAGGAAAAATTCAGACAATTAGAAGAAGAGGAGCATGTGTTGTTGGACATAAAGAAAAGAGTCACCCAAGAAGAAGAAGATAGAATCTACGCGCAACAACTCCAAAGCTGATTTAACGGGAGGGGAACCAATAGTGGGACCAACTCACCCCCATCTACTCCTTCGCCAAGTCCTAGAAGAAGATCAAGGACACCCTCACGATCCCCAAGTCCTAGAGGGAGAAGGGTTTCAAGATATGATCATCATAGGAGATGATCACCTCATGAACATTCAAAGCAACCCTCCCAACGAGCACATCATGGCTCACAACATGGAGGAAGTTATGCCAAATTTGATCATATGGATTTAATGACTATGCAACAAGAACCATCTTTTCAAGCATATGTAGAACGATATGTGGAACAAAACAAGGATTAGTTCCTAGAAAGCCTTATCAACAAAGGTGCTAAAGTTCCATATGATTTTGATGTCCACCAAAAGATTAAGAAACATAATCCTTCAACCAATGAGGTGATCATGCAAATGCAGAAGGACATAGAAAGGATGACGGCTCCTAAGAGCACATTTAATTTGGACTCCATATGTCCCAACCTAATTGACAAGAGTGTAGTGTTGGTTGAGTTCCCTAAGAAAGTTGAGTTTCCAACCTATGACAAATATGATGGCGTTGGTGACCCTCATGACCGTGTCCGACAGTTCTACATAATGAGCTTTTCTTTTCATCATGAAGACTCCTACTTGATGAGATTATTTTCGAGGAGTCTCAAAGGCCAAGCCATGGAGTGGTTCACCAACCTTACTCCTCCAGTAAAGTCATTTAAAGAACTCATCCAAAGATTTGTTCAGCATTTTGCTTATAATCTATCAAGGTCGGTCACAATGCTTGATTTGTGCAAGCTTAAACAAAATCAAGGAGAATCTTTTGTCACTTTCCTACAAAGATGGAGGCATTTGTGCTCAAAATATCCCAGGACAATTCCTGAGGAGGAAAGAATAGACATCATTGTGAGTAACTTAGTACCAGAATTAAGATATGAGGTAAGAAAGATACCATTCAATTCTTTCGATACCATGGTAGAAGTGGCATGTCGCATAGAGGATGTCCTAAAAGAGCAAGGAATTTTGGCTAAATCAACTAATAACAACAATGGCCAAAACAACAACAATCATGGTTATAAGGACAAAAAGAACTCCTATTGGAACAAGAATAAACAGGTGGTCAATGACGGAGTTGTTGACTCACCACAACCTAAGAATGAAGGAGTTCTTAATCTCTCCAATGCGGTACAAGCCATGAAACTGCAAGCGTCCTCAGGACAACAAGAGAATAAGTCCAAGTATCAAGGGAAACCCAAGAAAGAAAAGAGACAATTCACCAAACTTGGGGACTCCTATGCCAACATTTTCAAAACACTAATTGCTCACAATTTGGCGCAACCTCAGGATCCTGCCAAGCACCGCATACCCGATCCTAAACCTCATTGGTGGGATGAGAAAGCCTTTTGTGTCTTCCACAATGGAATTGGACATGATATCAAAAATTGTTTTAGGCTTAAACATCTTGTCCAAGACCTCATTGAAAGTGGGCGATTACAAGTTGATGGTTTAACCACTAATGCGGATCATAAGGCTTTTAAAGAACCCTTGCCCAAATATGAAAAGGGGGAAAATTTTAACAACAAGCATGGTAAGGCTGCTATCAACTATACATACACAAATGCTGAAAATGTGATTAACATGCTTGAAGTGGCTGACGATAACATCAACATGGTGAGAGGGAAAAATCCTTCTAGATATGATGTGGACTCAACTCCTATGACTGCTGAAAGACCCGTTGTGGTGATAAGAGGTCCTCACTCACGAAGAATGCCCCAGTCCCTCAATGTTGTCACTAGGGGTTAGGTCCAAGCTCCCATTATTATCAGAGGTCCTAGTACTAGCAAGTCTAAATAGCCCATGTCCAAGGGCGTTCCTCCTAAATCTGTCGTTGGTCCTGATTCCAATTATAATCTTATTGACCAATTACAATGTACACCCATGCAGATATCCATTTTTGAGCTTTTAGAATTGTCCCCTAAGCATAAGCGTGTCCTTGAGGATGTTTTGTGAGTAGCCAGTGTCCCTAACAACTTAGATATTGATCAATTCCAAAATATGGTCAACCATTTGGCTAGCCCTCATTACCTCACCTTCTCAGAAGAAGACGACAAATCCATCAATCACCCACATAACTTGGCCTTACATATCAAAGTCATGATTCATAAAACACGTGTCAAGCGTGTACTGATAGATGGGGGTGCGGGGCTCAATATTTATACCATGAGTTTGTTGTTGGCTCTAGGATATTTTGAGAATGTCATTGACACAAGGAAAAAGATCACAATCAAGGCATATGATGAAGTAGAAAGAAGTTCTAAGGGATTCGCCATTTTGCCTATTCGCATTGGTCCAGTAGAAAAGGATATCTTATTTCAAATTGTTGATGTTGGACCTTTAGCCTACAATATTTTTCTAGGTAGGTCATGGATTCACGAAATGCAAGCAGTACCGTCAACATATCACTAGTGTGTTAAGTTTCCCCATAATGGTGTAAAAATTTGCATACCTGGGGATAGTGCTTTGTCAGTTAATAACATTTTTGCTGGATCACATGTACCTTTAAATAGGGAAGTTGACAGTCCTAGTAGTTCACTTGAACAATGCAAGCAGAAGTTTAAGACCATGGATCTTGGGATGGGAGATTATAAAATTGATTCTTTTACAAACATGCCAATCTCTCCTAGGTCTTATGGGAGACCATCACCAAATATGAAACCTTCGACATCCGCAATGACATTATTTGGAAAATTTGTTGAGTCTTCGGTCCCTATTTAGGAGGAGAAAGAGGAAGTTGCCGTAAGGGACTGGATCTATCACAAGGAAAAATACAAACACAACAAGAATTTTGCTCCTTCACCTGAAGCTTATGGGAGAGGGTATACACTGGTTAAAAATATGGGTTATCTAGGATATGGTCCCCTTAGCCATAGGCTGGTTGCTAAAGCTGAGCCTCTTGATCATGCTCTTTTTGGACAAAAGAATAAGTCCACGGTTGGCTTAGGTTTTGAAAATAAGAAGAAGAAAGGTGTCCCTGTCCCAGCTACGACAGACAATGACAGTGACTCAGACTATACGCCTGATCTTTCTAATCAGCAAGATATGTCTGATGATTGGGTGCCCTCAAAAAATCTCCTTTGGGGAGATTCCACAGATTTGATACTTGACAGTCCTACTATCCCAGCTGTGATGGATAGTGATTATATGACTACTAGATCGATAATGGAAAGTGTTGCTATCCTAGCTGCGACGGATAGTACCAATGCTAGCACTAGAGAAGGGGAAACCCTTCCTAACCTTGAGGCTTCTACATCACGAGGCCCAAATGATGATTCAGACATAGACTCCCATGAGTATGAATGGGACTCACTTTCAGATGCAACAGTTGATTTGGACATGGATGTCATCCATACTTATAGTACCCAACCCGATGTGGCTAACGAGCTTAGTGTAGGACTAGAGGATTGTACTCCTCAAATTGCCTTAGTGGACGACGCTTCATTTGGTAGGATGAGTCCTAATTCGGGTATCTTAGGGGAAGACTTGATGAATCCCAATTTTATGGTCACCAGAGATAACACCTTTCACATAAATAACATCGAACTAGTCATTGACCTACCCCTTGTTCACTATGATCTAATTGACTGGTCTCAGCGCCATCAAGAGCCTATATTCCTCACTTTTCAGAATGATTATGAAATTGCCTGCTATCTGAATGCTCTTGAACCTGTGGCTTCTTCCACCAGTGAACCAACAACCAACATGACAGAGCCTAATATTAAGTACCTCAATCTAAAAATAAAAGAGAAAGAAAAAAAGAAAAATAGGTCTGATGGCGAAAACCACTTTGTGGCGGTATCAGAACCAAAAATAGTAAAAAGAAATGACGTATCCGAGGGTGAAAACCTCTTTGAGGCACCCAAGGATGGGGTACTTAATAACTTGCCGAGTTATTTCTAGGATAGATCATCAATATTGATTGAGCCAACAAAACCAGTCAATTTGAACACAGAAGAAACTCCTCAAATAGTCCATCTTGCTCAGTCTTTATCAAAAGAAGAGACCAAGGCATATATACAATTCTTACAAAAGAAGAAAATTAATTTTGCATGGACCTATTCAGACATGCCAGGGCTTGATAGAAATCTTATAATGCATCACTTATCCATAGCTCCAGGCGTCAAACCAGTGAAACAGAGACTCAGAAAAATGCATCCACATGTAGCTCTCCTTGTCAAAGTGGAATTAGAAAAACTTTTGAGAGCTGGATTCATCAGAGCCATCGATTATGTAGAATGGATCTCAAACATAGTACCAGTTTCCAAACATGATGGGTCCATTCGTGTATGCACAAATTTTAGAGATTTAAACAAAGCATGCCCAAAGGATGATTTTCCACTTCCAAACATTGACATGATAGTGGACATGACAGCGGGCTATGACATATACTCTCTAATGGATGGTTTCTCAGGATATAATCAAATCAAAATAGCTCCCGAAGACCAAGAGAAAATAGCGTTCACATGTGCATGGGGAACCTATTGCTGGAACGTCATGCCATTTGGATTAAAGAATGCAGGAGCAACCTACCAAAGAGCTATGACCACTATCTTTCAAGATATGATGCACAAAAACATGGAAGATTATGTGGATGATACCCTAGCAAAATCAAGAAAATGAGACACACACCTCGATGATCTGGAAGTAATTCTAGATTGCATGGAATAGTTTCAACTCAGATTGAATCCAAAGAAGTGCGCATTTGGTGTCACCTCAGGCAAACTTTTAGGATTCATAATATCAGCAAAAGGTATCGAGGTTGATCCCGAAAAGGTCCAAGCAATTCTAGATATGCCACCTCCACAAAATATCAGCCAAATGAGAAGTCTTCAGGGACGTCTTCAATTGATTAGGAGGTTTATTTCTTAGCTTGCAGATAGAGCGCAACCCTTTAACAAGACATTGCATAAGGGTGCTTCTTGTTTTTGGAACGAGGATTGTCAAAAGAGCCTAGATCAGATTAAACAATACTTGGCTAATCCTTCGATCCTAATGCCTCCTATTCTAGGGAAACCATTGATCCTATATATTTCAGCTACAGACACTTCCCTGGGAGCACTGTTGGCTCAATTAGATGATACTGGGAAGGAACGGTCCATATACTATATCAGTCGTACTCTAGTCTCCTATGAGATCAATTACAATAACATTGAGAAGTCTTGTCTTGCAGTGGTGTTTGCCTCTCAAAAGTTGCGACACTATATGTTTGCTCATACCATACATTTGGTGGCAAAAATTGATCCTCTTAAGTACTTGCTTAGTAAGGCTGCCCTCACAGGTAGACTTGCTAAATGGATGATGGTCTTAACTGAATTTGACATAGAGTACGTTGAAAGAAAGGCCATAAAAGGGAAAGCTATTGCTGACCAATTAGCTGATTTCCCAATTCAGGATAGTATGCATGTTCAAGTGGAATTCCCAGATGAACACATCTTGTATACGACTACTCGCACTTGGACAATGTTCTTTGGTGGTTCCCGCATGCAAAATGGATCAGGTGCTAGAGTATTATTTGTTTCTCCACATGGGTATAATATTCGAAAGTCTTACAAACTTTTATTCCCATGTACGAATAATATTGCAGAAAATGAAGCTTTAACCAATGGCTTGAGAATGGCTATAGAATGGAACATCACAGAGTTACATGTCTTTGGGGATTCCCAGTTAATCATCAACCAAGTCAATGAGGAGTATCAAACCAAGGATGATAAATTGATACCCTACAAAAAGATGGCTGACTCATTGAAGCATTACTTTACCTTTGTGACGTTTCAACAGATCCCTAGGATAGAGAACAAAGCTGCAGATGCCATGGCCACATTAGCTTCCCTTCTTTAGTTGGAGACACATGAATCCGGGTTTGAATTCCTGGTGGAAGAGCTACACCATCCCATCTTTGACTCATCTGAAAGCCATGTCGTTTGTACCATTGTCACACACGAGTCTTCCCGATATGGTGCTATCTATTCATATCTTCGTGATGGCATCATCCCTGACATGTTCAACCGTTCTGAATGCCGAAACCTCATTCGTAATGCCTCTCGCCACACTCTTATCTCTGGTGATTTATATAGGAGGGGTTTAGATGGGACGCTCCTTAGGTGCTTGGAAAAGGAGGAATCCAACCAAGCGTTAGTTGACATCCACGAGGGCATTTGCGGTGGACATTCTAATGGTCTTGCCATGGCCCAAAGGTTGCTTAGGGTGGGATATTATTGGCCCATAATGCAGATAGACGCAGTCACCTTTGCTAAGTCATGTGAAAAATTTCAGAAACATGGAAACCCGATTCATGCTCCAGGTAGGGAGCTAATCCCTTTTGTTTCTCATTGGCCATTTCAGCGCTGGGCCTTTGATCTGGTTGGGCAGATTCATCCCAACTCATCAGGTGGACATAAGTTCATTATTACTGCCACTGACTACTTCACAAAATGGGTGGAAGCTGTGCCACTTTCTGTTGCTTCAGGGAAGACTATCTCTTTGTTCATCTTGAATCATATTATTTGCCGATTTGGAGTGCCTTCTGAGATTATCACTGATAACGGAGGTCAATTCAAGAATAAGGACCTAAAGCATTTATGCAAAAAGTTTAAAATCAAGCAACATTGGTCCTCCATCTATTTTCCATAGGGAAACGGATAGGTAGAAGCCTCTAACAAAATCATTCTTAAAATTCTTCATAGGACAGTGCACAAGAATGGTAGGGATTGGCACTTACAAATCAATCCAGCACTATGGGCTTACAAAACAAGCATTCGCACACCTATAGGAGCCACTCTTTTTTCTCTCACCTATGGCGCTGAAGCGGTATTACCTTTAGAAGTCGAGATACCATCACTTAGAGTCTCACTCAAAGGTTTGATTACAGATGAGGATTACCGCGCCATGAGGTTACAGGAACTAGAACTTCTAGATGAGAAGCGTAAGGCTTCTTTTGATCATATGAGGGTGTATCAGAAGCGTATGTCCAAGGCATTCAACAAGAAGGTTCACCCTAGAGAATTTCAAATAGGTGATCTTGTTTTGCGAGAGAACCCTAAGAACCAACAGAACAGAGAACAAAAGGGCAAGTTTGAACCTAACTGGCTTGGACCATATGTCATCACAGCCGCTTTTGGTACCGGTGTGTATTTATTGTCAGATCCTGATGGAGAACAGCTCCCTGATCCCATCAACATTATGCACCTCAAGAAGTTCTATCCTTGATGCCCGTTTCTGTCTGGGGGCATCCTTTGTACATATTTATTGATCCTGAAAAAATACCCAAAAAAATTGATATATGATGCTGAAAAAATCTTTAAAAGCATATACAGTCCTGAAAAAATACAAAAAAATCAAAAGTTCAAAAATTCCAAAAAAAATAGAAAAAGTGCCTTGGTGAAAACCTGGAAACAGGTGCCTTGGTAGCAAAAATACAAAAAAATAAAAAAATTGCAAAAAGATTCCAAGTGGTGAAAACCTGGAAACAGGTGCTACTTGAGGCCTTTGCACCCCTATTTGTTAGCATGCGTTCTTGACACTAAGCCTTTCCCTCATGCCTTGACCTTATTTGGCTTAGTCTAGAATTGGTCTTTGTCTTTGTCTAGGGGGCATAACTATTAGCGTTGGTCCTTTAGGTACGTTTGTCTCTTGGGGCATTTCATAATAGGTGTTTTTCAACACCACCCCAAACAATGTTTTTCAACACTACCCTTGTGTCGAGTGTTTCTTAACACTTATCAGGTGTCTTACCCAACAATCTCGTATGATGCAATATCTCTCACTTAGCAGGTGGGATACTCAAAGTTTGACTCTATGACCTACACACACGTACTTAAACAATCAACTCGTTGGTGATATGATGACTTTATTTTTCTTTGTGTGCTGTCTATGAGGATTTCTTTGATGAGTGGTCTCTCCCTGAGAAGTTTTCGATGATGCATAGCTAGAAGACTGAGGGTCTGAGAACATGTTTTATTTCTTTATCTTCTTGTGGGTATATTTCGTTGATCCTAACTGTCATGAGCATCTATGTTGGTCTTACTTGACACTATGGATTGACAAGGTATTATCCTTGATTGTTTTGTGAGTGCATGTTTATAGCTATCCTGACTTTCATGTGTCTTGATACAAGCATAATCTCGCGATAACAAACTTAGGTAATCTCACTGCACTAGTCATCTTGACCTACATGTCTTTTGTGCCTAGGTGAGATTCCCACATTTCTATCTGATAAAGATCATATTCATATCCACATAGTTATGCTAGTGTGCATTATATGATCTTACGACGCTACCAATAACGCTCGATGATGATAATTAGATGTCTATAAGTGTTGTGGCCTTGCAAGTCAACCACTTTCATAGTAGCTTGCATTTTTAGGGTCATGATAGTCTAGTTTTGCATTTCTTTCATATGGAGAGAGCACTCCTTTTCATCTTACATGGACCTGTCAGTCGACTGCACTCACCTTTCCTTCTTCTTGATCATGTCTTTCACTCCTTGTCCTTTTCATCTCGAACCTATTCCTGTTCATCACAAGGGGTTAATCATATCATCATATCTATATCAAAACTATCATTTTCAAGAAACATGAGTCTATATCATACACATGAGAATTAAACATACATCTATGAGAGAGAACATACATAAGCATTTTTGAGCAAAATGACAAGACAATATACATAAACTGATACATCCATCACAAGAGAGACATAAACACATGATACAATCAAACATCTAGTAATCTCATATATACATCAATGTCATGATACAATATACAAATGGGATCCCATAATCTGGATCAATGTCTCAAGATATGTATAAACATTTATCAACCTAAGACCTAACCTTAGGACTCGCTA
Organism: Chamaecyparis obtusa; assembly: GCA_027943335.1. Classification (NCBI taxonomy): domain Eukaryota; kingdom Viridiplantae; phylum Streptophyta; class Pinopsida; order Cupressales; family Cupressaceae; genus Chamaecyparis; species Chamaecyparis obtusa. The sequence goes on from BSBK01001922.1 coordinate 3,502,747, forward strand.
CCACCCTCGTGAGGAGCTCGTGGTGGTGGAGGAGGCATGGCTCTCCTATCAAGTACCGCATTTGATACCCCTACCCTTTGAGAATATGATGGCGCTCTCTCACCCTCTGGAACGGCCTGCAGGTAGAGCCCGTGATAATATGCTGCTCTCGCTAACTCCCGTCAGATTTCTAGTGCATCTGCCTATGCCATCACCTTACGACATGCTATCTCTGCCCTGAGATTGGCTATCTGCTGATCTCGCTCTACTCTTAGATCTAGTAGCTGCTGGTCTCTCACTGCTATGGTAATTCGGAGCTGCTGCATCTCAGCCTCGAGAGCCTGTATCCTCGCTCTTAGCTCATCTCCACCCGCAGGTTGGTCCTGCTATGCCTCTACCTGCCAGCGAGCTGGTCTTGCCTCATTCTCGGGTGTCGACGATCTCTGTCCCCATGACCATTTTCGGCCACCTGATCTCGATCCCTCTACTCTCTCCATCCTCCTCCCTCTCCCCCTCCCACCATCTCCTCCATCTCCTCCGTCCCCTCTGTCTCCTCCATCCCCCCCGTCATCTCCTCCATCTCCCCCTTGCACTGGTACCTGTGCATCTGGTATCATAAATCAAGGGAATGGCACCCTTCACTGCTCTGCCCTGTATGCCACATCAGCCCCCACATCTGCCACATCTAGGAAATACTCCCAAGGCTCGCTCCTGATACTCGCTGTCTCTGTGACAGCATGCTGATAATCCAACATGGGTAGCCACCCATGACCCTCCTCATCCCTAGCCCTGGCATATGTCGTAGTCTCTATCGAGACTCACTGCTACCTCCCAAACTACCGCCACACCCGAGTGATACAAAATCTCTCCACTATCTCGGCATATCGACCTACTAGTGGCCGAGTGCACATCATGTAGCTCAGCTCATCGGCTACATCTCCCCAGACCTCCACCTCCCTGTATGGCCTCTATGTGAAAGAGGCTATCTCATCTAGGATCCTCCTATAATATGTCACATCCCTAGTATGGGCATGTGATATGAATCCTAAGTACCTGTATATAAAGGGGTACCTCCTCTCCCTTGGCTGAACTCTGGGGCGCACCACAGCGATGTGCTCCCAAGCCCACACCTGTGCCAGGATGGAACCACACGCCCAGGTTTGACTGTCCCTGTAGATGATCTCATGCAACTCATGATACATCTCTGCCAATATGGTAGGACCCTATGCCATCCGACGAGGCCTGCCTACTAAATCCACCAGTAATCTCACCCATCCAAGCGGGAAACCCTTCTGACTGCGGTCAGTCATCAGGATCTGAGAGATGATAGACGCCACTATGCATGGCACTGGATAATCTCTGCCAAAGTCATCTATCAGCCTCTCCCAACTGACATGCCTATCCAAAATAGTAACATCATAGAACATCTCCTAGACTAGTCGGCGCCCCTCAGTGGCATCCTGATCATAGTACACCTGTGCCAACAAATAGATCATGTCAATTTTCATCATATGGAAATATTACATTTATGATTATATCTTAAAACATGATTATACTCATAGGCTCGCCATGGCATGGCACTTGTAGGATCCTGTAGACATCCTCGAGAGTAATGGATGCCTCTCCGGTAGGTAGGTGGAAGGTGTTGTGCCCACTATGCCATCTCTCGGCAAGAGCAGTCAACAACCCATGGTCAGCCCTAATATATGGGAATCTCAACAAATACTAGAATCCCATGGCCCTGATAACGGCATTGTCCGGATCATCCAGATCTCGGACACACCACAACCTAGTCACCTTCGGCGCTCTGATGATCAGCACCGGAAAGACCTCCTGCAAGCCAAAAACCAAGCCAGTTGTTAGCACATATCATGATGGATGTCTAAAAATTAGTATAAAATATCTCTAAAACGTAACATTGTCTGGACCCATGTCATTTTTGCTCAAAAATGCATCAAATATCAAATTTTTAGCTTGGGCGATATTGTTTTTTTTTTGAGAAGTATCGCGCGATACTTCTCCCTATAGCGGGGTGATATACCTTAGGCCGTGCGATACTTCACCTAGTATCGTGCGATCTTTCACCTAGTATCATGCGATACTGGTGCCTATGGTCGCGCGATACTTTGGGGACCCGCGAAGTATCACGCGACACTTCTCCCCAAAGGGCGTGATACTTCTAAAGTATCGCGCGATATTTCGCTCAACAAAAAAATTTTGAAATTTTAAAAATTTGAAAAACGTGCTAAAAAAGGTATTAAATGCGAACAATGACTAAAAAGTTCAAGTTTTTCGAAAACATATCGGGGCAGGATAGTGTAGTGGCCAGTTGTGCAACCGAGCGCGCTCGAATCGATGCCTGTGGACGGGAACTCCTGCTTGCTGGGCCATTTTCTCTCTCTAAAGCTCTCAAGATTTTCAAATCACTAAAAGACAAATGATTTTTGAAAATGACATTTTGACCCCTCTTATAGCCTTTTGACTTTTTGACCTCATTTTCAAAACCCCTCAGAATTGCGTAAAAATTGCACCCCTAGCTAATTTCGACATCCTAGATCCATTTTCGGACTCGAAATCAAAATTTGAGGTCATCTTGATAGTCAAAATTGTGTTTCAAAATCTTCCCTTCTTCTGCGCAGTTGGCTACATCTTTTGAAGCCTAATCCTTCGATCTTTGTTGGGGCATCGTCATTTCTTCATTTCCATGTCTTCCAAACTTCTAGTCTTTCATTCATCTTCATTACATTCCCTCCTTTCTCATGTTTAACTGCATCTTTCTCAGTCAAGCTGGGGCATGTTTTCATGGTTAACCTATTGACCTTTATATTCGATTGTGATTTCATGCTGATTTGGTCAAATCTTTATCAATTTACTGTCTCTCCTCTACCTGACTTTGATTTCAACTCTGAGGGGGCAGTATTTATGGGATTCTCATCCCTGATTCCTTGATTTTCCTGATTCAGACATCTTTTGTGAGCTTTTGCTCAAATTTGAGATTCTTATCTCTTACTTTGAATGTGATCCCGAATCGACCTCATGTTCAAAGGCCTTTGTTTATGCTTTGTCCGGATGTGATCCCGAATCGACCTCATATCTAAGTTGTTTTGTGATCCCAAATCGATCTCACATTTCAACTTCATTCTTTGACTACATGTGTTCCCAAATCGATCACACATTAGTCAAAGAGGGGCAAATGTATGCACCCTAAAATGGTCGCCTAGACTTTGGGCCCCATTTATTTGATTTATCAATCCTGAATCATTTTTATCAATAATCAATATTTTCAACATTATTAATTTCTTGATCAAGTCTTAATTTTGATCATATATTGGATTTTTATCCTTGGGCTAACCATTTATCCTAAGTCTTTATTTCATTAAAAGGAATATTTTCTCCCCTTTTAATTAAATAAAAAGCCCCACTTTTCCTCTTATCCTAAGTTGCACAAATAAAGCATTATTCCTATTTTACAAAAGGAAAAAAAAGCACTTTTTGTCTAACATGAGGCTCAAAAGTCAACACTTCACTCTCATTGGAGGATACTTGTACACATGGATTGCTCCTCTTTCAACCTCCACCGCCGATTAAGACTTTTGCCTCTTAATCTCAATGGTCCGTTCTTTTGCATTTCTTATAAAAGGAAAGCTCTCTCCTCCATTTCGATACCATGTTTTTATGCTAATGTTATGCTGCAGGTTTTAGGTGCATTTGGAGCTTTTGAAGATATTGAAGACTTGCTTCATTTCATTACATCATTTAGTTGCATATTTCCTTTGCTTAGTTTGCATGATCATGGCATATTAGCTTAGTTTCCTTTTATGCAATAGATTTAACTCACATAGTCTAAATAGGAGGCATTGTAACACTTGTTATTTCCTTTCATAGATTAGTTGCATTGTACTTTCCTTTCATAGCTTAGATTGCATTCTCATTTAGATTTGCTTTGCATTGCATATTTGATTCTTGGAGATATTGGCATTGTTTCCCTTGTCTTCACTTGAATCTCTCATTGTATGGTTGACTAGCAAGGTCACAAGTTTATAGCTCTAGCTAAGAGCAAATTTATCATAGTCCCTTGCAACTCCATGCATAGAGAGCTATGAGCCACTTTGTGAGGCCTAATTCTTGAGCAACTTTGCATGTAATGGTTCATAGAAGTGCACCATTTTAGTGTGTACAACTAGAAGCATACACTCGCAAAATAGTCAAGGATAATACCTTGTCAATCCATAGTGTCAAGTAAGACCAGCATAAATGCTCATGATAGTTAGGACCAACAAAATATACCCACAAGCAGATAAAGATGGAAAACGTGTTCTCATACCCTCAGTCTTCTAGCTATGCATTATCAAAAACTTCTCAGAGAGAGACCACTCATCAAAGAAATCCTCATAGACAACACACAAAGAAAAATAAAGTTAACATATCTCAAGCGAGTTGATTGTTTAAGTGCGTGTGTGTTGGTCATAGAGTCAAACTCTGGTTATCACATCTGTCAATGAGAAATATCACATTATACTTAGACTATTGGGTAAGAAATCTGATAAGTGTTAAGAAACACTCGACGCAAGGGTAGTGTTGAAAAACATTATCTGGGGTGGTGTTGAAAAACACCTGTTGTGAAATGCCCCAAGAGACAAATGCACCTAAAGGACCTATGCTAACAGGTATGCCCCCTAGATAAAAATAAAGACCAATTCTAGACCAAGCCAAATAAGGCCGATGGAGAAAGGTTTAGTGTCAAGGATGCATGCTAACAAATAAGAGTGCAAAGGCCTCAAGTAGCGCATGTTTCCAGGTTTTCACCACTTAGAATCTTTTTTCATTTTTTGATTTTTTTTAATTTTTTTTATTTTTGCTACCAAGGCACCTATTCCAGGTTTTCACCAGGGCACTTTTTCTAATTTTTTTGGATTTTTTTGCATTTTTTAATTTTTTTGTATTTTTTCAGGACTGTATATGCTTTTTAGGATTTTTTCAGCATCATATATGAATTTTTTTGGTATTTTCTCAGGATCGTAAAATATGTACAAAGGATGCCCCCAAACAAAAATGGGCATCAAGGATAGAACTTCTTTAGGTGCAAAATGTTGATGGGCTCAGGGAGCTGTTCTCCATCTTCATCTGATAGTAAATATGCACTGTACCAAAAGCTGTTGTAATAATGTATGGTCCAAGCCAATTAGGTTCGAACTTGCCCTTTTGTTCTCTGTTTTGTTGATTCTTAGGGTTCTCTCTCAAAATAAGATCACCTATCTAAAATTCCCTAGGGTGAACCTTCTTATTGAATGCTTTGGACATACGCTTCTGATATACTCTCATGTGATCAAAGGAAGCCTTACACTTCTCATCTATAAGTTCTAGTTCTTGTAACCTCATGGCGCGGTAATCCTCATCTGTAATCAAACCTTTGAGAGAGACTCTAAGTGAAGGTATCTCTACTTCTAAAGGCAACACTACTTTAGCGCCATAGATAAGAGCCAAAGGAGTAGCTCCTATAGGTGTACAAATGCTAGTTCTATAGGCCCATAGTGCCGAATTGATTTGTAAGTGTCAATCCCTACCATTTTTATGTACTGTTCTATGAAGGATTTTAAGAATGGTTTTATTAGAGGCTTCTACCTATCTATTTCCCTATGGAAAATAGATGGAGGACCAATGTTGTTTAATTTTAAACTTCTTGCATAAACGCTTTAGGTCCTTGTTCTTGAATTGACCTCCATTATCAGTAATAATCTCAAAAGGAACTCCAAATCGGCAAATAATTTGATTTAGAATAAATAGGGAAACTATTTTGCCTGAGGCAATAGAAAGAGGGACTACCTCTACCCATTTCATGAAATAATCAGTAGTTGTGATGATAAACTTATGCCCACCTGATGAGTTGGGGTGAGTTTTCCCAACAAGGTCAAAGGCCCAGCGCTAAAATGGCCAATGAGAAATAGAAGGAATTAGCTCCCTCCCTGGAGCGTGAATCAGGTTTCCATGTTTTTGACATTTCTCACAAGATTTAGAGAAAGCTACTACATCAGTTTGCATTGTGGGCCAGTAATACCCCACCCTAAGCAACCTTTGGGCCATGGCAAGACCATTAGAGTGTCCACCACAAATGCCCTCGTGAATGTCAACTAACGATTGGTCGGATTCCTCCTTTTCCAAGCACCTAAAAAGTGTCCCATCTAAACCCCTCTTATATAAATCACCAGAGATAAGGGTGTGGCGAGAGGTGTTACGGATGAGGTTTCAGCGTTCAGAATAGTTGAAAGTGTTAGGGATGATGCCATCGCGTAGATATGAATAGATAGCACCATAGTGGGAAGACTCATGTGTGACAAGGGTACAAATGACATTACTTTCAGATGAGTCAAATATGGGGTGGTGTAGCTCTTCCACTAGGAATTCAAATCTGGATTCATGTTGTTCCAACTGTAGGAGTGAAGCTAATGTAGCCATAGCATCTACAGCTTTGTTTTCTGCTCTATGGATCTGTTGGAATGTCACAAAGGTAAAGTAACATCTCAATGAATCAACCATCTTTTTGTAAGGTATCAATTTATCATATTTGGTTTGATACTCCTTATTGATCTGGTTGATAATTAATTGTGAATCCCCAAAGACATGCAACTCTGTTATGTTCCATTCTATAGCTAGTTTCAATCCATTGGTTAATGTTTCATATTCTGCAATATTGTTTGTACATGGGAATAAAAGTTTGTAGGATTTTGGTATATTATACCCATGAGGAGAAACAAACAATACTCCCGCACCTGATCCATTTTGCATGTTGGAACCATCAAAGAACATCTTCCAAGTGGGAGTGGTCATGTATAGAATATGTTCATTTGGGAACTCTACCTGAATAGGCACACTATCCTTAACTGGAAAATTAGCTAATTGATCAGCAATAGCTTGCCCTTTTATGGCCTTTCTCTCAATGTACTCTATATCAAACTTAGATAAAACCATCATCCACTTAGCAAGTCTACTCGTGAGGACAACCTTACTAAGCAAGTACTTAAGAGGATCAATTTTTGCAACCAAATGTATAGTATGAGCAAGCATATAGTGTCGCAACTTTTGGGAAGCAAACACTACTGCAAGACAAGACTTCTCAATGTTATTATAATTGATCTCATAAGATACTAGAGTATGAATAATATAGTATATGGCCCTTTCTTTCCCAGTGTCATCTAATTGAGCCAACAATGCCCCCAAGGAAGACTCTGTTTCTAAAATGTACAAAATCAATGGTTTCCCTAGAATAGGAGGCATCAAAATTGGAGGATTAGCCAAATACTATTTTATTTGATCAAGGCTCTTTTGGAAATCCTCATTCCACACACATGTGACTCCCTTATGCAATATTTTATTGAAAGGTTGTGCTCTATTTGCAAGTTGTGAAATAAACCTCCGTATAGATTGGAGTCATCCTTGAAGACTTCTCATTTAACTTATGTTCTTTGGAGGTGGCATATCTAAGATAGCTTGGACCTTTTCAGGATCAACCTCTATTCCTTTTGCTGAAATTATGAATCTTAGAAGTTTACCTGAGATAACTTCAAATGCACACTTTTTTGGATTCAATCTAAGTTGAAACTGTTCCATGCGATCTAGAATCACTTCCAAATCATCGAGGTGTGTATCCCATTTCCTAGATTTAGCCAAGGTATCATCCACATAATCTTCCATGTTCTTATGCATCATATCATAAAAAATTGTGGTCATAGCTTGTTGGTATGTTGCTCCTGCATTCTTTAGGCCAAATGGCATGACATTCCAACAATAGGCTCCCCATGCACATGTGAAAGTTGTTTTCTCTTGATCTTCAGGAGCTATTTTTATCTGGTTATATCTGGAAAACCCATCCATTAAGGAGTATATCTCATAACCCACCATCATATCCACTATCATGTCTATGTTTGGGAGTGGAAAGTCATCCTTTGGGAATGCTTTGTTAAGGTCTCTGAAGTCTGTGCAAATGTGAATGGAACCATCATGTTTTGAAATTGGAACAATATTGGAGATCCACTCAGCATAATCAATAGCTCCAATGAATCCTGCACGTAAGAGCTTTCCTAATTCAGCTTTAACAAGAAGAGCTACGTGAGGGTGCATTTTCCTCAACCTTTGTTTGATCGGTTTTATTCCTAGAGCTATAGATAGATGATGCATAATAAGATCAGTGTCAAGCCAGGGCATATCAGAATATGTCCAATCAAAGTTGATTTTCTTCTTTTGCAAAAACTTTGTATATGCCTCTTTTTCTTCAACTGATAGAGACTGAGCTAGGTGCACTATTTGGGGAGCCTATTCTGTATTCAAATTCACTGGTTGTGTGGGCTCAATGAGAACTGATGACCTATCTTGGAAGTAACTTGGCAAGTTATTAAGTACCCCATCCTTAGGTGCCTCAAAGAGGTTTTCACACTCGAATACATCATTTATTTTTACTATTTTGGGTTCTAACACCACCACAAAGTGGTTTTCGCCATCGGAACCATCTTTCTTCTTTTTTTTTCTTTTTTTTTTAGACTGAGATACTTAATATCAGGCTTCATCATACTTGTTGTTGGTTCACTGGTGGAAGAGACTACGGGTTCAAGAGCATTTAGATAACAAGCAATTTCATAGTCATTCTGAAAGTTTAAGAGCTAAGGCTCTTGGTGACATTAAGACCAATCAATTAGGTGGAAATGAACAAGGGGTAGGTCAATGACTGGTTCAACATTGTGTATGTGGAAGGTGTTATCTTTGGTGACCATACAATTGGGATTCATCAAGTCTCCTTCTAAGATACCCGAATCAGGATTTGTCCTACCAAACAAAGAGTTGTCCACTAAGGTGATTCGAGGAGTCCAATCCTCTAGTCCTACACTAGGCTCGTTGGTCACATTGGGTTGAGTACTATAAGTATGGACAACATCCATGTCCAAATGAACTATTGCATCTGAAAGTGAGTCCCATTCAAACTCATGTGATTTTGTCTTTGAATCATTATTTGGGCATTATGATGTAGAAGCTTCAAGGTTAGGAAAGGTTTCCCTTTCTCTAGCACTAGCATTGTTACTATTTGTCGTGGCTAGGATAGCAACAATTTCCATTGTCAATCAAGCATTCATATAGTCACTATCCGTCGCAGCTGGGATAGTAGGACTATCAATTGTCAAATCTTTTGAATCTCCCCAAAGGAGATTTGTTAAAGGCACCCAATCATCAGACATGTCTTGCTGATTAGAGAGATTAGGTGTGTAGTCTGAGTCATTGTGACTGTCCATTGCAGCTAAGATAGGGACACTTTTTGTTTCTTATTTGCAAAACCTAAGCCAACTATTGACTTATTCCTTCATCCAAAAGGGGCATGGTTAAGAGGTTCAGCTTTGGAATCCAATCGATGACTAAGGGGACCATGTCTTGGATAACCCATATTCTTGACCAATGTATACCCTCTCCCATAAGCTCGAGGAGAAGGTGAAAAATCCTCATTATGTTGGTATTTCTCCTCTTAATAAATCCAGTTCCTAAAGGCAACCTCTTCTTTTTCATCTTGAATCAGAACTGAGGATTCTACAAACTTGTCGAACAATGTCATGGCTGAAGACGAGGGTTTCATATCTTGAGAAGGTTTTCCATGAGACCTAGGGGAAATTGGAAATTTTGTGAATGAATCAATTTTTTAATCCCCCATGCCAAGATCCATGGCTTTGAATTTGTCTTTGCATTGTTCAAATGTAGTATCAAAAGTGTCAGCCTCCCTATTCAAAGGAATGTGAGACCCTGCTGAAATTGTGTTGAGTGACAATGTGCTATCCCCAGGTATGCAAACTTCTACTCCATTGTAAGGGAACTTCACACACTGATGATAAGTAGATGGGACTATTTGCATCTCATGTATCCAAGGTCTACCCAACAAAATATTGTAAGCCAAAGGACTGTCATCAACAATCTGAAACAAAATATCTTTCTCTACAGGACCAATTCGGATAGGAAGAACAACCAATCCTCTACAACTACGTTCTGCTTCATCATAAGCCTTGATAGTTATCTTCTTCCTTATGTCAATGACTTCTTCTGAATAACCCAAGGCCTTCAATAAGCTCAAAGAACAAATATTAAGCCCAGCACCCCCATCTATCAACACATGCCTGACATGGGTCTTGTGGATCATAACCTCTATATGAAGGGCCAAATTGTGTGGTGGCTTAATGACTTGTCATCTTCTTCTAAGAATGTAAGGTAGTGAGGGCTAGCCAAGTGGTTGACCATATTCTAGAATTGATCTACATCTATATCATTAGGGACATTAGCCACTCGCAAGGTATCCTCAAGGACACGCTTATGCTTAGGGGACAATTCCAAAAGCTCAAAGATTGAAATCTGCACTGGTGTACATTGTAATTGGTCAACAAGATTATAATTCAACTCAAGACCAATAGAAGATTTAGGAAGGACACCTTTTGACACTGGCTGCTTAGACTTACTAGAGTTAGGACCTCTAATAACAATGAGAGCTTGAGACTGACTCCTACTGACTGCATTGAGGGGTTTAGACATCCTTCGTGAGTGAGGACCTCTTAGTACCATAACGGGTCCTTCATCAAGCATAGGATTTGAATCCACATCATATCCATAAGGGTCTTTCCCTCTCATCATGTTGACATTATCATCAACAACTTCAAGCATATTAATAACATTTTCAGCATTTGTGTAGGTGTAGTTGATAGTAGCCTTGCCATTCTTTTTGTTAGAATTCTCTCCTTTCTCATATTTGAGCAAAGGTTCTTTAAAAGCTTTGTGATCCGCATTAGTGGTTAAACCATCAACTTGTAATCTTCTCCTTTTAGTAAGATCTTGGACAAGATGCTTAAGTTTAAAATAATTTTCTATATCATGTCCAATTCCATTGTGAAAGACACAGAAAGCCTTCTCATCCCACCAATGAGGTTTAGGATCCGGTATGCGGAACTTTGTAGGATCCTGAGGTTGTGCCAAATTATGAGCAATTAACATCTTGAAAATGTCTGGATAGGAGTCCCCAAGTTTGGTAAATTGTCTCTTTTCTATTTTAGGTCTCTCTTGATACTTAAGTTTATTTTCTTGTTGTGCTGAAGATGTTTGCAACTTCATGGCTTGGACTGCATTAGAGAGATTAAGAACTCCTTCATTCTTAGGTTGTATTGAGTCAACAACTCCATCATTGACCACTTGCTTATTCTTATTCCAATAGGAGTTCTTTTTGTCCTTATTACCATTATTATTGTTGTTTTGGCCATTGTTGTTATTAGTTGTTTTGGCCAAAATTCCTTGTTCTTTTAGGGCATCCTCTATGCGACACGCCACTTCTACCATGGTATCAAAAGAATTAAATGGGATCTTCCTTACTTCATACCTTAATTTCGGTATTAAATTGCTCACAATGATGTCTATTCTGTCCTCCTCAGGAATTGTCCTTGGATATTTCGAGCACAAATGTCTCCATCTTTGCAGGAAAGTGACAAAAGGTTCCCCTTGATTCTGCTTGAGTTTGCACAAATCAAGCATAGTGACTGACCTTAATAAGTTGTAAGCAAAATGTTGAACAAATCTTTCCACAAGCTCTCTAAATGTCTTAACTGGAGGAGTAAGGTTAGTAAACCACTCCATGGCTTGACCCTTGAGACTCCTTGGGAATAATCTCATCAAGTAGGAGTCTTCATGGTGAAAAGAAAAGCTCATTATGTAGAACTATCTAACATGGTCGTGAGGGTCACTAGTGCCATCATATTTTTCATAGGTTGGAAACTCAACTTTCTTAAGAAACTCAACCAACACCACACTCTTGTCAATTGGGTTGGGACATATGGAGTCCAAATTAAATGCGCTCTTAGGAGCCCTCATCCTTTCTATATTCTTTTGAAGTTGTTTGACCACCTCATTAGTTGATGGATCTTACTTCTTTACATTTCAGTCCACATCAAAATTATATGGGACCTTAGCACCTTTGTTGATGAGACTTTCTAGGAACTGATCCTTGTTTGGTTCCACATACCTTTCTACATATGTTTGAAAGGATGGTTCTTGTTGCATAGTCATAAAATCTATATGATCAAAGTTGGCATAACTTCCTCCATGTTGTGAGCCATGATGTGCTCATTGCGAGGGTTGCTTTGAAATTATAGGAGGTGATTGTCTCCTATGGTGATCATATCTTGAAGTCCTTCTACCTTTAGGACTTGGGGATCTTGAGGGCATCCTTGACCTTCTTTTAGGACTTGGTGAGGGAGTAGATGGGGGTGAGCGGGTCCCACTATTAGTACCCCTCCCATTGAATCAGTTCTGGAGTTGTTATGCATAGAGTGTATCTTCTTCTTCTTGAGCGACTCTTTTCTTTATCTCCAATAATGCACGTTCCTATTCCTCTAGTTATCTAAATTTCTCCTTTTTAGTAGCTTGTTCATCTAAATAGGCTTGCTTCTCCCTTTCAATGCTCTTCAATCTTGTATTTTCATATTGAGAGGTATGTCTAAGTGGAGAAGGTTGCCTTGACTGTCTGATTGCATTGGCTACATTGATGTGGTGGTCACTAGACTCATTGCTTTGGTCTTCATGTTGTGACCCTGAATCTGAGTGAGTTTGTTGTTGATGTCTCTTAGCTTGTTGGTGAGCATCAAGATACCTTGTGTTGATCAGGGGTCATCTAGGTGGACTAGCATATGTAGACCCAACAGACATCATATTACCCCTATGCCGTTGAAATATGTCATCAAGAGTCTGGTTCATTGCTTCTCTTTGTTGTCGAGTGAAGGTGTAACTCATGTCCATACTTGATGAAATGGGTGCTAAAGAGGTACTCACTTCACTAGGATTACCTTTCAGATTAAAACAAATCTCAAATTCAATCTTAGGAGATTGATAAAAAAAGGGTCATTTTCCCTTATGTTGTTGACGAGTCTTAACTGGTGGTAACTGGCTAAAGACAACAGGGGGTCGCTTCCCTTGATTGAATTGGTACCTTGTTATAACTGACATGAAAGAAGGAGATTCTTAATGATAGGGTGACCTTGCAAAGTGTCAACACCAAACTAGGATAATCAAAGTTCTCTATTGGCCAAAATGAAATGAAAAGATAGAAATAAAGGGGCTTTACCAACACTGTCAAAGAGGTGCTAAAATCAAAGGATGAATATCCTTGCACTTTTGAATTAGGAGGTTGGACTAGGCCAAAATATAATTGAAATTGATTAAATGAAAGTGATTTGGACAATAAGAGAACTAAAATTCTCCAAGAATGTAGCTAACAATTCTAGAGATAAGCTTTCTCACCAAGAATAACCTTCTAACCTGACAGCTATTTCCAAAATGGTCTTGTAAACCAATTGATGCTATTCCTAGAGGGCAAAAACCAAATATTTAAAGTCAAAACAAGTCTCTAATGACAGGATAGAAAATTGAGCAAGCTATAAAAAGTTGGGTATTTCAACTTAGGAATTCAGTTGTTTTGTGGTAACAGATTTCTAGCATTTTATCAAGCACATAAGACAGAAATCAAGGAGTTCAAGCAAGCAATTATATTCAAACAATGAGCAAGCAGCAAAGCAACCTTGCGCATGAACAAGTATAGTGACTTAGTATTTCTACTCCTTAAAGATTCTACTTGTGTATGTTCTTAAAAATGTTTTAGCAGGCACATAGAACACAACAACATCTTAAAAAGTTGTCTACAAGGATATACATGGCTTTCTAAAAGGAGTTCTCGATATACGTAAGGTACGTGAGGCCCAAATCCATAGATGAAAAGAATCTAAAATCACACAGCCGGGGGGAGACGGTAACCCAAATCTCCCCCTTCACTTCTCAAAGGTATAAAGTTCTTTGAGGCTTAGCCAAGAGTGATATCAAACTCAATTCCTAAGAGAGGTGTCTTTCGATTCACCACCTGCTATTTATACTCCATCAGAACATGCAAGTTAAGGTCATCCCTTGAGGTGGTGTGTCCCCAAGCAGGCCTTCTAAAAATAAAATTAAGTGATTCACTATCAAAAGTATTTAAAGCACTAAATGTGGAACACTTAACTATTCAAGTAAATGTGAAGTGAGTCCAAAAGTGGAACATTTAACTCTTCAAGTGAATGTGAAGCGAGTCCAAAAGTGAAACATTTAACTCTTCAAGTGAATGTGAAGTGAGTCCAAAAGTGGAACATTTAACTCTTCAAGTGAATGTGAAGTGAGTCCACAAGGTGGAACATTTAACTCTTCACACAAACTCAAAGTGAGTCCAAAAGTGGAACATTTAACTCCTCACACAAACTCAAAGTGAGTCCAAAAGTGGAACATTTAACTCCTCACACAAACTCAAAGTGAGTCCAAAAGTGAAACATTTAACTCGTCACTCAAACTCAAAGTGAGTCCACACCTTAGAAAACTAATGAGATCAAGAAAGCATAAAAAGGGGGAAACTTTGTGGAACATTTAACGCTCTTTTCAAGTAGACCCCTCCCCCATGTATGAATGCTGACCTTGCACCCAAAGGGAAAATAATGAGGGGCGATTAGAAATAAGCGAGTTCAACACCCAATTTAGCTAACAAGCTCAATCAAAAGTAATCTAAAGTTGCTTATCAATAGTACTCACAAATGAAAAAGGGTTGAACAATGGAACATTTAACTTTCCAAGTAAACATAGAGTAAGTCCACAAAGTGGTGCATTTAACTCTCTATGTAAACAAGTAATGAATCCATGCCCTCAATCACTCAATGAGATATTTGATATTGGAACCAAGAATTACTTAAGGTTTAAACACAAGCATTCACTTACACAAACTTGTATGAAAGCAAATCTATGTTCATTCATTTCTCATTAATAGCATCAATTGAAATGTGTTCTATGAAAGCATGTAAACACTCAAGCCAAACACGTGAGAGGTTCAATTTTAATCCCAAAATCAAAATTTTGTAGAGATGGAACAAAGTACCTCAAGTCCAACGCTTTGTTTTAAGCATTTTCCATGAAAGCAAGAGCACCTTCAAATAAACAAGACAAGAAAACAAGCAAACAAGATATGCAATGTATATCCAACTTATGCAAACCCTAGGGTTAGATCTGAAAATTAATTTTTAGGAGCAATAATAGCCAGCAAATAATCTAAATGACAACTCACATCATGCATTGAACCATGTGAAAAATAAGTGCATGCTAATCATCAAATATCCTTTTTTTAATTTTGATTTTTGACCTTGTCAACAAGATAGGACTTATACCACATGAATTCAAACCCTAAATCCAAAATATAGAAAATAGACCTCTATCAAAAAATAGACAGCTTTCTAAAAATGTAAAAATTTCAAAAAAATCTCTTCATTTGTGCCCTAGAGACCCATTTTACCAAAACAAACTAGTTTTTATAACTTGACCAAATGAGCTATGATATGACCTCTAAATTAAAAACACAATGAATAGACCCCCTGTACAATTTTGAGGCCTTTCCAGAAATGTAAACATTTCTAAAAAATATGTTGATTTGCATCAAAAATTGATTTTTTATGAAAAAAAAAAGAAAAAATCATAAAAAATAGATATTACCTCCAAAATTTTTTATTTTTTTTTGGAGCTTCTTTGATATGTCACAAACTTGCAAAACAATTTTCAGACCAAAACACCTAGCCATTTGGGATATGTGATCAAATCTTTCAAATCTAGGGTTTTTCATCTCCAAACAAATCTGCACAAGGGTTAGCTCCAAAAATAATCAAAACTAGCATGCAAGAGGTGGGTTGTCCCACCGAGCATGCCAGAAATGTATGCTAAAATGTTGTCACACTTCTATGAATCTTTACATGCAAGAAAACTCAATAATGAGCCCTCACAAATCGATCCATAGCTTTCTATGCATGGAGTTGCAAGATTTGTAAAATTGCTCTTAGCTATAGCTATAAACTTATGACCTTGCTAGTCAACCACACAATGAGAGATTCCAAATCAAAGACAAGAGCAACAATGCCAATATCTCCAATGAAATCAATATGGATGCAATGCAATGCAAACTAATCTATGAGAATGAAAGATGCAAGCTATGTTATGAAAGGAAAATACAAGTGTTACAAATCCTCCTATTAAGCTATGTGAGATTAATCTATTGTATAAATGAAATATATATTAAAAATGTCATTATCATGCAACTATGATGTAAGAAAACAAGCTAAATGAAATGCAACAAAATTGTTTTCAAAGTTTGAATGCGAGAATGTCTTCAAAAAGCTCCAAATGACCTAGAAAACTTGCAACATAACATTAGCATAAAAACCTAAGATATGAAAATAAAGGAGAGAGCTCTCCTTTTTATAGAGAATGAGAATCAATGGACGATCGAGATTTAGAGGCAAAAGATTTAATCAACGATGGAGAAAAATAGAAGTTTGATTCTTGTGCACAAATATCCTCCGATAGGAAAATAAGAGTTGACTTTAGTGTCCATATGAAACAAAAAGTATTTTTTCTATTTTTATAAAATAAGAATAATGCTTTATTTGTGCAACATAGGATAAGAAGAAAAGTGGGGATTTTTTATTTAAATAAAAGGGGAGAAAATTCATTTTAATTAAATAAAAGCTTAGGATAAAGTGATTTTATTATTTAATTAAAAAAGATTTTTAATTAATTAAAAGGAGGCATGTTCGCTTAATTAAATAAGATTTTTATTATTTTTTTCTCTTTTAAATTAAATAAGGCTCAAACCTTAGGAAATATTGAATTGATTATGATTTGATAAAAAAAACTGATACAATTGATATTGTTGATATTTGAAAATATTGATTCAGGGATGTGATAAATTGTAGAAATGGAGCCCAAAATTTAGACGACCATTTTAAGGTGTATACAATGTGTACATATATATATATATATATATATATATATATATATATATATATATATATATGTATGTATGTATGTATGTATGTATGTATGTATGTATGTATGTACACATACATATATATGACATGTATACATACATATGTACATACACATACATATATATTACATGTATAGGTATGTATCTATATATACATACATACATACATATATATATGTACAAACACATACATATATATGACATGTACATGTGTATGTGTATGTACATATATACATGTACATACATGTCATATATATGTATGTGTACATGTATATATATACATATGTGTATATATATGTCATATATGTGTGTGTGTGTGTGTCATGTTTAAGTATTTTGATATCTTGCACCTCTCAACTACATCATGAGCATTATTTATATGATATCCCTGATAGTCTAGTTGATACTTTCTTAAAGCACATTTGATACAATCTCTTGCACCATCATGCTCTCCCCTTCCATGTCCACTCTCAAAGAAACTCCAAATATGTGATATCTTTTGGTATCAATGATATCTACATAGTGCGTAAAATGGCCTTGCTGATTTAAATTGTGTTGCACATCCATCCGACAAAATGAAATGATTTTCAATTTTGATGTCTTTATTTTCAAAATATCCAAAAAATGTCTTAAAGTAATGCTCGAAAAAATGTATGTCACACTCTTTATCATCACTAATGTAAAAGTGATATTCTTTCTTTATGACCCATGCTTGATATGTACTTTCAACACCATCCAAACCTAATTGTGCATGTCAATAAGACACATGTACCATGTAAGTGATTTTCTATGTATAGTAGTATTCTGCTTGAAGTTGTTTTTGAGAAACAAAGGAGTAATTCTCTACAAAATCAACAACATCCCATAAAATTGTTCCAACTAGAAAAGTTTCTTTTAGTATTTGGAACTGTTATGCTTGCCATTTGCCAAAAAAATATGACGTGTGTATGGTTGAATCAATTTATGAAAATTCTCTATAAATGTTGCAATAGGTATCTCATCTTCTACATATTCCAACCTTGTTGATTCTTTTCCAACTTTTGCTTCATACTTTATGTACTTGTATCTCTTACATTTTACCATCCTCGTCATGTCGTTATCTTCAAGTCTCAAAAGAAATTTAGCCAAATCCCCGCATGTTTGACAAGTTCCTCTTATGCAATCTATTTTAGATATTTCATGATCAATTAATTTGTTACATAAGATTGATGTTATGAATTGGCTTGGACATTTAGGAAAATCATTTTGAGAACCACCACTTTCTTCTATCATCTTTCTAAACCCTTGATAGTAGAGATCGAATTCAATATGATATCGACAACAACAAGTTTCAAAAGATTTATTTATCTTTACAAAAAATGGCTTTAATATTTCGAACATTGTTTGTCCAATCTTAATGTCAAGATTTGAGTTACAAAATGAGAGATACAATCCATGTTGTGTGGTGTCCAACCAATATTTTGTGTACTGGAAATACTCCTTAGGCCCAGTCCTCTTCTTGATAACATCTCTTGTATTTGGTGAAGGATGAGTATGATCAATCCAAAATGTCGTAACTAAGTTCCTAACTATTTCATTAATCCTATCAGACCGAGGAGCTCTACACATTAGTGCCCAATTACCTTCCAATGTAGTGTCATCCAAATTGATTCTTCTTTTCAAATAATGTGTCATTGTCTTCCTACTGTAGCCGATCTGAGATGGAAGTGAAGAGATTTGTCTTCTTTGGGACATGTTTTTATTTAAAATAGATATCAGTATCACTCTTCTTGAAATGGACCTATCTGTAGATCTAGTTGTTTTTCCAATGGAATGTAAACCTTTCTTAACACTGTCAACAATATTTTTTTTGTATGTTACATGATTTTAACTTTTTCAAACTTGCATCTATACCTAACAATTTTAATGGATCTTTTAACTCATCTTTAAGAAGCATAATTGATAATAGTTGAGTTTTTTCAAGTGTACCAAGATTCTCAAATTGTTTCATTATTTACTTATACTTTTTATTCAATGCCCTCTTTGTAATATTTATGGGTTGTTTAACATAATCTCTCAATTTTTCCACATTCATTTCAATTAAATGATCTATGTTGTTACGATTAATTTTTCTATTCAACTGTTGCAGTATATTATCATTCTCATATGTTTCTTGCACTTCCGATACAAATAAAATTTAAAAAAATCTTAATATCTCATCTTAAGGGGACCTTCATGAAATAAGTATTTACAAGCTTGAATGTCAAATGTAATAATTTATAAACTAGTGAGAGAAACACATACTTATTTGACCTTCGGTTGACCCTTCTCTAAAGTCCATTACTTCAACTTGGGATGCCCCTTGTCTAACATTTTCATCATCAAAGGCTGCATGTGCACAATAAAAACAATAACTTCTTAAGGGGAAAGACCCAAAATGCATATTCACCACTAAGAGACTAAATTGAGACAATGAGAGAGAATTGGTGAGAGAGAGATGTGTACTTGTTTGATATTCTGAGAGTTGTTCTTATTGAGCTTGTGATGACCCTTCTCCATCTTCTTAAGGTTGTGCTTGTGGAGCTTGTGATGGCCCTTCTCCAACTTCTAAAGGTTGGGATTGTTGAGCTTGTGTTGATCCTTCTCCAACTTCTAAAGGTTGTGCTTCTTGAGCATTTCCTACATACAAAGTAAAAATTATTAAAAAAAACTTTTGAATGAAGTTAGGTCTAATTAAGTCATTTTAGGTACATAATTGGGTCATATTAGGTCCTAATAGGTCCTAATTAGACATCAAAGTGTAACTAATTGGTTCTAATAGATTCTAATAGATCCTAATAGGCCCTAATAGGTTCTAATAGGTTCTAAAGGGTCCTAATAGGTTCTAATAGGTCTAACTGGGTCTAATTAGGAATCAAAGTATAACTAATAGGTCCTAATTGGTCTAATTAAGTCTAATTAAGTATAATTTGGTCCTAATACCTATATAAATAGGACCTAATAGGTATAAAGAGGTCCTAATAGGTCTAATTCTATCCTAATAAGTCATATTAGGTCCTAATAGGTTCATATTATGTCTAATTGGTCTAAATAGGTTCACATTAAGTCAAAATAGGTCCTAATAGATCTAATTGGGTCTAATTAAGTCTAATTAGGTCCTAATTGGTCTAATTAATTCTAATTAGGTCCTAATTGATCTAATTAAGTCTAATTAGGTTCTAATAGGTATAAATAGGTCCTAATACGTATAAAGAGGTCCTAATGGGTCTAATTGGGACTAATAGGTCATATTAGGTATAATTGGTCTAACTAGGTTCGTATTAAGTCAAAATAGGTCCTAAGTAGTCTAGAATTATGTCTAATTGGGTCCTAATTGGTAGATAATTAAGTCTAATTAAGCCCTAATTGATCTAATTAAGTTTAATTAGGTCCTAATAGGTATAAATAGGCCCTAATAGCTATAAAGAGGTCCTAATGGGTCTAATTGGGTCCTAATAAGTCATATTAGGTCCAAATAGGTTCATATTATGTCTAATTGGTCTAACTAGGTTCATATTAAGTCAAAATAGGTCCTAATAGATCCTAATTGGTCTATAATTAAGTCTAATTAGATCCTAATTAGTCTAATTAAGTCTAATTAGGTCTTAATTGATCTAATTAGGTCTAATTACGTCCTAATAGGTATAAATAGGTCCTAATGGGTCTAATTGGGTCCTAATAGGTCATATTAGGTCCTAATAGGTTCATATTATGTCTAATTGGTCTAACTAGGTTCATATTAAGTCCTAATAGGTCCTAATTGGTCTAAAATTAAGTCTAATTAGGTCCTAGTTGGTCTAATTAAGTCTAATTAGGTCCTTATTGGTCTAATTAAGTCCTAATTGATAGATAATTAAGTCTAATTAAGTCTACTTAGGTCCTAATAGGTATAAAGAGGTCCTAATGGGTCTAATTTGGTCCTAATAGGTCATGTTAGGTCCTAATAGATTCATATTATGTCTAATTGGTCTAACTAGGTTCATATTAAGTCAAAATAGGTCCTAATAGGTCTAATTGGGTCCTAATTGGTCCTAATAGGTCTGATTAGGTCTAATTGGGTCCTAATAGGTCCTAATTGGTTCTAATAGGTTCTAATAGGTCCTAATAGGTCTAACTAGGTATAATTAGGTATCAAAGTGTAAGTAATAGGTTCTAATTAGGTCCTAATTGGTCTAATTAAGTCTAATTAGGTCCTAATAGATATAAATAGGACCTAATAGGTATAAAGAGGTCCTAATGGGTCTAATTGGGTCATAATAA
The DNA here is from genome assembly GCA_027943335.1 of Chamaecyparis obtusa. NCBI lineage: Eukaryota > Viridiplantae > Streptophyta > Pinopsida > Cupressales > Cupressaceae > Chamaecyparis > Chamaecyparis obtusa. Next base: position 3,523,886 of record BSBK01001922.1, read on the forward strand.
GTCATATTAGGTCATAATAGATTCATATTATGTCTAATTGGTCTAACTAGGTTCACATTAAGTTAAAATAGGTCCTAATAGGTCTAATTGGATCGAATTGGATCATAATTCGGTCCTAATGGGTCTAATTGGGTCCTAATTGGGTCCTAATTGGTCCTAATTGGTCATTATAGGTCTAATTGGATCCCAATAGGTCCTAATTATTCTAGAATTAAGTCTAATTAGGTCCTAATTAGTCTAATTAGGTCCTAATTAGTCTAATTAGGTCCTAATTAGTCTAATTAGGTCCTAATTAGTCTAATTAGGTCCTAATTAGTCTAATTAGGTCCTAATTGATCTAATTAAGTCTAATTAGGTCTTAATAGGTATAAATAGGTTCATATTATGTCTAATTGGTCTAACTAGGCTCATATTAAGTCAAAATAGGTCCTAATAGGTTCATATTTTAGTCTGAATAGGTCTAATTGGGTGTAATTGGGTCTTAGTGGGTGTAATTGGGTCCTAATTGGTCTTAATTGGTCCTAATAGGTCTAATTGGGTCTAATTAGGTCCTAATTAGGTCTAATTGGTCTAGTTAGACCTCTTATTGGTCTTAATAGGTCTAATTGGTCCTAATACTTGTCTAGTTAGGTCTAATTGGTCTAGTTAGACCTCTAATTGGTCCTAATAGGTCTAACTGGTCCTAATAGGTCCTAGTTAGGTCTAATTGGTCCTAATAGGTCAGGTAATTAGTCCTAATTGGTCTAATAGGTCCTAATAGGTCCTAGTTAGGTCTAATTGGTCCTAATTGGTCTAATAGGACCAAATAGGTCTAGAGTTAGGTCTAATTGGTCTATTTAGACCTCTAATTGGTCCTAATAGACCTCCTAGTTAGTTCTAGTTAAGTCTAATTTGTCCTAATTGTTCCTATTAGCTCCTAATAGGTCTAGTTATTTGTCTAATTAGTCCTAATTGGTCCTAATAGGTCTAGCTAGGTTTAGTTGGGTCTATTTGGGCCTAATAGGTCCTAATACATCTAATTGGTCAGGCTAATAAGTCCTAATAGGTCTAATTGGTCCTAATAGGTCCTAGTTAGGTTTTGTTAGGTCTACTTGGTCCTAATAGGTCTAGTTAGACCTCTAATTAATCCTAATAGGTCCTAATTGGTAATAATTCATCTTACCAGGTCTAATTACCTCTAATTAGGTATTACAATATCACATTTACATGATTCATTAAGACAAGTCCTGACCATCAACTTAAAATATCTAGAGAGAGAGACATAGACATACCTTGTTTCCTACGATAGTATCTTTCTCATTCTTCTTCACGTAGTGTTTTTTTAGCCTCTTCTAAATAATGTCATGTACTCTTGTTTAGCCTTCTCTTTTTATTTCCCAGCACAACTTACAAAATTGTTCCACCAAAATGTCTTCCTTCTCCTAAATGCAAATTATTTTGTAGCTTTTAGATTAATGAAATGAGAAAAACATACTTTTATTTATATGTAATCGTTATTAACCCAAAATGACACCAAATAGGCCGACCTAGGTTTCTATCGAAAGTCAAAGTTGACTTTCGATCGAAAGTCACTTAGTGATAGCTAAAATTGGCATCAAAATGGAAAGTACTTTCAATTGAAACTCAAAATTTTCGATCGAAAGTACCTGGTTTGGGCCATGTTTGCAAACTATGAAGAAATTTTGAGAATTGCATAGCTTTGGGCCTCAAGCATGATGATCAAAAGGAAGAATAAGATGTCCTTTTGCATAGCACAAGTACTCGGAACAAGCTTTCTAATGATTACATATTTGACTATTTTTTAATTTATTGTGTATATGGTTTTTAATGTTAATCGAATGTAGGTTTTTTTATCAAATATAAACTTCAAAGTTTGATGTTCAATGAAAAATAGTAAAAAAGGGAAAAAAAATCTTGAAAAATAACAGTGCCCTCCGTCTTCGAGTCTATTTTCTATCAAATTTTTTTTTGAAATTCGATAAATACACAAGTTATAAGCTATGTAGTTAAGGTATGTCAAAATTATGATTTAGTCAACTTCAAACGTTAATAAAATATGCAATAATCATGATAATGTCATCAAAAAAATTGCATGCCCTCTGTATGGATGTTACAAAACTAAATTCAAAAGAATCACATTCATATCTATTTTACAAAAATAGTTATGCTCTATGAAAACAATGTTACTCTTTGAAAATGACATTTTCAGCACCATACCAGTTTTCGTGGGAGAAAGAAAAAACTATTCCAATAAATTTAAAAAAATCCTAGATAGAAAATCCTAAAAGGCTCTAATTTACTTCATCCTCTGATTTCGAACGGTTCAACAACAATATGCATCCGAATCTTAAAATTTTTTTCAAAATGTAGAGTTTAGTGTTCATTCAAGCAAAAAAGTGTAACCCACTCTTGTGGGTTCACCCTTAAATAACAATGTATTATTTAATTAATTAATGTCATTCCTTTGCTAAATTAATTTGATTAATTAAACTATAACCCTAGTAATTGACTAGAGGCAAACCATAATCTAATTAATTAATTAATCAACCCCTTTCCTATATTAAATAAAAGAAATTAAAATAATTTGTCTTATTTAATTTATTTTGTCATTTTCCTCCTTGCTCAAAAAATAAATAAATTTAATTAATTAATTTAATTTAAAATAAATAAAATGAATAACTGAAGAGACAAAGAAGACATAAAGACCCTATTGGTCTCGGTTACACTAGTCAAGGAATATTTGAAAATAGCGAGTCATCCAAATTTGAATCTGAGAAACCCAAGAGAAATTAGAAGGTAGATCCAAGTAATTCTGGTAAGAAACCTAACAATCCTACTTGCTATAACTGTAGAAAGCCTGGTCATACTCCAAATGTGTGCAGAAGAAAACCAATGAATAAATCTTATTCATTTGATGGATATTTCTATAATTGTCATAAGTATGGTCATATTGCTTATGAATGTAGATCCATATCTAGTACTAGATCCAATGGTGAGAGATTTCATGGATATTGTTATGCATGTAACAAATATGGACACAAAGCTGAGAATTGTAGGTAAAGAGCGTATGTTCCTAGCTCTCCAAACAAATCGGTAAGCCCCTATAGAAGGGAGAGGCAATTCAATGTCACATGTTTAGCGTGTGGTAATTATGGACATCTAGATATGAGTTGTAGAATGAGAACTCAAAGAGGTAATGGTGGACCTTGGAGGTCAAATGATATAGCATGTTTCCTTTTCCATAAGGTTAGTCACCTTTCTAGAGATTGTCAGTTCAAAAACCAGTCACCCAACTGGCCATATGACAAAAAGGGAAATAAAATCACTGATATAGAGGAAGTTGGTCAAGAAATGAAGAAGATCCAGAGGAAAGTAGGAGAGAAATAGGAATAAAAACCATAAGAAGTAAAATCATCTGAAGAGAAGGAACCATCCTATGGTATAGAGGATTCTTAGTCAAACTAAGCATATCATTTTCTTAGGGGGGGCACTTAAAGAAAAATCCTTTACCGATCCCCTAGATCCAAGAGCAGTAAGATCTATATGCACATTATGGTGTAAGATGATATGATATTGGTTATAATATTTTTTTTTGGAATTATGAATGATTCTGTATCGATCGCATTGAGCTTTATCTTTTGATATCAGTTATAAATGTTGAAAAAGTACCTATTGGTGAATACACATTAATTGATGATAAGACACTATTTGTAACATTGGAAAAGCACTATTTTACTGTTGGAAGCACGTAATGTCTAAATCTCAATGATAAATAGAGGGATTGTGATTTCACTTTTTACCTTTTCATTCATTTGAACATTTGAGAACTATTTTAAGCATTATCTTGCATAGGTTGAATTTAAGCTGAGTTTTCTAAGTCTATTTTTCTATTGAGTTTTCGTGAGCCCTAATTGATATATTGCAAGTTATCCTTTTGATTCGTAGTTGAATCTAGGTGTTGTTGTAGTGGTCGAACTTGAAAGAGGCATTGATAGACCTGTTCTAGTGAATGTTGTTGAGAAGCCTCAACCTTTTTTTAAGCTTCATCCTATCAAAGTGAATGAGGTAGATATGACTGGTACCCTATCTACAATTGCTCGGTGAGTGTTGTTGATCAAGGATGTGTGGTCCTATATTTGTTGCATGGTTGAGGAACTTGGAGCTAGAGATATCAAATAGGAATATGAGGATATGTGTGTTAATGGTGTTTTGAGAGATGAACACAAGCATATACAGGTGAAAGGGTTAACTTATGTGGTAGAATTTCCCATGAAATTTCATCCCGATTGGATTTTCTATGTGTTGAGAAGAGTGCATGATTATTTTATTTGGATGGACAAATCATATAAGATCTCAAAGGTAATGATTCATAGATTCAATGGATTTAGAGTGAAAGGATTAGAGTACACATTGAGAACGGTTACAACACATTTGGTTAGTGAGCTAACTAAATCCAGACAAGATGGAAGAGCAATGACTATATATGATATTGCAAATAGAGAAGTTCATTTCACATCTATGGTGATAGATTATTAGGTATACCAATCAAGCAAAGTTAATAGCATACCCGATTGTTCTATCCATGTTGGTTATCAAATAGTGAAAGATGATTTGGTATATGATTTGTGCGAGATGATCAGAAGTCAATTTTTGGCAAACATGGAGAGGATTAAGAAAGATAAAAAGAAATAATTCAAGTATGGTTCTCTACAGGTATGTATGTTTTTCTACATCCAAATTTTCTTCCCCAATAGAGGAAATGTTGTTTGGTTAAAGGAAAAACTGGTAGTTGTGCAGATAAGTGAGTTTATCAAGGAACTAGGTGATAATTTTAATAATGTCATGTGGGGTATTTCAAAGATTTCCAAGCAAAGATGCAAAAAAGTGAAAGAATTATTGCTATCTTAGTAGAGAAATATAGAGATGATATATGTTTTTTAGTAGATATAGATTCATGTCTTGTGCAAGCAATTGAACCTAGAACCTATTAGATACCTCCTATGGGTTATGAAGTAGAAGGTGAACTAGTGATTCTACATACTGATGAATTATTGTCAAAACCTTTGGATAGGCAAGCACAATGGTTTGGAACTTATGAGGAAGCATTTGCTAAAATTAATTTGGAACTAAAGAAATAGGTCATTGAAAGGAAAACTAGAAGGATGTTATCTACCCTAGAACAAAAATTTGGTACTGATGAAGCATGTACATTTGGTACTATTGATGTTACAAAAGAAGATCCATTACCAAACATTCCAACTACATATGTAAAAATAAAGAACAAGCAAAGTAAACCTATAGAAAAGGTAGTTGAAACAAAGGCGGAACCAGTAAAGAAAAAGAAAATCCATAGATGTAAAAAGTGAGAATAAGGATACCACAAAAGATGAAGCTAAAATGACTAAATTAGACAAAGATTCCAAGGAGCTAAAAGAGAGTGGTAAGAACAAAGATCCTAGTGCTGACTACCTTGCCAAATATATAATGGCAATTGGTAGAATGGGAGGAATAGGAAGAAGATATGGATTCCTAAGTGATGAAGACTAGAAGAAGATATAAGAGAATATCATATTTAGCCTTCAAAATTTTTGTATGACTTCAAGTGAACTTTATAAAACCTTTCCTAAAGATCTTTATGATCTAATCTATGCTAGATGGATAGATGCATTAAGAATGGATAGAGAAATTATGGAGAAAGAACTTATGCAAGTGCAACCTAAGTTGAATCCTGGATGTAAATATTATGGTGGTATATTATAGATAGGACTTCAAAATTAAAAATAGAGAAGCCAATATTCTTATTGGTAATGCGCAAATTGTTTGCAATGAGATAGTGGAGATATGAAGGAAAAAGATACAAGAAGGAGAATAAGCAAAAAAGAAAGAAAAAGTTGTTGATGAGAATAAAAAGGGAAAAGAACTATGGATTAAGCACATTGGTGACACTTCTACTCAAGAAGAAATAATAGGTAATGTCATTGTTGATATTCCTAAACAAGTAGAGGACATTAAAGAAAAAGAATTTGGTGTTAAACAAACCAATGAAGCAAAAGTTGGAAAAGAACAAATTAGTGGAGATGAGATTATCATAGAAGATATAATAGGTAAAAAAGATTCACCCTCATTATCCCATATAGAGAAAACAAAAAGATTGATTTTTGAGAAGATAGATGAAATAGTAATCCAGAAAGGGGTTGAAGAGGAATACAATGTAAAAAGGAAAATGAGTCTAGGAGATTCAAGTGTTAAGAAGAAGCAAAAACCGATGCCAGTTGCAAAAGAAGAGGAAGAGGAAGTAAAAGAAGAAGAAGAATTCACCACACCGATAGACATATATAAATTGAAACCCAAAGAACTAATGAATTACTGAACATAGTTGATGCAGAAGGTTGAGAGAGACAAGATGAAATCAAAGGAGAATAAAGCTAGAGTATTGAGACAAGCTAGAGACATCCTAGTGTAATTGGTAGCTGAAGTTGGATATGATAAAGATGATACAATGATAGATCAAATGAAAATCCTGATCAAGGCTATTTCTAGTCAATGTTGATTTCTAAGTCATGTTGTCTATTAGTGTCCAACACTTCGTCATTTTTAAGGTAATGTTGGTCGGTCATCACTGCAACCAAACCATCCTATTAAGGCTGAGTAATATACTAGACTCATATTTTGTATATGTACTGAGTAGTAAATACTATCAAGAAAGTCAAAGGTCACTAAGTACTTTAGTAGTTACTAAGTAGTATATGCCAAGTTGTATAGAAGAGTCAGTGTCGAGTGCCAGTATATGGAGAACAGTTTTGACTGTGCATCAGAGGTTTCATATGTCGAGTGAACCAATTTTTTTTATGTGTTTTTAATGGCACAAACACTTAGGTAAACCATTTTGGCTGACTTTTATGCATGATTTAATGATTTTTGAGAGAATCAAGGAGTTTATTACAGTTTGTGTTTTCAATCATTAATCCCTATGCAAGCAATGTAACCAGTCAGAAAAAGGGAATGCTTAAGCGGCATAAGTAATGAATGTAGATTATTGATCTTGACCTAGAAGCTTGATCAATTGTTTATGTAAGGTGATATCAAAACCCTAAAATGTAGTAGCAGAGGAGATCTCATGTATGCATATTGAACAAGTGTTTTGATTGTTAGATGTAGAGATCAGGTAGAGTGACTAAGCAGAATAGTGAAGGATAGAACAAAGCAATATTTGATTTTGAGATCAGATAAGTATTGGAAAGAGGAGATATGTTATTATCATTTGAAGTGAAAACCAAAGGATCAGGTACTGATACATTCTAGCAAGTAAATTGGGGTAAATCTCTTAATGGGGTGGTCCTAACAGACCTTTGTAAATCTTTTAACTGAGTGCTTACTTAGTTGTGAGTTTTTAAATCCTTTAATCAAGGTAGATTGGATAAGTCTGTAAGATCTTAATAGGGAAGACCCCTCATAGGGGAGATCACCAGAAGTGATCAAAACTTTGTAGCCTTAACAGGCACACTTTATTGTTGCAGTACTGAATATTTGTGGGTGGCATCCCCACTCCAATTTTACCTTTCAAGGGTTTTTGGGTTACCAAATCTTTGTGTTATGAGTTATATTTTATGGATGTGATTAGAATGTTAAAATCATTTCAATATTGAAATCTATGTTTATGGTATGAATGTTAAATTGGTTTCAAAGTATAATTTTTTTTGGGATAATTGATTCACTCCCCCTCTTAGTATCTCACTTTCCCATATAAGACTTCCAACAGTCAAGGCCCAGATTTGCAGTTTGCAAAAGAGAAACTGGTGGAAGAAAAATTGGAGAAGAAGATGACATGAAAAATAATGGAGAAGATCACTGATGATAGGAATAAATTATCAGACTTGGTAAAATAAGTAAAGTCTACATTGACCAAGACATGTCAATTATTCACCAAAATATCAAACTATTCAAAATTTGTTAAAGACTTAGAGCATAAGAGAGTTGAAACTTACAAAGAGCTAGGGAGCCTAACCGGTAAGCTTGATCCTTTTTCAATCTCAATTTTTTATTACATCAGTCAAGTGAAGCAATTATTTCACAAGGTGAATGAGATTCAAAAGGAATGAGATAATAGAATGTTAAGTCCACTTGAGGTTCAATCATTTTTATCACCTATAGTGGAAGGCATGCAGGAAAATGTGAAGAAGGAAGAAGGGATTCTTGCCTTACTTGGCATGAGTACTCTGGATAATATGGAAGATCTTTCAAGATTACTTGATAAAATTGTTTCTTTGAGTATCCTACAAAAGTCATGGGAGAAATCCTTAGAGACATCAAAGGTGAGCTTCAAGACAATCTTTGATAAGATGTAAGTACATATTTTATATTTTCACCTTTGGCATTGTTGTCAAAGGGGGAGTATATGTTATTTGGAAATAGTACTAGGAAATATATGTTATTAGTAGTGAAGTATAATTGGTTGAAGGAACTGGATGAATAGTGAAAGGGAGTGCATGATGTATTTTCCATCAATGCCAAAGGGGGAGATTGTTGGCATTGTGATGAGTTTGGGAGATGTACATTGGCTGTAGTCATAGGAATTCATTGGTTTGGTTGTCATTGATGGAAAATAAGTTAGTACAATCATTATCATAATCAGTGAAGTGTAGGATACTATCGGTGTGAAGGTTATGTGATCGGTAGTACTAGAAATTGGTTAAGTCTAGAAGATTAGTAGAGAGAGAGAGATCACAATTCAGTAGCGGTTGTGATAAAGGAGAAACTATGAGGTGTGGTCATTGATACAGTATCAACATGGTCAGATTATAGTGTGGTTCTAACCACAACTCATTTGTTTGATCGGTAAGAGATTTTTGGTTGACATAGTCTTGCAAATAGGTAAGAACACTTAGTTTCTTGAGCATCAATTGGAAGATTTCAAATAGGTAAGTGGTATAGATGTTGCAATGATATTTGGTATTATGATGATGCATAGTTATGGTTATAGAATTGATGATCTGGCATTCTTGGGATTGATGCCACTATTGAAGGAAGAGTTAAGGCAGTGCATTGGAATAGTCAAAACATGTTTCACTATCTTGGAGATATAACCTTGAAGATCTTTGTTTGAGCCGACACGTTCTAAGGAAATATATTCTTACATTTTATTTGTCATTTTGATACATGGTTATTGCATAGGAAAGGATTTGAATCTCATTTTAGTCGGTGCTAGAAGTATATTTAAAGGGTATTGCTCATATTGAAAAATAGAGTTGGTTGTTGTTGTTTTATGATATTGTAAGGGTTGTGATAAAAATTGGTGATATATATTAGGATTGTAATAAGAGATTTGATAGAGGAAGAGTTGTGAGTAGTTATAGTATGCAAAAAAAATATCAGATCTGACAGGCAATTAGTGCTATATCTAGATCATTCACTTGTTCCCTAGCAGCTACAACAAGCAAATCCCTTAACCAAATGAACCTTAATAGGTTTCTCATTATAAATTCCTTAAACAAGGGAGCTCTAAATAGAGTCTTGAAATCCTCTTGCAAGGTAGATCTTTGTAGAATTGATTGTACTTCTAACAAGGTACTAGTCACTCCTAATAGGGTGAACCCTCATAAAAGGGTAACTGTAAGCTCCTAACATGGAAAACTCATTTTACTGTAGTAGTGAGCCTATGGGTGTCATCCCCATCATGGTTTTTCCCTCTAACAAAGGGTTTCCACACAAAAATTATTATGTCATGTGTGATGATTTTGTGGTTATTTGATATTGTTATCTTTTATTTACTCACGTCAGTTATATGCTTTGTACTTTGGAAGTTATAGTTGAAGTTGGTTAGATTGGTGGTTGGATTAATCTTTAATCTATTTGTACTGATTCACACCCCCATGTCAGTACCTAATAATTATAACACCTACTCCACCTCGTCTATCTAGCAAGACCAAAACTAATTGACATGCACATGACCATCGAAAGAAACATCAAGCTAAATCCAAGGCACATGTGCTTACTTCCCAAAACATTTTACCTTCCTTTGACCATCCCATGCTTGAGACTATGGAGGAAGTTAATAATCATAACACTACTCAAATGGATCAACATGATGATTCTATTCACATTTTGGATTCTATTATGATTCATCTTGAAGAAGAAGATACTCTTGATGATCCTATTGATGCTAATAATGATATACATGCTAGTGATTGTGATGAATATGAGACTATTGATCTTGATAATGATTTTACTAATATTCTTTTAAAACAGTTATCAATCACTTCTAGTATCAAGGAACGTGACCCAGAACATGATCCTTATTTGGAACTAGCAATTGTTCCTACTATGTTGGACATTTCTCCTCTTGCGAGTTGCCCAATTTCCCTAAATGATATAGGCTGAGATGGGGGGGGGGGGAGACAATGCACTTGATTGGATTCTCTAGCATGGTAGTCTTTGTTGGAAAGTCTTGATTTGAGAGAACTATGGATCACTTAAGGGTTGCCATTTATGGCAACACTTATGTTGGAGTGATTGCATGAAATGATTATAAGTATTGGAGATACAGTCATGAAAATGGCTAAGTACAGAATCAAAATAACAGTATACAGCAGTACAACTTTGGTCAGCGAAGATAATATATGATGTATTATGGCTTGTGAACTTAGAGGAAGATATTTTGAGATATGTATGACCTTCAGTTAAGGTCTCATGTGTTTTGGTGTTGATATCAGTAAGTTACAGTGTTATGAAGGTATGCGAAGACAGTGAAACAGGGTATATGAACAGTCGCAATGATTGAGGGAAGATTAGATGGAATGGTAATGCGCTAAGTCAAATGAAATTGTATATTGCTAAAACTTTGGTAATACAAGATTTTCAACTCTACATTTATCATTTGTATAAGTAATTATTATGTTTTGCATTGTATTTGAGAGATGACTGGATGACATAATTAATATAAGTATATAGTGTTTTGTGGAAGTGATGAGTGTGAAACTATGTGATAGAGATGGATATGTGATGGATGTGAATTTGGGATATTAGTAAAGGTAGAAAGCAGATGCGAGATCAAAGATTGATAGAGCTATAATTGGAACTATCAAAGCATAGTAGATGCTTGTGTAGTTCACTTATTGAAGAACTCCTTTTTGTAATAGAATTGTGATTGTAAGAGTTGTAAGCTCACCACACCTTTAATAGGGTTTGTGTATACCCCTAATAGGCTTTTTTATTCCTCTAACAAGGAAATGTACTATGTAATACTCATCTCCTAGCATGGATTCTATATTTTAGTACATAAGTTGTGGGTACCATCCCCACCAAGGTTTTCCCTTGGCCAGGATTTCCTTGAAAACAAATAATGGTGTTATGAATTATTTGTTATGTGTTTATGTTCTTTTCATTTTAGCATTGATATGGTTTATTTGCAATTGGTTGAAGTTTAATTTAAAGTGATGTAATACTGATTCACCCCCCCCTCCCCTCTTAGTATTCCTTAATCCTAACAATTGGTATCAAAGCTATGGGCCTTTGGAGAGAAAGCCTAACAACTTAAGGGAGATCAAAATGGATTTAGAAATTTTACAAGAGAAATTTTAAGCAACACTTGATGACTTGGACAAAGAAAAGGATGAGAATGGAAAATTCAAATTCAAATTAAGAAGAGTAGAAGGCTTCATTAAGAAAGTAAAGGATTAGCTTGAACTTTCAAGAAGTTAGAGACAAAACCTTATGGATAAGATCAAAGATGATTCAGACAATGATACATTAGACCAAGTAAAGAAGATGGAGCAAGAAGAAGAACAAATTAATCTTCTGATGATTAAAGAAATTCAACATGAAAAAGATGCAAGATACAAAGTTGAAGAGACACTAAAAGAAGCAAATGTATAGATAGGACAGATGAAGACTAAACTTGATCACTACAAGGATAAATGTAAGGAATTAGAGAAGTACAATTAGATCATCAAATGTGAACTCACTCAATCCAAGTTATACATTGAGAAGCTACACATGAGAAGTGATAAAATTAATGAACAAAGAGAGAGAGACATAAACCTAAAGGAGACATGACTAGAATTGGATACAATGAAGGATAATGTTCTAAGACTAATGATGAATGACATGAAGTGAAGACTGAAGATGGATCCACTTTTGAAGAGCCTAAAGATCAAAGTAGGCCTTTCAGAGGTAGATTATTTGGATGTAACAAATTTGGACACATGAAAAGAGATTGTAGAAGTAAAGGTCCTTTCAAACCTTTTACTGATTATTGTTATAACTATTATGCATATGGACATAAAAAAGTAGAATACAGGAACCAGATTAGTTAAGGAACAAACAAGATTACATAAAAGAAGAGTCAGCAGCCAAGATCACATGCTACAAATGCAATAACCTTGGGCATACTGCAAGGTATTATAAGTTGTAGGTTAATCAGGACCAAATACCACTTATATATTTTAAATGCAACAAATTAGGACACATAGCGAAGTTTTGCAAGTATAATAGAATGAACAATAAAAGAGGACCACCACCTATGGTTATAAAGAAGAACATTGGTGATAGTGGTAAAATTCTTAATGAGTACATGGATGAGTTTAAGAACCATTTCAAGAAACTAGCAAATGATGACGATGAGAAGATATGGAAGGTAAAATATTTCAATAAGGCATTGGTTTAGGGAGAGACAATAGATGTGAAGACACTGGTTTAGGGAGAGATAATAGATGCTACTATGTCTTCGCATGATGTTGACATTTCTACATTGACCTAGAAGGTCGCATGGCCTTAGGGGGAGCACTGGATGAAGATGATAGAATATACCCAACCCCTGATTATGTGGAATAAGCTCATGCAAGCTTAGATATGGTGTGTAAAGACACTATGGATTTTATGTTTGTGATTGTAGCACTTGGAGATTCATATCCTATGATCACTAAATTTATGTTTGATTAGACAATGTGCAAAGTTGAGCTACCTGTGATTAATGCATTCATTAATCTTGTGATGGATAAAACACCTTGAAACATATCATTTTTTCACCATTTGATTAGAAGAAACCAAGCAAAGTGGATTTAAGAAGTACTATAGCCATCTAGCAACTACATTGTGTGATCGTTTGAAGCATAAATTCTAGAATTTGGTATATTAAAGGTATTTAGATCGTACACTCTTTCAAGAAGATATGGATGCACCTATAATATTTGATATTATTGATAGACGAAGGTATAATTTTAAGAGGCACCTATTTAAGTCTTGTGAGGATAATCCAAAAGGATCATTTTTGCAAACCCATACGACGTGTTACATGTTGAATATATTAGGGCTTACATTCACTACAAGTATGAGACCATAGGAGATGCAAAAATCTAAGGAGTTAGGAGAGATGATAGAGTCTGATGATAAAATGAAAGAAGAGTTCAAACATTTGGAAGAATAATATATCATTAAGTTAACCCTCCTTAATGAGTTCTGTGAGACAGAATGGTTCAAAATCATTCTAAGCAGAATCTATGATTAGTTCATCTAGATAGGAGAGAAACCTGTAAAAATATGTAATCAATTGATTCATGAGATAGCTTGATTAGATAATGCTAGAGCCCTCCTAGTAGCTAAGAAGAATACCAAGAAACAAGTAGAAACCCTAACTCATTCTAAATAGGATAAGAGAGTGATGACTGTGAATGACATCTTTCAGGAAGATGTGAGATTGGTAGCAATTCTACTAGGATACAAGTTGTTCTACAACAACGGACCTAATTTTGTATTAGTAGGGGTAATTATGATGGCCTATAGAATGGTGAAGGAAAACACTAGACATAACTTATGCAAAATCCTAGCACAACAGTTCTTGGAGAATGTGAGGATTATCAAGAAGGACAAGTCAAAAGCTTTCAGGTTTGGTTCACTACTGATACACATGTACATTCACATTGTACACAAATTTACCAGAATGCACCCTAGAGCATGGAAAGACAATATACCTACTAGCATACATATATCAAAGAGCTTTAGGAGATAGAACAAAAATTGGGTAGATGGTGTTATTTACAATGATTAAGATCCTTCAAAGGAAAATGAAGGAGAGATACATAATACTTGAGGAGTTGGTAAAGATGTATAAAGACACAATCTATTTCATGGTTGAAACTTACTATGTGTGCTTTGAAGTAGTAGAACCAGGAAAGAAATAGTGCTACCCTATGGGGTATGAGGTTAATTCTAAAGTTCTCACAATGCAAGTTGAACATGTATTAGTAGCTGAGATAGACACATCTGAAGAGAGATGGGGAACTTACTTGGAAAAGTTAGCAAAAATTAGAGAAGAACAGGACAAGGGAACAAGGAAGAGAAAATTTGAGAAAATGGTTGATGACATTGCTATGAAGACAGGAATTACAAATGAGCAACTAAAAGAAGTAAGGACAAAAATGATAGAAGGATCCTCTAGCTTAGCAATAGAGGCACCTCCTCCTTCTGAAGCAAAAAAGACAATAAGTCCTACTCCTAATATAATTGATTTATCAATTACACATGAGAAGATTGCACAAGAGGTTGCACCTGCAAGCACACCTAGGATATCTACACGATCTAACAAACCAAGAAGCCCTAAGAAACAAAAGGTAGAAGTAGACACAAAGAAGAAAGAAGACAAGGTGTACACTCAAATTGTGCACTTCTCTAAGTCATTACTTCCAAGAGAATCCATGAATGGGAAACCTTGAGAAAGTAACCTAGAGCCCCCTATGCATGGAATCACAAGGATGTGTATAGTGCTCTCAACTAGAGCTATTAAAGCATGCAACCTTGCTAGTAAACCACACAATGGGAGATTCAAAGAGACAAGGGAAAGAATGCCAATATCCTCAAGAATCAAGATGAAAATGCAATGCAACTATGCTAAGAATGAAGATGCAAATAAGTTATGGAAACGAAAGTATTACAAGCCTTGCTAATTAAGCTATATGAGCTAATCTAGAGCATAAATGAAACTAAGCTAGATCCCATGAGAGCTAAGCTAAGAATGCAAGAATGAAAGCTAGAATGCAAGAAGATCTCCAAAGCTCCAAAGTCTCCAAGAATTCCTACAGCTTAAGATTAGTATAAAAATTTGGGATTCTAGAATGAGAAAAGAGCTCCCCTTTTAAAGGAATTGAAAAGAAATGGACCATGGAGATTAAGAGGCAAAATATTTAATCAAGGGTGGAGCTTGAAAGAGAGATCAATCCTTGTGCACAAATCTCCTCCAATGAGAAAATAAGAGTTGACTTTTGTGCCCCATATGAGACAAAAAGGCCTTTTCTCCTTTTTATAAAATAAGAATAATATTTTATTTGTGCAACTTAGGATAAGAGGAAAGTGGGGGCTTTTTATTTAATAAAAGGGGAGGGAATTCCTTTTAAATAAAAAAAGACTTAGGATAAAATGGTTAGCCCATAGAAAATAATCGAATAAATGATAGAATTAGGATTTGATCAAGTAAATTGATTTAAATTTGAAAATATTGATTCAAGAATTTGATAAATTGCTGAATGGGGGCCCAAAGTTTAGGCAACCATTTTAGGGTGCATACATTTTCCCCTCTTTGACTAATGTGAGATTGTTTTGGGATCACATATGGTCAAAGAATGGAATTGACATGTGAGATCGATTTGGGATCACAAAACAACCTAGACGTGTGTTTAACGAATGGGAACACATCAAGACAAAGATAAGATGACAAAGATAAGCTAAAAGACAAGACCACCATACCTGTAAATAGGAGATTTTCAAGTCTCAAATAAGAGATAAGAATCTCAAGCAAGGTTTGATTGAAAAAGCTAAATCAAAAATTGAAGCTAATAGGTACTGCCCCCTTGGAATTGAAATCAAAATGAGGTATAGGAGAAACAACAAATTGATAAATTTGATCAAATCACTAGAAATCATAATCGAAGGTGAAAGATAATAGGATAACCATCAAGCAGTGAAGATATGCCCTAGTTTGACTAGGTTTGACTGAGAAAGATATAGGATAAAGATGAATTCAAACCTCAAAGAGATGAAGCAAATGAAAATGAAAGACTAGAAGGTTGACAGAGATGGGGATGAAGAAATGAAGATGCCCCAGCGAAGATCAAAGGATTAGGCCTCAAATGGTCAGCCAACTGCGCAGAAGAAGGAGAAATTTTGAAATGTGATCTTGACTATCAAAATGAACTCGAATTTTGATTTTGATCCCGAAATAGTTTGTGAAAGATAAGAAGCGAAAGACATGATGGGGATAAAGTGAAAGGTGAGCGTAGTTGACCAACAAGTCCATGAAAGATGAAAGGAGAGCTCTGTCCATATGCAAAATGGAAAACTAAACTAACATGAACCTAAAAATGCAAGCTACTATGAAAAGTGGTTTACTTGCAAGGTTACAAAGCCATTAGACTCTAATATTCATCATCAAGCATTATTGGTAGTGTCACAAGATCATACAATACACACTAGTATGACTAAGGGTATATGAATATGATTTGTATCAGATAGATATGTGGGAATCCCACCTAAGCATCAAAGACTTGTAAGTCAAGATGACTAGTGTAGTGAGGTTCCCTAAGTTTAATATGGAAAGATTATACTTGCATCAAGACACAAGGAAAGTCAAGATGGCTATAAGCATGCACTTGCAAAAACAATCAAGGATAATACATTATAGATCCTAGTGTCAAGTGGAACAAGCATAAATGCTAATGATAGTTAGGGCCAATAAAATATACCCACAAGCAGAAAAAGAAATAAAACATGTCCTCATGCCCCTAGTCTTCTAGCTCGGCATCATTGAAAACTATTAGGGAGAGAAAACTCATCAAAGAAATCATCATAGACAACACACAAAGAAATAAAGTTAAGCAAGTCTCAACGAGTCGAGTGTTTAAGTACATGTGTAGGTCATAGAGTCAAACTTTGAGTATCACATCTGCCAGTGGAAAAATATCATATCATGCTAGACTGTGGGTAAGATATCTGATAAGTGTTGAGAAACACTTGATGCTAGGATAGTGTTGAAAAACATAGTTTGGGGTGGTGTTGAAAAACATCATTTTGCAAGATGTCCTAAAGACCAACGCATCCAAGAGACCAAAGCTAACATAGTTATGCCCCCTAAACAAAGACAAAGACCAATTCCAAACCAAGGCAACAAGGACAAGGCATGGTGGAGAAAGGCTAAGTGTCGAGGACGAGTGCTAAGAAACAAGGGTGCAAAGGCCTCAAGTAGTGCTTGTTTCCAGGTTTTCATCACTTGGAGATTTTTTTATTTTTTCAATTTCTTTTTTATTTTTGCTACCAAGGTGCCTGTTTCCAGGTTTTCACCAAGGCACTTTTTCTATTTTTTTGAATTTTTTGCAATTTTGATTTTTTTTTTGTATTTTTTCAGGATTTTATATGCTTTTTAAGATTTTTTCAACATCATATATAAATTTTTTTTTTTTGAAAATTTTTCAGGATCAATAAATATGTACAAAGGATGCCCCCAGATAGAATGGGCATCAAACTCCCAAGCAAGATCACATCATGTAGTCCCAATGTCTAGCAAGGTGGAGAACAAGAGGGATTATCAAGCTAGTGGAAGAGATGGAAGATATGAGAATGAAGAAGAATGAAGGGAAGAAATCCTCAAGGGAAAAATCCTCAAGAGTACCCAAGCTAGGGAAAAATTGTCATGTAAAGCACATTTGGACAAGCAATGAAAGGCCAACATAGGATAAGTCACAAAAGTGTAATGCAAAAGAAGGAAAGGATGCAGTCCAAAGGAGTAGACATGTCAAGAGGCTTCATAGCATCATGTTTTATTCTTTTTTATTAGATCAAGACCAAAAGGGAAGAGGATAGCAAAAGACTAGAATGAATGGAGGAAAATAAATATGAAGGCTAAACATGAAATGAAAGCAAGATCATCGTAAGATAGATCACAAGATAGCCAAATGTTCGCTTATAGGTCAACATTGTCAAGATCAAAAAGAAAAGATGGAATGGATGAAATATGTAGAAGAACTACGCAATGTGCCTGATTGCCAAGTTTTCATCACGGTACTTATCCAAGGCGCCATAAGAGAATGGTTTTCACCATAGGATGAATTTATTTCTCTTTACTTTTTCTACCAAAGCGCTTGTTTCCAGGTTTCCGCCAAGGCACATTTTCAATTTTTTCATTTTTTTATTTCTTTTTTCTTTTTTCTATTTTCTTTTTCATTTTTTTATTTTTTATTTTTTATTTTTTTTTATTTTTTTTTTCTTTTTTGGAAGAAGGCAAGCTTTTTAGATAATGCTCCTTGAAAGGATAAACCATGATATGCCAAGTATTCAAAATGATATGCTCAAAGATGTTGATAGGGAAAGGAAGATGGAAGAGAAAAATGAAAGATAAGGTTTTATGTAAAGCGAGTGAGGTTGGAAGATAGGAGGAATAGGAAAATGAGGAAAAATGATAGAAGGTAGAAGGATAATGAATGTAAGGATTGTGAAAGGGTAGATGGAAAGGAAGGCAAGATCAATATCAACACACACCTTGAATGGTGGCGAGAGGATGGAGGAAATGTGAATGAAGGAATATGGTGAATGAATAGTAGAGGTTGTAGTTTAGGCGTATGGAATAGAAGAATGTTTTTGGAAGAAGATGAAGTGGAAGCCTTTGGAAGTTTGAATGTCAACTTCACTTGTTTCTCAACATCAGAATCTTTCAAGAGAGACTTTGGAATCCATATAGTCGTAGGCTTTTTATTTCTTTTTGATGATTTAGAGAGAATATCTTCAATGATGAATTTTGGAACCCATACTTTTCTTATAGTTTCCTTCTTAGATATCTCTTTTGACTTTATGTGTCCATGTCGATTAGAGGAGACATGGTGATCTTCTTTTTTTTTTATGGATTCTTGTATTGCTTCTTTTTCTTGTATTGAACTTTCAAGTTACTTCCAAAAGACTTGGGACTTGTGGAAGAAGGTGGATATGACTGGTTTAGATGGGTGGGTGGATGAAAAGGATGCAAGGGTATGCATCTATGTTGATCTTGAGGAAAGATAGGAGATGGAGGGATGTAAGGACCCAAGATGGATGATGAATTAGGAGAGTTAGGAGGGAAAGTGAAGGGACATAAGGGCCCAAGATGGAAGGAAGATGTGAAGCCTTTAGTATTGGTGGAGGAGGTCCAAGGATGGACATGAAAGATAGATAATCAATAAGTTCCTCAATATCTATATGACAACCAAGGACATCAGCATCTTTAGAATGAGCATTAGGATTTGCAATAGGATCATGAATATCTTGAATATGAGCACCTTCTTTGATAGGATTGTTCAAAGCTTGCAAAGACTTAGGAAGACTAGAAAGTGGAAGCAAACATGGGGTGGTAGAACAAGAAGATGGAAGGCTTTGATCTTGAAAAATTGCTTTAGATAACATAAGCGTATAATTTTTCTCTTGATTTTCAATAGGCTTAACATTGGATGTAACAACACGATCTTTAATAACCTTAATGGAAGTATCATCTTTGGAAAGCACAAGTGTAGTAAGGTTATTTTGATTGTCAATAAGCTCAACAGTGGAAGTAGTAGCTTGATCTTGCTTAGGAGAAGACTTAAGACATGGTGGAATGAATGAGAAAGGGTGTAGAGGATCAAAAGAACATGGAGCCACTTCTAAGGACAAGGAAGCATGTTGAAATTGTATGGAAGACTTTTGAAGAGATAGTGAAGGATTAGCTGAAGTAGGCATTATAGTGCATAAAGACTTAGGCTCTTTAGGTTTAACATTATTGAAAGTATTTGCAGCCAAGTGAAGGTTAGCTTGAGTTTCTTTAAGAGGTAGCCCTTGAGGATAACTATAGGGAACCGCATGAAAAGTATTAGGATCTTTGTTGGATGAAAAATTTGTGAAAGATTTGAAAGACTTGGAAGCTTTAGGAGATGTATGGGTATTGGAGGAAGTAGGGGATGAAAGGGAACCATCAAAAGATAAAGGTTCATCATTAACATAATCTTTCTTGAGAGTGTAATCTTTATTTTCAGCATGAGAGTTCTTAGAGGAAGGATTCTTATAATATTTACGTTTCAAATCAGCACAGTACATTTTATATTCCTCAATAGATGTAGATGTATCATCTAGATATTGTTCACAAAAATCATCAAAATCTCTTTCAAAATTAGAGTCATATGGATCACCATCACGATCTATCCAATGTGATGACCCATTTCCAGTAAGCATGAGCACACAACTAGGAGGACTCTTAGGAATAGAGGTGTCATAGGCATTACCACATTAATCATAGTTGTCAAAGATGGGTGTGTCACTCTTTATGGAAGAAGTATCACAAGGTTTGTCATGTTGCTCATTATGGTATGTCTTGATAAGAGAAGTAAGACTCTTGGGAGAAGTAGAAGAGGAATGAGATTGCGAAGAAGAGAAAAGTGAAGACCTAGTGGAGGAAGAAGACTTGAATGATGAGGAATGTGAATAATGTCTAGCAGAGTCATGGAAAGACTTGGAAGATGAGGAAGAATGAGAAGACTTAGATGATGAAAAATGTTTGGAAGAGGGAGGTTGTGACATGATCATGTCTATGATCCTAGCAAAGGCGTCTGATTCATTCATCTTTTCTTTTATTTGTCTTAAGTTCATCACCCATGCAATATCTAGAAGGACTATTGGAGGAATAAAACTCTTTGAATTGAGCAATGAGTTTGAGATCATCTATTTTCAAGAGAGGTTCCATAACAAGATAGTTGAAATTCATGGTTCTAGAAGAGGAGGAATCAAGCATGGAAGTGACAAAAGAGAGGAATAGAAGAAGGTAGACTAGATAATAAGAGGAAAAGAATTAAGAAGACATGAAGAGTTTATGAAGAAGAGAAAGGATGGAAATGGGAGACTAGGAAGATATGAGAAATATGGAAGAAAGAAGATCAAGAGTCATTTTGTGCAACTGGATACCATTTAAGTTCATTTGGATGTTTGAGCAACATGTCATAGCACCTATGATCTGACCTGGACTGACCAAGGAAGACTGAAAATGAAACAAATTAACAAGACAATAGAAAGACTCTGTGCAATGATTCACAGAATATTGGGATGATATAATCTGGCCAGATGATATTTCTTACAGAGGTTATGTGATAGTTTCTAGGCAGTCTGTGTGATAAAATCTATGCAAGATGTGCGACAGTTGTGCAGCAACGAAGTATCACTCGATAAAACTCAGAACAATGTGCGATGATCATTTAGGAACGTACGACTCTTGACCACCGAGTGTTTAAATTTCAATTTTTGAGGGTAATTTGGTCAAAGTTGTAATCTGATGGTTGAATTTGTCGATTTCAAACACAGTACTAGCAGTAATTAGACAAGTTTGCAAATAGTAGGTGATCAAACATGTCATAAAACACTTGCACAAGGGCAAAAGCAACCTTTCCAAGATAAGCAATTGTGATATCAAAGCAAGAAAATCCTATGAATGCTACCATGATGTTTGATGTTTGAGAATGTTTACACAGGTAGATCACAACAAGAACACTTCAAGCACTTACTAGCCTAAAAAGAAAAAAGGCTCAATACTTAACAACTTAGCCCACACTTAATGTCCCATTGCCTCACATAAAGTGGTTGCCACAATAGATATTGGCTTTGTCATGGAAGTGCCAATGACACAACCAAAGGAACATAGATGGTGAGTAATCTTGGGGTGATCTGGGTTAGTCCACTAGGATCAATCCTTGCACCAAGAAGCTAGGCAGAAAAATAGGGTGGCTTCTAGCTATGGTTCTTAGTAATGAATTTCATTTGTAATACCCCTCTTGCTCCCCAAAGGGACTCCTTACCTTACAGCAAGTAATAGACCTCGCGGCCATAAGAGTACCTTAAGCATTCTTGCCTAGCATTTTCCTCATGGTCACAATCCCACAAGTACTCACACCAAGTGAAGACAAGTATGATGTCTACCAAGGTTTTGTGTCCTTGATAGCCTTGAGTTTATAGTGGGTTAGAATAGCTGATGAAAAGCTTGTCCCCACTTGGGTCATTCCTCTTGATTGCTCAAGAGAAGGCTCGCTAAAGGATTCTTAAAACTAAACAAAGAGTGGATCAACCTTTGAGTGTCAAGATTTTTGGTTCATCTCAAGGGTGAAGAGCATACTCTTCTAGCTCAAAAATTTCTCCCAAACACTCCAAGAAAAGGTTGAATTACCCTCTTGCTTTCAAAATCTAAAGATGGGTCAAGATTTTTGTTTCACGACAAGGGTGAAGAGCATACTCTCCTACCACCAAAAGATTCCTACAAAAAGATATTAAGTGCATATGAAAAGAAACAACTAGTATATGTCGCACTTAAAATGAAAGCAATTAAACAAGCACTTGATTGGTTTTTATGCATTGGGCAGCCCTACAAAAACAATTAGTAGCCCTTGTGCATTTGGAGCTTTGACATGCATTCTTTTAAGCAAATATTTCAAGCAATGAAGGCACCTACAAGCACAACTTGTTATCCCCACAATGGTTAGCACATCAAAATCAAGCAAAATTTGCAAGTCAAACCCTGTTCAACTACAACAAATTAGAAATCCAAAGCAAATAAATCAAATCTTGCAAAGAAATGTCCAAAATTACTCATTGCCAGGCCTGTGTGACAGTTCTATCAAAGAAAGAATCATATGATATTTCTCTGTATACTGGTATGATACTTTCTCTCTGTATGATACTCCATGCTACCTACATGTGACAGAGTATAAAACATTGGTGCGACAGAGTCCCGTATAACCGAATGATACTTTTACTAGAAAAGTATCACACAAGTATGTAATAAAATATCACATGATATTGGAAAACTATCACATGATAATCTGTCAGAAAAATAGAGAGTTGAAATAACAAGCAAAAATGGTGACAAAAAATTGACAAAAATGCATAAAAAGAAGGACAAAACAAGAGTGTTATGCCCCACGGTGGGCGCAAAAAATGTACACTCAAATTGTGCACTTCTCTAAGTCATTACTTCCAAGAGAATCCATGAATGGGAAACCTTGAGAAAGTGACCTAGAGATCCCTAGGCATGGAGTCACAAGGATGTGTATAGTGCTCTCAGCTAGAGCTATTAAAGCATGCAACCTTGCTAGTAAACCACACAATGGGAGATTCAAAGAGACAAGGGAAAGAATGCCAATATCCTCAAGAATCAAGATGAAAATGTAATGCAACTATGCTAAGAATGAAGATGTAAATAAGCTATGGAAATGAAAGTATTACAAGCTTTGCTAATTAAGCTATATGAGCTAATCTAGAGCATAAAGGAAACTAAGCTAGATCCCATGAGAGCTAAGCTAAGAATGCAAGAATGAAAGCTAGAATGCAAGAAGATCTCCAAAGCTCCAAAGTCTCTAAGAAATCCTGCAGCATAAGATTAGTATAAAAAGTTGAGATTCTAGAATGAGAAAAGAGCTCCCCTTTTAAAGGAATTGAAAAGAAATGGACCATGGAGATTAAGATGCAAAAGATTTAATCAAGGGTGGAGCTTGAAAGAGAGATCAATCCTTGTGCACAAATCTCCTCCAATGAGAAAATAAGAGTTGACTTTTGTGCCCCATATGAGACAAAAAGGCTTTTTCTCCTTTTTATAAAATAAGAATAATGTTTTATTTGTGCAACTTAGGATAAGAGGAAAGTGGGGGCTTTTTATTTAATAAAAGGGGAGGGAATTCCTTTTAAATAAATAAAAACTTAGGATAAAATGGTTAGCCCATAGAAAATAATCGAATAAATGATAGAATTAGGATTTGATCAAGGAAATTGATTTAAATTTGAAAATATTGATTCGGGGATTTGATAAATTGTTAAATGGGGACCCAAAGTCTAGGCGACCATTTTAGGGTGCATGCACAAGGTAACTAAGAAGAAAGAAAAACAGAAGAAGCCACAAGACCTGTGGAAGCCAGATATCAAGATGTTACAAAAGAGGATAATAAAAGATGGAAGCTTGAAGACACTGAATAGGTATTATGAAAGGTACAACTCTAAAAATAATTCAGTAATTAAGGACATAATAATTGAGCACTTGTTAGTCTACAAGAAGAATTTGGTAGAAATAGAAGGTTGTATTCCTAAGGACTTGTATAGAAAGTTGGAAATAAGAAAACAATTAGCACATTCTGAGGATGAAACTACAATAAATAAGGCTATTGAAGACATGTTTCCTATAGTCTCCATACAAGAGAGGGAGAGAATCATTAAAGAGTTGAAACCTCTACTGAGAACAAAGGCCAGACTGGTGAAGATAATGGCAAGGAAGTATGATGAGGTTATAGAAGACACACAAAAGGCATTGGACCAAATTCTTATGTGTGACATGCTTGAGAAGATCACACCTCTAAAGGTTACCAAGCCTACACCTTTAGGAATGGGAGAAAGCTCTAGGATAGCTGAAGAGAGTGAGCAAGCAAGAGAAGTTGATAAGAAACCAAACTTCTTCATTTCTGGTGTGCCTATATCATTAGACACTTCACTTGATGTAAATGATCCATTTCAAGAAAATATGGATAGTGTGATGATAGTAGAAGAGGAAGGACAGAAAGAGGAAGAACATATGAAAGAAAAATAGGAAGAAAAAGAACAAAAGAAGGACAAACAACAAGAGGAAAAATAAGAAAAAGAGACAGGAACAGAAAAAGAAGAAGAGGTAAGAATTGAGCTTAAACAAGAACTGGATACCTCCTCCACCCTATTATTGGAAAGTATGGCCAAACCAGTGAGGACTGATGTGGAAAGCATGGATGAGGATGAAATCATGAGGTTATCCTTCATAGAATTTGTTAAGGCAAAGGAAAGGTCATAACAAAAGGGGGAGAAGAAGGTCAAGGTGATTGCTAGGGTAGTAGAGCTTATAAATAAAATACTCCCTACACCTCTCACATTTCAAGGAAAGGATGATGTAGAGAACTTGAACTTAGCATTGGATAACTTTGATAGCTATTTTGAGTCACTGTTGAAGATTACAAAGGATAAGGATGAGAAGAGATACTTAGAAAAGAAATTGAAGGAAGTTTTCCAATCCATCTCATGGGACTTGGGCATTCTAAAAATAACTACAATCAAAGTTAAAAGCTGTGTGGCAAAAGGAAGAAACTCTACAGTTATTGCATCAGTCCCAACAGACACATAATGAACATTGAGGATATCATAGCCAAGGATAAGGCCCAATTGGACAACATAATGGATAGTTGTGAAACCTCTTCACAAACTATGTTGGACATGGATAAGCAAACATCCAATATTTTGGATAAGATAAGTACTTTGAATACATAGAAAGGGAGAGTAGTGGAAAGATTTGGTTTTCTCAAGATTCTAATCACTCCCAAGCTATCAATTATTGAAGCTCATCTCACAAAGATGGAAAAGATAGAAGGATCAATGACAAATTATGTACCCACTGAGCTGAAGGCAGTAGAGACTACATGTTATGCATTGAATGGACTGATCCATGTCAGTGAATTATTGATCAAGTCATGGGATGATGAAGTGAAGACCTTGGAAGACTCCTTCCAAGACATTCTGAATCTAGTGAGTAAGCAATAAGTCTTATATGCTTAAGATTTTGAAGTTTTGTAAGTACCTTTGCCATTGATGTCAAAGGAAGAGGAAGAGAAGAGAAAAATGAGAAGAGGAAAAAGAGAAAGAAAAGAAAAATATAAATAAAATAAGAGAAGAGAAAAATAAGAAGAAAAAAGAGAAACAAAATAAAAGTATAAATAAAAAAGAAGAAAGAATATGTATATAGAGAAGTAGAAGGAAGATAGTGTTTTGGCATGACACTTAGTCATTTTTCGCTAAGTGTTGCCATCAATGCCAAAGGGAGAGATTGTTAGCAAGTGATGATTTGAGAGCACTATGGATCACTTAAGGGTTATAACTTGTGGAAAAACTTATCTTGGAGTGATCGCATGAAGTAATTATAAGTATTGGATATACAATCATGAAAATGACTAAATACAAAATCAAAATAACAGTATAATGTAGTACAGTTTTGGTCAGCGAAGACAATATATGGTGTATTATGGTTTGTGAACTTAGAGGAAGACATTTTGGGATATGTATGACCTTAAGTTAAGGTTGCACATGTTTTTGTGTTGATATCAATAAGTTAAAGTGTTATGAAGGTATGTAGAGATAGTGAAATGGTGAAACAGGGTATATGAACAGTCATGATGATCGAGGGAAGATTAGATGGAATGGTAACGTGCTAAGTCAGATGAAAGTTATATATTTCCAACACTTCGGTAATACAAGATCATTGAATCTACATTTATCATTTGTATAATTAATTATTATGTTTTGCATTTTATTTGAGAGCTGACTGGATGACATAATTAATATAAGTATAGAGTGTTTTGTGGAAGTGATGAGTGTGAAACTATGTGATAGAGATGTATATGTGATGGATGGGAATTTGGGATATTAGTAAAGACAGATAGCATATGCGAGATCAGAGATTAACAGAGCTATAACTAGAACTATCAAAGCATAGCATATGATTGTGCAGTTCACTTATTGAAGAACTCCTTTTTGTAACAGAATTGTGATTGTAAGAGTTGTAATCTCACCACACCTTTAACAAGGGTTTTGTATACCCCTAACATGGTTTTGTATTCCTCTAACAAGGAAATGTACTATGTAATACTCAGCTCCTAATAGGGCTAGATCTCCTAACAGATACTCTATATTTTAGTACATAAGTTGTGGGTACCATCCCCATCAGGGTTTTCCCTTGGCCAGGGTTTCCTTGAAAACAAATAATGGTGTTATGATTTATGTGTTATGCGTTTATGTTCTTTTCATTTTGGCATTGATATGGTTTATTTACAATTGGTTGAAGTTTAATTTAAAGTGTTGTAATACTGATTCATCTCCCCTCTCAGTATTACTTAATCCTAATAGTCTTTGTGGGTTTTCCTATCATGTTGTGTTTCCCCCATGATGTGTTGCTTGTTATATGTTTTGTTTATATTTTTTTAAATAATCCCTGTTTCTTTGTTGGTGCCAGGTGATTAGGGAATCAAAATATTGTAATCATTCTTATATTTGTACCATGATTGTTCTATATGTCATTATATGTTGTGTTGTAAATGTTCCATTATTCATGAATGTGCCTTTGTATAGTCCACTTGGGATATTGTGACATCGTATCACTAAATCTTTTTGATCTTTGTGATGCTAACCTAAAAAGACTCTTATTTGTCACTCTTATGTGATTTTCATCCATTGTGTTATAGTTTTAAGTCCTTTGGGGAAAGATGATATTTCATTTGATATAATATTTCACATGTTACCCTATGATCATACTGACCCTAGAGTTAGTAGATCCCTTTGTGCTCTTTCTTTTTGTTATGTGCATATTTCCCTTGATATGTCTTCTCTTGGGAGCATTTCACAGTGGAAACATCTCTAGTGGATGCATGTATGCTCCATTAAAGCCATTTCTCCCATTGAGGTTCTTGCATTCTCTTTGAAATGGGGGCATACACTCTGCTCACATTTTGTACACACACACACACACACACACACACACTATGACCATTTTTGCTTCTTTGAATCCCTTTCTGGATTAATAAACAATCCTAAAGGCTTGATTATCTTTCAAATCTCTTCTCAGATTACTAACAATCTAGAAGGTACGATCCATGCAGTTTCATCCTTCTGATCCCTTAAGGATACACACATCCTTATGCCTGGATCACCTTTTGCGGTTTTACTCTTTTGGAAATGTAGTTTCCCGGTGGTGAATCCTTGATGGGTTGACTAGCATGCACATAAACTTGCTAGTCTATTCAAAAACATCTTTTGTTGTAGCATGTCTTTTTGTGCAGTTCATAGTAAGACACACACATCTTATTAGGCGAGTTGATCACACTCTTTTTTTCATTTTTATGTTAGTGATATCTCTCTTGCTATAATTTTGGAGTTAACAAGGACTCAATTTAGTTTGGGGCTTGATGGAATCTTTGTCTCCTTAGCCGTAATGAGATCACCTTATGCATTTTGATCTACTTTACTGAGAGTTTGAGTTAGGCTCACACTCTCGCTAAAGTGGGAGCTAAATGTATCATCTTAAAATAGAAGCACCCATGTTGAGACATGTTTATCCCTCCTTAGTAGGATGCTTTGGACCTAATTTAAATGCCTTTATAAACCCATGGATGTTACTTTTATTTTGTGTCAAATCGGGCCCCTATTTTCTACTTGTTTCTATTTTTATTATCTCTATCCCTGAGATCCTGGACCATCCCCTGATGAGCTGACCCATTAGGTGGTATGTCAAGGTTGACCTAGCCATTGGAGTGAGGCTGAGGTCATACTCCCCCCAAGGTTGGGTGCATCAGGATTTTGGGCCCATCTTGGGTTTCCAATTTCTTTTCCCACCTTATACAGTCAATCCTTTTTAATTTCGGTCATGAAATTGGTATAAAAGGAGGCCTACTCACTTCATTTTGTAGATCCAAATTATCCATGAAGCATACAAGGGTTCTTATTCTATTCAAGAGCATTCATAAGCATTTTATAGGAGCATTGAAGAAGATCCTTTTGCAACCTTTCAAGACTTCAAGCATTCAAGAATTTAAGATATTTTGCATTCATGGAGATTTAAAGGATATTTGGAGAAGTTCATTGGAGGCCTTTTCATCATGTTTCCATGATCATGCATGTTCCTTTAAAGATCCAACTTCCTTCTTTGAAGATAAGATAATGGAGTTGGCCATCAAGGAAGGGTTTGTTCATCCATTTGTATTTTCATACTCGATTCAAGCATATTAGTACATCTAAATATATGAATCCATGACTTGGTATGATTGATCTATTTCATTTTGTGGACATATCCTACATTCCTACAAGATTGAACAACATTGAGCACTTATACATCCTTTTTTATTATGAATTTGGATCCTCTATGAGGCTTCTACAAAGTAAGGTGAATTTATACATTTGATTTACCTTTACATACATTTACATTTAAGGTTAATTCCTAAATTGTAGCTTGACAAAGGCAAGCCCCTCCCGAACAAAAAACAAACTTTTTTCTCTTGTAGATTCAGGTTTTTAGACTTGCAAATTTGTATTCGGAGCCTTCAGAACCTATTTATTATTGCAGTTTTGGGTCCCAAAAAAACTTACATATCACAAGGAGGCCAATTTTGGCCTAGTCCTAGGTGGACTTTCCTCCAAGTCACCATACCCCTCCAGGTCAACCTAGTCCAGAGGCATAAAGATTTTTGGGTTTTGCAGATCACAGTTTTCTAGTCATAGATTTGAACCTGTTGAAATTTTTGATATGTTCCAAGAGCATAATCTTAGATCTAAGTTGGAGCACATATTGTGAGTATTCTAAGGTGAGTTGGAATATTTCATTGGTTATTTTGAGTATTTCTAAATTAGATCTGATTTATTTTCTTAGTCTTAGCATCACATTTACCTTCCTAGTTGATTATACCCAACACATAGGAAATAACATCTTTCTACTTAGCACTTGGTTATATCCTTATCTTGAATTGGAACCCCTACATCACTTGGGTTGTGCTACTCTAACTCAAATCCAACTAGGAGAAGTTCTTGGGAGATCTCTTCCTTTGTGGCCCCCTCTTGTGCATAACATTGAATGTATATGCATGAAAAGTGTGTTATATTACATATCTTATCCTCAACACATTTTTCACGAACCATACAAATAGTTTTTGTAATGTTTAATTTTTTTCGATTATCAATTGTTATGAATTATTATATATTAAATATATTTAAATACTATTAAATATATTTAAATACAATGTAGTAATAAATCGTGTAAGCATGCACTAAGCTAGCTCATAATAACTAGCTAATAGGTGAGAGTTGACATAGTTGAATTAATTTTTTTAAAATTTTAGGAGTTAATTCAACATGACACAAGATTGAACATATGTATTGCATGATTAGCTTGGGGTAGAGTAATGTGAATCTCAAGATGTTGAGTGAATGTATGGATACAAGTGTAATGATATTAATAATGAATGTATAAGAGTACATACAAATAAAGATACAATAAGATTGAATGTGTGGAAGTATGCGTAAGCACAATGGATAAAGGATTAAATAGTGAGTCCAACTTTGTACAACAATATGCCTTTTGTTGAAAATGTTATATGCTAAGACATTCCATCATTTAATGGACTAGAAAAATCATAAATTGAAATAAGTATAAAAATTTCACCATTAAAAATAAGTACCTTCATAATACTTATATACGTCTCAAAAGCTATTTATCTATTTTTAAAATATAAAAAACCAACATCAATAATTTCAATCCTATCATTTTAACTAAATGAATCATTCTTAAACCTTAATTTAAATTTTCTTACACTCGACAAAATATTAGAAATCTTTAATAAAAATGTTCTATTTTAAATTTCAACTATTCCTAAACACCTAAGAAATCAAAAGTGTTTTTGATTATGGTAAAAACAAGTTTTGAAGGGAGTCGAAACCCTTTAACATAAAGTCTTAACCAAATAAAACATTATGCATTACAAACTAAAACAAACAAATACCTATTGAATAAATAGGAACACCAACAATAAAAAGACAACAAAAAACACAAAACAACAAAAAACCAAAAGAGCAGAGAGAACTATGTTAGAGTCTTCAAAGTTTCAACAACCTTAGCTTCAAGTTTGTTCATATTGAGCACTGATTTCTTCAACTCCTGAATGTCTTGAGGGATCTTTTTTGCCTTCCTCTTTAGATTTTCTCTTATCCACTTGCTAGGCCTTGTCAATTCTTCCTGGCCTTTCTCTTTATCAATTTCCAGGTCCACGACTGCCTGTCCTGATACGCATTCTTTAGGTTACCCACCATAGTGTTCATAGTCTCAGTAGTCATTTTGATAACCTTGTGGCTTATGTCCATTACTATATGAAGGGAATCCTTGACATTGTTCAATTTCTCTTCAAAGGTAGAGACTTTACATTCATAATCCTTTTGAATTTTCTCAATAGCCTCCACAGTTTTTTTGAGGCAACCCACAACATAATTTTTCTCTTATTTAGTCCAAAGCTCCTTTTCTTTTGTACTTTGCCTATTAATTTTGTCATTCCCACTTGTCTCAATAGCCTCTAGTTTTCTACTCATCACCCTCTATTTGATTTTTGTATACACCCTAAAATGGTCGTCTAGACTTTGGGCCCCATTTCTGCAATTTATCAAATCCCTGAATCAATATTTTCAAATATCAACAATATCAATTATATCAGTTTCCTTGATCATATCATAATCAATTCAATATTTCTTAAGGTTTGAGCCTTATTTAATTTAAAAGAGAAAAAAATAATAAAAATCTTATTTAATTAAGAGAATATGCTCCCTTTTAATTAATTAAAAATCTCTTTTAATTAAATAATAAAATCACTTTATCCTAAGCCTTTATTTAATTAAAAGGAATTTCCTCCCCTTTTATTTAAATAAAAAATCCCCACTTTTCTTCTTATCCTATGTTGCACAAATAAAGCATTATTCTTATTTTATAAAAACATAAAAAATACTTTTTGTTTCATATGGACACTAAAGTCAACTCCTATTTTCCTATTGGAGGATATTTGTGCACAAGGATCAAGCTTCTATTTTTCTCCATCGTTGATTAAGTCTTCTGTCTCTTAATCTTGATCGTCCATTGATTCTCATTCTCTATAAAAGGAGAGCTCTCTCCTTCATTTTCATATCTTAGTTTTTTATGCTAATGTTATGTTGCAGGTTTTCTAGGTCATTTGGAGCTCTTTGAAGACATTCTTGCATTCAAGCTTTGAAGACATTGTTGTTGCATTTCATTTAGCTTATTTTATTACATCATAGTTGCATGATAATGACATTTTTAGTATAGATTTCCTTTATGCAATATATTAATCTCACATAGCTCAAGAGGAGGATTTGTAGCACTTGTATTTTCCTTTCATAGCATAGCTTGCATCTTTCATTCTCATAGATTAGTTTGCATTGCATTGCATCCATATTGATTTCATTAGAGATATTGGCATTGTTTCCCTTGTCTTTGATTTGGAATCTCTCATTGTGTGGTTGACTAGGAAGGTCATAAGTTTATAGCTCTAGCTGAGAGCAATTTTACAAATCTTGCAACTCCATGCATAGAGAGCTATGGATCGATTTGTGAGGGCTCATTGTTGAGTTTTCTTGCATGTAAGGATTCATAGAAGTGTGACAACATTTTAGAATACATTTTTGGCATGCTCGGTCGGACAACCCACATCTTGCATGCTGATTTTGACTATTTTTGGAGCTAACCCTTGTGCAGATTTGTTTGGAGATGAAAAACCCTAGATTTGAAAGATTTGATCATATCTCCCAAAAGGATTGGTATTTTGGTCTGAAATTTTTTTTGTAGGTTGGTGACATATTAGAGAAGCTCCAAAAAAAATTTCAAAATTTTTAGAGGTAATATCTATTTTTTATGATTTTTTCTTTTTTTTTTCATAAAAAATTAATTTTTGATGCAAATCAGTGTATTTCTCAAAAAATTTTACATTTATAGAAAGGTCTCAAAATTATACAGGGGGTCCATTCATTGTGTTTTTAATTTAGAGGTGATATCATAGCTCATTTGGTCAATTTATAAAAACTGGTCTATTTTGGTAAAATGGGTCTCTAGGGCACAAATGAAGAGATTTTTCTAAAATTTTTACATTTTTGAAAAGCTATTTATTTTTTGATAGAGGTCTCTTTTCTACATTTTGGGTTTAGGGTTTGAATTCATGTGGTATAAGTCCAATCTTTTTGACAAGGTCAAAAATCAAAATTAAAAAATGGATATTTGATAATTAGCATGCACTTATTTTTCACATGGTTCAATGCATGATGTGAGTTGTCATTTAGATTATTTTTTGGCTATTATTTCTCCTAAAAATTGATTTTCAGAGCTAACCCTAGGGTTTGCATAAGTTGGATATACATTGCATATCTTGTTTGCTTGTTTTCTTGTCTTGTTTATTTGAAGGTGCTCTTGCTTTCATGGAAAATGCTTAAAACAAAGCGTTGGACTTGAGGTACTTTGTTCCATCTCTACAAAATTTTGATTTTGGGATTAAAATTGAACCTCTCATGTGTTTGGCTTGAGTGTTTACATGCTTTCATAGAACACATTTCAATTGATGCTCTTAATGGGAAATGAATGAACATAGATTTGCTTTCATACAAGTTTGTGTAAGTGAATGCTTGTGTTTAAACCTTAAATAATTTTTGGTTCCAATATCAAATATCCCATTGAGTGATTGAGGGCATGGATTCATTCCTTGTTTACATAGGGAGTTAAATGCACCACTTTGTGGACTCACTCTATGTTTACTTGGAAAGTTAAATATTCCATTGTTCAACCCTTTTTCATTTGTGAGTAATATTGATAAGCAACTTTAGATTACTTTTTATTGAGCTTGTTAGCTAAATTGGGTGTTGGACTCACTTATTTCTAATCGCCCCTCATTATTTTCCCTTTGGGTGCAAGGTCAACATTCATACATGGGGGAGGGCTCTACTTGAAAAGAGCGTTAAATGTTCCACAAAGTTTTCCCTTTTTTATGCTTCCTTGATCTCATTAGTTTTCTAAAGTGTGGACTCACTTTGAGTTCGAGTGAGGAGTTAAATGTTCCACTTTTGGACTCTCTTTGAGTTTGTGTGAGGAGTTAAATGTTCCACTTTTGGACTCATTTTGAGTTTGTGTGAAGAGTTAAATGTTCCACCTTGTGGACTCACTTCACATTCACTTGAAGACTTAAATGTTCCACTTTTGGACTCACTTCACATTCACTTGAAGAGTTCAATGTTACACTTTTGGACTCACTTCACAGTTACTTGAAGAGTTAAGTGTTCCACCTTTAGTGCTTTAAATACTTGTGATAGTGAATTACTTAATTTTATTTTTAGAAGGCCTGCTTGGGGATACACCACCTCAAGGGATGACCTTAACTCCCATGTTCTGACGGAGTATAAATAGCGGGTGGTGAATCGAAAGACACCTCTCTTGGGAATTGAGTTTGATATCACTCTTGGCTAAGCCTTAAAGAACTTTATACCTTTGAGAAGTGAAGGAGGAGATTTGGGTTACCGTCTCCCCCCGGCTATGTGATTTTGGATTCTTCTCATCTATGAATTTGGGCCTCACGTACCTTGCGTATATCAAGAAATCCTTTTAGAAAGCCATGTATATCTTTGTAGACAGCTTGTTAAGGTGTTGTTGTGTTCTATGTGCCTGCTAAAACATTTTCAAGAACATACACAAGTAGAACCTTTAAGGAGTAGAAATACTAAGTCACTATACTTGTTCATGTGCAAGGTTGCTTTGCCCCTTGCTCATTGTTTGAAGACAATTGCTTGCTTGAACTCCTTGATTGCTGTCTTATGTGCTTGATAAAATGTTGGAAATCTATTACCACAAAACAACTGAATTCCTAAGTTGAAATTCCCAACTTTTTACAGCTTGCTCGATTTTCTATCATATCATTAGAGACTTGTTTTGACTTTAAATCTCTGGTTTTTGCCCTCTAGGAATAGCATCAATTGGTTTACAAGGCCACTTTGGAAATAGTTGTCAGGTTAGAAGGTTATTCATGGTGAGAAAGCTTATCTCTAGAATTGTTAGCTACATTCTTGGAGAATTTTAGTACTCTTATTGTCCAAATCACTTTCATTTAATCAATTTCAATTATATTTTGGCCTAGTCCAACCTCCTGATTCAAAAGTGCAAGGATATTCATCTTTTGATTTTAGCACCTCTTTGATAGTGTTGGTAAAGCCCCTTTATTTCTATCTTTTCATTTCATTTTGGACAATAGAGAACTTTCATTATCCTAGTTTGGTGTTGAGACGTTGCGAGGTCACCCTATCATTAAGAATCTTTTTCTTTCATGTCAGTTACAACAAGGTACCAAGTCAATCAAGGGAAGCGACCACCTGTTGTCTTTAGCCAGTTACCACCAGTTAAGACTCATCAATAGCATAAAGGAAAATGAACCCTTTTTTACCAATCTCCTAAGAGTGAATTTGAGATTTGTTTTAATCCGAAAGGTAATCCTAGTGAAGTGAGTACCTCTTTAGCACCCATTTCATCAAGTATGGACATGAGTTACACCTTCACTCGACAATAAAGAGAAGCAATGAACCAAACTCTTGATGACATATTTCAACAACATAGGGGTAATATGATGTTTGCTAGGTCTGCATATGCTAGTGCACCTGGATCACCCCCAATCAACACAAGGTATCTTGATGCTCACCAATGAGCTGAGAGACATCACCAACAAACTCACTCAGATTCAAGGTCACAACATGAAGACCAAAGCAACGAGTCTAGTGACCACCACATCAATGTAGCCAATGCAATTAGACATTCAAGGCAACCTTCTCCACTTAGACATACCTCTCGATCTGAAAATATGAGATTGAAGAGCATTGAAAGGGAGAAGCAAGCCTATTTAGATGAACAAGCTGCTAAAAAAGAAAAATTTAGACAACTAGAGGAAGAGGAACGTGCATTATTAGACATAAGAAAAAGAGTCACTCAAGAAGAAGAAGATAGACTCTATGCACAACAACTCCAAAACCAATTCAATGGGAGGGGTACTAATAGTGGGACCCACTCACCCTCATCTACTCCCTCACCAAGTCCTAGAAGAAGGTCAAGGACACCCTCAAGATTCCCAAATCCTAGAGGTAGAAGGACTTCAAGATATGATCACCATAGGAGATAGTCACCTCCTAGACTTTCAAAGCAACCCTCCCAACGAGCACATCATGGCTCACAACATGGAGGAAGTTATGCCAACTTCGATCATATAGATTTTATGACTATACAACAAGAACCATCCTTTCAAGCATATGTAGAAAGGTATGTGGAACAAAACAAGGATCGGTTCATAGAAAGTCTCATCAACAAAAGTGCTAAGGTCCCATATAATTTTGATGTGGGTCATAAGGTAAAGAAGCAAGATCCATCAACTAATGAGGTGATCAAAAAACTTCAAAAGGATATGGAAAGGATGAGGGCTCCTAAGAGCACATTTAATTTGGACTCCATATGTCCCAACCCAATTGACAAGAGTGTGGTATTGGTTGAGTTTCCTAAGAAAGTTGAGTTTCCAACCTATGACAAATATGATGGTGTTGGTGACCCTCACGACCATGTTAGACAGTTCTACATAATGAGCTTTTCTTTTCACCATGAAGACTCCTACTTGATGAGATTATTCCCAAGGAGTCTCAAGCGTCAAGCCATGGAGTGGTTTACTAACCTTACTCCTCCAATTAAGACATTTAGAGAGCTTGTGGAAAGATTTGTTCAACATTTTGCTTACAACTTATCAAGGTTGGTCACCATGCTTGATTTGTGCAAACTCAAGCAGAATCAAGGGGAACCTTTTGTCACCTTCCTGCAAAGATGGAGACGTTTGTGCTCGAAATATCCAAGGACAATTCCTGAGGAGGAAAGAATAGACATCATTGTGAGCAATTTAATACTGGAATTAAGGTATGAAGTAAGGAAGATCCCATTTAATTCTTTTGATACCATGGTAGAAGTGGCGTGTCGCATAAAGGATGTCCTAAAAGAACAAGGAATTTTGGCCAAAACAACTAATAACAACAATGGCCAAAACAACAATAATAATGGTAATAAGGACAAAAAGAACTCCTATTGGAATAAGAATAAGAAAGTGGTCAATGACGGAGTTGTTGACTCAATACAACCTAAGAATGAAGGAGTTCTTAATCTCTCTAATGTAGTCCAAGCCATGAAGTTGCAAACATCTTCAGCACAACAAGAAAATAAACTTAAGTATCAAGAGAGACCTAAAACAGAAAAGAGACAATTTACCAAACTTGGGGACTCCTATCCAGACATTTTCAAGATGTTAATTGCTCATAATTTGGCACAACCTTAGGATCCTACAAAGTTCCGCATACCGGATCCTAAACCTCATTGGTGGGATGAGAAGGCTTTCTGTGTCTTTCACAATGGAATTGGACATGATATAGAAAATTGTTTTAAACTTAAGCATCTTGTCCAAGATCTTACTAAAAGGAGAAGATTGCAAGTTGATGGTTTAACCACTAATGCGGATCACAAAGCTTTTAAAGAACCTTTGCTCAAATATGAGAAAGGAGAGAATTCTAACAAAAAGAACGGCAAGGCTGCTATCAACTACACCTACACAAATGCTGAAAATGTTATTAATATGCTTGAAGTTGTTGATGATAATGTCAACATGATGAGAGGGAAAGACCCTTATGGATATGATGTGGATTCAAATCCTATGCTTGATGAAGGACCCGTTATGGTACTAAGAGGTCCTCACTCATGAAGGATGTCTGAACCCCTCA
The DNA here is from genome assembly GCA_027943335.1 of Chamaecyparis obtusa. Taxonomy (NCBI): domain Eukaryota; kingdom Viridiplantae; phylum Streptophyta; class Pinopsida; order Cupressales; family Cupressaceae; genus Chamaecyparis; species Chamaecyparis obtusa. The sequence continues at coordinate 3,561,272 of BSBK01001922.1, forward strand.
ATGCAGTCAGTAGGAGTCAGTCTCAAGCTCCCATTGTTATTAGAGGTCCTAACTCTAGTAAGTCTAAGCAGCCAGTGTCAAATGGTGTTCTTCCTAAATCTTTTGTTGGTCTTGAGTTGAATTATAATCTTGTTGACCAATTACAATGTACACCAGTGCAGATTTCAATCTTTGAGCTTTTGGAATTGTCCCCTAAGCATAAGCGTGTCCTTGAGGATGCCTTGCGAGCGGCTAATGTCCCTAATGATATAGATGTAGATCAATTCTAGAATATGGTCAACCACTTGGCTAGCCCTCACTACCTTACATTCTTAGAAGAAGATGACAAGTCATTAAGCCACCACATAATTTGGCCCTTCATATAGAGGTTATGATCCACAAGACCCATGTCAGGCATGTGTTGATAGATGGGGGTGCTGGGCTTAATATTTGTTCTTTGAGCTTATTGAAGGCCTTGGGTTATTCAGAAGAAGTAATTGACACAAGGAAGAAGATAACTATCAAGGCTTATGATGAAGCAAAACGTAGTTCTAGAGGATTGGTTGTTCTTCCTATCTGAATTGGTCCTGTAGAGAAAGATATTTTGTTAGATTGTTGATGACAGTCCTTTGGCTTACAATATTTTGTTGGGTAGACCTTGGATACATGAGATGCAAGTAGTCCCATCTACTTATCATCAGTGTGTGAAGTTCCCTTACAATTGAGTAGAAGTTTGCATACCCGGGGATAGCACATTGTCACTCAACACAATTTCAGCAGGGTCTCACATTCCTTTGAATAGGGAGGCTAACACTTTTGATACTACATTTGAACAATGCAAAGACAAATTCAAAGCCATGGATCTTGGCATGGGGGATTAAAAAATTGATTCATTCACAAAATCGCCAATTTCCCCTAGGTCTCATGGAAAGCCTTCTCAAGATATGAAACCCTCATCTTCAGCCATGACATTGTTCGACAAGTTTGTAGAATCCTCAGTTCTGATTCAGGAGGAAAAAGAAGAGGTTGTTGTTAGGGACTGGATTTACCGAGAGGAGAAATATCAACATAATGAGGATTTTGCACCTTCTCCTCGAGCTTATGGGAGAGGGTATACATTGGTCAAGAATATGGGTTATCCAGGACATGGTCCCCTTAGTCATCGGTTGGATGCCAAAGTTGAACCTCTTAACCATGCCCCTTTTGGATGAAGGAATAAGTCAACAGTTGGCTTAGGTTTTGCAAATAAGAAATAGAGAAGTGTCCCTGTCTTAGCTGTGACGGACAGTGACAATGACTCAGACTAGACACCTAATCTCTCTAATCAGCAAGACATGTCTGATGAATGGGTGCCTTCAACAAATCTCCTTTGGGGAGATTCAAAAGATTTGACAATTGATAGTCCTACTATCCCAGCTGTGACAGATAGTGACTATATGAATGCTAGATTGACAATGGAAAGTGTTGCTATCCTAGCTGTGATAGATAGTAACAATGCTAGTGCTAGAGAAAGGGAAACCTTTCCTAACCTTGAGGCTTCTACATCATGAGGCCCAAATAATGATTTAGAGACAGACTCACATGAGTTCGAATGGGACTCACTTTCAGATGCAACAGTTGATTTGGACATGGATGTTGTCCATACTTATAGTACTCAACCCAATGTGACCAACGAGCTTAGTGTAGGACTAGAGGATTGGAATCCTCGAATTGCCTTAGTGGATGACACTTTGTTTGGTAGGACAAATCCTAATTTGGGTATCTTAGAAGGAGACTTAATGAATCCCAATTGTATGGTCACTGGAGATAATACCTTCCACATACACAATGTTGAACCAGTCATTGACCTACCCCTTGTTCATTTCCACCTAATTGATTGGTCTCAACGTCACCAAGAGCCTCAGCTCTTAAACTTTCAGAATGACTATGAAATTGCCTATTATCTAAATGCTCTTGAAGCCGTAGTCTCTTCCACCAGTGAACCAACAACAAGTATGACGGAGCTTGATGTTAAGTACCTCAATCTAAAAATAAAAGAAAAAGAAAAAAAGAAAGATGGTTATGATGGTGAAAACCACTTTGTGGCGGTGTTAAAACCCAAAATAGTAAAAATAAATGACGTATCTGAGGGTGAAAACCTCTTTGAGGCACCTAAGAATGTTGTCCAATCAAATGCCTAACTTGTTTTTCTAACATTCATATGGGAGGCATTGGTTTCCTTGGTATAAATCAACTCATTTAATATGGTGTCAGCACATTGCAGCCAAAAATCTATGATGAGACATGGCTCTTTAGGAGTGAGTCTCTACTTGTAAATTTCATGCGCAGTATTGATTTGTTTTCCAATATTGGAGAGATGGCTAGATGGCAGTTGGTATGTGTTGCTTCACGTGGATGCATCCTATTATTCCGAAAAGGTTCATTCTTTTCACAGCCCGTGAACCGTTTTGTGTAAGTAATTTTTTCCCTAGTTCTCGTGGTGGGAGTTTCTTCCCTTTGTACATACTTGTAAATAAGTTTGGCTTGGCTAGTTTTTGTTGTGCTGGTAGTTTTAGTGTGTTTCTCTTCTTTCCCCCTCTCCCTCTGTGAATAGATTCCTATTAGATTCCTTTGTCCTCTAGAGTCCTCATCCCCAGTCAGAGCCATTGTTACCACCTCTCCTTTCTCTTCATTTATTGGCTTTCGTATTTTGCTTTCTTTTGAGTTATGTGAGGTAAGAGACATGTGTTGTAAAGTCGGTCCTCCTGTTGAACTGCAAATATTGAACTATTTTAGTTCAAAGTTCAAGGTTCAACCGTTGGATGTAAATTGTAACAGGCCTTGGGTGGTAGCTAGTCCATGCCTTTTATGATGCTTCATTTCTTTGTAAATGCACTAAGGGGTAGTGCTTCAATTTCAAGCATTCAGATTGAGTTCAAGTTTTTATTCCAAATACTATTGACATATTGAACCCGAATTTTGAACCTTCTTAGTTCAAAGTTCAAAGTTCAATGACGGGATGATTCATGTTCACATAGTTCAAAGGTACAAGTTTAATTTCAAAGGTTGAAATTGTAGAGTTTGCGGCTTATTAGTTTGAATTCAAAAAATGGGTGATATATTTTATCTGGTGGGCATACAATCAAAATCTTGGGTTAACAAAGTTCTGCATAATAATCCCTCAACCAATGAATTGTAGTCACTTAAAAAATGTAGCTTTGGTGATAGAGATCTTAGATGCAAGCAATGTTTTCAAGAAATAAGATAGTCCAAGAATGTTATGAAAGATAGTTTTATGCTTCCTCTAAGGTCATCCATCAACCATTTTGAGACAGTCTAAAGGAAGAATTACAAACTGTGAATGTGCAGCCATGCACTTACAACTTGTATCAAGTCGGATTTTATGGTAGTTTTACAAACCCAAATGCAGTACTAAATAAATTTTGACTAGAATATTATGTTTCAAATCACTTCGGTCAGAATTCAGATAACTAGGGTTAAGATCACATATCAGAAAATGAGCTTGATCCAACGGTAGAATAATAAGTTATGCCCCTCGCATGGAGACCCTTTATTTTTTGCGAGAGATATTTTCGTCCGCCCAACATTAAAATGTTTTTATTTTTGGTTTGACATATTCAAATGTCAGTTGTCCAATTATCATTTAATATGTTAAGCTATATCTTTATAAACTTTTAAATCAATAGTTTATAAAGATATCATGTTTTTAAAAGAGAAAAACTTTGGGAATGAATGGCAAATATTTTCAAGAATCAGTTATGGAATAAAATTGAAAAGTTACAAGAAGTGAAAGATGAAGGGAAAATTAAAATCAAGAATTAGTTATTGAAATTATTGCGGGGTTGAAGATTATTTAGAGGAATATTTTGATGAAGTAGAGGTTATTCTTTTCCAACAGTCAGTTGGCAATGGGAGAGGGAGAACATTTTCTGAATTTTGTATTTACATCATAGGATTAAAGGAGAGGTTATATTTTATTTTTGCAAAGCTGGTCTTTTTGTGCAAAGATATGATGATCAGTTGGTCATTATATTAAGCATCTAATAATAAAATAGATTTTGTATATCTAAATCTGTAGGTTTTGGTGTATGATTTTCTTGATTGAAATAAATCTATGGGTGATTCCAGTCATTCTTAGATGTTGTTTTGCCTCTCTTTTCCAGGATTACAAATGTATTACAAGATGTTAAATTCTGCTTTACTTCTTTGTTTTAGGGAGATTGGATGAGTGATCTGTTGGTTAATCATTCGTTTCTTTCTAAGCTTTTAAATCTATTTATCACATTCATTTCATAGTGATGAGAGAATGTTAGGTTGCCTTCGTGTCTTCTGGTTAAAGACATATTTAGTTTTTAATTCATTGTAAATCTTTCTAAGAGGGAGCTGTACCTCTCAATTCAGAGGAAGATTATCAATTCAATGATAATCTATCCAACTATTAGTGTTGTTTGTTCTTCTTTCTAGGCATTTGGAGATAAGTTATTTATTTATTTTTGAAGGACAAATCTGTTTACTAATAGATTTTTGGAAAATCCACTGGGGAAATGGAAATGAAAGATCAGTATTTTATTTTCTTAGTAAAAGCTTCTATTATTATCTTAGTGTAAAAGAGATTGGTGACTCCGTGTTATAATTTTTAGAATCTTTTAGTGAAAAGAGTCCAGTGTATTATGTATTTGGTTGGAGCCCAGCCATGGAGACCCCAGCTTGGGCCTCTTGCTCTATCATTACATTCAGCCATACCCAAAAGGCCAAAAGAGTATATTCCTACATTTTTTGGAGATAAAAATAAATGCCCAGAAGATCACATTAAAGCATTCAGTGTTGCTTGTAGTATTCTTGGTGTACTGGAAGAAAATTTATATGTGAGATTGTTTGTTGGAAGCCTGATTGATGAAGTTGAAAATCGGTTTTAGAATTTACAAAGTGGATGCATTACTTGTTGGAATGATCTGGAGGTAAAATTCCTTGATAGATTTGGATTTGCAATTGATATAGGTGAATTATTAGTAAATTTTGTTCAAATCAAGAGAGAGGAAAATGAATCTATGAAAAGTTTCATTGATAGATTTAATAGATGTGTTGGTAAAATGCCTCAAGTAAGTCAACCAGCTAAAAATAATTAGTTATCTATTTTTATTGTTGCATTGCAAACTGAGATTAAATTTATGTTGAGGCAAAAGAAATTACAAAATTTAAAAGATGCTCAAAGGGAAGCTGTGGAAATAGATGATTGTATGACTTTGAGTGGAATAAAGTGTGTGGATATATCTTAATCTAAAATTTATCTTTGTGACCAAAATGTGTATCCAAGGAAAAGCCCTTTACAAAGGAAACCTTCATGAAAGCAGTGCAACCAACACAATCTATTTCTTGTTTCCAAAACTTGACTGTTTTTAATGATCAAGATTTCCAATCAGCTCCCGTGATTGAAAATAATCCTTCTAGTGTTGCTAGAACACATTATTTACATGTTGATCATGAGGATGCATTAAAAAATGTGTATGACCATACTACACTATCAGAAAACTCATTAACACACCTACATGCACCGTCCATTGAGCAAAGATCCAGTGATGGAATATTGTATGCAAGCTTGCCTGAAAGCATTTTCTTTTTAGAGTTTGAGCCTCTTACATTTGAAGTCTTTAATAACTTTCCAGCAAGTAATGATAATCAGACTAATATGACGGAGCAAAAAAAACAAGTAGTTGGAAATGGAAATTTAAATGAAAGTTTGTTGGAAAGTATTTCTTTTTCAAATTTTGAGTCCTTTACATTTTCTAATGCATTTCCAGCAAGTAATTTTAATCATGTTGGTATGATGGAGTAGCAAGAACAAGAAATGTATAGTGGAGATAAGATAGAAGATATCTTGCATATTGATATACAGATAGATTCTAAGTCTTTTTAGTTTGATTGCATGCAAGATGGTAAAGAGTTTTTACATTCCAAGGAATTGAAGAATTATGAGAGATCTTATGAAGAGAAAGATGATGAATTTCTTTTTGCTTCCGGTATGATACCACATACACAGTCTGAATTAGAGATATTCAAGTTTGATTATGAAGATGAGTTTGTTGATAGTAATCCCATGCTGGAATCATTTTATTTTGATGATGTTCTTGATAATGCATCCTTGGAAAGCAAGTTTCAAATAAATTCAAATTCAGATTTTAAAAGGAGCATTCTTGCAGATCATCCTTTCACTCTTGAAGAATGTTGTCCAATCAAATGCCTAACTTGTTTTTCTAACATTCATATGGGAGGCACTGGTTTCCTTGGTATAAATCAGCTCATTCAATATGGTGTCAGCACATTGCAACCAAAAATCTATGATGAAACATGGCTCTTTGGGAGTGAGTCTCTACTTGTAAATTTCATGTGCACTATTGATTTGTTTTTCAATATTGGAGAGATTGCCAGATGGCAGCTAGTACGTGTTGTTTCACGTGGATGCATCCTATTATTCTGAAAAAGGTTCATTCTTTTCGCAGCCCGTGAACAGTTTTGTGAAAGTAATTTTTTCCCTAGTTCTCGTGGTGGGAGTTTCTTGCCTATGTACATACTTGTAAATAAGTTTGGCTTGGCTAGCTTTTGTTGTGCTGGTAGTTTTAGTGTGTTTCTCTTCTTTCCCCCTCCCCCTCTGTGAACAACTTCCTATTATCAACTTTAACTCCATTGCCTAATGGCTAGGCACTACTTTTTCTTCACCAAAGATGCTAGATTCTTTCATCCTCAAGAGTCCTCATCCCTAGTCAGAGCCATTGTTACCACCTCTCCTTTCTCTTCATTTATTGGCTTCCATATTTTGCTTTCTTTTGAGTTATGTGAAGTAAGAGACATGTGTTGCAAAGTCGGTCCTCTTGTTGAACTACAAATCTTGAACTATTTTAGTTCAAAGTTCAAGGTTCAACCGTTGGATGTAAATTGTAACAAGCCTTGGGTGGTAGCCATTCCATGCCTTTTATGATGATTCATTTCTTTGTAAATGCACTAAGGGGAGTGCTTCAATTTCAAGCATTCAGATTGAGTTCAAGTTTTTATTCCAAATACTATTGACATATTGAACCCGAATTTTGAACCTTCTTAGTTCAAAGTTCAAAGTTCAATGACAGGATGATTCATGTTCACACAGTTCAAAGGTACAAGTTCACTTTCAAAGGTTGAAATTGTAGAGTTTGTAGCTTATCAGTTTGAATTCCAAAAATGGGTGATATATTTTATATGGCGGGCATACAAGCAAAGTCTTGGGTTAACAAAGTTCTGCATAATAATCCCTCAACCAATGAATTGTAATCACTTAGAAAATGCAGCTTTGGTGATAGAGATCTCAGATGCAAGCAATTTTTTCAAGCAATAAGATATGGGGTCCAAGAATTTTATGAAATATAGTTTTATGCTTCCTCTAAGGTCATCCATCAACCATTTTGAGACAGTCTAAAGGAAGAATTACAAACTGTGAATGTGCAACCATGCACTCACAACTTGTATCAAGTCAGATTTTATGGCAGTTTTACAAACCCAAACTCAGTAGTAAATAAATTTTGATTGGACTATTATTTTTCAAATTGCTCCAGTCAAAATTCACATAACTAGGGTTCAGACCACATATACAAAAATGAGCTCAATCCAATAGTGGAATAAAAAGTTATGTCCCGCGCATGGAGACCCTTTGTTTTCAGTGAGAGATATTTTCGTCCGCCCGGCATTAAAATGTTTTTATTTTTGGTTTGACATATTCAAATGTCAATTGTCCAATTATCATTTAATATGTTAAGCTATATCTTTATAAACTTTAAAATCAATAGTTTATATAGATAACATGTTTTTAAAAGAGAAAAACTTTGGGAATGAATGGCAAATATTTTCAAGAATCAGTTATGGAATAAAATTGAAAAGTTACGGGAAGTGAAAGATGAAGGGAAAATTAGAATCAAGAATCAGTTATTGAAATGGTTGTGGGGCTGAAGATTATTTAGAGGAAGATTTTGATGAAGCGGAGGTTCTTCTTTTCCAGCAGTTAGTTGGCAACAGGGGAGAGGGAGAACACTTTCTGAATTCTGTATTTACATCAGAGGATTGAAGGAGAGTTGATATTTTATTTTTACAGAGCTTGTCTTTTTGTGCAAAGATATGATGATTAGTTGGTCATTATATTAAGCATCTAAGAATAAAATAGATTTTGTATATCAAAATTTGTAGGTTTTGGTGTATGATTTTCTTGATTGAAATAAATCTGTGGGTGATTCCAGTCATTCTTAGATGTTGTTTTGCCTCTCTTTTCCAGGATTACAAATATATTACAAGATGTTAAATTCTCCTTTACTTCTTTGTTTTAGGGAGATTAGATGAGTGATTTGTTGGTTATTCTTTCGTTTCTTTCTAAGCTTTTAAATCTATTTATCACATTCATTTCATAGTGATGAGAGAATGTTAGGCCGTCTTCGTGTCTTTTGGTTAAAGACATATTTAGTTTTTAATTCATTGTAAATCTTTCTAAGAGGGAGTTGTACCTCTCAATTCAGAGGAAGATTATCAATTCAATGATAATCTATCCAACTGTTAGTGTTGTTTGTTCTTTTTTCTGGGCATTTGGAGTTAAGTTATTTATTTATTTTTGAAGGACAAATCTATTTACTAACACATGGCAAGAGGATTCTAGAATTAACCAACATTCACACTACTAAAAGGTCAATTTATCACACCTACTCAGGCATAGAAAACATCACTTGTAGAGAAAATTTTTAGAATGGATTTGTACCATGGAATAAGAATAATTTATGTAGACCAAACCTAATCCAAACATATTTCACCCCAACTATGTCAACTGTAAAAACTCAAATGTGCAACCTAGATCTGCATAGAAGGGCAAGGGAATGTAAAAGACCTGGATTAGGATATAACTATAGGGCCTTTTTGGTTTGTAGTTTGTAGTTGTAAAGAGATCATATTGATTTCATTGGTCCCATTTTGGTGTTACTAGGCTTAACTTGTAAGAAAGACAAGGATCAACAGGGTTTTCTTGACACATCTCTCGTTAAAAACATATGGAATTCTTAATGGTTTTGACTGTTTTCCACACTATACATAGGATGCCCTATCTAATTGATTTTGTCTTGATATGTATCATATTTTATGTAGAAAATTTTTATCTTCACTTTCAACAAACATCACTTATTCTTTCTCATTTATTTTTCTCACCTGCCATTCTAGATGAGTTTGGTTCTTCATATTCTAGAATTTATGGGTCACATCTATTTCATTGTTCTTTATTAATTTTATTCATTATGGCCCATCCTTTATGTTTGATGTATTTGAGGAAGAATAAATTTGATTAACTTGACATTCTTTCCAACTGATTAGCTACAAATGTTCAAATTTTTCCACTTAAGTGCACTAACCACATGTAGCACCACTACATTCAGTTTGTTGTTAAACGCGGATGAAAAGGAACAAGTAACCCTGGTGTCGAATAGGGTTGTTGTCGATCACTTTAAAAGGTTAGGGGTATCTGATATTAATTAAGTCACTTTCATTTGGGTATCTTCCAAAATTCTATCTTATAACCTATATGCTTCACAATTTATTGTAAAGCCTAAATTTCATGGTCGATTCTTTTTGTGTAGGAATTGTTTTGGGTTTCTTTATTCAAAGCTTCTCTCCCTATTTTTGGGTGTGAGGGATAGTTTTGGTTTAATTTATGTGTTTTGTTTTCTATGTTAAATTGATATTTTATTTTGTTGTAGAGTTTTATCAAAGTTTCATTCCAATCCGTGGATCTATTGTTTGTTAATTTTTAAATTATTGTTTTTGTTCAATAGAAATTAGTATAGCCCTTTACATTCCTCGTGAATCACTTTAGTAAGCTTCAAATTTTAGTATTGTAGTTGTTGTTGGTGTTTACTAGTTTGAAAGTGCAAGATATGCTTTTTGAAAAGTCTCTTTGAAAGTATGTTTTAAAAGTATTTTGTGAGGTATATAGTATGAATTTTCAATTGCTATTGTTTTGAATATTTAAGAATTTGATAATGGTTGTAAATGTGTTGAAGGTTTAATTTTGATTATTTTTCTTATTTAATTTATTTTGAAAACATGTTCAAAGGATGAATCAACTAGTGCTAAGTTTTTTATGGGGTCCATCTTGATGCTATATAATTAGCTAGAATTATCGATACTCACATTGGTAGAAATTGGTATCACGACCCATGCCTGTGATGAACAATTTAATGAGCTGTAGGAAGCTATTCAAGATGTTTTGTGAAGTAGGCCAAAGAAGTTATGACACGTTCTTTATTTTATTCTATTAAGTTTATGTTGTCTAGGTCTTTCTTAAGCCAACTGATTATTGCAAGAAAACTAATCAAAATTATGTATCTCCCGAGTCTGTCACATTAGAATATAAATTGTTGAATACTTGACATCCTTTAGCTATAATTCTTGATACTCACATTGGTAGAAATTGGTATCACTACCCATGCCCATGACAAACAATTTAATGAGTTGTAGGAAACTATTCAAGATGTTGTGTGAAGAAGGTCAAAGAAGTTATGACATGTTCTTTATTTTGTTCTATTATGTTTATTACAGTTTCCACATAGTTGGTTTGTACTCTATTATTACATACTTGATTTGCCAAATGTTTTCATTGAGCTTCAGTGTTTGAAGGCCCAAGTATGGGACACATTATTTTTCACGTAATTTGCATACAAATGAAAATGAGTAAGAGCACATGTTAGCAATCAGATTTCAAGTAATGAATGGAACTCACTAGCAGGATAGGTGACTATTTACACTTTCAGTATACATATTTAGTAAGAATCAAAAATATGTGTCAACAAATATTATAGTGAGCAGGTCTAATGTGTTGTTATGGTATGTATGATATTTCATTATTTCTTTGCAGCTTCCCAATGTCTATTCATGTTTTTGTAGCATGAGTTTGTATTTTAGGATGCCATTATATGGGTATTTTTCTTGAGAAAAGAATTGGGGCAAGTGCAACGAGATGAAACTGTGGTTGGTAGGCATGGAAATTGTCACAATGTCATGTTTTAAGACAGTTACAAGCATTAAATTGTAGTAAATTTGACTTATTCACCCTAACCCATTTTAGTGCTTAATTTGATCAATTCATTGTGGTAGAGAAAGGAGTTAAGTTGTCTTCTCTTTGTCAAGGAACTAGAGTTCATCATATCTACTATAAAATATCAAATTATTTTCTAAAATTACATTTTATAATATAATTATTATGTTTTACATTTAGATAGGGTCCAAGATTTTTTAAAACTGTGCTAAATACTTGATTGATATCGTTATTAGCCAATACTACTATTAGGAAAGCTTATAAATTCATTCCATTTCCCTTCCAAAGTGTTTGTATTTCAAAACATTGGGCAATAAAAGAGAAAAATATTGATTAAAGAGGATTAGAGGCTTGTCTATTTCCCTCTTCTAATTAGCGTAAAGCCATACCTTCTTGAGATTTCTCTTTCAACGTAGAATGGAAATTGTCCATGTTGTTTGAATCCACAATTTTTGTCTCCCGCTAGGGTCTAAAGTTTTTCTTGGAGACTTTGTGGCTGGAATGTTTACCACTTTCTTCTGCAAATCTATCTATCTTACTAGGTAAGCTTTCTTTCTCGGCTATATTTAAAATGGAAAAAATATTATATTTCGTATTATATTTTATGCTTCCACTTGAACTCCTCATACTTTTGGTGAATTTTTTAGAAATGATGATTATGCACCCTTTATTTCTTAACGAGGCTATATGTTATTCTTAAATATCTAAGCATTTTTTGTACCATGTATTTCTTGCAACTTGGGTTAAATTCAGTGGTGGATTAAATGATGAGCATGATTGAGAAATCCTTTCTCAACTAGATCACCCACTTGATACCATAGTGAGGTGTTGCATACCACAGTAAGATAACATCCAACATACATAGAATAAATGTTGATGATTACAAAAGGTTGTTGTGCCCAAAATAAGTGTTGATGATTACAAAGATAGGCTGAAAATTTGATGACTAAAATACCTTTCTTTGTAATCATCAACACTAATTTGGGCAGAGCAGGCATTACAACCCTGTAGATGAACATTCTAATTGTGATTCCAATTGTGGGCTTGGGTAAGGTTACTAGAAATTATCACCAACAATATAATGAATAGCATAATCATCAACCTAAACCAATGGATCAGGTATATATATATATAACATGGGATAAAATCATGAATAGTTAATGATGGGCTTATGCTCGTTACCAATTGGTACTCCTTGTTGTATTTCGATAATTAATATATTCTCTAGGTGTTTGTAAACTAATTGAATTCTTATTGCAACAAGGCTAACAAATTCATGAGATACATACATATGTGGTTTTAGTAACTAATGTACTCCCTGTCTTTGTACTTGATAGTGGATATCTCCTCACTAAAATCGTTGTGTTTGTCTACATTTCAGGCCATTGATGGATCCTATTGAGAATATTGACATTCTAAGATGCATAGCTATGGAGACCACATACACTCATCTTCTCATAGCTCTTCTTTCTTTGCTTGCCAAAGCCAAAGTAGTATTCGCTCGAGAAGGCAGTGCACAAATGGGTAAATGAATAAGAAAAGGAAAGCATTTTTATAGAATGGTTATTCATTCCAATGATGTGGATTGTTATGATCAGATTCACATGAGAAGGGGAGCCTTCTTTCATCTAGCTAGTATCCTAAGGTTGAAAGGAAGCTTGACAAATATGATACACTTGAAGTTAGAAGAACAACTTGTGATGTTCCTCCACACCCCTGGCCACAATCTGAGGAACCACAAGATTGCCCACAAATTTGGGCACTCAGGAGAGATAGTCAGTTGATACTTCCACAAGGTGTTGAGGGCTATCTTAGCACTCTATGAGGATTACATTATACCACTTGGTCCAAACACTCCTCCTGAAATTAGTGGGAAGGACCATTTCGATCTGTTCTTCAAGGAAATTCTTGTGTTGTTACAAATTTCTTGTATGGATTTTTATTCTTATCATATTATTGGTTGACCATACAATTGATGATTGTATCATATCATATAGGATTGTGTTGGAGCTATCAATGGAACACATATACTAGTCACCATCGATGTCAACATGCAGGGTAAATATCATGATAGAAATGGCAGCTTGTCGCAAAATGGTATGGGTGTGTGTTCCTTCGATTATAAGTTTTAGTACTGCCTTACTGGTTGGGAAGGGTTTGCTACAGATAGTTGTGTTCTAGCTTTAGCTCTATCAAGAGAATATCCACTTGTTGTGCCCCCCGGTAAGCCAAATCATAGTTTAATATACTCAAGGGTACAATCAATGTTTTAAGTTTTAACAATCTACTTTATTTATGTAGGAAAATATTTTCTAGTAGATGCTGGATATCCCAATGCACCTAGATTTCTTGCTCCTTATTGGTGTACACGCTACCACCTGAAGTAGTTTTCAAGAGAAAATCCAATAAAATCTCTACAAGAGTTGTTCAACCACTGACATTCCTCTCTTAGAAATGCAATAGAGTGTAAATTTGGTATTCTCAAGCAACATTTTCCTATCCTGAGGCATGCCATGTCTTAATCTATGGTGACACAAGCCCATATTGTATTAGCATGTTATATACTACACAACTTCATTACGATAGAGGATGACATTCCATTAGAAATTGGTACTGAAGAGGAAGATGATCGTGATGGGATAGATGTACCAATGCTTGAGACATATGGGTTGTCTCAGCATGATAGAGACCAGTGGGCACAATTTTGAGATGATATAGCAAGTAGAATGTGGGAAGACTATAGATCCCGAGAATAGTTGTACTTTTATGGGTCAATGTGTTTTATTTGACTAAACTGATGTATGAAAATACTTTGATATACATGATGGTTTCCTTTTTCTTTTGTTTGTATATGGAAGTATTGGACATGTTGATTTTTTATTTGCTATATTATACTGATGTATGTAGATACAATGGTACAATGATATGTCCATAAATGTGTTTCATGTGATATGTTTATATCATTAACAACAATATGTTTATACCATTACCAACAATATGTACATTGTGAACAACTAATCTAGACCATGGCATACACAAAACTAATGATGAGCATGGAAGAAACCAGTAGCGTGAGCCATATATCTTCTTCCTCAAAGAAGGTAATGTGGACAAAAGAGATGGAACACAAGTTTCTAGACTTTCTCCATGAGCAAGTACAACTTGGAAGAAAAGGTGATGGGGGATTCAAAAAAGAAGCATGGACTGTCATTGAGAGGAGGTTCAATGCAGATATGCACCTCAATCTAAAAAAGGATAATTTCAAAAACAAGCTGAAAACATGGAAGCTTGCATATAGAGTGATGAAAGAGTTGAGAAATAAAAGTGGTTTCGCTTGGAATGAGACAACTTAATGCATGGATGTTGAGGATAGTGTGTGGGATGAGCTTCTGAAGGTAGGGTGGTCTTTCTACTGTTTTGATTGAAATAATATTTTCTTCTTATAAAGTTAATAATGAAAGACAAAGAACCTAATCCATTTATTTATCCAACATGCATAGAAGATAATTTAAAAATGCCAAAGTGTATAAGAGGCAGCCCTTCCAATACTTCAATTAATTGGGTGTAATTGTGGGTAATGGCATTGTTGAAGGTAATGCAGCTACAATAGCCCATGAGTTTGAAGAAAGAAACCCCATGGAAGAGGCATTTGATGTGCATGATGAAGAGGATATTGGTTTCGGTATACATCTAAACAATTCTGTTTATTTGGACCAAGACCTTAATCATTCCAATCAATCCACTAGAAGTGGTAGAGGAACTCCTACATTATCATCATCAAGGATGGGAAAGAGGAGGAAGGCAAGTATTGTCGATTTCTTGGATGTCATCTGTGAAACAATCAAGAAAATAAAAGATGGCCTCGACAATGTTCACCTTCACAAAATGGATAAATCTGATGATGACAATGTTTTGATTAGTGCGTATACCACTCTCAAATCCATCCCTGAATTGAGTCGAGGTGTTTTCGTGAGGGTATATGACACCTTCATGGTTCAACGTGAAAGAGCCAAAGGGTTTTTGCTGATGAATGAGGAGGATAGAGCGGAGTGGATTGCAATAATATTTGGTGGATTGTAGTTATTTTCTATCACTTTGAAGACTTCAAATTTGATCATAGTTCACATACACTGATACAACTGTGTTTGGGTTGATGATTTTAATGTTGATACTATGTGTTTTTGTTACTGTAATCTGTAATGAATTAAATGTATATCTTTTATGTTTGAAACTCCAATGTAGATTCTCTCTTGTTGTGTCCAACTCATTAAAATTCATTAATTTGTGATTATTGCCAATAATCTATCTATAAAGAAATTATTTTATGTCTGTTTGTCTTGTTGGAAATTTACATTGGTGTTCAATGAGGTTGTTGGCTGTTATCAGTTATTCGTGGGAAGTGATTTTGTTATCTACATTTGTCATTTCCACATTTAGCTTTGCTAAGACCACATTTCTCTTCCTCTTCATAGGGAACAAAAGGAGGACGGGGGAAAAGTAAATTTGAGGAGTATTTATCTCACTTAGAGTAATTGTTTTCACTTAAAGGTTATTTTCACTTTTCACTCTCAGAATGAAAGTGAGTAATACACATGTGAGCTTAATTGACTAATGTGGAAATTGCTTTGGTAAGCATATTATGATAGTAATTTTGTTATTTGCTAAGTATCAAAGTAATAAAAATTAAAGCAAATGTGCTACATTGAAAATTTTTCATTTAGACATTAAAAAAATTATCAGAGAGGGTGCCAATTAGCCTTTTTCTCTTGTCATCATAAGAGGCTCATCCACATGAAAGATAGTGAAGGGCAATGATGTTAATGGAATTCCTCATGCCTCTAACTGTGTGGCTAGTTCTTCATAGATGTTTATTGTTTTCTTCCATTCGAGGGTAGTTTGGGTTATGTTTGGATTCTTTTTCACATCTTTTTGTATGTGTTTGATGTCGTCAAAGCATTTGGAGAAGATATGTCCTTCCAAGCAAGGGGACAAATATGTCTTCATTCTTGGATTAAAATATTTGCACAATCAGAGAAGTCATTTAGTTGGGATGCATTAGAGTCGTTGTAGCAAATGCCCTTTGATAGTTGTCTCATTGGATATCAATATTAGAGGTAGAGATATCATTCTTTGCTTTTCTTATTACGGTTGGAACCCTCAGTTTTCTTAAAATGAAACTGAACACACCTTTTTGAGAATAGTGACTCCTTACTTTTAGTCTTTGGAATTTTAATGGCACATTTAGAAGGAACATATTATTCTCTCCTAGACTTAAAAGGGTTTTCCCCTTTGTTGACAAAATCTAGACATTTACACTCTTAAAAACACTTAAACCATGCTTCTGCCTTTTCAAAGATATTGTGAAGTTATTTGTTTCTGTCAACGGTTTATTTTCTTAAATCATGATAGATGATCTAACTGATATACTTCACCTAGTTTTACCTTGCAATCTATAACATGCATTACAGTAAAAGACCATATCCTTCATATGCATGACAGACTTCCAAATTTTGAACATCTCGGTATGCTGAAGTGTTATTTGAGAGACTTTCCCATTTGATACAGTTAGAGCAATCAAAGGCATCCAAATGCTTTCTAAAATAGAAAAAGAGATTCATGATCACGACTCATGTTATCTGATGAAGATTATTTAGAATGATCACATTTAACTCAGTCTCCTTGGTTATTCAGTTGCCCTTCTTTAATCAAAAGAAGCTAAATTTTTTATGCTAAATGTCCAAGAGAATTCGAGGTATATTCTAGCTACGCAACTCATGTGTGCCAGGAAAATTGTAATTGCATCATTAGCATTCATCTCTGTAAGCCTCAGTTTTAATTTTTCCTCTAGATTCCTTATTATTTGACACTACTTAATCGTGAGTTTGTATTTGCATTAGATATCCTGACCACTTTCAATACCATTATCATGGCTATCTCTGCGATGACATTTGACTTAACATTTCTGAAAGCATTCATCTCTATTTCTCTTGTAACGACGCCCCAATCTATTTCAACAGATCCACTAAATAAAAATTGCATTCCATAGGATGCTCTGCTTTGAAGATATCTTGTAAAATCAATATGTATATATCTCATTCAATATCACTATAAAAGTAAAATATTTACACCCAAATGTTGCGTATCAATATTTGCAGTGTACAACATGCACACCTTTTTCAACAACTTTTTTTCATGAACAAATCAGACCCTGCAACTGCAAAAATGAATACTACGTTTTGCATCAATACCATTACATCTACACTTTCTATTACAAAAACACACATTGCACATACCTACACATATGTTGACCTCAAATATCTGTAATATCATCATAAACAACATGACATGCTATTCTTGTGCATTACTATCATTGTCACATCATTCTCAACAATATTGATCTCTGTAATTTTAGGCTTTCTAAAACCAACTTCTATTCCATCATCTTTTATACTAGTGTCTTGATCTCTGTCATCTTAAAAGGGGCACAAAATATTTCCATGTTTAACTCCCCCTGAATGTCTACTTCTCTTTGGGGTCTATAAGATATCACATGTGCATTGATCTACCAAAGAATGAGATATGTTGAAAAAAACAATTATAAGTTAATCTAAGTACCCTATAGAATATGCATTCTCAAATGAGAAGATAGTTTTAAGCTCCAAGATTTATAGCCATGGTTTTTACAATGTAGATGCACTATTAATAGTAATTACACTTTTATATGAGTGAGTAATTAAGATCAATCATTCAATATAAGAAGGATCATAAGGGAAGTGAGGGCACACATCTTAGTGAGAGGAACAATCGATATCATCACATTCTAACATAAAGGACAATATCACTAAGTCAATCGTGATCTCTTTTTTCATCTTAATTATTTAAAGATATAATAGCCTCTACATTTATGGTTAAACAATATTGATAGGTTCCACAATAATATATGTACAAATAGGATTGATTATAAAAGTTTTTTTTTAATGCATATATGAGTACATAAATTAAGTGGAGCACCATTAGTGGCATAGCCTTGAATACTTAATAAAATAATAGCAATTAGATACTAGAATAAAAATTTACGTAAAGTTTCTTGGCTATGCAATCCTTCAACTCTACAATGATCTCATAGTTTTGCCTTTTTCTAAGATTACTATTATGTATAACAAGTTTTAAAGTTGTTATGATTCTCTACCCTTATAGAAAACTTTGACTTGTGTCACTAAGCACATACTTTTCTATATATAAGGGACCCCATGACAAGATGCCATTGTTCTACTTGGCTGATTCCTAAACATCCCTAGATCTTCCCCTCACATTCTAAAGATTAAAAAGCTTCCTTGCACTTGGTCAGACTGCATTTCCATAGTTTTGAAGCATATCTAATCACGTTACATAGGTAGCCATACCTTGCCTCAGATTTCAACTATAATTACCTAGAAACTTTGGATTCAAGGATAGGGACTAGTCTATGCTCTTCCAATCTTCTTATTAATACATTTAAATACATTATTTTCCTATACTTCTGTACACCTTTCCCATTAGGTTCCCAGTACTATCCCCATGTCTTCAAGTGACTACGAAGCTTTAAACACATTCGAGCAAGGCTATTCATCTAATATGAATGCATAGAACATTAGTCATTACATACTTGAAGGGACTTCATGTTTGGTGTCGCATTCAAAATCAGGATAGCGGGGTACACATTTAATAGGAAGACAAATTTAGATGTTAGTAGTTAAGAGCTTGAAGCCTTGCAAAGGTAAGGTGACAGGTAGAGCTATGATGGGATCCCCATAAAAGGGGGGTTACTGCATTTTGCAACTAATGGAACCATTGTTGATGCCATGTGATCAGATCTCTAGATTTATAGGTGCTTTTATAGTAAAATCTACCCTTTCTTAATCCAATTACATGTTTTGTTACATGAATCTACATGAATAGTGTTTATGGAGAGCTATGTATATAATGCCTTGGGATATTTTTGTGTCTTGAACATGGTCATAGTGCAGAATGAGATGCAAATTTTAAATTCTTACAAGAACTAGCATTATTATTCAATCTTCTTGTTACATACTCATGCCATGAGATATATTCCTTACTTTAGAAATTTTAATGTTTCTCTCCTTTTATTTTTAGTTTCTTGTGTTTTTGTATATCTCTGATTGCATAGATGAAGATTGTATTTGAATTTCACAGTGTAGAGTGTGTGCATCCCTTTCCAAGCATAGTTATGTTAAAGTGTCATTAAACTTAGAGGGTCAATGGAGGGGTAACAATTTCTTAAATAAAATGTTGTGTGGAAAGTGTTACGCACACTTTTTTTATTTTTTAGAGATATATTTGTATGTTATTATGTACATTCAAATATTGCATAACATATGGTCTATTAATAGGAATGCTTGCACATATCTAGCACTAATTTTAATTTTAAGTCTTGTTAAGCTTACAATATTCATTAGGATATAGTGAATTCAAACTTTCATGGACCAAAACTTTTGTACTAACATTTTCACTTGCAATGACCTCTTCTAGTTGACATCATTGTGAAAATGTTATTTTCTCATTGCTTTTCATTGTCTTATCAACACTCCAAATCCATATTTTGTCAAATTTGATAAATTATGGATTTGGAGTGTTAGTCATACATGAAATAGAAACAAAGATGATTGTTCTTCTTACATTTGTTAGTCATGTTGCTTTTAACATATTTAAGTGGAATACACCAAGGAGTACCACACGATGAATGCTTAATTTAATGCATTGTCAAGGTGTACTCTTAGAACTGTCCATTTCTAGTTCTTGAGAACAGATGGTGATATAAATGCATTTTCGTAGATGACTGCATTGTTCATGATTTTGTCCCATGTCATATGTATATACCCGTTGCATTTGTTAATATTGTTGCATTAGGAAATTAAGTGAAATACTTCTACTGTGTTCATTACTCTATTTCATCTTGAATTTCTTTTGATATTTCATTCATTTTTCAAAACCACATGATAGGTAAAGAAATAGAAATGGATAGTTCTAAGGCTACACATATGATGATATTGTGAGACTACACATATGCTGATATTAAAAATGTTTGAAATAGCTTATGGATTCGATTGTGTAGATATTTTTTGCATCAACATTTCTTATCACACTCTATGATCCTTCATCAGGATGAAAGAGAGCAAAATGATTGAAAGAAAAGTCCATCATTTTTCTCTCTTTCAATCATTTTGCTCTCTTTCATCCTGATGATGGATCACAGAGTGTGATTTGAAACGTTGATGAAAAAAAATGTACACAATCAAATGAAATGAACTATCTGATAAAAAAATCTAATGTACACAAACATGCGGGACTCTACATATGCTGATAAAAAAATGAGCTATCTTATGATTGTTTATTGTTCATGTTTGTAAACGGTCAATATTTCTAATGGTACTCCTTGGTGTATTCCATTTAAAAATAAACAAGTTTTAGTTTTTCTATCATGTTTAGTTTGTATATGCAGGATTGACCATCTAACAATACATACAGTAATGGGAAGAATGAGCGGGATATGAGATGGTTGCTCGCTGAATGTGGGGCATAAGGGCGTAGAGTGTGGATTTCTGTGCATTTTCTTATTTAATGGTGTGTTTTCACACCACCATTCAGTTCATGGATATTGTTCTTCCCCATCTTCTATTTGATGCTATAGATGTTTCATTATATTTTTTGTATAAATTCATACTATCAACATAAATGAAACTTTTTTGTTTTGTACTGATAGAATATAGTCATGTTGTTATATGAATGTTGCTATCTGTCTCCAATACTAAGTTTGGTTGCTTCAATAGTATGAATGAATAAAAATTTATTTAATACAGTGGTGATGGCTATGATAAATGTCCTTATGTGTGACTGTGGTGATGGAGTGCACTGCGTGTTGAGGACGTCACACACAGACACTAATCCAAAGTGTAAATTTTGTACTTACATAAAAAAAAAGTTGTTAATTGCACTATATATAATGTTTACAAAGAATAAATAGTAATCATTATAGCAATACTAACTTAGATTTATATTGTAGGATGGTGGTGGATGTGACTACTTTCGGTGGGCCGATGATGCCCCAACTTTGTCTACATCATCTGCACCATCTACACATATACCTGTTGTGGATGATGAGTGCAAGTCTTGCAAGGCACTCGAGACAACTATTGCCACCCATAGTGCGTCAATGGCAAAAGCGAAAGATACCTATAAAGCCAATGTCACGTTTCTACGATGATTTCTTTGTGCAATAATCACACTACTTTGTTGGGTCATTATGTAGAAATAGTTATATATATACTGTGATGTGGACTATAAGACTTGTTTATATTTTGATGTGATATCGAGTAATGCAATGATTATTTTCTTGTTATTTGTTTGTTTATGATAATCTATAAAATTATAAAAAAGTTAAGTTTATTATTAAAATATATGTGAAAAAAAAACTTAAATTTCAAAAAATTAATCTTGTTTATAATTTACTATATAAAAATATAAATTAATAAAATAAAATAAAAATAAAAAATGGACAAAATAAATAAAACATTATTTAATAATTAAAAAAACTTTTTTTTTTTGTCAAATTCCTATTCCAATTCAAAATGTAGAGCCAAACACATATAATCTAATTCCAATTCCAATTTGAAACTGTAAAACCAAACACATTAATAAGAATATCTCAGTTCTAATTCTAATTGCGAAATTGACAATCAAATGTAGAAGATGGATTGTCTCAATCATCTTCCAAATCAACTAAACTATCTTCCCGATACACAAAACCAAAATTTCAAAACCTTATTTTGAAATAAGCAAGGTTTGAGTCAAATTCTAATTCGTGAACCAAACAGGGCCTTATTAAAGAATTATCCATTTACCTGTTTCATATCACAGTGAAAATCAATTCTAGATTAAATATGAGGCCAATTGGATAAAGATTAAAAGGAACGAAATGTGAAGATAAGGTGGTTAGAGCATTACCAAATGAAATGTGGGGATACGGAGCATTTTCACTGCTTTGCGAAGAGTTGCAGGCAGCAGATAAGACTCCATTTGGGTGCACACTGTCGAATATAACACAATTCCCAGAAGTCAAGTTACAGGCTGATGTCCTACACTTGAAAGGTTATACCCCATCCATTTGTTTGTGTGCAGGAAACAATGGCAAGGTTGCATAATCCACCTGCTCTTCACGGGACATTGTCTTCTTTGACTACCTGTCAGGTACATTGATTTCTATTGGCATTACTTATTCTCATCAACTACCAATGTTGTTATCTAGCTTCTCAATAGGGTACTGAGATTATTATAAACATGAATTCCATGAATGGCTGTCTTCATAGCCTTTTTATTTCTAAATCAGAGTTGGTATTTAAAGACACATCCATCTACCCAGGCATAGGTAAACAACCAATTTTGAAATGTTAATGCCTGGTCTGAATGCTGCCCAATCTGTTCAGGTGCTTATGCTCAACCAGACTTCTGGGGTAACATATAAGAGATGCACTCCACCAGTTGTAAGGGCCTCTGCGCAGGGAGATGCTGTTGTTCTTTGTAAACAAGGTTATGCTGCTGTCTTTCTTTCGCCACTGCCAACATTTTTTTCGCTTTCAATTTCTTGAAGTGTTTCTCCAAGTTTTCAGGACGCTGCTATGTCAAATGTTTTCCTGGATTTTGTGACTGGCAGGGATAGGGTAATAAAAAATAACGTACAAAAAATGTACTCGAACTCTGAAATAAAATATAATGAAAGTGAAGAGATAAAAAATTTAAAAAGTATATAGGGTGTGCTGAATTTGTAATGAAATTTCAAAATTGAAAAAATCTTTCTTTCTATTTTTTCTCTTCTTACTTCCATAAGTAAATTGTAAAAATGCAAAAGTGCAAATGGTGGAGTCATAAAATGCAAATCGACTAGGGCTTTGGGTTTTTAAGAGTGTAGCTTTACGCTTGAGGTCCTGAAATGCCCGGCATGAAAAGTTGTCCCAAAAACTTGAAATGAAAACCTAGGGGATGTTTCAGAAAAAAACTAAATTTGGATGTGAGGATGTCTGCCCCTATCCCTACATTCCCAAAAATGTCTAGGAATGGAGGGATGTGTATTGAGCTCAGGGGACTCCCCAGGATACATTTATTTCCTGGTAGTTAGTGGGGTGAATTTGGATCCCATTTTCTCAATTTGATAAATTTTCCTTGTTAGTTTCCTGGGGCTCACACCTTACCTCATCCAGTTGGGGTATGCAACACCAAGAGAGTTAGATATGATATTTTATTCAATTTCAAAATTTCAACACATTATTATCATGTCTTTTGGGCAATTTGAACCATAGTTCACAGACTCGGACTTGGAGAGTGCTCGGTAAGCCCAAAATTTGCAACTCAGCAAAAACTTGACAACTTAGAAAGTACTAAGGAGTAGAATCTCTTAAAGAAACATGGTTTTTTTGTAAACTTCAATTACAAAATGTATTAAATTAAATAGTGACATCTTGAAAGAGAAATTGCATGGATTTATAACACAAACATGTGGAAATGCATTTTAACTAGCATTTTAGTTGTGATGACATTTTTACCCACATTTTTTTGCAACTGTAAAAATGCAAGAGTTAAACTTGTGAAAACTCACCCGGCGAAAAAAATAGAGTACTCGGTGACTTGGAGAGTACTCGTAGAGTTTGCAAACTATAATTTTGAACCTTAGGCTATAAATTGGGACCACATTTGTTTTGACCACATTAGATCTTCAAATTCAACAAACCCAATCTTAAGTTTTATGAACTTGGGTGAGATTCATAGTTGAATTTCTCTGTAATCATTACACTACATCTTTGCCACATATATGTTGGAGTTAGGGGCACTTGTTGTAGTATGAATGCCTTCGGATCTGAGCCAAACTCTTTTAATGACCTTTTGTTGCCTAGGCTGTTGACCCAAAATTAAAAAAATTCCAATTCATTTTTCCTTTGCACGTGAAAGCTTTAAAAACCTAAACTTTCACGCTTATCTAATCTCAAACCTTAACTTTCGCACATTGGGAGCTTTAAACACTAACTTTTGCGGTTATTTTGTTCCAAACTCTAAATTTCACGTCCTGAAGTCAAAAACCGTAACTTTTTGTGTGAAATTTACCAAAACCTTAACTTTCGCGTTTTGAAAAGCCTGAACCCCAACTTTTGCATCTTTTGTCATGAAATCCTAACTTTTACATTTGAGAGTTGAAGTTCTTAACTTTCGCATCCATTATTTCAAATTCCTTACTTATGAAAGCCCTATTTCAAGACATTGTAACTGTCTTTTAGCAACTTTCAAGAAAGTGCAATTAGCAGGTGTAGAGCCAAACTCCAAAACCCTTCTAGTGCCAAGGTAAAAGATGAAGGTTGCAGGTATTTTCTTGAAGGTCCAAATCTTTTGAAGGAAAACTGCTACTTTTTCAGTGCCTAGAATTAAGCTGAGAATGTCTGTAAATGAATGATAGATTTGTACCTGCCTACACTTACTCTTTTGTAATGATTGGAAGAGCTGAAAACTTGAAATATCCCAACTAGGATGTTGTCTCAAATTTGATTTGGGTTTTTAATTTTTGCCATGTTTTGCTTCATTTCATTGCAAAATAACAACATGCAAACATGTAAACTAAAAATGCAAAGGAAACGATATAGATTTCCAAGGAAATAAGCGATTACAAATACGAATCTATTGATAATGATTCTGATATAAATTATGCATGGCTGTTACATCAAATATATTGTTGTTACAATGCTAGAACATGCATAAATTTTCCTCCAAAACCTGTTTAAAACAATGAAAATCTGCTCAATGATGAACCCAGAGTGAGTCCACCTCTCAAGTAGTGTTGGGTTTCCGTCGAACCTACAAATATCCAAGGGTTTCCGTCCTCAAATATGGCTGCTACTGTCAAACCAGCAACAATGGAGAAATTATCGAGTAACAAATCAACATCTCATAAAAAATGAGACTCAAAACCCCAATCAAACATTTTATAAATATCCCCAGTCAAAAAGCTATCAATTTCCTTGTTCTAATTCTTTTATTTAGCAACTTAGGAAAATAATAATATTTGCGTCATTTAATAATTCACCCCCATGGCCTAGGAAAGACTTAAGTCGTAACTTGAGTTGGCCCCTTTTTATAATTGGCATTGCCAATGAATAATTAAATTCATATTAGCAATAATTATAACGTTTTCCTCCTTTTAATTAATTAAACACTTAACCCCCTTTATTAACTTAATGCTTTAGCCTATGGATAGAATAGATAATAGGCTAGCATAAGTATTTATTTATTTATTGATGTGCTAGGTGAAAAGGGGACATTACAGTCCTCATTTCCCGGAAATTGCTTGTCCTCAAGCAATCCGCACCTGCATGGTGAAACCAAATGCCTGGATCCCATATCAACTTTAGGAACACTGCTCCACTAGTCTGTTCTGCTTCTCTAATTATAACAATATTATACTCGGAATTGTGAAGCAACTCACCACACATGCGTTGAATCCTCTTTACATCTTCTGTGCTATGATGCACAAAATCTGGCCTCTTACTAGTTGCATCATCAACCCATGTCTTATGACCATCTGCTCCAACTTGAATGCCAACACTAGGTGACCCCATAACATTGTCTTTTCTATAATTATGGGCTGCATTACTTTGAGGATGAAGATATATATCACTGCTGTTATAACAATCAGCACAGGTGTCATGCATTTGTGTCGTGCCTTCAACTATTACAAGCACCTCTTTATTGGAAACTTCATTTTCAACACTTGCACTTTGAATGCCATGTTCTGATTTTTCTTCATGTGTATGAATTGTGTCATCATTAGAATCAACTAACACGCTAGAAAATGCATTTTGGTCACCCAAAGAATCCATACCATCATTATCCATATCAATCTCATGCGTAACATCAAGAGAAGTCATGTTTATCTCTTTTCTAGAATCCTCTTTGTTGAAACCCTCATATGGCTGATGTGAACTTCTGGCTTCTTCTTCAAATGAATGCTCAGCAATGGGATGATCTATATGCTCATCATTAGTGACTTCAATGTGTTCATCATTATTATGCCTCTTATTCATCTTTTTAGCTTCTTCCAAAACCAATTTCTCTAACAATAAAAACATATCTGATTGATACTTTTGAAATGCTTGAAATAAGTCATTCATACCATTCATAAGTTTTTCCACATGTCGATCATTTCTTTGTGGACTTTCACTATTTTTTCTATCCGTTTCATTAGCTGGTGAGGCAGGAAGGAAAGTAGGTAACAATCTCCCATTTATAATTTTAGCCATTGATATAACCTTTTCTACCCCTGTTGTAGATGTCTAAAACAAACACTGAATTTGTTGTTTCCTTTGTTCCTCGCAATATAGCTCTGAGTTCATTTTTTATCACGCATGAGTCAAAATACTAACATGCAAAGTAAACCCACCTTCTAGAGCCGATTAGAACTATCATGCAATCAAATCCAAAAATTTGTACAGCTTGAAAATGGCATGCAAAAGAAATCCACTTCATTAAACAGATTTAAAAGTAACATGCAACCATCTGGGTATCCACCAAACTGCCATGCAATAACATCCAACACACATGCAATTGCAAAATTTGACATGCAATTGAAAAATCTGACATACAACTGAAAAAATCTGACATGCACTGAAAATCTTTGACATGCAACTGAAAAAGTTGACATGCAATTGAAACCCTCCCAGGCTGGCAGGGTCACTGTGCTCTGATACCATTGAAATATCCTTTCTTCTAAGATTCAAATGAATTTACTAATTTACCTTGTTTGTAATCATTAAATTTCATATAACAGAAAAACAGATAAAATCTTGAAAGAAATCGTTATTCTTAGAAAACTTATTATTGAGATACATAGCTTCTCTACATGCAAACTCACACAGGAGAGATATGCAGTAATTATTGGTATACATACCCGACCTTAATACAAAGCTATGGTGGCCTTATAACCAGACATTCAGGGTAGTTTTATCGCTGGTAATCTTCAGTTCTGGGCTGCTTTTTCCACTTCTCGACCGAGTCGTTGTATTTAGCTGATGATAGATGACTGCTTTGCCGTTTCAACCTTGCTTGAATCCTAACATATGCGCCTGGAATTCTTGTTGCTGTATATGGCTGGTAATCTTTCTTTCCTTCTAAATATAAAATGGTAGAATATGTAACTTGTGAACAAGTATTCTAATCTAGGTTTGCGTCCAGTGCAGAAGCTCCAGGGATTTCGTCCTGAAGTGTTGCCTTCTCCAAGGTTGGCATCTTGAGAATGGTAGCTACGGTTCTGATTTGCAGAGCAAGAGAAAATAATAATAGTTGATCAATAATAATTCCTCTTCTCTATGCGATTCCTTATAATAGATCCCAATTCCTCAAAAAGCATACTTTTGCTTTCTTCCCCTTAAAAGAAGCCAATGTTGACAAGTTACTAACACTCAAACATGCCTTGTCATGGAAGCTACCGTTTTGGATGTAAGATAAACTCGACTAAGAGAAAGAAAATCACATTAATTGCCACTTAAAATGGCCCCATGTCCATGACTAAAAAATAGGAACTTAAGTGATTTAGAAAAACAACTCGTTCCCCTTTTATTAATTCATTGGCTCTATTTTGGGGACATTACATGCAGGCTTCCAAATCTCTGTGAGTTTTCATTCTCTGAAACAAATCAGTTGAAAAACCCCTTCAGAGAGCTCTCCACAATATTGGTGGTGTAAAAAATGATTTCTAGATATGGAAAATGGCTCTCCAACTTTTTTTATTCCTTTCCATCTTTCCCTGCAAATGCAATTTCGAATAAGGGTTTGTTATTCACCCTTTTAATCTCAAAATATTGTTTTGTTTTATTTAATCCCCCTCCTAGGGATTCAAACTTCACGAGGGAGTCGTATCCTTGCCCAAAGTCCCCTTTTTAAGTTATAATATAAGTTATGTGCCTAGGGAATGGTGTCAAGCCAACATCTTATTATAATATATTATTATATTTTAAAGTGATTTTAATAATCACTTTTTATTATTATTTAATTAAACCAAACATAGGAAATAATTAAATTACTCCCAAAATTTAATCCCCCTCCTAGGGATCCAAACTTCATGAGGGAGTCGTATCCTGGCCCAAAGTCCCCTTTTTAAGTTATAATATAAGTTATGTGCCTAGGGAATGGTGTCAAGCCAACAACTTATTATAATATATTATTATATTTTAAAGTGATTTTAATAATCACTTTTTATTATTATTTAATTAAGCCAAACATAGGAAATAATTAAATTACTCCCCAATGGTGATGGCGATGGTGATGATGATGGGTTTGTAGCTTTGCTCATCTGGGCTTCGATTCGAATTATGTCTAATGCTCCCTGTCCACTGATGTTGTCTGATCATTGCGAGCTAACTGACTGTTCCTTCCTAAAATTTAGGAACTCTCTTATAAAATAGGAATTGTGTCAGAAGTGTCCAGAATGATCCCAGAGGTCTTTTGGTGTGTCCCTGCTAACTCCCAATTCATCCCTAAAAAATAGGGATTTCTCCTAAAATCTAGGAGACTACACAAAACTAGTCAAACTAGCTCTCTAAGCACTGATATGTCATCACAAGGCCTTGAAAGGGTCCCCTGCACTACGGGAACCAAATGATAAGACAACCCCATTTGTCACTGTCATGTTTAAAGAGGGGATATTACAATCTGCCCTCCCTGAGATTGCTTGTCCTCAAGCAACCTCAAGCCCGGGTGCTGGAATATGTGCTCACTCTCCCATGTAGCGTCCTCTTCTGGAAAGTCCTTCCACTTAACTAGATATTCCCTAATGACTCTCCTCCTCAATCTCCTCTCTCGTGTAGCAACAATAGCCTCCGGGACTAAAATCAGTTTCCCCTCATCAAGGGGTGGCAGCGCTATAGAAGGTATCACATTATGTCCAATTCCCTTCTTAAGGCGAGATACATGGAAGACGTTATGTACCCGGTTGTCAGCTGGTAACTCCAACTCATAAGCCACCTCACCAATCCGCCTGATAACCTTGAATGGTCCATAGTAACGTGGCTTATGCTTCTTGACCCTACTCTTCCTGAGAGTGGATTATCTGCAGGGCTTCAACATGAGGTATACCATATCACCCAACTCAAATGAACACTCAACTCTGCGCCGATCGGCATATTGTTTCTATTGATTCTGAGCTTTTTGGATGTTCTCCTTCAAGGCCCTCATGATATCCTGGCTGTCTTGCAAGAGGTCCCTGACACTAGGTACTTTGCTATTAGTGAAAAGCAAATCCAAAAAACTGGGTGCATCATAACCGTACAACGCCTTCCCAAAATGTCTCACGATGGAATACAATGCTCACAAAAACAACTGCTGCTCCAGGAGGTGTAGTGCTCCTCACGGATGGGCAAACAAAGTCCTCTGCACATCCTGTCCAAGACAAAACATCATGCCTGACAATGAGAATTTCCTCATAAGAGTATGTCAACTGACTCTCGAATCCCTGTGACCAATAGATTTCATGACCCAAAACACCTGTGCACCAAGGAGTCTCTAGGTGATCAACAAACACATGTTCTCCACTACCAAGCTGAAAGTCACAATCTGCCTGCAATGCGCACATTAGTGTCCTTCGATCATCAATCGTAACATCCCCATACCTAAACTCATGAGTCAACCGAGTCTCCAAAGTATGCTAGCCAAATGTAGGAGTCTCCATGGTATGTAAACCTAATCAATGACATGGAGCAGCTACATATTCTATGGAGTCATCAACCAAGTGAGACTTGTCATCCACAGACTTCAGAAATGCTAAATGAACGTTCAGAGACCAAGGTAAACTTGTATTAATCACATCAACATCTGTGTGTGTAATCATAACTCCAGGGGCTGACTCACCAAGTGTATGCTCCATAACACCCTCCGGTTCCATGTAGTGAACCTCTAGGTGCCTCACCACTAGCAGTGACACCAAATCTTCATAAAGCAAGTCATATGAACCCACAAAAAATGCTGAAGCAAACCTCAACCTCGATTGCATTACTAATTTGGCTACCAACTCATGAGTGCTAACAAGGTAAAATCTCATACTACTATCGTCCTCTTGTGATATGGCTGCTCTGAATGAAGGAATAGGACCGCTGTCATAAATCAGAGTAACAGATCTGCATTTATATCTCATAATGCTATCTTAAAAAACACCCTCTTCCGTAACATCATGTGCTCTTGCAAGTGCAGCTCCAAAGGGTAGCATCGTTACTGTGTTTTCATGTAAATGGAAAGGTATGAAACTGTTGTACTCAGCCAAAAATTTAGGGCTAATCATACCCTTTCTTGTGTTTCCTCAATGATCCTCAAAGTCGATGTGTTTCCAACCCCAGGGTGTAATGTATAATAGCTACTCAATGGAGTCTCCAAAACTCAGCATGAATGTTGAGCATTGCAATGCTCAAAGTTGCCTCGGAAGTGGCTGGAAAAAAATCCACGAAGTCTGAAACTATGAACTCTCATTGCCTAAACCAAGAAGAACTTGCCAACCCTCTGGTATAAGGGCCAACCACGAAATGCGATGACGGGTCTGCAACCAATCAGTGAGCTCAGAACTAAACATATGGGCTTTCCCTTGACTTTTGGAACACTCTCAAATGTGACAATCTTTTCAATTCACCAATCATCATTAAAGAACTTGCCCAAATCTACCTATAGATGAAACCAATGAAACACATACTTGCTGGTAAGAAGGTGAGCAGCACCTGCAAGTCTGAAAATCTTATCCTCATTGCTCCAAGGGTCATCCCTATGACTCCCATTCACCTCCATGGCTTCTTGTTGAGAATCTCCAACATGGATATCAAACCAAGATTGATCCCTAAGGACCAATGTATCATATAGAGAAACCACATTCCAAGTGCCGTAAAATGCCCTATGCACTCTGGATCTACCTCTTCATCTGCATATATCACATCCGGTGGTCTCCTTGGTGGGTAACCAATCATCCCATGATGTGAAGTAGGATCAACCACAAATTGGGAATCAGGCGCCAACCCATGGCTTGTGCCATCTATCAAAGCCCATACCATATTATCATTTCCATGTGCAATACTAGAACCAAATGGTATTCCACATCCCATCTCATACAATGGGTTGTCATATGACTCCTCAACATTTATCTCGAACAACGGGTTAAAAAAGAATTCCCAACTCTAAATTTGTGGAGACGATTGTCTGCTGCTATGGTAAGGGTATAAATCAAAATTATCATCCTTGACATAAATGACTTGCTGTTTGAACACTCTTGTACGTCATCATCATCGCTTCTAATGGTGTAATGTGGGTCCAAGTTATCAAGGTCACCATCCTCATGCTCGTGGTCAACTACAACTAAAGATACATTAGGTTAGCTCTCAGGAATAGAAACAACTCTATCTGTGCTAACCCGTGTGCCTATGTCATGCTCATGAGTGAACCCAACACTGTCACTCACTCCATAAGAAACTTTAAGGACCTCATCAATGGTGGGTGCATGCATGTCATCGGAATCATAATCAACATTATCAAACTCCTCATTTGTAGTTTTTCTATCCTTTTCCCGAGCCAATAGATCCAAAGCCATCATATAATACTCTCTCCTCGCAAACTCAGTCTTGTAGCACAATCTCAGATGGTGGTTCATGAAACCATTGAAAGGTAACTCTTCCTTGATAGCTTGGGGAAGTGCATCATATTCCTCAAGCATGCTAAGAATTTCTTCCCTCTTCTTCTGCTCATATGAATCCATTATCAAATTATGAATTTTAACTGAAAGCACAGGATGGTAGGAATATTTGTGCTCTGATACCACTATAATGTCCAACCCCAAGATGGATTTTTTCCCAAGTCTGATATCTTTTCAGAATTCTGATTTTTTATGGTTTCTATGTTTTTTTTTATTTTGTTTTTTAAGTTTTTGAAGGATTTTTCAGATTTTTTGTGTTTTGATCATATGCTGATAACGATGCTAAATTCTGAACAACGCTTGCAAACATAAAGGAAAAACGACTACTATAAATTTGAACCAACACAATAATTTAAAATGGCAAACCTAAAACTTAGAATCTCATTATTTCAATTTCCAAGCAATTGCATAATCCGTACCAGGCATCTATGCTGGGTTATAGTATTGAAATTGTTGTTTCCAGCTGCTTCCAACTCTCCCACGGCCAGATACTAAAGTCAGACCAGAAATTCTGCCTTTTTAAAAACTGATGTAACTGCTGCGGTAATGATTACTGCCCAGAATTGATCCTTATGCATCTGCAGTACATGGTACAGCTGGAAACTTCATTTAAACCCATCTAATATCTTGCTGAAGGATGTACGAGTCTGAAAACACAATATTCTTCTGCCCAAACACCCAAATCTGAAGAAATATATGCAATTTCTGTTCAATCCTTGCTAGGCGTCCAAGCTGGTGACTACCAAGTTGTCTTATAATGCTGTACGACCAGCTAGTAGTTTGCCATTTAAAAAATGATGCCCTGCTAAACTCTGATCTGCAAGTGTTTGATTGATAGATGACCTCTTCAAATTCAAATTTGAACAAGTTGCACACAAATTGGATCAAATATGAAGATTCTGCAGTAGAACTCTGCTGGTAGAACCCTTAGGGTGATCTCACACACCTACAGGCTTCCAAATCTCTGAGAGTTTTTCTTCTTAGAATAAAAAATCAAATCAGCTGAAAAACCCCTTTAGAGAGCTCTCCACAATATTGTTGGCGTAAAAAATGATTCCTGGATATGGAAAATAGCTCTCCAACTTCTTTTTATTCTTTTTCATTTTTCCCTTCAAATGTAATTTCGAATTAGGGTTTCTTATTCTCCTTTTAAATCATAAACTAATATTTTATTTTATTTAATCCCCCTCCTAGGGATTCAAACTTCATGAGGGAGTTATAACCTGGCTCAAAGCCTCGTCTTAAAGTTATAATATAAGTTATGTGCCTAGGGAATGGTGTAAAGCCAAGAACTTATTATAATATATTATTATGTTCTAAAGTGATTTTAATAATCACTTTTTATTATTATTTAATTAAGCCAAACATAGGAAATAATTAAATTATTCCCTAAATTATTTGTTGGTCGCTCATCTGGGCTCCGATTCGAATTTTGTCTGATGCCCCCTATCTACTGATGCTATCTGACTACTGCAAACTAATTGGCAGTTCCTTCCTACAATTTAGGAACTCTCCTAAAAATAGGAGCTAGGCCAGAAGTGTGTCCAGGATGATCCCAAAGGTCTTTTGGTGTGTCCCTGCTAACTCCCAACTCATCACTAAAAAATAGGGTTTCCTCCTAAGATCTAGGAGACTACCCAAGACTGGTCAAACTGTCTCTCTAAGCCCTAATATGTCATCACAAGGCCCTGAAAGGGTCGCTTGCACAATTTGCTGGTCTACAGGAACCAAATGATAGGCCAACCCCATTTGTCTTTGTCCTATCTAAGGAGGAGACATTACATATGAACACCATTCCTAGATCTTCAATGTACATATGCTTGATAATCACTTGCAATGAAAGAGAGATGAATGCAGATGGAAGGAAGGATCTTCTTGCTTGATTGAAAACTCCTCTACTTGGCCATCATGGGAGAGAAATTTTCTTCAATAGAGAAGATTGCATTGGAATTGACTTGAATGAATTGGAGAAACTAGATCTTGGATGCTTGCCTTCAAATCTTGAATCCAATTGCTTGAATGTTTGATTGCTCTTGATCTCTTGATTGCACTTGATAGCTTGAGTGTAGTTATGATATGATATGCAAAATGAGGAGAGATAGGGTGTTTATATACTTCATCCATCATTTCGGGATTCAAAAATAAGTCAGGCTAACCACGGGATCTAATTTCCCACTAACACCCTGACATAGGGCTCTGGGTCAAATTTGTGCCAAAATGTGCGGGAACAGAATGGTTGAAACGATTTGTTCCCGAGAACAAAACATTAGGAACAAAACGTTTCAAACATTTTATACCTAGGAGAATTAACCCAAATTTGAACTGGGTGTTGAGATGGTGGAAAAGATGCAGGAAAAGAGGAATCAAGTTGCTAGGATCAAGTGTAAGGGACATCAGATCTCGAAATCAACAAAATGGGGCCTAATAGAGCATCCAATTATGGGTGCTAACTTTTCAAAAGATGCATGTTGAACAAATTGACAAGCTTGTGAGAATTCAAATATCCAATCTAAAAAGGCAGCTTGGTCAAGTTGACAATACATTTGCAAATAAAATTGTTATATTCAATGGAAAGCTCCTTTTGCAATTTTAATTTTTATCAAAACTGAAATGGACAAAAGACTTATTCCCTCTTTATTTATCCAAAACAACCCAACACACAACGTTTTATTTCTAAAATTAGCCATTGACTACTCTGTCAAAAACAGCTGAAGCAAAACTTTCAAACACACAACATCTTCTTGGTCATCACAAAGTAACATATTTGTCGTCATACTGTTTGTGGGAAACGGATGTTCTGTTCAGCCATATTTATCTGATCTGGTTGCAACACTTGTTGCTTTTCACATATCCTTTGAAATAATTCTTGTCATCAATAATTTGTGTTTGTTAAGACACTCATGGATTCCTTGCATGTTATTGAACGCCAACATATCTTTTGCTTTGTTCTTCGACTTAAAGTAGAAGGACA
The DNA here is from genome assembly GCA_027943335.1 of Chamaecyparis obtusa. Lineage (NCBI taxonomy): Eukaryota > Viridiplantae > Streptophyta > Pinopsida > Cupressales > Cupressaceae > Chamaecyparis > Chamaecyparis obtusa. Next base: position 3,596,057 of record BSBK01001922.1, read on the forward strand.
AATAAACAATTTAACAAAATAACGACTTATCTCACTGTGAAACAATTTAATATTTTTGTCATTTTAAGGCTGACTGCGTTGTCATGACAAATTCTTTGTTGTGCGATTCTCAGCAAACATCCGATGTGAGAATGCCATGTGACACCAAAACATGTTATACGGGTCACTTTTAGGTTTAGATTGAAAAAATAAATATTAAAAAACTCTAATAAAAACTTTGAAAAGTCAACAAACAGCCAAATTCGGCTGACATTCGCCCAAACTCATCCACATTCGTTCTGGACACACGCGACTGTTTTCACATTCGGTCAAAAGTGGGTGAAAGTCGACGAGGGTCCTGCTGTTCAACTTTACAGCAAATGTGACAGGGAAAAAACGATTTTAGACCGAATCTGAACTGACTAAAAATGTGCATTGAACCGACTTCCGAATTCGGGCTTTGCCAAGAAAATGTGGTATCTTAGGTTATCGGGTTATTATTACTGATTTTTCGTATGTTAAGTTAGTAATATCTTTGTGTATATATGGAATCCATTGGTTTCTGATTCAAATGACATATGTAATCGATGAAACACAATCACTTGGTTTGGATGTGATAACATAACTTGTTTTGTCATATGTTGAGATTTGTTATCATTCTTTCATCATTGCATATTCAAACTTATTTTGTGCTAAAACCCCCTTTGTAATTGTTATCATTTGTGAAGTCTCAACCAGTGTTCGTATGTCTACTGTTGGGGTTTCTATTATTCTGTTTTCTCCTTTTTGTACCTTTTGGTTAAAAGTACACAAAAACTACAAATACCCCCATCATACGAGAGAGTTGCCCCTCTCAAACGCAGAGGAAGATTGCAATTTGATTGTGATCTGATTCCAATCTCTCCAACTGTTGGCACAGTTGTTACTGCTCACAGGGCAAACATGGTCAAGTTTCAAGGAAACAACAGTGACAAATCTATTTACCAACACCTTCATTATCATTACACCCTTTTGTGGGAACCTGCAACTTTACATCTTTAAATATTTTAGTAATATCTAAGCACCTATTTATAGTGCTCAACAATGCGCGAATGTATATTTGTAGTACCTTTAACAGTTTATTTTGGAACTTAATTTCTTCATTGATGGATTCCACAATGATGTAATAGGGAGGACTGAGCTGAAATTTTGGTCAAGAGGTCAATTGTTTTGTAAATTGAGTGATTTGAGATTGAATTCTTGATATTGGGGATCCTTAAGTCCTTTAGAGGATCTTGGTCTGTGAGGATTTCATTTTTCATTGCACTTTGAATTTTTGAGCAGTAGGATTTTTCAATCTGAAATCACTTCAAGAGATATCACTTACCTCAAAATATCATTGGGGTGTAAGAAATTACTACCTAAAGATGGATGTTTTGATATTCTTATTGTTCAGTGTTGACTAGTTTGGTTCAATCGACAACCAAACTTCATGAATTATAGCAGTTACTTTTACATTACAGGTAGGACTGCACGAAGAGAATTCTTGGAAGTATTAGGGGTACTCACTACGAGTGCAATTTTGACAGACACTGCCTTGGCAGAAAGTGAGTGATCTCTTGCAATTCATGTATTTTTTCTTATTGTATTGATTTTGAACTTGGCTTGCACAAATTCTACAAAAATGCTCAAAGCAATCTGCCCCAGTTTGCTTTATAGACTACTAGGGTGCCCAAGGGCACTGATGGAAAACCTACTCCTTTTGCAATGCATTTTGTGATGGATATTTTAAGCAAACACACTTGAGGTGGCTCAATTGTTGCAGAAACACCAAAAGGCTACCAGGCAGTCTTGGATAAATTTGATGGATATACCTTCCTATATCCTTTTGGGTGGCAGGTTCGTGTTGTTGTGAATATTAGATTAGTTTCTCTCCCTGTTCATTACATCAAGTGAAAGTCTTGTTGCTAATTTGAATTCTAGAATTGGAACGCCTTTAGACTCCAATGACCTTTTGACAGGTTTCTATTTGTCTATTTCTCTTACAAACAGATTCAGAACTTTACAGATACTTTAAAAGATGTGCATTGATGAGGGGAAAAGACTAACAATTTTAAACTTTTTCCAGGAAGTTGTGGTTAAGGGCCAGGATAAGACATACAAAGATGTGATTGAACCCTTAGAAAATGTCAGTGTCAGTATCGTACCAACAAGCAAAACAGATATTCATGAACTTGGAGCACCAGAGGAGGTATGTCTGGAATGCATATGTCATATTCTTATTTTAGAAATTATGAAATAGATACATTGCATCTAAATGAAGGGGGTTGCTTGAATATTAAAATATCCTTGTAACATATTGTCTCCGGTTATATATGTCCTCTGTTCTGACTCATAAGTCTACGATATATATTTGATTGGAATTTTTTATTGGCAGGTTGCTGAGACATTAGTCAAAAAGGTTTTGTCTTCTTCAACTCAGAAAACAAAATTAGTAAATGTGAAAGAGGTCAGTCAGTGTGCTCCCTTATGCAAAATTTGCCCCTGCTTTCGATTCTTTATGCAGAATGTTATTCTTTTTTCTGTATATTCTCTCTTTTTATTATGTCTTTGGTTTGTTTCGACCTGCCTATGTGGATGCTCAACCTTCTTCGGCATCAGACACTGATGCAGGCTAGAGCCTGAGCTCCATCAACCCCATTATTTGGCATAGTGGTTTCTTTTGGCTAGGGGCATTCCTTTATCAATATTTTTGGGGTTTATGTGGCTTTGATAATACTAAATTTGTGTGGGGATTAACTGTTTTTGTTTTGCGCCACTTGAGTAAAATTCTTTTCTCTTCTCAGTTTTATTGTAAGGCACTTCATATCTGTTTCTGGAGTTGAGTTTGACACTCCTACCTGTGATTGCAACTTTCTCTTTTTTTGGTTCCTATTGGCCTACTTTTTTGCAGTTACTTATGTCCAATTTTTGTTTATAAAGTACATATTCATGATGTTTTGATTTTTGCAATGACCACACAGCAATGTTTACTTGTTTCTGTAAATCTGCAATGTTACCTGCTGTTGCATGTTTCGTTTGTTTAATTCTTGTTGTTTGTTTACAACAGAAGAATTGCCATCAATTGTACCTGTGCTGATGATGCTTTCACCTTTTCATATGAAATTTAGAATGGTGAAGCACTGAATTATACTGGAGACAACTTAGAGAAATGATTTGTGATTCTTATCGTACAATTGACTGAACTATTTACAAATAATGGAAGAATTTGCATTAATATAGACTCCAAGAAATTACTTACAGACAATTTCAAATCAAGAATAATGGGATACATTTCTGAGCAACTAGCTGGTTTTAAGAATATCTCTCACAAGCATAGAGCATGTCTGAAATGTGGACACTTCAAATATATCAAAAGAATAGTCTTGCTAAGACAAATGCAGGAAATCAATAACAAACTTAAGCAAAAGTCAAAGAAACATACTTCCAAGCAAACTCAAAATTGAGAGCTGCTAATTCAAGGCATAACCCAGCAAGCAGATAAAGGGCAGAGAAATCATAAACAAATGATTAGCAAGCTAATCAAATTAGCAATACTGTACAAAGGTGAATTTAGCTGTCATTAGCCATCTTTATCAATTTCAAGTGCTTACCAAAACTCAGGAAGGATGACAATGCATAGAGGGCTGCCAGTCTAGTATATCAAGTTTCTGTTGTGAAAACTGGATCGTCCTATAGAGATAATGTATACTAGTGTGATATTGTAGAATACAATTGCCTTCGTTATTGATTGATTCTACAATAACAATAGGGTATATGTATATATTGAATAGTCATGTAATGAATAGACATGACCGTATATACTTATGGTCATGTCACTTCATTACATAACTATTAGTTAACATATCTTAACCAATAGTTTATTCATACTTTGTATAATATATATATATATATGTATACACATATGCATATTAATATATACTTACTTTTCAATTATATTATATAGTATATATATATAAATATATCTATATTTATATGCATATCATGATTTCTCGTCGTTTATTAAACACGAACGAACAATACTTTAACAGTTTCAACCTGAAAAAGTTTCAGACTATAGGACATTGGCAGAAAATACAATTGTGAGCCAATTTTCACTGTTACACTTGTGGGAAACAAAAATAAACTGTCGGAATAGCAAAAGAGTTCTATAGTCAAAATACCCAGTATAAACATAAAACAATGTGATCATATTTAACAGTTTAAAAAGTGGCTATATGTGAACAAATAGGGTAACAAAAGATGGTATCAGTTGCCTGGGGATTAACACAATTAGTTTGTCACGGGATGGAGAGTTGTGTTTGGTGTGTCTTTTATCAACAAGCTCACGAGTCTGCTGTTTAATCATGTTCCTTTCTAGAAATGAATGGTGGTAGGTAGTCCTAGAATTGGATCAATAACATTCTTAATATGCAATGATTAGGCACTCTAATTGTTGTCTAGAGAAGGTTCTGATATTCCTCCATTATTCGGTACAACAGATGTTTTTCCACTCATAATGATAAAGGTACAGCATCAACTTTTATGGCAAGGATATCTTTCATAGGTTGAACTTTGAAGTCTCACTATAAAGGAAAAATGTTAATCACCATAACTCACTGACTTCCTGCATTACTTGTGCCTGATGAGAAAAAGTGTAGGGACTACTTTTCGTATGCAGTATCTACTTTCTCCAACATTGATGAAAATGTTAATGTGAATTGATTCATATACTGCATGGCTTTGGAAAAGATATGGCTGCCGAAGTGAAACATCCATGCTTTTAATGGTGCTGAATCTCAACAGATTGATTTTGTACACCAAGTGAAATTTAGCAGTGGCACAGTTTATGAACTTGCACTAGGATATTCAGCTGTGTATGGTTGTGGTGAGCTGTGAATGGCAAGTTCAATCTTCAACTGCTTCACAAGAAATTAGGTTCTTTTGACTTCTCTTGTCAACAATGGAGTGTAGAGGTTGTTATCCCCCATTCAAGAATGGAACAATTTTTTTACTATCTCTGAATTTGAATTGGTAGAAGAGGCTATGTTGACAGTTTCTGCCATGGCACTTGGCTTACAGGACATGATCAATTTACATTTTTCTTGTTTTGTGCAATAGGAACTCAGCACTCAAAGCTTTTCCAGCAAGGCTTTCCAGTTGTAACATTCTTCAGCACAATGATCATTGGAATTGTGCATCGCAAGTCTCAGGTTGCTTTTCTTGCTCCCTGGGTGGTTTATTCTTCTGGGAATGACATGGAAGTCCTTTTCCTTGTCGATTAAGTGATGACTTGGTTCTAAAATTGTAATGCATAACATTTGTGTTGTATAGGCTAACAATATTGGAGTCGATCAGCATAGAATATTGAAATAATTAGGACTTTGTGGTATTAGCTAATGTACTTGGGATAGCCTTGAAGCTGGAGGTAAGGATGTCATGTGACATAGAACATAGATAAAAGACACAGTATTTGCAAAACTTGCGAGTACTCAAAGGTCAAATGTCAGCTGAAATCCTCGCCCACAAACTCATCAGAGTACTGGCAAGTCCGCTATGCAGACTTTCCATGAGTAATAGTAAGTTTTCAGCATATTGGAACTGCGGACTCACAACATGCAGAAAAAACATGGTTAGACGCGTGAAGCAAAAACATGGTTAGACACGCACAGGGAAAGCTTTTTTCCAAATTGCTGCCCCAATTAAATCTAAAAATATTGTGCTTGCTGTGAACAAAGAGGCCCCACCATTATCAATGATTTTGAAGCAGATTTTCGCGGAAATGGCTATCCAGCCCCTTGGATGCACTAATGCATAAGTTACCCTCATACACCATAATTTATGGATTGGTGCATCCTAGGGGTTGTATAGCCATTTCCAATTTTGGCTTATGCAGATATCTCTTTCAGTCTTGCTATGATTCATGTTAATTTTTTTCTATTTTACAGTTTACTTATTGCCACTACTAACAAACCAGCTTATGTCTTCTGACACTAGCAGTGGTTCTACCACTGATAAATCATCACGTCTTAAGAAAATATTTGCTACCATATCCCCTTATAATTTAAATTATATATATTTTGAGGATCATATTAACACATGAATTTACCATAAATCATAATACATATCATTTTTATCAGCTGTTGTATTTGCATGATGGTGCAATATTATACTCTTTTTTTTCAAATCTAGTAGAAAACATACGTAATTGTAGTTTACATAAAATATATGTTTTTAAAGAAATTTTAGTATTGTTATAAGTTGCTGAGTTGTCAAGTCCAAGTCAAATCTGGATCTTCCATGTTTTGGTTACGTTGTTGCAAAGTTTTTGAACTATGGCACAGAGTACTGCTGTTGTGCTGGGAGATGATCAAAGTCTTCTATCCTCTTGAATTGTATAATGTCAATATGGAATAGTGAGTGGAAAGAATGGACCAGAGCCCCACTTTCAGCAAGAGAACCTCTCATTGAAATACTTGAATGATGGAGAATGGTTGCAAAGTTCAAACCATAATGGTAATTATTTTATTCGCTATTGTTGGATTCCTCTGGAAATTCAAGGCGCTTTTATGGTACTCATCTGCTATGCAGCTAGGGAAATCAAAGCATTCAAATAAGACCTGACCATGCTAGTTAAAGTTAAATAGAAGTGATTTCATAAAGAGATTGAGTCCTTGTCTCTTGAGGGGTCATGTGCATAAATATAGGATTTTCTAGTTAGGAAAATAATTTCGTTGTATCCATATTCTTAAATTGTTGTAATTGTTTTCTTCTCTCAATTATTATGAGATGGATTTTAACATCCCCCATAACTGTCCCAAGAAAAGTTATGATTATAGCATGTGGGGTTTGTTTTAGTCTTAGAGTTTTCAAACTCTTACTTATGCTTACTGCAAGTTCAGGTTTGTGCTATATGTTGTTTTTGCAATGCAGTTTGATTCTTAATTCATTCTCTCATATTCTCTAATAATTCTCTCATGGAGTGATTGTTCAATTTTATTCATATGATATGCCCATTATCAAAGTTCATTTCCTAAGAAAAGAATGCAGGATGTTGATAGTATGGAATGGTGCCTTTGGCAACACTGAAATAAATAGACCTTAATATATGTCACCCAAAACTCATTATTTAATCTTTGACATCATGATACTACCATACTAATTTTGACATTATAATACTACGATACAGCGCACAGCTGAGGGCAGGAACTACTACACATTCGAGTTTGTTGCTAAGGCGCCCAACTACACACGGCATGCCCTTGGAACTGTGGCTATTGGGAATGGTATGTACTCATAATTTTCTTTGCAATATTTTTTTTTGAAACATCATGCAAATAGTTCTTCATTAAATTTTTTTCCCTTGCATTTAAGTGGATATAATTCCTATGGGTTTTGAAATCTAAAAAATAAAGTTTTAGCTACAGCTTGTTGGTTTTCTTATAATCAGAAATAAGATAAATAGTAAACAAAAAAAATAATGAACTCAAGACACAGCATTTTATCCTGAGAAAATCCTCCAACTTGAGGGGAAAAACCCAGCCTCCAAAAATAACACTTTATTGATGAAAAATAGAAATCTGATTTTACAATGCACATCAAAACTGACTCTGCAAATGTAAATGTGATAACCACCACTCATTCACAGATCATAACCGATATATATCTGTCCATAAAATAAAAAACATAGCAGGTATATAATCTCTTGAAGCGATGGCAATGAATGCAATGCCATTACAAGAAAACTCTTCCTTGTGTGCCGTTAAGACTCTTCATAGTCTACTGTTACCATGATGATGACTCTTCATAAGTCTGCCATTACAAGGATAACGACTCTTTATTATCTTGAAGCGACGCATCTCTTCAATATCTTCATCGTCTTAGCAAATAATGCTTTCATCTTAGAATTGGGAGAAAGATATCTCCCGAAGCTATATCTCCAACACTCCCTCTTAGCTAGGGAAGTATCTTTCCAGATATCCATGTCATGGAATCTCTCAACATGAAACTCACAATGGCTACACCCATTTGTGGAAAATATTTTTATCACAGAATTTCTCAATGTGATAACATCATGGAATCACTCAACATGACCTTCACCATGGCTACTCCCATGTGTGGAAAGAAACATATACACAAACTCACATCACAGAGTCACTCAATGTGATGTCGTCATGGAATCTCTCAACATGACATCCACCATGGCTACTCCCATGTGTGGAAAAACACATCTCTCAAGGGCTTTCACCTCTTTTTTCTCCATCTTAGAGAAATATGCATTACAAGGGTTTTCACCTCATATTTCTCTCTCACAGAGAAATATACACTACAAGGGCTTTCACCTCATATTTCTTTCTCACAGAGAAATATACATTACAACAAATCTTCATGATGATGTGACTCCCTTGAAGCTCCAAGCACTTGCATTAACCTCCTGACCTCCTCATTTGAGATTGCCTGCAATGCTTGCCTTAGAGGAATGGTTTTCAACACACACCTTTGAAACTTCTGACATGCTAGAGTCCAGGACTGTCCTCCTCGACCTCATTCCTTATCACCCTATTCTAAATAAGTTTACAGAGCTACCATTGTCAAATCCAGATTGACTGTGCAATTTTGTTCTTTGTAGTTGAAGAATTTTTCCAAGGACTTTAGCACCTAGCCTTTCAACACTGCAATCAACTTAGCTGACATCTTCACTTCTTCACAGAACTCCCTCTTGATCCTTGCCTTAGAGATTGCAAAGAAATTCTTTGGAAGTGAACTCCTCTCTATTGATCTTAGAACCTTAATTTTCTCAATTCGTGCCTTGAATTCTCGAAATTTAACTCCCTCTTAATGTCATTTTCTCCTCTTAGAAGAATCTGATGACAAGACAATTTGAATAGGCTCTTTGAGAGAGAGATGTCTCCAGTTATGTGCCACCAACTCACCCCAAGACAACAAGCTGTGTCTTCATTCTTCTGCCTGCATGACTTCCTCAAAGGATGCATCAAGCTCTTCCTCCCTTGAATGCAATCTCTCATCATCCTTATGCTCCTCAATCCGTCCTGGAAGCATTTTAGAGAGATAACTAATAGTTCATAAGATCAACCTATCCCGAAGGAAAATATCAATGCTAGAAGCATAAATGATTCACTATTCTAATGTATGAATTAATAACTACATAAAAGATTTATGAACATTATTCAAGGGTATGAAATAAATATTTCACAATCCACCAATTATTCTTTCCTGATCTTTGCACCGAAAGATTTAGATCCCTAGATATGCCCTTGATTCTCTTTCGTTTAGCTTCAGTTGAAGGTTTAAAATTCTAGTTTCAATCTGGAATAGTATGCTACAAATTCTAACCACTTCACACGCTCAAAAGAACACTTCTAATTATTCTTGACTCCTCCAAATATTATTCGTACTAACCATACCAATCGCCCGAGACCTTTATAGAAATTCTCAATAATTATAATATGATTTAATTGTTGAAGTCTTCTCAGTATTCAATGGCTGTTTATCTTCATTTGGCAAGAAAAATACAGTGACATGAACTCAATAGCATGTGACCTCATACATGTTAATAAATATTTCACAACAATGAAAACTTCTTTTGAAAGACATGCATGGAATAAGATGTCTGCAACTATTTTGTCAAACTGCTTTTTCAAAAATGGCAATATGGGTAAGGGCCATTCAAATTTCAAATCCTGATATTTCACAGAATGGCATGTTAGGTGATTCATTATAGCTAATCAGTCACACGGCAATACCCACGCACCAGTGAAATAGATTGATAGCAACCAGAACCAAAGTCATCCCCTTCCTGTCTTCCTGCTGCCGTTACACCAAAATGCACGGAAATTAACAGCCGCAATCATATGAAGTTTCTTATATCCTGTGTGGCAGTCATGAGCGGCTTCCATATGCTTCAAATATGAATACAAAATTAAATCAAGAAGACTTAGGAGAGCTGAGTTCAAAAATAATGGTCCCAAAAATGTGTATCCAATATATTAGTACTTCAAGCCTGGTAATATTTTTACAATCAAGGGAATCTTAATAAATCAATTTCCCAGGGAGCTATAATAAAGAATAAAATATCTCCGACTTCCGCAACACTGAATTGGGGCCAATAAAGATTATCGGGCCAGAATATACAAAGCAGGTTAGATAAAATATGCAGAAAATATCCAGACTTCCACTGAACTTTAATATCCTTATTTCCTCATGCCATTACTCAAAAAAAAAATGTCAGGTCCCACAACTTCTCTCAGCCAGCACAATGATAATTTTGATAACAAAACTTTCTGTAAATTTGTCTCTGAAATAAAACTTTCTATAAACAAAAAAATAATGAACTCAAGATAACATTTTATCCTGGGAAAACCCTCCAACTTGAGGGGAAAAATACAGCCACCAGAAATAACACAAAATTGATGAAAAATAGAAGTCTGATTTTACAATGCACATCAAAACTGACTCTGCAGATGTAAATGTTGATGCAGGAGCATCTTGGGTTCATGGCAACCTTGCATCAACCAAAAACAGTTCTTTGTTATTTTTGTTCTTCTTTACTGGTTGGAGAGATTATGTTGGCCGATCGTCATTTGTTCAAGATAGCATGTGTGATCGTAAAGTCTTATTCTAGACCTATCTAGGATCATCTTCTTTTGATCGCACCTCCTGTTGTTTGAGATTTGATCCATTTTCTGTTCATGGGTAACGTGTTCGTTGCTTGCTTGAACCTATTTTGAGATTTGATGTGCGGTCACTGATCTTTGGCTTCCGACCATTGCGATCGTAGCGTGTGATTCGTGGATCTCCTGTGCATCATTTCCTATGATCGCGCATCTTGTTTCCTTTCTTGGATCTTTGATTCATTTTGATCGAACCTGTTCGTTTGTACATGTTTCCTTCTTGGGGAATATAATTCTCTTTTGGTCGACCTATAGAGGCGCTGCCTATATGTAATAACTGGATGTACCCTGAGTGTAATAGTGGCAGTAGTTGATTAGAGGTGCTAATCCTAACCGGTTACTGAGAGGGGGGGTGAATCAGTAAATACAATTTCTACTTCAATTTAACCTTATATATATATTCTTGCAGAATTAAAAGAATATAATAGCACTCGTAAACAGAAATTGAAATGCTCAGGTCAACACAACATATATACGTGGAAACCCTTGGTTAAAAGGAGAAAACCACGGTGGGACAGAACCCACAACTTTACTACTGCAGTAATAAAGGTGCCCTGTTAGAGGCTTACAAAGCACTGATAAGAGTGCTACCCGGTTAAGGGATTTGGTAGAAGACCTGTTAGGATCTTGACCCTGTTAGGAGTCGCCTTGTAAGAGGACTTTCAACACCAATAAAGATGTTATCTGGTAAAGGGATTTATACAAAGAACCTATTAGGGTTAACCCTGATTAAGGGATTTAAATATGCTTCACAATCTAAAGCAATGATCTATGATGACACTTTTTGTCTGATTAGATCATACCTGTTACCCTTTCCTTTGCTTGGCTGTTGAACCCTTCTCTGTCTTTCACTTCTCATGATTGTAGCTCCTCTCAGAAGATATCTCTCTTGCTCTAGATATTCAACAACAATTCTTGTGTGTCCTATGACCTGTATTTATAAGAAATTAGTCTTATTAAAAATACATTTCACAGTTCCGCCAAGTTGTAAACTCACCCATAAATCAAGCATGCAGAAAAAGCTTGCAAACTGATCTTGAGTTTACCTTGAAACACTTGTAGATAAAACGAATCTAACTTCAGTAAAAGTGAAAAAGCTAACTCCAGTTTTAACTAAGAACACTCCGCATAATCCGGTTTGGATTATCATGCATTAACTGGTAAAGAACTTGTACCCGGTTAGCCATCTCTTCCTTGTGTGTCGCCCATGACCGGTTGGAATAACTTAGACTAGTATAAGTGACTAGAAAAGTACACCGCTTACTTGTTTAGTCTACCGGTGCATACTTGAGTACCTGTGTGATGTACCGGTGCTCCAGTGGGATGTTTGCCAATGACTTTACCAATGACAACTTAAATATGCCAACAATCTTCCCCTTTGGCATTGGTGGCAAAACATCACCTGAATCATCATATCACCTGTCTTCATCACATCACCTGTCTTGTAGACTTCCCCTGTAGACCTTCTTGTCTACCTGTAAAACACACTGTTTATTTGATCTCTCTGACCTCTGCTGATCCTGATCTTACACTGATCTTCCCTGACACTGATCTTCTTCCCCTTTTTGCCTCCATAGGTCAAAGGGTTGTTACTTTTGGAAATGTGGCCTTTCAGATCTGTAACTTATTGAAAATATCTTTATATATTTTCTTTGCTGAATCAAGGAAGGGCTTCCATATATGTGTTACATGTTCTAAGTTCTTTTTCGCTGCTTGCAGTTGTAATCAGGTTCCTTGATCAGGTTATCTGCATCGGTTGTAGTTATCTGCTTGAGATCAAATGTTGGGGCAAGAAATAATTGGAATCCAATAAGATCCTGAATTCGCTTTGTCTTCTCTTCTGATGCCTTTCTGAGTATAAGAGCAAGACTGGTCATTTCTCTGCTATATTCAGTTGCAGAAGAGTTCTTTGCATCAAACTTGGATGAAAGAACCTTTATATCTTATGTTGTCTTTGAAGTTCTCTCAGTTATATCTCGAACAAAGTCTTCAAAGTTTGAAGTCCTTATGATCAGTCTTCCTACATCCTGTACTAGCTGCATTAGCTCCCCGGTGCTTGCAGATACAGTGACCTTAAGTTCTTCAACCTGTTTGTGAAGAATTTCAACTCGCTTTTTCTCATAGTGATCAATTGCTAGTGTCTCCGGGTTAGTGACATCTTCTCCAATTGCTTGTGCAAGTATCTCCAATTGATCTATAACAGGTTCATCCTCATCAATATTTGTATCCGGTACAAAGTTGTACAAGATGTTTCTTACAGTAGAGAGGACCATGTCTTGTTTCCTCTTAGTGAGCTCTTTTAGTTTTCTTGTTGACATCCTACTTATGTCAACCACTGTTTTAGTAACTTTACTCTTCTTTGCTTCAGAATCGGTTACAAAAGTTAGTTTTCTTTTCAATGAAGATGAGCTAGGAACATCAACCGGTTCCTTTTAGTTTTCTTTTCAATGAAGATGAGCTAGGAACATCAACCGGTTCCTCCTGTTTATTCTCCTGTGCAAGATATTCTTTTGCAGGCTTCTCCTATTCTGTATTGACAGGTAACTCCTATTGTTGAGGTATCTCCTCTTGTTGTACCTCTTGTTGTTGATGTACTTCACCTCTTGGTTGTACTTCTTCCTCTAGATGGACTTCTTCCTCCAGATGTACTTCCTCCTCTGGATGGACTTCCTCTTCCGGTGGTTGCTCTGTTTGGTGCTCCTCTGCAACATGTTGGTCATTCACAACAACTTCCTCTTCACCTATTCCTTTATCAGTAGTCATCTGTTCAGATGACTCTCCCTATACTTGATCTTCTGGTTGAACTTGTTTGCCCAAATTCACCTGTTCACTGGATGTGAACGGTTCAGTTGGAACTTGTTGCTCACCAGTTGAAGATTGTTCACAAGTTGTGAATTGTACCGGTGGTACCAATACTCTTTCAGGTTCCTCTTGAGAGATTTCCTGAGGACCTGTTGTCTTTAGGGTACCGAAGTCATATTGCTGCCAGAACTCTAGTGTTTCATTATACACTTCTTTTTCATATCCATTAATAATCTTGGTAACCCTGTTCTTTGTGTCCAAATTCAGTGACACTACTTCCATTAGAAGTTTTGTTGTCTCTTCACTGAGATCTAGTTTTATCCGAGTCAATGTCTCCTTTACAATTTTATTGTTGGTTGCTAAACTGGTTCTTCATTTAGCCATAATTCTTTGATTTAACTCAGGAGGAAATTGAGCTCTATAGTCTCTAGGACTTCTGTTGAAATCCAAGAAGGTTTCCAATAGAGCACCTTCTATTTTCTGCTTGTCCTCCTCTACTAAAACGCTGAACCATTTGGCTGCATTTGACACTTCACCAAAATCCATAACTTCATCAACTATGTTATCTACAGTTAAGGTTCTAGCTTTACCTTTAACTAGGGAAGCAAGTAGGGTTGGTCGAGTTAGATCACCAGCTTTATCACCAGTGATATCAACAATGACCGGTTCAGTTGATATCTTTGCCTTGATGGGAGTCTCAGCTCCCAGTATGCCTTTTCCTTCCCAATGTCAATCACCGGTGGCTCTTTGGTCTTTTGGCATTCTTCTTCAGCCTGATCTTGTTTCTACAGAAGATTCGTCCATGTTGAAACTCCTTCATGCACTTTGTCTACCTCTCCAATCAACACCTGACTTATACTCTTTCTTATCTTAAAACTTTGTTTATGCAGATTAGCTTTATGGGTCGCTTCTTCCAGAGTAAGATGGTTTTGAACTTCAAGAAGAGCTCGAATTCTCAGCTCTTTTTCCTTATCAATTGAAGATTTCCATCTTCCTTCTATTATTTCCAGTAGATCATCAGGAATTATTTTATGAAGTTCAGTGGGAGTATAATTGAACTTGTAGAGACAGAAAACTACAACTTCTTCATTTTTTCTTTTATCTTCTTCATCACTCACTGCATATCTTCTTCCGACTACTCCCAGTCCACCTGTCTCCTTAATTCCTTCAACCACTTCTTCAATGGTTGGCTTCCTTCCTCTTGGTGCATCCTCTTTTACAGGTTTCTCGGTCTTTATCTTTCTGTGAAGAGTGGCAGTCTCTTCAGTTTCTGTTTCTTCTGGTTCTTCCCCTTGAGCACTAGACGCCTGTTGTGTCCTTTTCCTTGAACCTTGGGTTGTTTTGCTACTGTTTTCTTCTTCCTCAGTGTGAGAGTCCTTTTCACATATACCTTTTTCGGTTCTTTTACTGATGTCTTCTTCTTCAATTTTTTTCGAATTTCTTCATATGTCCCAAATTGGTATGCAAAGAGATTTAGGTCACTCTCTTGCAATGCATCGGCATATGCCTTGGCTACCTTGGTAGAGATCTCATACCCAAGTTCCGGTGCATACTCTGTTCTGGGCTCCACAACCTAAATTATACAATGATCGGTGCTAACCAGAAAACACACCTCATCCTTGTATTGTTCAACAATTGCCAAGGGAATTCTTTCCTTGGCGTGCATTCTAAGCTGGAAGGCCTCAAAGTAATCGGTCATAACTTTGTTGAACCGATTTCCTAGGTTTTCTGCTAATTCACCTATTTGAGCCATAACCGGTTTGTCTACTTGCCATGTTACTTTTCCTATCTCTGGAAATAATTTTTGATAGTAGAAGAACAAACATACCAGCAGAGTTCCGTATTTCAGAAACTTCTTCACTAGACCGAGCTTCTTTAGGTTTTCGAATATTTGCCCTCTTAGCATAGCGCAAATATCGTATTGTGCATTGTCATGCATGATCAGGTGTGCGGCATGTATAGCTCCTCCCGGTACACAGTTGAGGTTGCTCGACTGATAGATTTTAAATCCAATGACCACAGATGCAAACCGAACGCCCTTGTCTTCTATGTCGTTCACAGCCATCAACCGACTGTCAGACCTTGATTTTGTTAACCTTGTGACTTCTGCATTTGCAATTGTTCTAAGGGTAAGAGCTTCCCCTTTATCACTATATCCAGTGACCCTTCACAAATCTTCTTTGGTTATCATTGTGATTGCGCCCTTTGCAAGCCACATATCTGGTTCATGAACCCTACTTAGAACCAGTTTTATCCAATCCGGTTGTAATGTTGGATACTTTACTCCATTAACCAAACCTGAAGTTTCAAGCTTTGCATACTTCGCTTGAAGTTTTTTGTCCTCACAGAGTGAGAGATATTCACTTTGGATGAAAGTTTCACCCAATTCTTCCCGCTTGGAGTGGATGAACGTCGTTATGTCTTCTGTTAACAAAACTCCTTCGGGCATCGAAGATAGCGCACCTGTCATATCGTTTTCTTGGTTCTGCACTATCATTATGTCGTAATTTGGTCTATCGAATTGGTTACCTTGAATTAGGTTGACAATAGAAGATGATGATGCCATTGTATTTGACTGGTTTACACAGAGAGTTCTTGATAGGATTTACGGAGTTCACTTAGCAAAGATCGTAAATCAAAGCAAGAAAAGATTACTCAATTTTAAGAAATCAAAAATCACAGTTCACAATGTAAAGTGAAATGAGTAATCATCCTTCCTTTAAATAGACTTAGGTCACAATGGTAATTATCAAATGGTAACAATAGTTAACGGCTACGACATTAATTACCTTACCTAATCTTTCTTTCGACAATCGATTCTCATGCATTTACTTGTTTATCAATCCTCGGTTGTGATGTCAGCACTTACGTTCTGAAATACCTGATAGACCGGTAACTTCTTCCGGTTTCACTTTTGACTGTGTGAGGTCATTACTCACCAATTCTACTGGGAACAGTAGGCAGACTACCGGTTCCCTTTAAGCCCTTAGGCTCAGTTTGCTGAAGAGATATCACCATCAGCAGATAGTGATCTTCCTTCTATTTTCTCCTCAGCGGAGCTCTTTGATTCCTTTTTGAACCAAATCTTCTTGACTTCTTTTTCAGTCTCTTTTCCCTTGTTACCCTCTTGGTTGGGAGACAAGGTCCTCTTTACCGGTTTGGCTGGTCCTTTTCTTTTGTTCATTGGCCGGTTCCTGCACTCCTTGGCTAGATGCCCAATCTTGTTACAGTTGTAACAAGCCATCCCGGTTGCTCTCCATGGATTTACCCTTCTTTCCTTGTTCATGGATGAGTGGCATCGAGAGTTGCTATGGTCAGATGTTCCACAGCTAGCACAGTTTGTTGTGCTCCGGTTTATGTTCCTATTATGGAATACCGGTCTCGGTGGGGATTTGAATGCCATGGTTTTGGATCTGCATTCTTCTGCTTTGTGTCCAAACTTGTTGCATGCGTAACAGTAACCTTTGAAGCTTCCCCGCTTCCACTGGACACATTGTTGGGAGGTGACCTGCACTCAAAGGTCCTGTGGCCATACTTGTAGCAGTTGCTGCAGTAATTGTTAGAAGTGAATGGTTTCACCGGTGCATTTCTGCAATCATTTGTTTTATGACCTGGTTTACCGCAATGATTGCAAGAGGTTTTGAAGGTCCTCTTACCTTTATCTTCTGTCGGTTTCTTCTTTTCCTTCTTGCCCTTCTTGACTTTAGAGGATTCACCGGTTTCATTGTTTCTTTGACTGGTGTACCCAAGTCCTGTGGGATCCTTGTGCTTTCTTTGAGCCCTCAATTGCTCATCAAGCTTTTCTGAGCTTTCATTGTACATTTTGAGTGTCTCATTTCTCTCTTCAAGAGTCTTCCGCTGTTCCTTCAGTTGATACAATTCAATAACCAGCCTTTTGCATGCATCATCTTTATCATGCAAGTTCTTTTGCATAATAACATTTTCTTAAGTTACGATCTGCATGTCTTCTTGAAGTTGTAAAACAACAAGATCACTTTCTCTTACCGCATCTTCTGCCAGATTTCTTTCTCTTTCGGAGGTCACTAGTGATTTTACGGGACTGTTCCTTTCATCTTCAACTTTCCTCTTTTCTTCAATGATTTTAGTCATTCTTAGAGCATTATTTTCCTGCTCCCTTTTCAGGTTGGAGATCTGATTGGTTAGACTTTGATTTTTCTCCATAAGATCTGAGACTGTCTCTTTTGCTTTATCAGATCCACTTTGCCCAGAGAGTTCGTCAATTGTTTCATTGCTCTCACTCAGTTGCAGAGCCAGCTCCTTTCTTTTTGCAAGGGACCTTCTCAGTCTATTCTCAAGAGAGACAATTATGTCATTGGCTTCCTCAAGCTGCTTTTGATACCTGTATCCCTCCATGTTTTTTTACTCAAGCGGTTAAGCTTTATATCTTTGAGAACCAAAGGCTCTGATACCAATTGTTAATCCTAACCGGTTACTGAGAGGGGGGGTGAATCAGTAAATACAATTTCTACGTCAATTTAACCTTATATATATATATTCTTATAGAATTAAAAGAATATAATAACACTCATAAATAGAAATTGAAATGCTCAGGTTAACACAACATATATACGTGAAAACCCTCGGTTAGAAGGAGAAAACCACGGTAGGACAAAACCCACAACTTTACTACTACAGTAATAAAGGTGCCTTGTTAGAGGCTTACAAAGCACTGATAAGAGTGCTACCCGGTGAAGGGATTTGGTAGAAGACCTGTTAGGATCTTGACCCTGTTAGGAGTCGCCTTGTAAGAGGACTTTCAACACCAATAAAGATGTTACTTGGTAAAGAGATTTATAGAAAGAACCTATTAGGGTTCACCCTGATTAAGGGATTTGAATATGCTTTACAATCTAAAACAATGATCTATGATGACACTTTCTATCTGATTAGATCATACCTGTTACCCTTTCCTTTGCTTGGCTTCACTTCTCGTGACTGTAGCTCCTCTTAGAAGATATCTCTCTCCTGCTTTGGATATTCAACAACAATTCTTGTTTGTCCTATGACTTGTATTTATAAGAAAATAATCTTATTAAAAATACATCTCACAATTCCGCCAAGCTGTAAACTCACCCATAAATCAAGCATGCAGAAAAAACTCGCAAACTGATCTTGAGTTTACCTTGAAATGCTCGTAGATAAAACAAATCTAACTTCAGTAACACTGAAAAAGCTAACTCCAGTTTTAACTAAGAACACTTTGCGTAATCCGGTTCGGATTATCATGCATTAGCCGGTAAAGAACTTGTACCCGGTTAGCCATCTCTTCCCTGTGTGTCTCTCATGACCGGTTGGATTAACTTAGACCGGTATAAGCGTGACTAGCAAAGTACACGCTTACTTGTTTAGTCTACCGGTGCATACTTAAGAGTACCGGTGTGATGTATCGGTGCTCCGGTGGGATGTTTGCCAATGACTTTACCAATGACAACTTAAATATGCCAACAAGAGGAACCTAGATCTCAGACTTTGCTCGATTGTAATTAGGATTGAGTTTCATTTCATTGTATATGGCCGTCACTGGGAAGGCCTGATAGCCCGACATGTATGTTGTTTGATCTCTGAATAAATATATTGGATTGAGCATTTTCTCTCTAGATTTGAGTTATTTTCCTGTGCTACTCTTAACTGTGAGGTTGGCATCTCCTTTGGGGATTCTCCCACCTTGGCACTGCGTCAAGTGGTATCAGAGCAAGTTGTGTTTGTAACAAGCCCTAGTTGAATTGGTTGTAGGGTGACAGATTGTGGTTTGGCCTACAATTGCAGAGGATTGCGAAAATGGTTCATGGAAAGATAGATGCTGATCTTCTTGTTGGATATGTTGAGACAAATTTCTGCTAGGCTTGTAGCTGTTGAGACAGCCCAAAGAAGAGGAAGACCTATTGAAGATGTTAGTGAAGATGAAGCCGAAGAAGTATGATCAGAACAAGCCCCTGTTCTTGAACAAGGCAAAGAAAGATACCTGAGAGCTTTAACAAGTGTGAATGCAAAACTACATTTCAATCCTCCTGAATATAATGGCAAGTTGGATTCAGATGAATTGTTGGACTGGATCTCTAAAATGGAGAAATATTTTGAATATGAAGATACATCTGTGGATAAGAAGGTGAAGTTTGCCAGTACAAAATTGAAAGGACATGCATCTTTATGGTGGGAATATGTGCAGCTTGATCGACAGAGAAGAGGAAAGGAAAAGATCAAGGTATGAGATAAGATTTGAAGCAAAGGGACACTACTGTAAAGGAATATACTAAAGATTTCTATAGATTGGATATTAGATCTGGACATATGGATGATGAAGTTGAAAGAGTTGCAAGGTACCTGAATGGATTGAGAACTTCTATACAAGATGAAATCCGTTTGGTCAAGATGAATAGCATTGAGGAAGTCTATCAATTTGCATTAAAGGGAGAAGAGAAGCTAAACAGAGGGCATGAATAGAGGCAGAGAGGCAGAGGTGGTATATTTTCTAGAGGAAGAGGTAGATCTTATGGAGAAAGCAGTAGATCTGACTAGGATAAAACAAATCAGGATAAAAGTAAATCAGAATGGAAAGGAGAAGGTTCATATCGAGGAAGAGGAGGTTATGCAAGAGGTAGTTACCCTACAGGTAATGATCATAAAAGAGAAGACAAAATCTGGTTTAAGGGCACTTGTTTCAAGTGTGTTGAAGGACATAGGGCATTTGAATGTAAGAAGGTTGATAGCAATAGAAGGACTGCACTTTTGCAAGAAACTTCACCCGATTCAATGAACAAACCAGAAGGTGGTGAAAACTTGATGATTAGCAGAGCTTTGTGGAATGAAGGAACTAAAGAGGACCCTTTGAGGAGAGGCTTATTCAAAACCAGATGTAAAATTGCTGAAAAGTGTTGCAAGGTGATCATCGACAGTGGAAGTTCACAGAATTTGGCATTAGAAGAGCTGGTTACAAAGTTGCAGTTACCGAGGATGAAGCACCCTAAGCCATATTAGATTGCTTGGATTAAGGATGAGCATACACTTTTGGTAAGTGAACAATGTCTTGTAAAATTTAAGATTGGAAACTATCATGATGAAGTTATTTGTGATATTATGCCGATGGATTGTTGTCACATCTTGTTGGGTAGACAAATGGCAGTATGATAGACAAGCTATACATGATGGTAGATTGAATAGGTATGCTATTGTGGCTAATGGGAAGAAACAAGGTTTGTTACCTCTGGTAGAAGAATATAGGAGTGAGAATTGTACTATTGTTAGAGTTTGCTTGGTTGAAGGAAAACAATTCATAAAGGGGTTGAAGAAGAATGTGTGCTATGCTTTGATTCCTAATAGACCAGTTGTAAAGACAGAGGATGATTCACCTTTGGAAGTTAAAGAATTGTTGACAAAATTTCAAGATATCATTTCAGATAATTTACCTAATAGGTTACCTCTTGTTAGAAGCATCAGTCATTGTATGGATCTAATATCGGGAGCCAGTTTACCTAATAAGGCACCTCACCGGTTGACACTTGTAGAGAATGAAGAATTGAATAGACAAGTTCAGGAATTGTTGCAGAAGAGTTTGATCAAAGAAAATTTGAGTCTGTGTGCAGTACCAGCTGTGATGGCACCTAAGAAGAGTGGAGAATGGAGTATGTGTACAGATTCAAGAGCTATAAATATGATCACAGTGAAATGTTGGTTTCCATTGCCTAGGATGGATGATATCATGGATTGTTTAAGTGGAGCAAAATACTTTACCAAGATTGATTTGAAGAGTCGTTATCATCAGATCAGAATCAGAGAAGGAGATGAATGGAAGATCTTTTTCAAGGCAAGAGAAGGTTTGTATGAGTGGTTGGTTATGCCTTTTGGTTTGACTAATGCACCTAGTACTTTTATGAGGTTGATGAATGAGGTCTTGAAGAAATTCTTGGGTAGGTTTGTGATTGTTTACTTGGATGACATTTTGATATTTGGTAAGAGTAAGGAAGATCATTTGTTGCATCTGAGACAAGTATTGCAGAGATTGAAAGAGGAAAAGTTGTTGATTAACTTGAAGAAATGTTCTTTCATGAAGGAAGAGATAGTGTACTTGGGTTTTGTGATTTCAGCTGAAGGTTTGAAGATGGATCTTTAGAAAGAGCAATTTTGGAATGGCCCACACCTGAGAATGCTAGTGAAGTCCGATCTTTTCATGGATTGGCAAGTTTCTACTGAAAATTCATAAGGAATTTTAGTTCTATTTGTAATGCTATGATAGAGACAATGAGAGGAGACAAGAAAGATTTTAAGTGGACACATGGAGCTGACAGAAGTTTTGAGACATTGAAGCAGAAGGTAGCTGAATTACCGATACTGGCTTTACCTGATTCCTCTAAGGTATTTCAAGTTGATTGTGACGCAAGTGGAAGTGCAATCAGAGCTAGAGTCAAGAAGGTAAACCTGTTGCTTTTTACAATGAGAAATTGAATGATGCTAAGAGGAATTATTCAGTCTATGAACAAGAATTTCATGCTATTGTTTAAGCTCTGAAGAAATGGAGACATTATTTGATGCCTAAGAAATTTGTGTTGTACACCGATCATAAAGCATTGCAGTATTTGGGTAGTCAGAATAAGTTGAATCAGAGACATATGAAGTGGGTTGAATACTTGTAGAATTTTACTTTTGTGTTGAAACATAGAAGTGGATTGTTAATTAAGGTTGCAGATGCATTGAGAAAAGGAAGAAGTTTATTGACTGAGATGAGAGTTGAGGTACTTGGTTTTGATGATTTGAAAAGTTTGTATGAAATTGACCCCGATTTTGCAAAACCTTAGAAAGCATGTAAGGAACAGATCACAGATAATCAGAGTAAGTGGGTTGATTACTTCATTCAAGAAGGTATGTTGTTCAAAGGCATTCAATTATGTATACCAAGAGGATCAATGAGGGAAAATCTAATCAAGGAGAAACATAGTGGAGGACTTGTAGGAGATTTTGGCATTGATAGAACAATGAGTCTGATTAAGGAGAAATACTTTTGGCCTCAGTTGTATAGGGATGTTCAAAAATTTGTCAGAAGTTGCAGAATTTGTCAAGTTGCTAAGGGAGTAAGTCAGAATATAGGGTTATACACACATTTACCTGTTCTTAGTAGACCATGGGAATACATTAGCATGGATTTTGTTCTTGGCTTACCAAAGACACAAAGAGGTAATGATTCTATATTTGTTGTGGTAGACAGATTTTCAAAGATGTCACATTTTATTCCTTGCAAGAAAATATCAGATGTTCATATAGTTGATCTATTCTTTAGAGAAGTTGTGAGATTGCATGGGTTGCCTAAGACTATTGTTTCTGACCGGGATAGTAAGTTTGTGTGATACTTTTGGAAGACACTTTGGAAGAAGATGGGTACAGATTTGAAGTTCAGTTCTACATTTCATCCGCAAACTGATGGACAAACAGAAGTTGTGAATAGGAGTTTGGGTAATTTGTCAACATGTCTTGTTGGAGATAAACCTGGTAATTGGGACTTGGTTTTGGCACAAGCAGAGTTTGCATATAACAATTCAGTGAATCGGAGAACAGGTAAAACACCTTTTGAAATTGTTACTCGCATGCATCCTACAGGAATATCAGATTTGAAAGATCTTGGCCTAGAAGAGAAGAGAAGTGTTGAAGCGGAGGGATATGCTGAATTCATGAAGACTTTGCATGATGAGGTGAAGTATAATTTAGAACATAGCAATAAAAAATATAAGGATACAATTGACCGATCTAGGAGACATAAGAATTTTAAGGTTGGTGATGAAATTATGATTTATTTGAAGAAGGGCATATTTCCTGTTGGAACCTACAATAAGCTGAAGATGAAAATGCTTGGGCCTTGTAAGATACTTGAAGAAATTTGACAGTGGTAATGCTTTTGAGGTTGAGTTACCGATTTACATGGATATATCACCTATATTCAACATTGCAGATTTGTATGAGTACCATGAGTTAGATGACAAGACAGATATGAAGCAGGAATATCCTAAGAAGAAGACAGAGGAAATTGAGGTCTTGGATAGAAGGATTGGGAGAAGCAGAAGGGAAAAGCATTACATGGAGTATTTGATCAAGTAGAAAAATAGACCGATTGAGGACGCTACTTGGATTTCCCAATCTAAGTTGGATCATTTGGATTCTTCTCAGGTTGTACATCAACTCTGATTCAGAGCATTAGTTTTATTAACCCTAGGTGTCTGATGCAGGAGCATCTTGGGTTCATGGCAATCTTGCATCAACCAAAAACAGTTCTTTGTTATTTTTTGTTCTTCTTTACCGATTGGAGAGATTATGCTGGCCGGTCGTCATTTGTTCGAGATAGCACGTGTGATCGTAAAGTCTTATTCTAGACCTATCTAGGATCATCTTCCTATGATCACACCTCTTGTTGTTTGTGGCTGTTTGAGATTTGATCCATTTTCTGTCTGTGGGTAACATGTTCGTTGCTTGCTTGGACCTATTTAGAGATTCGATGTGCAGTCGTTGATCTTTGGCTTCCAACCATTGCAATCGTAACGTGTTATTCGTGGATCTCCTGTGAATCATTTCCTATGATCGCGCATCTTGTTGTTTCCTTTCTTGGATCTTTGATTCATTTTGGTCGGACCTATTTGTTTGTACACATTTCCTTCTTGGGGAATGTAATTCTCTTTTGGCCGACCTAATGAGGCGTTGCCTATATATAATAACTGGATGTACCTTGAGTGTGATAGTGGTAGTAGTTGATTAGAGGAACCTAGATCTGAGACTTTGCCAGATCAGAATTAGGATTGAGTTTCATTTCATTGTATATGGCCATAATCGGGAAGGCCTGACAGCCCGACATGTATGTTGTTTGATCTCTGAATGAATATATTGGATCTAGCATTTTCTCTCTAGATTTGAGTTGTTTTCCTGTGTTACTCTTAGCTATGAGGTTGGGCATCTCCTTTGGGGATTGTCCCACCTTGGCACTGCGTCGAATGTGATAACCACCACTTATTCACGGACCATAACCGATATATATATGTCCATAAAATAAAAAACATAGCAAATGTATAATCTCTTGAAGCGATGGCAATGCATGCGATGCCAATACAAGAAAACTCTTCCTTGTCTTTCATTAAGACTCTTCATAGTCTACTGTTATCATGCTGACGACTCTTAATAAGTCTGCCATTACAAGGATAATGACTCTTCATTATATTGAAGTGACGCGTCTCTTCAATATCTTCATTGTCTTAGCAATCAATACCTTCATCTCAGAATTGGGAGAAAGATATCTCCCGAAGCTATATCTCCAACACAGGTAATATATTAGATATATTAAGACGTTTTCTTTTTCCTTAGAATTCATTATTTAAAGAATAATTAGGGTTTATAAATTATTTTCCACCAAATTTGAAGGACAGGGACAACAAGGGATGCAGGACTTGCTTCGAGGACAGTTTTTTCAGTATGTAGAAGATTGTAATCAAGGAAACAGGGAAAATATAAGAAATTTCAAACGTTTATATGATAAGGTATTCATCATATACGTTATAGAATCTTATTGCATAAGGTCAGAATTGAATTGAAATTTCACATGAAGTCGGCAACTGAACACAAGTAATAAAAATTTCAATACACTCTTTGTTAATGTATGTGTATATATGGATAACAACATAATGTTCGATGACTACAAGTTTCAGCTGCAGAATTTCAAACAACTAAAACTAACCTCCAAATTGAAATTAAAACCAACAAACAGTAAATTAATATATATGTCCGCAAATTGTCTGTATCTGCTTTCTTAAAGAAATTTTTATGCTATTTAAACCAGTGGATGGTTTGCCATCCCTCCGAGCATTGTAAAGATACCCCCCTTTATATGTTTTTGGCTGATGTACAAAAAGTTGAAACCAATAGATTGTGATCTCAGTACAATCTTTGTGTAACAGAATTGATATGGCAGACAGACAGGAAACGTTTTTGTTTGGGTTAAAACTTGGCAGTCTTGTCTGCCAAGGTCACATTTAGATTTTAATGGAACCATGTTAGAAAATCTTTGAGACCAAGAATCCAATGATCCTATTAGAACTGCTAACACGTTAATTATCCTCCCTTCGTGCCATTTCATTTTTGCTATAATATAGAGTACACACAAATGCCTGCAAAGAGATCTTGGGGATTAAGTTATGGTTATGCTCTACTGATTCAATTATCTTTTCATCTGCTTTACTGATTACAATGGCTCTTTTCAAGGCTTAATCATCTCATGGACAAAACTGTTGGCAGGCAAGTTTTATACACTCACAACTGGGGCAAACGAACGGCGTTGGAGTAAAATGGAAGACAAACTACGGACAGTGGCAGAGTCTCTTACATTATTCAATGTGTAAAATTTTCTCATTTCATCCCCATCATCATCGATATGCATGGTTGATGGTGTTCCATGGACATTCCATATATTTTCTTGTACTGAATGATTGTCAGCATAGAGCTGGAGGCACACAAATTTCTGTGGAGATACTTTTTCTTGACCTTGGTAAGAAAGGTGTCATAGAAACATGCATCTCCCACAAGAAATTATTGTATTATCTTATTCATGTCTTACATTTCAAGAGAAAGAAGCAATTTTGTTGTAACTCTTTTAGAAATGGAGTGATGCGAGTCCAAAAGGGCTTAATGTGCATATATCCAGCTACCTTGATTGCTGATAGATTTAGAAAGCTGTTAAAAAGCTATTTTAATTGAAATATAGGAGAGGAAGGTACCTAAGTCATCAAGCCCCAAAAGGTGCCCAAGTCGCCAAGATTAGGGATAAAAACCATTTGCTCTCAGGTTCTGTTCTCTACAATCTTATTTAATAGGGATGAATATAATAATGAGAAAAACTTGTATTTTGATTCATCAGCTTTATTTTTTAACTACCATACAGAGTCCAGACAATCGATTTTTGTATATCTACCTTACTTCCTCTTCGTGCTTCTACTAAATATTGGAACTAGCTTTTCCCTTTGATAATACACCGTACTGATACAATGTACTTACATGAATATTTATTATTTACAAGTGCTCTTGTATATACATTTAAACAACTAATAAATGGATTTGTCAATAGAACCAATACACCAAGTAATTGAACCTATAGCTTAACTATTAATGTGCTGAATAAACCTTGGGTAGAAGCAGTTTAGCACTATATAATTAACTTGGACAGTTTGCTAACTTAAATTTTGGTCGTATACATTATAATTTGGGTTTGCGCTCTGATTTTTTATAATTAAGAAGACTATTCATACACATATGGAAAGAGAGTATTGTTTTAAGAGAAAGGTCGTTCGATATATTTCTTTTCTTAAAATTGTGTTTATATTATACATATGTATGTGTGTATGCATGTAATGTATATATTATATTTATGTGTATATGTGCATGTGTGGAAAGTATATATTATATTTATATGTAATATATGTATGCATATAAGTATGCATGTATTGATGCATGTGTTTAATGCATATATGTACACATATACTCGTATATATATATATATATATATATATATATATATATATATATATTATCAATGATAAACCTTTTCTTTGTAGTAACATTTTATAACACATTTCTAAAAGGCTTGTTTAGGTCTGATAATGATTCACAAATTGAAGCATGAGACTTAATATTTAGATGAGATCTTAGAGAATAAAATTGTTGAAATTTGTTTCTAAATTAGTAGATTTCTTGCGTCGTTTTCCTTGAAAGAGTTTCAACCAATCATCTTTTAAATTTATTACAGATCTCATATATCATAGAACTAATCTACAATAACAACAAAGTATGAAAGATCCACTATTTCTGTGAATTGTTATACTTGGAGGTAATTTGAACACATCAAAATCTAATAACATTGCTGATTTCATTAGCACCATGATTGCAACATTACGCCAAAGTTTTTTTTTCAAGAGATCTAGACACCTCCCCATAGAAAACAAATATTTGAAAAATCACAATTGCCTTGCAACACTTCCAAATAGAAATCATGAATGTTTCGTTGACACCAGAGGAATGTGGAGGTGAGCTTAATGAGTATAAGAATGCATTAAGGCACTCTAGATCCATTCGCTATTATTTTGGATATATGATGGTTTGTACATTATTCAATGTAGTATTTGACATGTGACAAGAAGTACTCATTCTATAGGGAAATGGTAGAGCAATACAAATTGTTAGTAGTAAATCTACTAGTGATAGGGAGACAATGAAGACCCTCATGCAAACCAAAGTACAATAATATGCAACAAAGTAAGAAATAGAAAAAGAGGAGAAAAATAAAAGAAAGACAATACATGCAAATGTAAAAGGAGAATATATTATAAAGGAAGATTGTTTGAAATCATATATATGATGAATGTATTATCTATATGAATAAGAGAAGTTGTCTATATGTGTGTTACGATATGAGGGTTATTTAATTTTTGTTTATAGGTTATTCTATTAATCTATTTGGTTTGCATTCTATGTTAACCTCCTATCCCTCTCTTATTATCGAGATTGGGTTATAAATAGAACACAAAATAATTTGGGACACAACTTTTATCTATGGCTCCCCCCACTTTTCTTTCTCACATTGGTTTTTGTCAAGACCCTGGTTGATATTATAGAGGGGACTAAGGAGAGAATTTAAATTCTAATCCAAATTGGAATGTAGAAAAAGAACTAATTTTTATTTCATAATTTATGGAATCATCTCCTTGGTGTTAGCCTCATGAGAGGGTGATAGGCATGAAGGGGATGGAGAATGGAAGTGGGGTTGTTTGAAAGGAAACCTTGAAATGATGTGACCTATAAAACAAGTTACAAAATAAATGTCATGTGATGAAATATAGGAGTAATGTAACACCAAATCAAAAACACCCATGGAAAGAGGCGATAGCAAGAGGACAAAAGAGATTAAAAAGGAAATTAAGTTGACAAAGTAAGGTGACATGACAAGTCCAAACAACAAAGAAAGGATATAAACAAAATGTTGAGAGGGAAGAAAAACACTATAAGAGATTAGAAGAGTGAAAAAGAGAGAGTGAGCACACTAAGGTGGGTGTTATCAAAAGAGGAAAAATAAAAGAGATTGGAGAGGAAGGATGAAAAACTACAGAAAAAATGACTTCACACTTGAAAAAACCAAGAGAAATCTTGACAAATGTAGAGAAGAGTATATACAAAATATGGGAAATCCAAGAGGTTATTGGTAGAGGATTGTAGAAGCAATAAGAAGCTAACCTTGCCACATCTCTCAAAAAATCCAACAATGAAGCTAGATCTATCAAACATTGCAATCAAATCGAATGATAGAATTATTGAATTTTTGAAAACCTTATAAAATGTTTTATCTATTAAAGAAGAGTATTTAGAGCAATTAGTCAACACAAGTGTGAGGAAGTTAATGAAAGAAGAAATAGAGAAAGAAAATAAAGCCACATTTAATTTAGGGAAGGAATTTTCAACGTTAACTAATTAGATGTCACTTACAAATAAGAAAACACCAATAAAAATGAAATGGTGCTATGAGCTGACACAACCTATGAACCAAGACCCATCCCCTATGCCCTATGAAATAAGAAGGATACTAGTTGAAGAAGTACTTAAAAATGAAGAGAAGAGTTTGCAAGAAATTATTCTAGTAGATTGTGAAGAGGTTTTGGGCAAAGAATATTTGGATATTAAGTTACCAAGAGATGACAGTAGAGAAAATGAAATCATGCTAATAATGAGTATGGAAAAGGAGGAGACTCGACCCATCGACAAATCAAAACAAGAACTAGCTAAGCATACTATATAGTCATCAATCAAACTTCTTGTATTTCAAAAGGATACAACTGAGGTTGTAGAGCATACATTTTTCCTAGATCAAAGGTAAATGAAACATGCAAATTAAGACAAAAATAAATTATTGGACTTTGTGACATCACTAGAAAAAGATACCTTGGATTAGTATAAGAAAAAATATCCTAAACACGATAATGATTGGGAGAAGGTGAAGAATGATTTATCAAAAAAATTTGACACTTAAGAAGTACCATTCGAGAGTATAAGTAATATGAGAGACTTAGTTTCTAAAAGAAAAAGAATTTATGTGAAAGAATATGATAAGAGGTTCAAAGAGGTATCTTGTAGATTGGAGGAGCCATTGACAAAAAAAGAAGATAGAATGGTTCATCTCCGACCCTCAAAAAGATATTTGAGCAACTTTAGATGGTAGGATTTTTTATACATGCACAAATGTGGTAACTGTGGCCTACCACATCAAAGCAATACCAAGGAGGGAGACATAAAAGTAAAAGTGAGGCAATAGAGAAGTTGTAATTGGTGGTGGAATAACTCACTTTGTGCTAAGATATAATGGAAAGAGAATAATCTAACAAAGGAAAACAAAACATATGGTGTTCATATTGCTCGTATGAAGGCCACTTAAGAAATAATTTCCTTAAGGTTAGCACCAATAAAGGTAGAACTACAAATAGTATTAGAAATGAACTAATCAATTTTTCTCGGACTATGCATAGAGTGGGGTGATCACAAGACAAACAATTATCCCTTGAAAGCTTTCCACCTATGAAATGCCAATGTACACTAGGACCTTAGATGTTTGCTACTCTAGGGATATGACAAATAAATGGATTGAGATATGGCATATGTAAAGGGACTTGTGTAACATCCCTTGCATACATAAGATGATAAATATAGACAACCACCATGGAGAAACAAAAGAAATACTAATACATTACAAAATACTCCTCTATAGATCATTGAAAAGACAATGAAACATTCAATTCTAGAAGAGGTTGAGGATGTGGAAAAAGAAATCTTAGAAGAAAATAAACAAGTTTTTGTAAATCCAATAAACCTAGATACTACAAATAATGTTGGTTAGACAAAGGGAGGATCTATGTATCTTATGATAATAAGGATCATAATCTATATAATTGTGAAAGAGCACAACAATATTTCTAGAATGTCCACCCAAATCTAAGAGTGGTGAACATTAAGGCCAAGTAGAGGGGCCAAAGTTTAAAGAAAGTACCTTCACAAGGAGCTATAAGATGTCAAAGAGTAGATAATTGGTGGCTAGACACATCTACTAATGATGATACTTTGGAGAAGAATATTAGGACACAATTTTAGGGAAAAATCACAAAAAAGAAAAGAAAAATAGAACTATGGTACTCACTCGCCACAAGATCATACTATCACAAACAAGAAGAATACAAATGAGGACACAAGTCAACAATTAGATGATGAACACAATTCAATATACTTTCAGCCTACAAAACATCATAAAACTGTTGACAATTCTAAAAGAGTAATAATCTAGAAACAAAATGAAGAAAGTAGTTGCTTTTTCAAAGTACTTACATTAAAGAAGTTGGCCTCCTTAGCACAATAGAAAAATCTACTAGTAAAATTATAAAAATTAAAAAAAAAAACTAGAGCAAACAAAAAACACAACCAACCAAAGATCCACAAAGTGAAAAAAGATGGGGGCCGAAAGAACAGGTTGCTAATGATAACAACATATCTTGATCACCACAAGGTAAAGAACGCCATGGTAGACCTAGGTGTAAATATCAATTTATCATATAAAAATGGCTTGCGAGAAACTTGGAAGGCCAAAATTAACAAAAGTGCTCTTTAACATTAGTCTAGCAAATTGTTTTGGTATGCAAATAATGAGCACATGGAAGCATGTATAGATGAATGTGTGTGATATCAAGCTAAAGATTAACTTTGAGGTAGTTGCCATAAAAGTGCCCTTTGGTAAATGCATATGGAATAGTAGATTCAAGAAAGGATGAAATAACCTTTAGAGACAATACTGAGGTCATTTATCCCTCTAGAGGATGATGAAGATATTTCATATGTAGAGGAGATTTTTTAGGAGGAAAATGAAGAAGACTACTCAAGATTGATATACTTTGTCTCTAAATTATTGAACACAGATGTAATGGAAAAATAAATAGTGAACGAAAAATTACATTAGAAAGTTAAGGGGATAGTATAGATAGTGATGATGTCTAAAATGCATGGATGTAAGAGGAAATTTAATTAACCAAAAATTGTTGCACATGTAAAAATGCACCACAAATAATAGTCAAAGCCAAAAAGCATTAATTATTTAGGATCCCAGGAAGACAATCTGAGTATCTTAGAATTATATAAGATACACATATGCTATAATATCGTGAAGGCTCAACACCTCTACATATCCTACGCCCAAAAGATATCTTAACAATACCAATCAAGAAAAAATAGGAATGACCATTCAAAGCTCATTAAATTTTAAAATTTTATATGATCACTTCCAAAATTTCATAACAACAGTTGCAACATATAGATTTGAGTTAAAACATATATTTCCTTGGACTAACATAACCCCTAAGGACATTAAAAAGGGCATTGAAAAAATGTCTTACAATAAACCTACATAATTACATCACTAAGTATATACCTTTTTATAATTGTATTAAACATGTACCATAATTTTATTATAATCTTACTAGACAAAATAGAGACATGGAAAAAAATAAAAGACAAATAAATATGGGAGGGTGAGTAAATAGAGACACTAATTAATGTACTCCTCTAGATAAATTCTATAAATACATAATGAAACTACTTCACTCACTATGCACATACTAGCTATTCTCACACAATCATACTCTCTAGTTGTGAAACCCTACCAGGTGCACATCCTTGATGTAAATTCCTAGTTTATATCAAAATAATGGTCTCCCTTAATTCTCATGGACATCTCCCAAAACCTTATACCAAATACAACAAATTTCTATATAAGGCGATGAAGAAAAATCTGGACGAAGCATTCCCTATGGTGCCAACAGATGCCATCTACACATAAGACATTGGGAAGTTTATCCATGCCCCCTTAATAGATACTATGTTGAACACATCAAAATTCTTAGGGTGTGGGGTGGGCAAATCAACAAAAACAAAAACATATTCATTCACTAAACTTTAAACTATTAAACCAACTTGGTAGAAGTAAATAGTAAAAACAAATCAAAAGACATAGAGACACCAAAATTTTTATATGGAAAGCCCAAGGAGGGAAAACACATGGCGATGATTAACTCATAATATATGAAACAATTAATACAATGCTTTTTTTTCAGGCTCACTGCCAAGGAAGCACACTACTTCCTAAACTTGCAGGCTAAGCCACACTGCCCTAGGGAAAGAGATAATGGATTTGTGAACTAAAGAGAACTTCTTTAGGGCAAGATAAAAAGAGATTACAATAGAAAATTGTGTAATGAGCTCTTGTAGAAGCACATCCAACATACACACACATACACAATAGTATTGTCTTATAGGTTTATCCGACTAAAGATACCAAACATCAACACTCCCTCTTAGCTAGGGAGGATAAACACATGGTTAGATATTACCTCAATGTAATAGCAAGTTTATAGAGATATCATCTCATGATATTAGGATTAATGGCCAAAAAATATCAAGTCACACGATATTCAGAATGTACTCAGAATACTGGCCTACCAACATCAGGTCTCATGATGTCCACCAAGTACTCAAAAGTTTATAAAGTTATCATCTCATGACATTGGGAGCATTGGCCTGTAGAATATCAAGTCACATGATATTCACCAAGTGTTCAGAGTAATGGCCTACCAACATCAAGTCTCATGATGTCCACCAAGTACTCAAAAGTTTATAAAGATATCATCTCATGATATCGAGAGCATTGGCCTGTAGAATATCAAGTCGCATGATATTCACCAAGTGCTCAGAGTAATGGCCTACCCACATCAAGTCTCATGATGTCCACCAAGTACTCAAAAAATATCCATAGGTAATGTGCACTTACCATAGGAACATTCCTATCATCTATCATGATTTGTTTCAACCATCATAAGGTGTTTATCACAATAGAAGATCATGGCCTGTTTAAGAAACTCAATCAACCATGCAAGATATCATCTATCATGATCTGTTTCAGCCATCATAAGATGTCTATCATGATAGAAGATCATGGCCTATTTAAGGAACTCAATCCACCATGCAAGATATCATCTATCATGATCTGTTTCAGCCATCATAAGATGTCTATCATGATAGAAGATCAAGTTATTGTAAGATCATCACCTTTCAACAATTGTAACAAATACAAGTGATAATCATTTGGAAGTCATCACTTCCTCATGATGTACACAGGGGACAGGCCCATTAAAACATGATATCTACCATGCCTCAGTGCAGAGGGTGGAAAAAAGAGATTTCACCTCGAACTTCTCTCATAGAGAACTCATAGAGAAGATATCAATATGTTGATCTTTTTATCCAAGATTGCTTAAGATGAACTATCAGACTCCCTCTGAGTCTGATATCAATCTTCTGAGCTTCTCGTCCAAAGTGACCTTAGAAGAGTCAGACTCT